>OY987319.1:10000-694612 GCA_963920655.1 Geranium rotundifolium
ATTCGCATATAGATCCAATAGGTAGTACAGTGCTACGTAACTTTTTGCTTATTTTTGAAGCGCATAAGCATATACATATGGTTGACACGTGCATAAATCCTATTCCAAATGCATAACTTTTTATACAGCTCAGTAGTTGGATTTGGTTAATCTGATATCGACCAAATTCTGTTTACAACGCACAGTGTCATTTGTTAATAGCCAGTGGAGATGCTAAGAGGCCATTTGGGTATGTATTTCTTACAACTGTTTCCACGAACCAGTACACTAAAATGAAGAAATATGTCTTTTTGTCCGATTCGTGTTCCATCTTGTGCTCTTCCTTGTCTTAAATATGAGATGCTTGACTTTCAGTGGTATGCTAAAGTTGGGCAGTTCATAAATATCAAGATCACAAATGTTCTCATACTTGCAAAATAATTCTTTTGTTAATTTTTTTTTGATAAGCAATAATACTTTATTAAAAATGTGAAAAACTAGCGACTAATTCCCGAGATGGAAAAAAAGGAGCTAGGAGAGAACGAAACATGAGAATTACAAGAGAGAAGTGAAATAGAACAACAGGATTATGTAGTATTGTGGAATGATGCTGCGTTCTCCTCTTGAATCTTTTTGAATGATTGGGTAATCTCATTTTCACGGCCTGAATATGTAAATCCCAATTATTTGCAAAGATCCCAAGCGCTTTTGGCACTCACATCAGAGTCAGACGGAATTGGACAGCTGCTGGGCGGGGCAGGAATAGAGGTTTTCCGCTTTCTTACATTAACTAGTATGTTAATGGTTTCTTATAGGACATCATTTTCCTTGTTGTAGGTTTTCTTATACCATTTATTATACAGAGTTTACCACTCTTAATCATATGCTATATGCCAATAATTTGTTACAAATTTCTTTGTGATAATTGGTGTTATGCCCTTTTTTCCAATTTGATTCCCTCCCTCTCCCTCTGTGTTAGCATTTGGTTTTGTTATTTGAGGCTGTGTGTGATTGCAACCATTTTCTATAGTACTACAGATTGGGCTTTGTTTTGATAATGTGACACGTTTTCCCTCCGTTTGTTGTTTAATTCTTCAACTTCAGGAAAGGATTCTTCATTACAGCAGTGGTTACTTCCGCAGCTGGTTTCCTTAGTGCTTTAGCCCCTAATTATATCACATTAGTTACTCTACGTTGTTTGGTCGGTCTTGGTCTTGGAGGTGGCCATGTGCTCTCATCTTGGTTTCTAGAGTTCATCCCTTCTCCAAGCAGAGGAACTTGGATGGTTGTGTTCTCTGCTTTCTGGACAGTTGGAACAATTTTTGAGGCGTCACTTGCATGGGTGAGCTCGGTTTCTGTTATCATCAACTATTCGCTAAATGTTTAACCTTTAGAGCCAATATGTGAAAAATATATAGTTGTCTGCTCTTAATATGTAAAATTATTCAATGGTGTTGATCAACTGTTAGTTTAGGAAGTTGATGTCATCGTGCAGGCTACCTTCATCTTAAAGTTTTATTGTGTGCAGCTTGTCATGCCATTATTGGGTTGGAGATGGCTTCTTGCATTGTCTTCCCTGCCCTCCCTGCTACTTCTTATATTCTACCGCATCACTCCCGAGTCACCCAGGTACTTGTTCTCAAAAGGAAGAACAAGTGACGCACTCGATGTTTTAGAGAAAATAGCATGGATGAATGGAACACAACTTCCCGTAGGCATTCTCGTTCCGAAGCGTGAAACAGAGTTGCAGGAGCATATCATAACATCAGAAGATACACATTTGCTCAATGAAGATTTGGATGCTAAGATGGGGAAGTCCTCCCCTGTAATTTTGCTTCTTTCTCCAGAATTAATTAGGTCAACCTTGCTCTTGTGGGCAGTGTTTTTTGGGAATGCTTTTTCATATTATGGCATCGTATTACTAACCTCTGAATTGAATAATAGACATAACAATTGCATGTCAAATGAGGTGCAGCAGCCAGAGGACGTCAGCTATAGAAATGTTTTCATAACTAGTTTTGCAGGTACATTTATTAATTTGTGTTGTGTTGTGCTGTGGTTGATTGATTATGAAACTGTTCTGAGTTTTATTTTAATGTTGTTGTTTGAACAAGAGCTTCCTGGGCTAGTTCTATCAGCTGCCATAGTAGATAAAGTTGGTCGGAAGCTATCAATGTCAGCTATGTTCTTCATCTGTTGCATTTTCTTGCTCCCATTAGCATTCCATCAGTCGGTGGGTGTAACAACAGGTCTTCTATTTGGAGCTCGCATATGCATCACAGCAACCTTCACCATTATGTATATATATGCTCCGGAGGCAAGTAATATTATATTGTCGATACATTATATGATATGTTATGTTTGAGCAAGTAATGACTCAGGCATTATTATGTAGATATACCCAACATCAGTGAGGACGACCGGTGTTGGAGTAGCAAGCTCCATAGGGAGAATTGGCGGGATGCTATGTCCCCTTGTGGCCGTAGGACTTGTACATTCATGTCACCAAATGGCATCTATTCTATTATTTGAGATTGTAATATTTTTGTGTGGAATATGCGTGCTCTTCTTCCCTTTGGAAACCATGGGCCGTGAACTCAAGGACAGCGTTGAGATTCAGAGACCATAAAGTTTTAGGGCAAATGGCAAGACTATGATCACACTTTTGTAAGAAGATACTTTGTACTTTGCTAAGGGCAAATATGTGCTATGAATTTTGATTTTTGTGTAAAGTATGTATATTGTTTTAAACCTATATTCTAGCAAAAATTTGTATAATCCCTTTTTGATTAAATTTTTTTATAAAAAAATTTAATATTAATTATAGGAGTAAATTGTGTTTTTATCATTTTCTCATGCTTTGTTACGTAACATCTTATGTTTGGTTTTGGAATGTAATTGTACGCTTGAAATAAAACCTGTGTATTTATATTAATGAAAACAAATCGCTGCTTGCTTATTTTACACAACAAAAACATAAGTAACTCCCACATTCCATTCCTAATCCTATGTAAGAAAAATATTCATTATAGTACAGACAGACGTCTAAATAAGGGATGAGAAAGAATTGCTCCTAGTCCTTGACTTGAGCTGAGACGGTCCTATCTGCCTGAAAGTTGAAAATATCCATTTTTGTATGTACAAGTTGAACTTGGTCATCCAGCAACTTCTGCAGCTCTCTGTCTCATCATTTCCATTACGGCAGCCCTGCGCCGTGAATCAGACTGCTGCTGTAACCTCCTCAAATGTTCTTTCAAATCTCTGAACAAATAAAATACTCAATCACTACTCATAATTTATGATTAAAAAATTAAAGCTTTGACAACAAACAACTTGTTTAGGCGATGCATAAACCTGCAGCGTGGAACGTGGCACTCAGATTCTTTGCAAGCCCGAGCGTGAAGTTGAAGGAGATACCACATCCGTTTACAGAGAAAACAACCTCCAGATGCACGTGTTCTGCATTGTATACCATGACGGAATAGTCCCTTCACTTTCCGGCAGTTTGGATACTGGCAATGGGGGGAACGACATTGTGAAGCGTGCACCAGAAGATCGAGCATTTTCCTCAGCTGCAAAGGTGATTAAGTAATTACGTCAAACCGTGATCCCTCTTTTTGCTCGCCATAAAAAAGGAAATAGAAATAATAAAAAACAATCCACACATCGCAGTAATAGTGGGTTATTTAACATATATACCACATTACGAAGATGCAAACATATTGAGTAGTACCTGCACAACTCGTTGTTGCCTAGCTTCTTTATTTTGTGCATCACGCTCAGCAATGGATGGATGATTCGTCAACTTATGTGGATGGTCAATGCCTCCATCCTTCTGATAACAAGCATTGCATACATCGTAGTCAGGGCACACTTCACAGCGCCAACCTTGACCAGCTTCAATATCAAGATGACAAATATTGCACGTTGTTACAAATGCAGGGGCAGTTGGATTGTGAAGATGGTAAAGAACCATCATAGAGGAATGTTTAGCCCGCCTTAAAGTATCATACTGATAATGGTTTCCTTGACAAAGACTCAGGAATGCTTGTCTTGTGTCAAAAAACTCACTTTCAAGGATCTCATCTTTATCCTTGGTATCGGTAGGTACATCAGTGATCTCAACCTACATAATTTAGCATTCAATCTCAGCAATTATACTGCAAAAAGCGTTAACAGCAATGACAACCAAATAAATGTCATTCCACCTCCCCCACCCACATACAAAATGAGAGAGACTATCACACTTTTTGTAAGAGGGTGCTGTTTACTTTGTTAATAGCAAATTTATGTTCTGAACTTTGAATTTTTGTGCAAAATGTCTTTATTTGTACAAAAATGATGAAATTGCTCATGAAATTAAGAATTAAACTTTTATAAAAAAGTTAACTTACAAATAATTTTACCAAAAAATTATATTGCAAAATTTGATTATACAAATTTTCATTAAAAGATATTTCCACAAAAACTTTTTGAAATATGTATTTAAAAATAAAAATTCTTAATGGTAAGGACATTTTTGTACATATACACACATTTTGCACAAAAAAATCAAAGTTCAGAGCACCTTTCTGCCGTTAACAAAGTACACAGCACCCTCTTTGCAAATGTGTGATAGTATAAAGCAGGTTTTTGCCATCTTCCCTTGTTTATAATAGAACCAACTTACTGCATATAGGCCATGTTTTTCCCTATGATAGATAGGATGTCTATCTCTCTCCTCCAGTTTTAGTTCAGCATCATAGCACCTGTTTGAACAGAAATACAAACATTAGAAATAACAAAGCTTTTTGGTGTATTCTTCAAGCTGTAAACACCAACACATGATTTAATTTATTGTCATAATAAACCAATCTTACGAAGAATATTTAATATATAATGAAAAACATTATATATTTTCTGAATAAGAGAACAGGCCATGACAACATCCGACATGCAAGAAAACTTTAACATTTTGGATTCAATAATAAATAATCTTTGGAAGGTTGTATCATGTAAACATGTATTACCTAAACGATAGTATAGTATAGCATAGGTCCTACAAACATCCAACATTCAGGAAAAATAAACCAATCTTACGAAAAACATGTCTTGGAAAACAACATAGATTATCTATATAACATTATGGATCATGATAACATCCTGTCATCCAGGGAATCAAATATCACCAGATACCCTTGACACAAAAAGTATGAGCAATTCAAACAAAATGAACAAACCTGCTACCTAGATAACTACTGAGTTTCCCTTTGACATCAAAGGCTTCTAACATAGGGGATACCTCCTCATCACAAACTTCCAAAGTGTAAACTTCTTTAATAACCATGCTAGAGCTATTGCTAGATGGTATTCTTTTATTTATTGTTATCTGAAAACAAGTCAAGACTTTTAGAAAGCACTTGTTTAGGAAACTGAGTGCCTTGTGTCAGCGTCTATTGAAGAAAAACAAGACAAATCACCAATTTTAGCAAAACTTAATATTGTTAAATATAATATATTGACAATTTTATCCTACGTGGGGTCTCAGCTATCACAAGTCAAACTAAGCATATGAAGATTTTGATGCATACAGAGATATTGACATTATTTTACATTTTGTGAGTTTTGTGAGGTACTGCTGAAACTAAGATATCAAAAGCCGTGTTACAGCCTTGGGTTTGTGGATCAAGTTATGACTTGGATTTGGATAGGTAGGGATTTCGATTAATGAGAGAGCTCTAATCTCAATTTAGCATTTGTTAGAGAGAACGCCATTCTCACGGTAGCCTGTTTGTTTTCTTCTTTATTGATTTCTTCTCAGGTATATATAACCTGAGTTCCCCCGAAGCTAACCAAATTGATCATACTAAGATCTTGATCTAACAACTACAAATTCAAATAAATGCCCAATCTAATAAATTCAAATAACGACTAAACCCCAACTTTATCGTGAGACAAAATTTGTAGTTCCACTTTTATGATTTGAGCTAATAATGGTCCGGTTGATGCAAGGCCCATAATCCTTTGGTATCAGCCACTATACTAGTACAACAAGGTATATCACTGCAAGTTCTTATCGGGGAATGTATTTATATCTCATTATAACATAACACAATATGTTAAAATCAGTATGTTTACTTGATCATGTGGTCACATGCTTCAGGCCTATTTTGATGGTGAATGTACTGGCTTTTCATACATGAAGAGATACTTGTCATAGATATTATACTCTCTTTAAGTTTAATAAACACAAGATTACAATAAAACATGGCATTATAAATAGAGAGCATGAACAATCAGCATCAAATTGGGCAGATGGGCAGTAAACTAGACATCTACATTTAAAACCATACATATTATGAAACAACGCTTGTTTAAGAAGTGAACCAGTCAAAATATCACATATTTTTAAAAAGTGATGAACTTACTTATCACAAAGCTGAAATCTTTTGCACTGGTTGCAAACCCAACGATTTCCGGATACCATTAAAATACAACAGTGGCTGCATGCATGCTGCAAATGTACCATAATAAAATCTTCCTTCATTGGGGAAATGGTTTCGCCAAGCTGGATACAAACAAAATTGCAAACTCGTGAATGGGATGAATAAATAGGGAAAATAATGAAATTGGAGAGGACTAGGATATAAGAATTACTTTATGCATTAATAGCAGATCCTTTGAAGCATTACCAGAAAGATCTGACTGACCAGATGCTTTTAGAGCCCTTTTGGAAATGGTTTTTTTAATGGAACCTTTTTTGTTGTGTTTTCGGACATCATCTTCTTGCTGAAGCTGATATATCAGATCCTCTGCGGCACCAGGCCAGTAGTCACCATCAAAATATGGCAACCTAGATGCAGTTACCTTAGCCTTACATTCACCAGTGGATACAAAGAAATGATCGTATAGATTGGTGAGCTCAACTACAATATTTTCCTTGGCAGCTTTTCTTAACATTGATAAATACCTGAAATAAGAAAACACCATAGCAAAAAGATGAGTAAAGATATTATTAAATGGCGCAAACATTTTTTTTCTGGTAGTATGTATCTTACCATTCCCTAAGTTTATCAGATTTGGGTGTTTTCTGAATTTCTGGGTGGCAGTATAAAATATAATCTTCACCCTTTAATGGAGGGCAAGCCCATATATAGCAGCTTGTAAAACCCCGTTTCTTGCAATATTCAAGATAACCAATCTGGAAAGAGAACAAGTATGAAGGTCATCTCCTCCAATACATGTTAGAGATATATCGTGTAATGTGTTACAAGTATGACACTTCAATTATGAAACAACATAACTTACCAGGATTTCATGGTAAACAAAAGTACGTAACGCCTCTCCCGACACTGTTCTGATCTCAGGCCGGAAATATTTTACAGAGTCCAGGTACGAGAGATAAACACGACGCTGATTTGGAAATTGACATTCTGCCCCAAACTCTTGAACATACATACCAAATAGGCATACTTCTACACCTTCGATCTTCTGAAACAACAAAACCACCTGGAAAAGCAATTGCATGTAAAATTTTGGGGTTGCTACACAATAATCAACAGTAAACGTTCTCGTAGCATTGGTGACATTATCAACAAAATAGAATGCATTGACTTGGGTGGCCAGTATACCTTAGATTTATATGGGAATTCGGTCGGGTAATTCTCCTCTTGAAATATTTCAAGGAACCGCTGCTTTACTTCCAATTTCTTGTCAACTGATGAAACCACTCTAACAACAAGTGAGTCTGCCCCGGGAATCTGACAGAATTTAAAAAAAAAACAAAAGCTCAATTGGTTTTGCACTGCATTCTACATTATTGAAAGGTAGATTAACCTAGATAGTAGCAAGAAATAATGTCACATGTAACTCACGTGTTAAGTCCTTACAAACTACTAAAGATTATAATCAAATTTAAACACAACCAAATACATCAGGATTGTAAATGTAACAAGCCCACAACAATCACTGTGCACAGAGTATGAACAGTATAACAGATAGTGAAGATATAAAACAATGATAGTGAATTCTATGGAAAATAAACTTCAAAGTTTCAGAGTTCAAGATGATGACCCCTGAATGAAAAAATTGAATAAATTTCAAGCCAGATGCCCGGCCTTGTAGGAAAGAAAAAACACTTCATTAGTAAGTTCCCAAATAAATATATTCTACTCCAATAGTTAACAGGTCACTGATTTGCTTATCTCGGAATTAAAGGTGTTACTTTCTGCAACAAAAGGTTTGGAGAAAACTAAAATTGAACTTCAAAATTATATCATGGAAATAACCCACGATAGATTGCTTGTGTTCCTAGGAATACCAGCATTTCAGTTCTCAAATAATTACCTCGTCGATATTTTTTCCTTGTACCCGTGCCCTCTCTTGTTTTTCTTGCTTCAGTCTCCTAAACAACCGCTGCTCTATATGGTCACTGAGGATTGTTCTTGGCAAATCTTTTGCCCCAAGAACAGCACTCTGTGGTAAAGGTGCACGCTCCCCTCTTTCAACCTCTTCAATATAGCAATTAGGGCAAGTATACTCGGCTTGCCCACCATCATTTCTTCGCCCATTGAACAATGTACAAATTTGATGTTGCCACGCTTCACACTTGTCACACTGAACCCACTGCCAAGTTTTAAGAGTTGTAAAGATCAGAGCAATATTCCTGTGTCATTAAAACTGATGCAAAAAAAAATTGATTAAAGCACGGACATACCCATTCTTCAGTCTCCTCGTCATTTTTCTTTTTTTCAAGTCGTCCCTTTGGGATAGCATTGCCGTCAATAGCAATGGTATCTCCACGAGCTTCATTATAGCATGGAATACAGAAATAATGTCGTGTATCACCAGCCCCCATAGTATAATACATCGCGTTTCGCTTAATGCGAGCACCACATGGTGTACAATAGATTGGTGGGGGTTCAAAAGTAAGCTTCTCAACTGCACACAACTGGCAAGAATTCTCACTCATTGCATGCTCCATTGCTTGATTCTTCTCTGCTTTTGCTTTGCTCTGTAGAAAGGACAGAAAACATCATCATAACTACATAAATAACAGAGCACCTCATCTGAAATCCAATTTACACCTACAGATCCTCAGTATTATCAGCAAAAATAATTTTATGGCAGGTAATAACAAGATTTTCCTTCCTTACTTCACAAATGAACATAACCCAATATACAATAAATAAAAAGTTGGAGGTTTCTTATTGGTCAGTCTATCAAACATGTACTCTAAACAGTACAAGAAATGTTATGGCTGATAAGGACACTTAATGCAAGGGGGACAGCAAAGGGAAAATTCATAATCCCTAGAAGTAGAAATTGTTAAACTGGGTCGTATATATCGGGCCGGGCTCCACAACTAAAAGCTCAAGCTTATTAGTTGGGTTTGACTCTTCCCTTTACATACACCCTTCTCATTTTCAATTCTTTTCATGTGGGATTAACTTCTCCCTCTCATGCTTGTACACGTGGGGTTTATTTCTCTTCACGCCTCGTACACATGGGCCTCTACTTCAACAGAAATGAATAATTTGTTTGGTTCATAACCATAAAAATTAAGTGGGAAGTGGGAAAAAGTTTGACAATTACTGTCATTCCATTCAAACAATGGGATAAAAAGGGAACGCTAAAAAGGGTCACTACTATCCCCCGTTAAGGTAAGTTACAAACCCCGCCTCCTCTTGGGATTTTAGAATCCCTAATATACTGGAATTTCAACTTTCCGAGAAATTTTAAATTCCACTTTCGAAGTTTTAACCCAAACACTGTATCCATTAATAGCTATTTAACTTTTCCTCATAAAAAAATGCATCCAACGATACCTACAGGGAAACCTTATTTTCTTCCATACACCCTTTTCTTAAGCTTTACAAAATTGTGATATAATAACTTCACCTGACCAACCCACTGCCTCAGACCGAAAATGTGTTCCCTGACTTGCTCTGGTGTAAACAGCTCAGTCAATGATACACCTTTTATTTTTGGCTTTCCAGACTTGGTCCCAACTGCTTGTTCAACAGCCTGTGTGGTATTTTCTTTCTTGTCCAGATCAACCTCTTTCTCAACTTCCACATTTTCTTGCTTTGCACAGCCATCAACCTCAGTATACTTAATAGGTTCACCATTAGGCATTTTGTTGCCGTGGTCGACCTCATTATCAATCTTTATCTCACTGCTACCCAGATTTCCTAGTCCAGAACTTCCAGAAACTTCCACTTTCATTTCTGTAGCCTCGTATTTAACACCCACGCCAATTTCACTTTGCTGAAAATCTTGGTATTGTGAATCCCGTGTCATATGAGGTTCGCTATGCACAGAAACAGACAACGGAGAACTCTCACTCTCAGGAATGAGAGACTGGAAAGGTTGTTCTAACTTCACTCGTTTAGGTGACGGATGTAAATCCTCTGAGGTTTTAATACTTATTGGAGTATTTGAAACCAATCTAGCTGCACAATCTCGAGTATCATAGGATTTGCATGAACCATTAATTGAACTTGGCAAAACAGCTGCATCAGGACGGGTGCGTGCCTTCAGTAAGTATTTTTTAACAGGAACACAAACAGGGCAACCTGGATCCTTGCACTGTTTGAGATGATTAAACAGTTGCTTGGTTTGAAGACAACGAGGATATGAGCATTGATGCAAGTTGCATCCATCCATGTGTCTCAATAACTCCTGTGCGGTTACACAGTTAACCTCTTGACATTTTCCCTCTGGAGCTGCACAATGACGCGCATGACACAAGAGCAAAATCCACCTTAGTTGATCTCTAAATTGTTTTTCACGATTTGTGTTTCCAGATCTACAGGTGACATCGCTAAGTTTATGAGATTCGACAGCTACACTTCTTGAGGCAACGGTTTGACTGATGATTGATAAATTATTACGTTGAGCTTCATCTTGCCCAGATATTCTTTGGTGGAAATCGTCTTGAACGTGCTGCTCATGTGACATATTTCCATGACTGGACACCTTGCCCTGTGATTGGGCGTACCACTGACCCTGCAGAACTGATTGTGGTTGTGCCCCAACAGCAAGGCTGCCGAAGTCATTTTGAGACTCTGCAACCAATTGGTGTGGATGCAACAATTGTTGCATTTTCTGTGAATTCTGAGACATTGACGAGCATAATTCATGTTGGCCAGAGGGAAAAGAGAACGACTGAGTGGCCTGGGAACGAACCTCACTTGGGTTCTGCTGGAAATGACACTGCGTCTCAGAAACTTGCGAATGGAGAATTTCATTATGATGCTCTAGAGGCTCAGGCTTCACATGGCTAGCTAGATTAGTTGTTAGCTGAGATTGACGCAAATCGCCATTCTTTAACAAAAGCTGGGGATGCTGAGTTTGCTGCTTTTGTTGGTTAACAAACTGGTGCTGCTGTAAATATTGATGTTGATGAGGTTGCAGGAGATTTCCTCTCAAAGATGATGGAGACTGAAAGCCCATCTCTGATTGATCAATCAAGTGAGGTTTTATATGAGAAGCCTGTTGTGAATTGTGCAAGTTTGGCTGATTATGTACCAAAGGAGAGTTGGTTTTGGATATAGACTGCATGCTAACTGAATTTAAATTCTGATCAATCATCACTGATCCAATGTGTGGCACAGTTCCATAAAAGTTATCAGATCCAGAAGAGTCAACATTGGTCAAGCCATATCCATCACCTAAAGAGTAACTATTTTTCCATGAGAATACTAATACATGCAAAATAACAAAAGTATCATCTACGGAATAGAGAGAAGAGATTACCCTGCAGGAGTGATCTCTGATGGTGATCAAAGAGCTGGTGTGGAGGTTTTGGCGAATTAGAATAAGGTGTGGCCGGCAAATAGCTTTCAGACGAACCAGGCCCGTTGACAAGTTGTAAATTGCCAGCAATCATCCCTAACCCGCCATTTGATAACCCATAAGATTTCTGCTGCAGACTGGACCTAATTCCACCCATTTGGGTTCCAATGTTGTGCAGTATGCGGCTGTTTAAACCACCAACTTGCTGCTTTTGCTGCTGTGGCTGTGACACCATTGTGGATTCAACAGTAGAAAATCCTCCACCGTTACTAGCAGACTCCATATTCATATAAGATTGATTACTATTACTATTACTATTACTACTAAATCCAGGAGTAGGAATCATTTGGCTTGTGATTCTTTGCACACTCATTGATGATGACATCGACATGTTCCCACCAGAACCAATGGGAAAATTGGCAGGTGATTGCTGATAGCCATTAGACATAGATGCTGCAAATAGCTCGGTTGTGTTAGACTCATAAGAAGAAGAAAAATGACGTGACAAGCAAACATAATACAACAACTGCAAGGTTCGAGATTACCATCAGATATATTCAAATTACCACCATGCATGCCAGTAGAAGGTCCGATGCCAGTTGGCAACAGGGTCCCCATGTTGGCATTTGTAGATGATATGCCATTAACAGAAGCTTCAACAGATGATGCAACCATCGAGTTTGAATTCAAGCCACGGGACATTCCAGGTGTTGGTATCATAGTAGTAACGGAAGAGGAAGAATTACCGAGCTGCTGATATTGCTGACTCTGATTGGGTTGGCGCCTCAACAAATTTTGCAAACGACTCTCTAATGTATCCATGTTCAAATACTCATCCTACGGTAGCAAGTGCAAAATGTTAGATAACAAAGAAATCAGTTGTTCCATGTCACAGTATGGTAA
Organism: Geranium rotundifolium; assembly: GCA_963920655.1. Lineage (NCBI taxonomy): Eukaryota > Viridiplantae > Streptophyta > Magnoliopsida > Geraniales > Geraniaceae > Geranium > Geranium rotundifolium. The sequence continues at coordinate 22,661 of OY987319.1, forward strand.
TTCTCAAATGTATAGAATAAAAATATAAACTTGATTACAGGAGTAATACCGCTACCTTATTATGCGCGTTTCTGAATAGACCCTCCTCCAAGCGCTTCACAATATCTGTGTACTTACTCCTTTGACCTTCATTGATTGGCTGGTGATTCCGCTTGAGTAAAATTGCAAGGATTTTTTCCTGCATAAATCCCCGAGCTCTATGAAGCTCGTGGTCCATCGTGAATGTGGATCTATTGCCTAAATTTTGCAGCTGCTGAGGGATGGCAATGGCATTCCCATTTTGCTGCTGAGTAGGTAATTGTCCACTCTGCACATTCATCTTCTAACTTGCAATCAAAACTCCGCCATCACTCGTGATTTTAGCTATCTGTAGAAGCAAAAATAAACGAGTAAAAGCAATGGCATGACTAGGTTCAATGTGAGGAATTTTGACTGACATATTCAATTATCCAGTACCCTCGAGACTGAAATTGAAAATCAAATCGATCCCAATCAAAACCCTAACCTGAAAAAGAGATACGAGTGCAATTGAGAGCAGCGGAGATCCAAGCTTCAGATTACCCGACAGCAGAAAATAGTAATTTTACTGCAAATCAACCACGAAGCTATGGCCTGTCAATTTCTCCACGTGTGAATTTCAGCGCCCGCATACATACGATTCAGGAAAATAAAATCGCAACTATCTTTTTTCTGGTTTGGCAACTTTGGGGTTTCATGTCGGACTTGGACTGTTTCACTTTGGACTTTAGAGTTGAATTTTGGATTAATTGTCTCATCCAATATTTAAATTGCTTTTTTTACTTATAATTTTAATCATATCATTATCAAATTTAGATAAATAAATGAAACTATGGGATGATTTTTCATCAAACTCAACCTAAAACTTTATATGAATACTAAAGTGATAACTTTATGAGGACAAATAAGAAATTTATTTGTTAAAATAAATATAAAAAGTATATAGTTTATATAAAAATCATATATACAATAGAAATTTAAAAAATAATTTAATTTATTGTAATATAAATTGAATGGATAAGATTTACCAACTCGTTTTATAGCGTAACGTGTAATTATCAATTAATTATCTATTTATCATATTCATTTAATATTGATGATGGGTAAATTCATACTTTTATATAACCATCCAATTTTTATATTTGTAGATAATTTTTGTTCCTTCGTTGTTTAAATTTTCGACTTCATTATTTACAATTATCATTTATTTATTTACAATTATTATTTCATTACGAATTATTTTTTTATTTAAGATTTTATTATTTGATAAAATCAAATTTCATTTATTTGTGAAAATTGTTTCATTCTTTTTTTTGAAATATGTTTTATTAATCAAGTTTCATGCACTATCGATAAATTATTTATATAATTGTGTATTGATTGCTATTTTTCTTGGTTTGGTTTCGTCAGTTGTTTGTGAAATCGGTTTTATCAGTTGATTATAAAATCAGTTTCATCAATTTATACTCCTGATTACGATATTAGTTTCGTCAATTTTATTATGAAATCAGTTTCATCACTTCTAAATGACGTAAACACTCGGCTTCTCATATCTCTAAAATACGGTTATCATCATGTCATGATCCAAAATAAATTCTTAAAGTGCTCTCTCGAAAAGCTAAAATCACAATGTTCCATCAAGATCAATAAAAAAACAATGTTCCATCAAAAATCCATACTATAAAGTCGAGTTTTAATCAATTGACCCACACAAAGTTCATTAAAGCTTCTAATAGCAAAGTTTAAATTATCACCATATTCTTCAAGCGCTATCTCGAGAAGTGCATGTGGATGACATGATCATCATTTGAGATATTATCTTTGGTCTCTCATAACTCAAGCGTTATCTCAGTCAATAATTCAAGATGAAAGATCTGGGGACGCTCGCATATTTTCTTGGGTTAGAAATACCCTCTGTATTGTCTGGCAATCGTCTTTCACATACCAAATATGCAACTAATCTTATCTCCCGAGCAGGTTTGACATATTTTAAAATTGTCTACACTTCTATTGAGACAAATGTCAAAATTACTCTCTCAAATAGAAAGTCACTTTTGGGTGCTACTCTCTATCGGCAACTTGTTGGTAGTTTGGTTGACATCACTGTCACTCGACCAGACATTGTTTATGCAGTTCATATTGTGAGTCAATTCATGTGTGCTTCTCGTAATACTCACTATGAAGTTGTTTTCGAATACTTCGATATGTTTGAGGCACATTGTCTCAAGGTCTACACTTCTCTAATGGCACGCCTTTGGTTCTACATGCTTATTCAGATGTTGACTGGGTTGGTGATCCTACTCACCGACATTCCACTACATCATATTGTTTCCTTTTGGGTGATTCTCTTATATATCGGAGAAGTAAGAAACAAATCATTGTTGCTTGCTTTAGCACTACGGCAGAATATCGAGCTCTTGATGATACTAATTATGAGCTCATATGATCATAATGGTTGTTACATGATATGAATATTGTTTATGATTATGCTATTACTGTTTATTGTGATAATCGAACTGTTATTCAAATTACCCGCGACAACATCTTTGATGAACGTACCAAGCATATAGATTATGATATTCACTTCGTACGACATCATCTCACACAAGGCACCATCACTCTCAGCTCTGATGATCAAACCATTGATATTTTCACCAAGACACTATTTCATGGACGATTAGATTTATTGGTTGGCAAACTCAATATTGGTTTTATGCCACCATTTTGAATTTGAGAGGGTGTGTTAGTATAAACCCAATGAGTTTTAGAATTATTAATCAAATCCTCAGTATGATTGTTTTTGAAAATTAGAAATATATGATAGGGGTTTTACTCTTTTCAATCAAATCCAATACTACTCAATCGTTTTACAAGTCAAAAATGTTAAAATATAACGGAAATTGACAAAAGAAACCAGGTGAAAAATATGTAATTTTTAGATATACGATGTAACAAAAATATGTAAATGTATCTACGTGAAAAGCATCATATTTTAAGGGTATACACGTAAAGTTTTTCCTTTTTAAAATTTAAAGGATGCATATCATATGTTCCCACAAATGAATGCAAAATTTATATAGAAATGTTGAATGAGGAATTACAGCGGGCCCATCAGACGAGTATAATTGTCCTGTTATAGCACACTACGCATAACAGATTGAAAGCTTCGGATCCAATTGCTCTCTCTCGTTCCGAAAGATCATCAGGTTCGTCAACTGCTCTCATCCCTCTCCTCTTGCACTTTCATGATTCATGATCCACGCCAACCCTAACACTGCTTTCATCTCTCTTGTATCACTTGAATCCTGAATCTGTTTAATCAGATCTGGAAAAAATGCCTTCTGTTTACGGAGCTCGTTTGACAACTTTCGAAGACGCCGAAAAGGAGAGCGAGTACGGTTATGTTCGCAAGGTCTTCAATCCACTCTCTCGTATCTGAAATTGTACCTTTTCATTTTCTTGGTTTGTATAGTTTCAAGTGATCTGTTTTCTATTGTGAAAATGCTTCCGTTATTTGCTAACTTCATTGCTGGTGCGTTCAACATACGAGGTTCTCAATAATTTGGTTGTAGCTTCCCCCCTTTTGATTTAATAAGATTAGAGGCATGGGGTTGAATTTCTGATTATTGCCAATCAAAATAAATATGGATTCACTTGTCAGTTTTTACAATTGAACACCATATTTTCAAATGACTCGAGTTGAATTCTAAACTCTTCAGATTCGGTTAGTGAGTGGTGATCTGACTGTTTACATCAACAAAATGTCATACCAATATATGTTTCGAACATTTGCATAATTGGATCATCTGCAAATCTTGTTAGGTTAGGTTAAATCTTATTTGTACTGTGTAAGTTGATTTTCTGAGAAGATTAATCGTATAATAAAGTTGTTTGTTTATGAGTTTTTTGATTGGGGTTGGCTTGCATACTTGAAGAATCTAAATTTAAGTCATTCCTTGTAGGATTCTCTTACACTTTACCTTTGCTAACTTGAATATGGTAATTTATGTGTATCCTTTGGTACCTATCAACCTGAATATACAGGTTTCAGGACCAGTCGTCATAGCAGATGGCATGGCTGGAGCTGCTATGTACGAACTAGTCCGTGTTGGACATGACAATTTGATTGGTGAAATCATTCGGCTGGAAGGGGATTCTGCCACAATTCAAGGTTGTTTTACTGTCATCTCATCTATCATATCATGGATTTGAAGAACTATACTATACATGTTTCTCACTATTATCACGTGTCATATGCATAGCTCTTAAAACTTTAAATCTTAATCCTTGAACTTGGTTCCTCCTTTAAAAAAGAAACTTTATCTGTGTGTGCGTGTATGTCTCAAGTTCTAAATAAGGGGAGTTATGATTACTAAGAGACTTGCATTTTTTTCTTGCTTCAGTATATGAAGAAACAGCTGGGTTGATGGTGAATGATCCTGTGCTAAGAACACATAAGGTGATATTATGTCCTTTTTTTCCCTAGATTGTGCAGGCCGTAACACAATAGGCTTACAAGTTGTTTGTTGACTTTGCAGCCTCTGTCAGTTGAGTTAGGACCTGGAATATTGGGGAACATTTTTGATGGCATTCAGGTTAGCTTGAAAGCATGATACATTTCCTTACTTCTGTTTGTGTTTTGGACCAACTTTGCCTTCTAATGTTTAACTGCCCTGTGCTTATGTTTTTATTGGATCTATTACAGAGGCCCTTAAAGACGATTGCAAAGAGATCTGGGGATGTGTATATTCCTCGTGGTGTCTCTGTTCCAGCGCTTGACAAGGACATTCTTTGGGAATTTCAGCCAAAAAAAATTGGTACTCAACAGAATCAGTTATAGATATTTTTTATGTAGTCAATGGTAAATGATTGATTCTGCTATCTACTGCTGTCAGGTGAGGGTGACAATCTAACGGGTGGAGACTTATATGCTGTGAGTTCCTCATCATTTAACCTTAGTGTGTAGATACTCTTCTAAAGAGCATGGTACTGTGTTACTATGCTCGTTTTTTGCATAGAGTTTCATCTAATTTGAGGGGTTGATATCTTATTGTGCAGATTGTACACGAGAACAGTCTAATGCAGCATCATGTTGCGCTTCCTCCTGATGCTATGGGAAAAGTTACATACGTTGCACCTCCCGGTCAATACTCATTGAAGGTTAATTTAATTTACTTCTTTGTTATCTGCTTTGGTTAGCTAGCTAATGTAATGCCATAGCTGAACTGATTCTGGTAAAATCATGAATTTAGACAGCCTTACCTGAATGATTTTTTTTTTTTTATATTTAACAAATCATCTAATATTATATTCAGATCACTAATTTCATTCTCGTATGAGTATTTGATATTCATCTTTTCGAGGCATTGCAGAGACCAATTAAAACTATATTTGTGTGTTGTTTCAAAAACTCATTAATTTACTGTTTATGTATGTATTCTCAGGACACTGTTCTTGAGCTCGAATTTCAAGGCGTCAAAAAGCAATTTACCATGCTTCAGGTTTCTACTACTTTCTTGGGTACTTATAATTACAGGGTTTAAAATGGGTATCCGTATCTATACTACTACTAGGAAAAAAACCTCAAACATACTATGTGCTTTACTCATTTGCAGACTTGGCCTGTACGTACACCAAGGCCCGTCGCATCAAAGCTTGCTGCTGATACTCCACTGCTTACTGGGCAGGTAATTATGACATGCCCTAATTACATTGCTTAGCTCGTCTAGATAGTTTGTTTTGATAAATATGTATCACATTCTGATTATTTTGTTTTATTTCAGCGTGTCCTTGATGCTCTTTTCCCCTCAGTTCTTGGTGGGACTTGTGCCATACCTGGTGCTTTTGGTTGCGGAAAAACTGTCATTAGCCAAGCTCTTTCTAAAGTAAGATAATGGTTCCATTAGTGGGCTCACATTGTAAGACGTATGCCTTATCATATATAATATAACCGTGTTTATTTGCATCTGCAGTACTCCAATTCTGACACCGTGGTTTATGTTGGTTGTGGGGAACGAGGAAATGAAATGGCAGAAGTATGTATTTCTATCAGTTTTTTTGTTAAAATTTCTTTTTAATATTTCTGTTTTATTAATCTTCAATAACCAACTTTTCAGGTTCTCATGGACTTCCCTCAATTGACAATGACATTGCCTGATGGTCGTGAGGAGTCAGTCATGAAGCGAACAACACTCGTAGCCAACACTTCTAACATGCCTGTGGCTGCTCGTGAGGCTTCAATTTATACAGGTAAGCTGTAAGCATGTTATAATCTTCTGTCGAGATGGATAGGTTTGTCAATTATGTGTTTTTCTTATCTTAAAGAAAGTCTTTGCAATCCCACACAGCACACGCTACTCACTTTTGTGGGTCTTAATTCAGTTTTATATTTGCATATGAGATGAGAGCTTGACGCTGCTCCATTGATTATATTTTCTAGTGCTAGTTAATTTGTTGCAGAACAGGTTGTGTTGATAGTCTGTTGTTACGTGAATGTCTCTGTCAGGGATCACTATTGCTGAGTACTTCCGTGATATGGGCTACAATGTCAGTATGATGGCAGATTCAACATCTCGCTGGGCAGAAGCATTGCGTGAAATCTCTGGACGGCTGGTAATTTCCATTCAAATTGTTCTCTCTACATAAAATATCATTGTATATGTTCCGTCATACAAATATTATGTTGTTTTATCTTAATACTAAGAGTTACTTTTGATGTACAATTTGGTTATGCATTTATCATGTGATGTTTCTTTGATATTATGCTCGTAATTCTTATCCAGGCAGAAATGCCTGCAGATAGTGGATATCCAGCTTATCTGGCAGCTCGTTTAGCATCATTTTATGAACGTGCTGGTAAAGTAAAATGTCTCGGTGGACCAGAACGTAATGGCAGTGTCACGATTGTGGGTGCTGTTTCTCCTCCTGGAGGAGATTTTTCAGATCCTGTGACTTCTGCAACCCTTAGCATCGTCCAGGTAAAGATAAAGCGCTCAATTCCATGTAATTGAAACTGTGTATTCTTACTCTTATCGTTAGTTGGAGACAAATGTATTGAGTCTCCTTACTTAGGCTCCTTCTACCATTTGTGGATCAATTTCGAGTTTCCATACTTATTACTCACATGGTCTAAGCTCCCTTATAAGAACTTATGTTTCCATAAAAGACTTTGTGTTTATACAGATGTGTGTGTTCAATTTTCTGGACAAACAACTTTTAATTTCTCCTTCTGTCATTTTATTGATTTTCAGGTTTTCTGGGGTTTGGACAAGAAACTTGCTCAAAGGAAACATTTTCCATCTGTAAACTGGCTTATTTCCTACTCGAAGTACTCAACAGTTAGTTTTCTACTGTACCTTCTGACAATCTCTGATAAATTGAAATATAGAATACCTCTTGTTTTTTATGCCTTTAATGGAAATACCATAAGATATTTATAGGAGAATAGAAATGGATTAGAAAGCTTGAACTAAATTTCTCTTCTTTAATATAAATCGTTTCTTTGCTGATACAAAAATGAACGCTTGAATTTGAACTTTGAATCAGATTTTGTTAGCTCACAAAATCTGCATTTGACCAACTTCATTTGACTCATAACTAACTGATTGGCACCTTCTGATGCATACAAGTCCATATCTATTAGACCTTTTCCTGTCGAGATTTTTAATTTGTAATTGCGGCCTATTTCAGGCGTTGGAGTCTTTCTATGAGCAATTTGATCCAGATTTCATCAACATTAGAACAAAGGCCCGTGAGGTGCTGCAGAGAGAAGATGATTTGAATGAAATTGTCCAGGTATGTTTTACCCTTTATTAGTTTTTAACTGTCTAAAGCATCATATGAGTGGGTCTGTCTCTATGATTATCATTTATTTGTCACTGAAAACCATCATCATTTGGATTTTTTGCAGCTTGTTGGGAAGGATGCGTTGGCTGAGGGTGATAAGATTACCCTAGAGACAGCGAAGCTTCTGAGGGAGGATTATCTTGCTCAGAATGCATTTACTCCGTAAGTCTAGACTCTAAACTCAAGTAAATCATTCACATTTACTCTTTTTTGTTACATGATTTGTGTGTTCAATTCAACAGATATGACAAATTTTGTCCATTCTACAAATCTGTTTGGATGATGCGCAACATCATCCATTTTTACAATTTAGCCAACCAGGTAGGCTACATCTTCTCCTTGTGTTCATTTTATCTTTGTTTTTCTTAATTCGTTTGGCCATAGATCCTTTGTGAGATCATTATAGTTGTGAGGTTTAAAATGATGCAGGCAGTGGAGAGAGGAGCTGGTATGGATGGTCAGAAGATATCATACACCCTTATCAAGCATCGGTTGGGAGATCTATTTTACCGTTTAGTGTAAGTCACTGCTTTTAATCAAATGCAGAAGAAATGAATTTGCAGGAAGTTGTTTATAATCTGGTGATACATTATTGGCATTACAGGTCTCAGAAATTTGAAGATCCGGCAGAAGGAGAAGATGCTCTTAAAGCAAAATTCAGCAAACTGCATGATGACCTCACTGCTGGTTTCCGAGCCTTGGAGGACGAGACTCGGTGATTGGAATGTCAAATGAACTAAAAGCGAGAGAATGAAATACCTCTGTTTTTCTTGCTTCTCTAATAATGATCCCATTTGATATATATAAGTCTTAGAGTCTGATATGATATATGCAAACAAACATCATTCCATTTGAATTCAAATTTAGCCACCTGATTGACATCCCCTTAAATTGACGTGGGTGATCAATGGACATTAATTTGTTTGAGAAAAAATGATGGTGTTGGCAAAAAAGAGTCTTAGTAAAGATGTTTGTCACTTGAAGATTGGTAGAAATCTGAGGTAAAGAAAGAATATGAGATTCGTAGGCTTCCCTAATGAAATGACAATTAACTTTAATACGTTTCGTGCACTCATGATAAATTGGGTTTGCCATAATAAGAACCGTCCTGGTATTATCCACATGCAAAGCATGGGCCCAAGTGGTGGAAATCCAAAATCAGCAAGTAATCACTGGAGCTAAATAATTTTAGAGTATGCAACATACAAAACCCGATATTCATGTTCAGTAAAAGATTTGAAAATATGATAATGTCTTTTGCTTTTCCAAGAAATAAGAGTATACCCTAAGAACATACGCAATATGTTGTGGTTCAACGAGTACAACACACCCTGCCCAGTTGGCATTACTATATGCAAAAAAATTAAGCAAAGTATCATACGAAAAGTGAATTCAGTTGTGACTCGTTCCCATGATATACAGAAAAATGCGACAAATGACAACCATGTACAATTGTCATGGTGACTACAGAAACGAACTGAACGGCAAAAGAGAGATCATGTCGAGTACTGGTGAGATAAACCAAACTCCCAACTAATTGACGATAAACTGTTGGATGAGGGAGAGTATCACCTTCATTCTTTTGAAGCTTAACATTCAGTTCTATAGGGGCATTTACGGGAAAACTACTACGGATGTCAGTCTTGTCCACGTTATTATTGACATACTTAACATGATTAAGAAATATATTTGTTTGTCCTGTATGAACATCTAGAACCATAAAATCGTAAGAGGGTTAAGATTCTTCGTATGAAAAGAGTTGTGCAAATGTTATTTGAGTTGAGAAATAAGGACATTTACCCATGTAATCACAATGTCGTCCACACACACTAGAAGGATAACAATATCATCCGAAGTATGATGGATGGAATAGAAATGTATCATAAGCACTTGGTTAAAGTGAGAAATCTTTCAACGTAGTTCGAAACTTCTCGTACCATACCTAAGGAACTTGTTTCAACTCGTAAAGAAAACATAATAACTTATTGATTTTGGACGTAGAAGTGGTGAAAGACTTGAGGCACCTGCATAAAGACGTACTTCTTAAAATCTCCACAAAGAAACGTATTCTTAACGCTCATCTGATTTAATCCCATTTCTGAGAAGCAGCAATGGCCTTAACAGTATGAATCATCGTCATTTTGGCCACATGTGTCAATGTCTCCTCATAGTTCATACGATGTTGCTTGTGATTTCCCAAAGCCAAGAGTTGGGCATTTTAGCGATCAATAGTCTCATCATAATGCACTTTAATAGTATATACTCATTTGCAGCCAAAAGGAGTGACATCAAAAGGACAAGACACTGGAAAATTGTTCACTAACCGAAGAGAGTGAATTGTGGGCAACAAATTAAGCAATGTCTCTTAGCATATTTATTCTTGTAAGAATAAAATGTGATAGCTTAAGCTCAGACAACGTACTCAATTACTGGTCTATCAGATTACATTACAGATCTCGAAGAACCCCAAACATGCATATTCTTAGTTCAGCTGAATATTTCAATCATCAGTATATTCCGGGTATGATTCTGTACCGAACCTTGTCGCAGTACAATTTCCAGTACTTCCCGTACCTGCAATGCAACCACAAACCACATCACTATCTCATTTCATCTTTCATTTACCACGGAAAAATTAACAGGTTCGAATTCCCTTACTTGGATCGGCATCTATCGTCGTCCCTCTTGGCTCGGTCAAAGAGGAGGATTGTGAGAAATATGACATAGAAGTATGGCAGAAACTGCAAACAATAAGAGGAAAGCAACTTTCAACAATTTGTTTCTCATACTTATGGTAGCAGTTCTCAATAAACTATGCTTACGTGATTAAAGAGAGCCGGGAGAGTCCAGAAAAACGCAGCCGATATCTCAGGTACGTAATGAAAATGACGAGATAAACCCCACCTGCAGGAATTGAGATAAATAACTCAACTATTTTTTAAGTTATAGCGAAGTGTTTGAGTTGTGCCATAGTCACCCCTTATCATGCATAGTCTGCATAATTATATCCAAATTCCAAATACATAGAACAGAAATATGACATCAATTTTTGTGCCTTTTGAAGTTTTAAATTTTTAACTGACAAAAACCAGACATTACATGTATTTAAGGTCATTGTGGATCTAAGCATTTTCCGAAGGAACTACCTTACAATCAGTTCTAAGTAGAGATCCTATACTTGAAAGACAAGGAAATAGATGGATAACTCACCATCCTGAAGTTAAGAGAAGGCTGGTTTTTGTTTCCCCAGATGTTGTAGTGTAAGAAGCCACAATCTGTAGAAGAAATAGAATTGACAATCAATAATCTCAGTGGAAACAAAAGCAAGTTCAGTAAAACAATAATTATCACTTCAGAAAATGTTTTCATGATCAGAGCAGCATGATAAGTGACCTTTGATGGAGCTCTTCCCCACACTGAGCATTTTCCATTTGTTCGGCGGAATTCTTGTCTCTGACGGTCACAATCATAGTTGATGTATGTGCAAAGAACGCCAGCTAATAGAATATAAAGTGCAAGCTGAAAAATTGCAAACAAAAATTTCAGGAACATATATTGGGTTAGATCAGCAATTCTCAAGCCATGCTAATTTATATAGTAATATATGACTTCTAATTTGCAAGAAAGATAGGTATTTCGCTTCTTTTTGTCAAACTCAACTTCATGTAATTGCCTGCCACCGTTAATAGGTTCAACAAACCAAAACAACAAGAGTTGATTCATTGAAGGCACGACTTTATCATCCCGATGGATGCAAAAAGTGGAAAGGGATGTTATGACCCACAATCATTTTTGAGTTCATGAAGTGCCATCAAGATGCAGTAAGATTCTATAGATTGGAAGAGGTAATCAATTTTTTCTGGGTGCTCTTCTGTCCCCTATATTCGCAATAAATTTGTATAGGCCAGTAAATTAAACTAGGATCTGCTTATACCTGAGTTCCCAAATCGACAGGATGGTTCACTAAGTACATGCCAGGAGAGGTATACACAGAAGGAACCCATACCAAGCATCCCCAGCAAATGTAAAAGCCAGCTGTTGTAGCCACAAGTTATAGAGTGAGGCATATCAACATCACAATAATTAGAAGCAAGGAAAAGAGACGTACTCATGCAAATATGCAATAATATGTGTCTGACAATTTTTTACTCCTAAAAAAAGTACCAAAATGCATAGCTTGCAATAGGCATACAATATGCATCAAGTGATGCGGTATTCCCAGATCTAGTAAATGTGTGCATGAATGAGTGTCTCACTATAAAATGCTCAGAATGCCTTAACACAATTCACCGGGTAAATGCGGGATCAAGAATTTGAGTGATCCCTGTTTTGCATTAAAAATTAAAAGAAATGCATTAGTATAGATTGACACACAAACAACATAGCATATTCAAACCTCGATCATGGGCAATGTCCATTGTGCTCCAATACCCAGCTTCCCACCAGAAAAACTTTGTAACATACACCAACATCAATATGGTATTTACAAGCATTGAATCAGCTATCCTCCCATTCTCTTCATACTGACAAATTAAGAAAGTACATGCATGAAAAAATACTGAAAAAATATGACAAGACCAAAAGTATTGTATTGCGTTGTATGTGTGGGTACCCTAACATTATACTATCAAGTAGCCTACATATGGAATTTTTCTATGGTGGAAAATGTTGAGAAAAAGGACAAGCAGGAAAGTCAAGTGACTATTAGGTACCAAGTTTACTACTTGAGCAACTACCCCAGTATGCAGTAACTTCAGCATCTGTATGGTTTAATTCCTACAATTTAAGTATTCGAATCACACTTTTTATATTAGCTCTCTCTCAAACAAGATGACAATCCTAGGGTCGGTGCAACCTGGTTTAGAGTGTATGTAAACATAAGTAACACCATCCAGTACTTTTTATTCCTTTTCACGGATCAACTTTATGGTTTTACTACAATGAGCTTCAATTTCTAGTTTTTGCTTTCCACCATTTGTCAAGGATCACAATGCAAACTACAGGAAGGCATGTGCTCTGCAAGAGAACTGTGATGAGTAATTTTGACAATGGTGGGTAAATAACTATTACAGTTGGATCTTTCTTCCTTGCCTGGTAATCCCAACACGGGAAATACAATATCCAAGGTGCCTAAGCCTTTTCAGCTATCCAAAATTTGAGGCTTTGAGCAAAAATGATGAAAATCCAAAAAACATACTGTCAAACATAGAAGACTACACTACATGAGCTGGATATGTAGTGAGGATTTAGTAACCTAAGGTCCTAAACTAAGAATTTCGTTAGTGGACAAACCAAAGGGGAACTAGAAACTTGGCAGACCTTCCTAACAATTCACCAAACAAGATAACTTATGTATAAACCAACATTCAGAGAGAATTATCTTCGAATATCTACCTGCTTTATGCAATAGGTAACAGCAAGAACTGCCCAAGACATCATCCCAAATCTGCAATTTGTGAAAACTTTGATGTCAAAGTTTTTGCCAATCCGAGGATACAACTCCATACCCTGCAACACAAAGAAGAAAATAAACAAAAGATGAAGAAGACCCTTCAGTCATCCTGCAGGCTTTGTCCGATTGGAGCTCTCTTCCCCTGTCCTGCAATCCGGGGTCTCTCAGAGTGTAATTGGGATTAGTTTCATTGTTTTATGTGTAGCTTTAGTTTCAGGTTATCTCTGTTTTATTATTGCTCTGTCTTTTCTTTTTTACAATTGTTTTCTGTCTTAAAGCAATAAAATTCTTCCTTGCTGATAAAAATAAATAAATAAAATTTATAGCCTTAATTGCAATGCTGCAGCTAAAACCAAAACAATATCTAGGAAGAAAATAAATATCACATTATAAACAGCATCGATGTACTTAACCAGATATCACATCTTACAACTCAACTAAATTGGCCTTGACGCAATCAAATAGTAGCAATTCATACCTTATATTTCTTCCATACAACAAAATTTGATTGAAGATTTTTTTTTGGATAGATTAAATACAAAGAACTCCACGAAGCATAAAGACGTTATAGAGCACCAAAATATGCTCTGAGTCAACCTTAAACATGTTATAGAAACGAGTTCAATAAAATAAAAACTTCCCAGGTAAACAACCACAAAAAATGTTCACAAGCACATAGGCAATTGATACTTCAAAGCTTCTAATCTATTCACCAAACTGCGTAGACCTCTAGAAGAATAACATTCTTTGAAATCTGGTGATGAGATTTTTAGTTTAGTTCAATCAAACATTTGCAGAACTGAATTTTCTTTTCCACTACACAAAAAACAACCAAAACAACAATGATTAACATAGAAATGAAGCGATGCTCACCCAGTAGAAATCAATTATTATATTTCCAGATGAGCCCGAATCAGTGGAAGAAGGTGCCAAATGACCCTTGCAAACATATAACATAACTTTAGTAAGACATAACCAAGTAACTATATTGTACAAAACTCATCGTAAACAAAATTATAACTGCCCACTTTAATGTATAGGAAAATGCAAAATATGAAGCTTCCGAAGATGAGAGCTGAAAATATTTCCCCCAGATGATCATAGACAATTGTGGGGTTGAATATCCCAAACCTGAAAAATTAACAAAAATTGGATATTAAATTTAAAAGTCTAGCACCGCATGAACTGCAATGAAATGCCACTTTTCAGACTACACATAAGACTATTGAATTCCTGAGACAAACATTATCAGTTACTTTTGGAGAATTTCCTATCAAACATCTAAAATGATTGTGCCAATTTCTCGTAAGGTTAGAAGAGCCAGGTGCTTGCTCAGGATAGAATCAGCAATAGGTCCTTTTACATACAGACTAAGCAAAATTGACAGATGAGCTAATAACACGTAACAATGCCCATAGATCCAACAGAACCTCTATTGTATGAATGAATGATAACATAGTCCTATATAGTAGGGAATGCCCTCACCACCAAAGGCCAATATAGGTGATCAATGTCACTGCATATGCTGCCATACCATTTGCCTGCATCAAGAACAAAGAGTAATATGGTGATCACTGGACAAGCATATACAGAAGGATAATGGGAAGATTATAGTGATCACTGGACAAGCATATGGTGATCACATGACATGTTTATAATGGTGGATTAGACATTTAGACAATAACATGCCAATCATCCAACAAGCATATTTAAAACAAAATTGAGCAAGACAACAAGTACTTTGTAAACAGGTCGGTTTCCAGCCGGAGATACGGGACCCTCGACCCTTTTCCCAGGTAGGAGAAGCTGAAGAGCTGCCTCAAATGCTGCGTAAGCAGCAATGATTTTCCAAGCTGTAGCAGAGGGTAGAGGCCATATGTTTAAGAATCCCTGCAACCCATGCTGCCTCAAGTAGTCAAAAGTTTGGAGAATTGATCCATCTGCATGAACCATTGTGTACCATCTGGCATTGAAGAAAAAAAAATCAGCAAACAGCTCAAGGTGTAGAGCTGATCTTTGGATTCGATAACCAAAGTAGACAACAACTTGGGTCTCTTTTGATGCACTCCATGAAACAAATGGATCATTCTTATAAAACTAATCAAAATATGTGGGAGTGTGAGTTTGGTGCTTTAAGTAGCTTTTAGTTGAATCCAAATATGAAAAACAACAACTTGCACGATTCCACAATAGTTGAGCATTCATTGACACAAACAAATACTGTAGAAAGCAACAGAGCAAGATTCAAACTATTTTTCAGTTGTCAGGTCTCCAGTAATGCATAGATCTATCAATCTAAATTTGAAGCAAACTCATAAACAAACACTTAATGATATGGAAGTGACAAAACAAGTAAAAAGGAGAGGAGAGGAGAGGAGGTTACAGCAAAATGACGAAGGGAGGACAGAGACTGAGAAGTGATATCACAGAGAAATAGGTCAGCCATGGCGAGTGCACCATCTTATTTGCTCCTTCAGCCGTAACCATCTCTCTCTCTCTCTCTCTCTCTCTGAGCACAAATTCACTCTCTGTGACTGTAGCTACTCAATCTCGCTCGACGACTTGCTCTGATCTCGAACTGACTTGACGACGATACTTCCCCATTTATTTAACCAAAACCAGTGAGAATGTTTGGTTAATTACAAGGCAAGCCCCTGCATTTTTATTTAACTTAATTCTACCTCAGATTCAGATATTTCTGTTCCTAGGCCCAGCCCAATCTATTTTCAGGCCTTAAGCTGTACTGTATTCGGAATGCGAGCCCATATCTCATCTGATCCAATCAGCTGTGGGCTTATGCCATTGGCCCGTTTGTAACGCAATCCTATTATCGGGTTATCCTCTTCATTTCTCTCTCCTTTTATCAATCAAATTAATAATTTCCCATTTAATCCAAGTTGATTACTAATCTGTAATCCATCCATCTCCACATTCTGGAGCTCCAATTCGCCTCAATCCTCCTTTCCTGCAAATTGATACGATAGCATCGCAATGTGCTTGTCCTCTGAATGTTATGAAGAAGATCTAAAGGTCAACTCTCGCTTTCTATCTAGAAATTGCATAAATTCAGATGATTTTGTCCGATGCAAATGTGGTGTTAATTGTTTTTTCACGACTTTGTTTGTTTAGTTGCGTGGTTCCTCTTATTTGGTTCATTGGGTTGTCCTGAATCTGCCCAATTCTGGCAAATGTACGTTCAACGAGATACACTTGGAACACCCTTTTGATCTGCCTGTGGATTCAGACATTTTTCTGCGTCAATTTCGTTCATGTCATGAATTTGTAATGCATTTCTTGTGAGGGGTTATGATTATGAGATCTGCAGAAGCATCAGCTTTAAGTTATATTTGAAGCCTTTTCTGTTGGAAGTAAATTGATGTCTATAATGTTAATGTTTAGTTACTAATGCAAGCTTTTTCCATATATTGTTCAACGCGTTGATAGATTAAGCTTGTTTTTTTATGTTTCCTTGTATTTTGCAGGTTACTTAATTCATGGTGTCATGTTTACTAGACCTTGTGTATTTGGCAATGACATTTGCAGTTTAACCTTATTTTTGCCATTCTTCGAGATGCACTTAGTATCAAATGATAGTCTCTTAGAAGAAGATATTTCAGAAAGTGAACCTATCTTACCACCATCTGAAGTTGTACCGAGGCCTGAAGAATCTTCATCTTCTTGTGAAATTACAACTGTAAAAAGGGATTATGTGGTAGTTGATCAGGTCTTACAAAATCTTGACATTGATGAAACTTCCGGTCTGATTAACACAGACCAGCCACAATGTCGCATATGTCTCGACAATGAAGGTCTTCGTGACTTTGATGTTCTTGTTTTTTATTCTTTCATACATTTAGTTTCTTTCACGTATAATCTTATGAAAATATTTGACACGATGAAGCGAGCTATTAATAATTTTCAGGGGAAGACTTAATTGCCCCGTGTCATTGCAAAGGCACCCAGAAGTATGTACATAGATCATGTCTTGATAATTGGAGGTCTACTAAGGTGAACACTTGTTTCTTTTCTGCCATCCATTTTTGCCTGGTGCGCGATGCTTGAAGTATGGTTTCTTATCATATATTTCATTGTGGTGATGTTAAAGGAATGAACTGATATGCTAATTATGTGGAAATACTTATCGGGCCTTTTTTCATTATGCCAGGAGGGATTTGCTTTTGCTCACTGTACAGAGTGCAGGGCAATGTTCATATTACGTGCAAATGTTCCGCCTGATCGTTGGTGGTTAAGGCTGAAGTTTCAGTTCCTTGTTGCTAGGGATCATGCCTTCATTTTTGTAATTGTTCAATTGGTATGATAATAAACCATTTCAAATTATCTTTTTTGTCATTGGAAATGGGGATATGGTGATCTGAGACCTATTTATCAAAAATAATGGTTTTTAGTGTGACTTCATCTAGAGCCCATTTGTAGATTTATCGTTCTGATGGCCATACAACGTTCTACAAGCTAACTTTGAAAACACATACCCTACCTAGAGTATGAAACAAAATATCTATCCGCCGGGCAAATGATGAGAATTGATAAATGTGAACACTCAGCCACTAGATCTGTAGATTTGCTGTATTATCATTCCTGAAAAGCTCACCAAGGAGGGTCATATGAAATAGTGAGTCTATTGCTAATTTGGCCAATAAAGAAACTGTCACCTTTAAATCTCTAGTTTTTCTTTCTTTCTTTCCAGAAACTTCAAGCTCCAGACAACATTATACCATATAAATGTGGTCAGATTATGAACATCGTATAGACAGCTGTCTATGCTTTACTAGTTTTGGAATATGTAATCAACTCTCAAAGTATCTTTACATATGATTAATGATTATCTTGTCACTGTATTGCAAGAATAATCACTGTCAGTTGTACTGATTTGGTTGCCTACATATATCTTGCAAAATTTCGCTGAATCTAAATTTTCTTGTGATTAACCCATCCCATCATTACATCTTTAAACGGGCCGAGCTTTCATTAAAACCATACAGCTAGGCAGGCTGTGTTAGATAATTCCTGTTACTACAGAGGAGATTGTTGTGAATGGTTATTTGGTTATCATTTGTACATACTGGAAATACGCTTGTGAAACAATTTGTTTACTAATTTCTTCTATACACGATTTCAACAGATTGTCGCTTTCTTGGGTGTGCTGATATACAAATTTTATGGGGAGGAATTGAGAGAAATGTTTGGTTATGAAGAACACCCATATGGATTTTATACTATGGCTGGTATGTGAAGTTCTAGCGGATGACATAAATCTCTGTGTATGTAGTTTTGAGCATTTGGTCGTCACTGCTTCATTTGATTGTGAAGAAGAGAAGAGGTTTTAGTGTTCAATTTTGAAGAATCACGGTGTCTGATTAATTCATGTTCAAATACAATTGAAGTTATTCATTTAGTCAAAGGAAATCATGCATTCCTGGATATATATTTACTGCCCTGATTAATACGTTATTGGAACTGGATTTTGCTATGCAGTTCTAGCTATTGTTTTGGTTGGTTTACTATATGGTTTCTTCATTGCCATCATATGTGGACAGAGGATCAATGAACGCCATTATCATGTTCTTGCCAAACAAGAACTTACAAAGGTTCGACACTTTTTCTAATGATAATCTGCATATTCAAATTTATTCCTTTTTGAAGCCCATTGGATATTTTCTTGGTGATAGGAATACGTGGTAGAAGACCGGGAAGCTTTTAAGAATGTTCCTGAGCTTGACCCCACACATGTCTCAGAGCTCAGAATGTTGGGACTATATTAATTTGATAAACTACGTGTTTGATTGGATTTCGGGTAAAGGTATCTATCTATGATCTTTGATGCTTTAGTTTCCAGCAAATAGGAAATTCACATTTAATGGATCGAAATTGATGTTGTACATGCATTATCGTTATGGATTCATGCTAGGCAATAGAAGCGAACATGTGATGCCTCGTAGCTCTTCTGTAACATCTATGATTGCTAACTCCTGGTGAAAGCAAGCTGTTAGCTCGAGTCTTTGAATGAGCTACTCAACCTGCCCCTTTTTTATTTCATTATCTTGATATAAGACAACCCCTGATGTGTTCTTTTAGTGCATAGCAGCATATGTACATATTTCTTCTTCTCTTAACTTGCTTGCATCTCCGGACACATTCATTATCCTTTATATTTATCATCCATTAGTGTTTAAATATAATAATTGTAAAGATATGTCTGCTGCTTTCCTGTTCACATAATTTTGAGTGTATAGTCCACTGTGTCTATGCTGTGGTTCAATGAATATGCTAAAAACCATACCTTCCAAGGGGGCACAGTTCTAGTTAGAAGAACTGTGAAAAGAGGATCATTTTCATCAACAAATTTTTTTTTGCTGTTCTTGTATCAACTTCATAGATCAATCTAGTATGTTTTGATTCTCAGTCTGTCCAAGTTAAGGGAGGTTTACTTTTATTTGGATTTGATCAGAGACCCTTTTCTGTGTTTTCTCAGGGTCGCACCCACCTTTTTGGTATCCATTTAAACAAAGCGTTCAAACATGACTGAGCCGTGAAGCTGTGAGATGGAAAGGATAAACTCTTGTGATTATACATTCCAGAAAATTGCACTTCATTGAAGAATGTTTGATTTATTTGATGAAGTATACCTGTATTTATACTCACTCATGTACTGTAAGTCTGTATGTAGTTAATAATAATCCTTATAGAAATAAATTGTAACTATTTTGATTTGGCATATACTCATAAGATAAGGTCATCAGATTTGTTGTGCAAGACAAATGATTTAGTGTTAACACCTAATTCAGTTTTCAACATGATTCTATGTAACTTTCTGGATGCATTCTTTGCTTGTTTTATGAAGTTCAATATCCCAGAATGTATTTGTAGCATAACAAGACTTGCCGATATCAATGCCATTTTTGAAATTTCCATACAGATTTGCTTCATTTGCTTGTCAGCTTCAGCAATAACATGGTCTACATTACATTTTGTATTGGCTTCCACAACTGAGACACACTTGCTTGTTTTCTCAGTTTCACATGATCTTTTCCGAATATCCTGCTTAATAAACAGTGAATACCACTTCCCCGCATAGTATTTACTCATACTCAATGTGTTTACTCTTCACAAATGGAATAGAAAAATAGACCGAAAAATAGATACAATGAAGGATATAGATATCATAAATGATGAGATTATAGAACAGCAAGCTGATCAAAAGCCTCAATCATGCAAGTACAAACAAAGTGTGTCTACTACATTCCACATAAAAAAAATATATACATTGTATTTTCAAGCATGGAAAGAAATTATTTCTGCCTTGCTACCCAAGTGCGTATGTACAGCTCCTCCCCTTGATCACCATCTTTCTCTCAATAGATTTTTACTTTCATTGCCCTCATCTGCATGAAAATTAAGAGCCCCAATGTCAAATGGGTTAATCACTTTTTTGCAGTTAGAGCAGTTAGCTATATCTTAGGAGATAAAAAGCACAGCATTTTTTATATGATTGCATTAAAAGTCTTTACTTAAAAAAGTGAGGTTGTCTGGTGGAGGTCAGAGAAGTTCAAAATGTGCTTTGATGAACAAAATAAAGAAGAAGAAATTGAACTTGAAAGCATAAAATAGGGAAACTGATGTCAGTTGATGTTCAATTGACTGCACAAATTTTAAGAGTATTTTAATATCATTTAAAGCTAAAGACTAGAAAAACAGACAAATGAATTGAAAAATTCTCACCATGGAGGGTGGTTTCATCTAATAAGTGATCTATGCTTCCTCGTCATCCTCAGTCTGAGACAAACTACTTGAAGTTTTCCCCACTACTACTGGGTGTTGAGGTGAACCTATGACCAAAGAAGAAGAAATAGCAAATCGTCAAAACCAGACAAACTTGAACAATCAACTTCCCAACCACATATACAACCTATAACATTATAGATACACTTGGAACCACCCTTGATGGTACTTTAGCTACATCAAATCATATCCAAAATGAAAAACAGCATACAAATAAAATAAGCTTGAGCATATCTCAAGCCTTACAACAATTACTAATCAATGTATAATGCAAAAACTAGGAAGTCATGAACCATAAACTGCGCCAGGACAAAACCGGGCATTCATATTCAGCAGATTTAACAACAAAACTTGTGGAGTAAGGACAAAAGTTTCATACTTTATAGTGTGTTAATGTTTAGAAGCAAATGGTGAAACTAGGGCATACAGATATAATGTAGTCAGAGTAACACAAATTCAAAAGGGTGATTTGCGTTGATATATACATTGAAATCATGAAAGTGAAGGTGAAGGTGTAATTGGGGAAAAGACCTTGGATGAAGAAAGAGGAGGAAGGCCAGCCGCGGACGGTGGTGGTGGAGAGGGACTCCTCAGGGGTGAGAGGATTGGCGAGTTTCTCGAGGAGCTGAGGGAGGGCGAGGGAGCCGCCGGCGGGGAGGGGAGGGACCCAGTAGGAGGATCCTGGCCGGAATGGGAGCCAATCCGGCGCCGACCGCCGGGCGATGATGCACTGGATCGCGTCCTCCAGCTTCCTGATGAGCGGGTCGGAGGAGGAAGACAGAGGATCGGCGTCGGAGGGAGAGTGATTCGATCGGGACCGGAGGCGGAGGAACCTAGGAGGAGGAGGAGGAGGAGAGATCGACCGATTCGGGAGGAACCGCTGGGTTAGGGCTTGAGAAAAGCTGCGAGCCATCAGATTCAGATCGAGATCGACGACTCCGTATCAGCTCGATTCGCCTTCGATTTCAATTTCAGCTCGAGAATGAAGATGAGGAGAGAGAGAAGATAGAATCGGGTGGGAAATGTCTGGATTTCACTCTTGGGTGGCGGTGACTTTGGTCTTACCTGAGAGGCCTGAAATTACTGTTGGGCTCGGCCCCCGCCGGATCGGTCCAGCCCAATTCACTCCAGTCCATCGTCTGTTTATTGGGCTGACTAAGATCCAAGAATTGGGGCAAAAGTAGAATTCTTACAAATGAAAGGACGGTTATTAAAATGTAGGCATGTTTTTAGAAGGAATGGTACTCGCCAACAGACTAAAAAATCTTGTCCCGACCATTATATTTTTATTTTAGTGCCAAAATGCATTTATTCCTTTAAGGCTTATTACACACAATATCTTGATTTATTTTCAAACTGTTGCGCCACCTGAAGTGGAAGAACATGGGAAGACAAAGTTCCCTCACTCTTAAGCTCGATATAAGCAAAGCATATCTTTTGAATGAGTTTTTCTTATAACCTATGATGCTCATGTTGGGTTTTTATGGGATATGGGTGTGTGTGTCCTTTGTCCAGTTGTCAGTAGTTATGAGTGGTCGATCGTTCTCCCTCTAATCCCCATCTCGGGATATCAGACATGGAAGCCTTATTTTATTTACCTTTACCTTTTTAAATTGTACGTGAAGGATTGTATGTTATGAAAAAATTTTTATGAGATTTATATAGTGTTGGAAACGCATTTGATTTCTCACGTGTTATATTTTCTGCAAATGACTGCTATTTTTATTGCAAAACTTTAGTGAAAGAGATGAGTTGAGAGTTTATGGGCGAGCGTCGGGCCAAAAGGTGAAGAGAGAAAATCTTTAACCTTTGTCAGTGCTAGCGCTCGTTGGATATCAAAATTGGCATCCATCAAGTATTGTGTTTCAAGAAAGATATGAAATCGTCGATTTATTTGGAGATTCTCTATTTGGTAGGCATGAATAAACAACGTGAGACTTTTGCATTCATCAAAAATCGTTTGTTCTATAGTGGCTAGTTGATAAGGGAAGTTGTTTTTCCATGCATGCAGAGAGGTGTTATTCAAGTCAATTCTATAAGCTCTGTCGAATTATATTATGAGCTTGTTTCTTCAGCCGGTTGGTATGTTAGAAGATTTAAAAGTAATGTTTAATCATTTTTTGTGGAAAGGTTCGGGCCAAAACAGAGGGATGAGCTGGAGTGGATGGGACAAGCTGTGTTCACACAAACAGTCAGACAGATTCGACTTTCTTAAACTCCAAGATTTTAATTTGGCATTATTGGGCAAACATGAATAGAGGATTATTTCAAGATATGAATCCTCGGTGGGGTGAATGTTCAAAGCTAAATATTTTTTGTGGTGTAGTTTCTTGGATGCTCGGTCTGATGATCCATGAGCTAGTTTGGTCTGGTGGAGTCTACAGACGGCCATAAGGGTTTTGGGTCTCGGAGTTCGAAGGGTGATAAAACCTGCAGAGTTTCAAGGTGTTGTGTATCTGTGGCTTCTAGATAAAGACATTTATGTGTGATCCCTTCCCTATGTTTCTTTCATTGTTTTATGGTTAAATAATGAAATCAAACCCAAATGTATGGCACGAGAATTTTATTTGGGCAGTTTGTGACGGGCGAGAGGCGAACTTAATTCTTTAAGTTATAATCAGTTAGTTTTGGAAAGATAATTGTCAGTATTGGGCAAAGGAAAACAACAAGGAGTACTTGGTGGCAAGTGCTAATCAATAGTTGTTGGTGGAGGGGAATTTATAAAGTCTGGAACACTGTATTTCGTTGTAAGAATCGATTTGAAAGTTGAGAGTTTATCCGAAACTTTGAGTTTTCTTGTGGCAAGTCGCCTTGGGGTGCCTCCCAACTAGGGATGTCCTTGCTTCAGATGGAGCACATCTGGACTGCATCTGTCCTTTTGCACAATGGGTTGAGAAACGTTATCCCATGTTTTGTTTGATTACCCGTTGGTCTGGCGTGTTTGGGCTTCAACGAGGTTGTTTGGTTTACTAAGGATCGAAGATAACGTGTTTTCTCGGCTGGCCAACATTCTAAATTCCAAAGGGTCGGAGGTGCCGACAGAGACATTGTAAACCATTTAGAAGAATAGAAACAAAGTGGTTTGGCATATTTTGAGGTTTTCTCCGACTGCAGTGGTAATCGAGGCAACGAGGACTAGTGTGATGGGTTTGGTCTCAAACTAGAGACGACTACCAGTCCTAACCCAGAAATGGGAACCGTCGGAGCAGGGGCAGTGATGATGAATGTAAACAACGTGATCGACGTAGAAAATCAGAGTTTCAATCTTGGTATGGTGATCCGAGATTCTCATAGAAGGGTTGCACATGCTTTTTCTGTTTGAAGCCCTTTCCATTCTGTCTGCGTTAAAATGGGTCGGAGAAAACGACTGGACAACCATGCAATTGAAGTTGGATTGTCAGAGAGGGGTTATGTAGTGACTAAGTAATGTTAATTGTTAGGGCGAAGGAGTTCTATTTTGTATAATTGTGGGCGGATTTTATCGGGACTGGATAATTTGAAAATATTTAAATATCATATAATAACAAGAAAAACAGTTTTTAACACCATATTACGCAGAAACAAATTGTTAATTGATTGATTAACAATTGAGAATTTCTAATTTCAAAAAAAAAGAGCAACTGGGGTATGTTTCAAATAGTTATGAGCTCAACAAAATGATAATTTTTTTGTAATTTCATAACTCAAATGATTAAAGATCCATACCATTACTATGACGTTAATGAAATATTTGAATTATTAACTTATTATCATTATTGCATTAAAAAAAATAACAGTTACAGAGAAGATAATATTGGGAGTAAATAGGAGTGAATAGTTGGTCGAGTGTGGAGGTTTTTGCTTTTGTTTTTGTTGTTGCCGGACGAGACAACCCGTTGAGTTGTTGCGGCTCTCACAACCTCATTCACTCACTCCGTACAATATTTTATCAACAGCATCGATCGAGAGAGAATAGTGTCGATCGATTGGGATTGGTCTCATTGTTTATTGATTCCTTGTTGCTGAATTTCATCAGCTTCCCATGACCATGATGTCTCATACGTCTGCAAGTCCTCTTCCTTCTTCTTCTTCAGGTATGTGCTCATTTTTGCCCCCAATCTTCAGATCTCCTGCATTTTCGAGCTTTTTGTTGCATACACCCATCTGGGTCTTCTTCGATTTGCCACTGTCTTTGGATTTTGACTCTCACCCTTTCTAAAATTGGAATTTTTGCTTCGATTTCTTCGGCTATTTTGCTTGTTGCCGGGCTGTGCGTGTTTTGCTGTCTCTGTTCGCGTTGCTCGCACTTGTTACTGTTTTTTTATGCTCTAAATTTGGATAATTGTTCTAGTTTTCCTCGAAATCCGGATAATAGCTGCCGAGGACATGTAGGGGGGGGGGGGGGGGGGGGGAGGGAGAGAGAAAAAGAGAGCAGTGTAGGAGCTCAAATCTTAGATCTTTATCTACTCATCGAAGAACCCATATGGCTTAAACCTTCAATAAACCTAATTCTGAATCTCTGAGGTCTTCACTCATGCACTGATCTCATGTATTTCATAATTTTGGTTCTCATGGTGCTCTGAGGTATTCTTCATTTCCTTGATCTGGGCTGTGATTTTTTTTTCTGACCACAATGTGGTGCCTCCTCTAAAATATTTCCAAGTATAGAACTTATTGCTATTGAGTGTTCTCTGAAACAAAACGAATAATTTGAGATTTAAGTATTTTATGTTTCAGATCTCATGATTTCTGTTTCATCAATTGATGATTTGGAAATGTAATGTTTCAGTCTTTGAGTGATGATTTCCTGGACAGGCCTGGTCGACCTTTCTGTAAATGGAAGATTGTGATTCTCCTACTTCTCCTTTTATGGAGAGTATGCAACAGTTTCCTTTGCTCAACTAGGCTCTCTAGACCTCGACCTCTTGTTAGCTCTTGAGATCTCTGTTTCACAGCATTATTGTAATTAAGGACAAAAAGTTAAAATAATCTGACCATTTTTGCTATTGCCACATAATGCTTCAGATCTTCACCTGCATGCATTTTTGGCGGTTGTGTTGCAGAAGTGTGGTTTGGGTTTGGTTTAGTTCTATTATATGAGTGGCTGCTGAAAATGATGTATGGATGTCTGTTCCTTTTAGAAGTATGCCATTGTCTCTACAGTTATTTTATGTGGTGAACAAATTAAGGGTCGAAACGAAAGTTGATTTTGAAATTTGTTTTCTTGGCTTCAGTATCAGGAAATCCCTCACTGCACTGAAATTTATAGTTGATGAATATTTCGTATTGATTTTATTATTTACTTGTGATTTTCCACAAGAATGGTGTTATGCTCCTTTCTATCTCCTTGCCAAGGTAGGGAAACTACTATGCAGATGATTGGCACCCCAACCTAAGAATTAAAAATTTTCTTGGGTGTCATATCATCGTTAGAGACCATTTTCTAGAAATTTCCCTTTACCCTCATTTTACATTGCCTTGATATTTCACACGTTATAGCATTATAAATGTGAATATTTTTCTCTAAATTGTTGTAACGGAGAATATTGATTTGGCTCGCTTAATCACTTTTGGCTTACAGGAGGGCTTTGAGTATCTCGTCAGTTTGCGTCAATTAGTGTTTCGCTATTCAGTTTCTCGTGGCGTCCAGATGGGTTCTAGATTTCCGTCTCATCAGCTTAGCAGTGGCCTCTATGTGTCGGGTCGGCCCGAGCAGCCAAAAGAAAAGATTCCCACGATGAGCTCGGTGGCCATGCCCTATACTGGCGGTGACATCAAGAAGTCAGGAGAGCTGGGGAAAATGTTTGATATTCCTACAGATGGATCCAAGTCTAGGAAATCCGGGCCTATAGGTGGAGCTCCTTCGAGGACGGGATCTTTTGGAGGAGTTGCTTCCCATTCAGGGCCAATCATGCCTAATACAGCTGCTCGGGCTAGCTATTCATCCGGTCCTGTATCTTCTGGAGGCGCTGGTTCATCTTCTTTAAAGAAGTCAAACTCAGGGCCACTGAACAGACACGGGGATCCTGTGAAGAGGTCATCTGGTCCCCAATCTGGTGGAGTGACACCAACTGGCCGGCAAAGCTCTGGCCCTCTGCCGCCCGTTCTCCCTGTAACGGGTCTCATTACATCTGGACCAATTACGTCTGGCCCTCTAAATTCTTCTGGGGCACCTCGTAAGGTATCTGGACCTTTGGAATCTATGGGATCATTGAAATTACAAGGTGCGGTTGTTCACAATCAAGCTGTGAATGTTCTTAGTCAAGACGACGACTATTCCTTCAAAAGGAACTTCCCGAAGCCAATATTGTGGTCATTGGTTTTGCTTTTCGTGATGGGATTTATTGCTGGTGGTTTTATCCTTGGAGCGGTTCACAATGCGATTCTGCTTATTGTGGTAGTAATCCTTTTCAGCACTGTTGCTGCACTTTTCTCGTGGAATACTTGTTGGGGAAGAAGAGCTATTATGGCTTTCATTGGTCGTTATCCAGATGCCGAACTTAGAACTGCCAAAAATGGGCAATATGTGAAGGTCTCCGGGGTATGTGTTTTCTTCTTCTTTTTTTCTTGATAAATTTGTTAAAATGTTTACATATTTGCTATTGACAGTGGCACTCCCTCCCTCACACCACCTAACCGCAAAATCAAACAACAGATCTTGTCAACCTTCTGCCTTTATTTTCTTTAAACTCCTTTATGACAATCTTTACTATTTCATCTGATTCATGACTATTGTTAAGTAATTACTTCATGGGTACACTACGGTAACAAGTTCCTCAGCCAATTTTTGAGTCAAGATGCATCTAAGTTTATTTTAAATATTAGATAATTTATCGTGAGATAAAACAAAATTATTCTTTTTTTCGGTGGGGGGGGGGGGACTTTATCCTCGAGAGTCAGGAGCATGATGGCATTAACAGAGAACCACAGGGAGTGAGGGAATAATTTGAGGGGTTTATTGATATTCAATGTGTTTATCACTACTAATAAGGGCATTTAATTGGTTGAGTGAAACCTTTAATCAAAGGTTTGTTTAAAACTCTCTTTATCATCCATCATTGTCATTTTTTACTTGCTCTTTGTTTAAATAACTTTATATATCTTGTTTTCATCTTTGAAGGTGGTTACCTGTGGTAATGTTCCACTTGAGTCATCCTTCCAAAACGTTCCTCGATGTGTGTATACATCTACGAGTTTGTATGAGTATCGAGGATGGGATTCAAAGGCTGTGAATCCTACACACCGTCGTTTCACCTGGGGACTCAAATCAATAGAAGTGAGTAATCCAAATATTGTCTAATTTATTTTATCGAACAAAAATACCAGTTTTTATCATAGCAGAAAGGATTCAAAGGTTTTTCCATTAAAGCCTATTGCACACAGATAAGGTATGGATCGATAAGCATACTTTGCTCTAACAAGGGCATTACCCTAACGGTATACAGATTGCTATGATGTTAAAAATGTGGACAATATGAAATTCCCATCCATTTTTCTGCTATCCAAAAATTCATTTTGAATATATCTCAATAATGCCTAATTACAGACATGTCAATCTTGTCATCAAGGAACAGTTTAAGTTAAAGACTTGGTGATTTTGATTCGAAGTCTGTTTGCATTTTTGTAGAGGCGAGTGGTCGACTTTTACATCTCTGATTTCCAGTCTGGACTGAGAGCATTGGTGAAAACTGGTTATGGATCGCGGGTGACTCCTTATGTCGATGATTCAATTGTCATTGATGTCAACCCAGCTAAGGAAGAGTTGGCTCCCGAGCTTGTCAGGTGGTTAGGAGAGAGAAGCCTTTCAAGTGATGACCACATAATGCGTCTGCAAGAAGGGTAAGAGCTCCATAGCCAAGTTTATGAAAACAACATGGGAAAATGGCAAAAAACATGCTTTATTTTATTATTTATACTATCACACTTTTGCATGAAGGAGCTGCGTACTTTGATAATAGCAAAAAAGTGTTGTGAACTTTGATTTTTTTGTGCAAATTGTGTTTATTAATACAAAATACAAAATGACGAAATTTCCTTTAAATTAAGATTTTTTTAAAAATACATATAAAATATAAAGTTTTTCTCAAAATATTTTTCAACTAAAATTTGTATAATCCTTTTTTGTAATGTAATTTGTCAGTTAAAAATTATTTTATAGAAATCTTAATTCTTAATTTCACAGGCATTTTCGTAATTTTTTGTACAAATATATATATTTTACACACAATCAAAGTTCACAACACTCTTTTGCCACTAACAAAGTACACAACATCCTTTTGCAAAAGTATAATAGTATACTGCATCATTTTGTCATTTTCCCTTTATAAAATAAAATCCTAAAAATCCATTGGTTTTTGTTTGTTTTGGGGTTAAGATTAGAAACACCTATTCATGCAAATGTAGGTATATCAAAGAAGGAAGCACAGTGAGTGTGATGGGAGTCGTTCAGCGGAACGAGAATGTGCTGATGATCGTCCCGCCATCTGAGCCATCCACAACAGGATGCCAATGGACGAAATGCATATTTCCCGCCAGCCTCGAGGGGATAGTTCTGAGATGCGAAGACTCGTCCAAGAACGATGTGATACCAGTATAAAAGTAGGAGAATGGAGTGTGGCTGTGTTCTTTGCAAAATAGTATTGTTATTAATATTGGTGGTGGTGGTGAAGGTGAAGTGAAGCTAACAAAATGACAAGTGATAGCAGTAGAGAGAGAGAGAGATGGTAGAAGAAGGGAAGTGGGTTGGTGGTGTTTTGATCATTCAAGTGTATTGTTGTTTTGTATAGCTTCTTGTTTTGTTGTGGGTGTTGCTGGATTTGAGGAACTGAACTTGTGTGTGAGATTGAGATTGAGATAGAAAGATGAATGGTGTTATGAGGTAGTGAGCTGAGCTCAATAGTGTATTGAGTTGTGGATGTAGCTATGTGCTGCTACCTGTTACTTACTATTTGCCACTTGCTGTGTATTATATTATATTGTCTTGTCTTGTGTACCTTTTCCTCCTGATTTTTATGATCTGATTACTGATGGAGCAATTTGGCATCTACTGCAAGGCAAAATGGTGCTGTATCCCATTACATTTTTAAAGGAGGGTGCTGAAAAAAATGTGCTATAGATTTAGATTTTCTGTCAAATATGTATATTCGTACAATTATAATGAAATTGACTCTTAAATTAAGAATCAAGAGTTTTTTTAACAAAAATTAAATTACAGATTTTCATCATACAAATTTTTAGTTTAAAAATATTTTTCATGGACAATTTCATCATTTTAGGGTACAAATACACACATTTTTACACCAAATATCAAAGTTCATATTATCAATTTGCAATTTATCCTTAGGTTTAATTTGCAAGCAAATTTAATTGCATAATACTCAAATAGCTAATCATTTTATATTAATTGAAAATACAGTGATTTTAAATAGTATAATTGCAAAAAGTTTCCCTATAATTATGGTTTTTTGCACAAACTCTCTATGCATTATATTTTTACAAAAACTCTCCCTCACTCATGTTCATTTTTGCAAAAAAAACTCTTCCTTATTCAAGTTTATTTTTGTAATGTCTATGCAAATTTTTGAAAATCAGTAAAAGTGTCATTTAGATGTTAATTCAAACGTGTTTAGGGGTAGAAGTGTTCATATTTTATCCACAACCCGATCCGCCCGCCCACCCGCGTAACTTCCTCTCACATATTCTATTATACTACCTCATCTCAATCCATCTTACTTAGTCAAATAAATCACAGAAGAACTTTCAAATTCTACCCTCTTCAACTTCGTCTCGCCTCTTCTTCTATTCTATGTCTCTATATGTCTCTCAAAACTCTTCACGTTCCCTCCCTCACCTCTACGAGTTCTTGTTATCGAACATCTTTTGTAATCAAGCTGTTGAAATCCAGTATCATTGGACACTTGTGCTTCATCGTTGGAGAATATTTCTACAGGTTTGGGTCATGCGGGTCACCAACCGACCCGCTCGTAACCCGCACGGTTTTCAGCCTACCAGACCCGCAACAATTTGGATGGTTCATGGGTCTCTCTTGCCCCAACCCGCACCTATATGGTTGGGTTAGAAAATTTATATTTGGGCGGTTGACCCGCCCATGAACACCCTTACTTAGAGGTAGACACTTTAGCAACGAAATCGGAGACCGAATTTGAACATGAACTGAAACTGGAGAACCGAGAACTGCAAGTAACAGTTTCAGTTCTGGTTCTTAAAATGAAGAACCGAGAAGCGCGGTCCAATTTTTAATTGTTTCAGTTTACTTCTAGACCCCATGCCCACCCTTAAACGCGCTGACTCAAACGTTCAACATTTAAAGTGACATTCATATTAATTTTCACGAATTTATACAGATTTTGTAAATTTGAACATGAGTGAGGGACAATTTTTACAAAAATACAATGAAAGAAGAGTATTTTTAAAATAAATTATAAAAAAATCTTTTTGCAATTTTTCCTTTTAATTATGGAGGAAAACCAAAATGTTGTATTGAAATCGGAAAGTGAACCTATTTTTTAATATTTCTGAAAAAGTTTACATATTTG
Source organism: Geranium rotundifolium (assembly GCA_963920655.1). NCBI lineage: Eukaryota > Viridiplantae > Streptophyta > Magnoliopsida > Geraniales > Geraniaceae > Geranium > Geranium rotundifolium. The sequence goes on from OY987319.1 coordinate 54,308, forward strand.
GACAGTCCGGTTATTTTTGTGGCAAATTTTACCACCAACGAATAAATAAAATAGAAAATCCCATATAATGATAGTGGTGTTATTAAGTCGGCGGCGGGTCAGATCCGTTTGTTCTTCAAATTCGGAGATTTAGAGTGAGGCTACGAGTTCAACGGCGAGTGTCCACAAAACCTCTGCATAAAATTCAAATTACGTTATCATCGATTTGGGTCCGATCTGGGTTTGGTCGGCGATGTCCTCGTGATGAGATTGACAGGAAGATGGCTCGGCCGATATCGAAGCACACGTCGGCCAGGTTGGTCCTGATTTGCGTTGCTCTTTTGGGGATCGGCCTTGTTGCTGATTTTCTCTGGGCTTCGTCTTCTCGATTCAATATTTCTTACCCCAATTGGGCTGCCGACAAGACCACTTTAATCGTACCCACCGACCTCACACCACCGTCCAAGGTATTTTGCTTCATTATTTGCTCATTCAATCACCATTGATGACTTTGGATCTTGAGATTTTCCTGGAACTTCGTTTTGCTCAATTGGGTCTTTGATTGCTTAGGTTAAGTTTGTGACAAAATGTTCAAGTTTGGATTTTTGCATGATTTAGAACTTGGGGTGAGGTAGTGGAAGGTCCAATTGAGTTTTTGGCATTTCTAGGTGAGAAAATGTGAGGATTCAGAATTTTAGTTTTCGACATCTCATGCATACCTGAACCTTTCTTACCTCTGATATCTAATGAACAGTTGATGCAAATTTGTAGGAACAAAATTCGCAAGATAATAAGAAACATGGTCTTCCAGATAGAGTCTTATCAGCCACTTTTGCTGATTTGCCCGGACCGCAGTTACATTGGGAGAAGATGGCCACTTCGCCTGTTCCTCGTCTAGATGGAGCAGCTATACAGATAAAGAATCTTCTATTCGTTTTTGCTGGATATGGCACTATAGATTTTGTGAGAACCTTCTCTTAGAGAATATGTTTCTCTTTTTGATTAGTTACCTTATTTGAGATGATCATTTTATTGATTTATTGTTTCTGTTTGTTGATAATCGTTCACAGGTGCACTCCCATGTTGATGTTTACAACTTCACCGACAACACATGGTGTGAGCGATTTGATATGCCCAAGCAAATGGCACATTCACATTTAGGAATGGTAACGGATGGGAGATATATTTACATTGTCAACGGGCAATACGGTCCACAATGTAGGGGGGCTACTACTTATACATTTGTGCTTGATACCGAGACTAAGCAATGGAAGGACTTGCCTCCTTTACCAGCCCCTAGGTATTTCCCTATACCAATGTATCTATTTCTTAAAAAGTTAAATCATATCTTTTGAACAATATATGTTTGATAATATTCCACCCTTTCTAGTATTTGTAGATGTGGGTTTCCTGCATGAAAGTGTGCATCTGTTGTTGGTATAGTTTTTTGTAGTCGATACTAACTTGGTAGCAATTAGTTACAGGGAACTTAATTTAGAAAAATATTCGTTCATATCGAAAGGTTGTAGCTTGATAATTTTGATCAGGAGGACTTAACATAATAGTTTTCAGGTATGCACCAGCAACTCAATTATGGAGAGGTAGACTCCATGTGATGGGTGGTAGCAAGGAGAACCGCCATACGCCTGGACTAGAACATTGGAGTCTTGCTGTAAAGGATGGCAAAGCATTGGAAGAGGAGTGGAGAAGCGAAATACCCATTCCTCGTGGAGGGCCACATAGGTTCGTAAGCTACCTTTAAGTAATGACATTTGACAAGGTTTTTTCCTCATGCATCTACGGATCGTCATTTTTTGCAGTCTTGTAGTATTCTACTGTAGGTAGCTGCCTTCTTCAATTTTATATTAAGACGAATACCAAAGACTAGTTGAAATTTCGAGATTTGGCTGAGATGTTCATCCATTGGATATCTGTTGATTGACGGCCTCTTTATTAAACTATAATATTAAGTGCTTTTGGAATATAAATCCCATTATTTATAATCAATGTTGTTTTATCCAGGGCCTGTGTTGTGGTCGATGATCGGCTCTATGTTATTGGTGGTCAAGAAGGTGATTTTATGGCAAAACCTGGATCCCCTATTTTCAAGTGCTCTAGGAGACATGAGGTAAGTAAAGTGTTCATATTCGTCAACTATTGCCATTCCCATACTCCAATTATTTTCTTGATTTTCTTCGATCCATTCCCTAAAATGTCATTTTGTCCAGAAATAATTGTAGATGTATTACAATCTTACATTTTTTGTAGTCCCGTTTGTACAGAAGTTGTAAGTCTTTTGATTTGATACATGTTTGAAATTTTATACATGCAGCATGACAGACTAGTAATATGTATAGAATCAGTGAATTGTTCAATACTACATGATAAAAAAAAATACTGTAAATGGCTAAGCCAATATAGCTCAAGCTTATTTGCAATTAATTGGTATTTGGAATTTGGTAACACGTTCTGAAGTAGGTTTTGACGGCTCGAATGATACTCTGCTTCTGTTTTCCCTACTAAAGGCATGCTCTATTGTGGGATATAATTTGGACTGTTACAGGTGGTGTTTGACAATGTTTACATGCTGGACGACGAGATGAAGTGGAAGAATTTACCTCCCATGCCAAAGCCAGATTCTCACATAGAATTTGCTTGGGCGGTTGTAAACAATTCTATTGTTATACTTGGAGGCACTACCGATAAGCACCCTCTAACCAAGAAAATGATTCTGAATGGAGAAGTGTTCCAGTTCAACTTAGGCACACAGGTATTAAATATTAATCAATTAGACTTACTTGGATGTAATTTTGTGTGAAGTCCACTTTACGGATGTGATGATTGCTACCATCCCTTGCTTGAAAGCTACCTTAACGTTCTGCTTGTCCAATAGTTGGTGACCCATCATATGCCCTTCTCGTTTGCTGATTATTTTTTAACTCAACACCTTTTCTTGAGTAAGAATTTAATTTGCCTATAAAAGTAAATGATACACCCTCATGGCAAAAATGTTCTTGACCATGATTATCCAAATGTTCTTCACAACTCAACAAATACAAACCTTGCCAAAGTGGGTGGCTAGCCTTTAGTTATTTTATCCAGAAAAAATTGCCAAAAGGTGCCCTTATATGACACTTTTGCGAAAGGGTGTTGTGTTGTTTGTTAATGGCAAAAAGGTGTTGCGTTTGCATTTTTTGCACGATGCATGTATTTTTATAAAATGATGAAATTACCCCCTGAAACAAAAAATTAATTTTTAAAAATAAATATTTTGAATGTTTTTCTGTTTTTATATCTTTTAACGAAAATTTGTATGATCAAATTTTTTAGTTATACTATTTTAAAGTTTAAATTATGTTATAAAAGTCTTAATTCTTAATTTTAGGGGCAATTTTGTCATTTTATAAAAAAATACACACAATTTGAAAACAGATGGCACTTTTTTTGCCAATAAAAAGCAATGCAACACCAATTTGCAAAAGTGTTATACACTAGGGCACCTTTTTGCAATTTTCTCTTTTATCTATCACGTCTTCTTGTTTTGACCAATCTGTGATTTTTGTGATCGAATTTGTTCGAAACCCTTACATCTGTGATTATATGTTCTTAGAAATGGTCAATAATTGGAAAACTTCCTTATCGTGTGAAAACTACGTTGGTCGGATTCTGGAATGGATGGCTGTACTTCACATCAGGGCAACGGGATAAAGGACCAGAAGATCCGGCTCCAAAGAAGGTTATCGGGGAAATGTGGAGAACGAAATTGAAACTTAACTAGTTGTGCTTGCTGGTTCTCATAAAGAACATTTTTTTCAGTAAACAATTCTCTTGTAGCCAAGTACCATGCCTTTGTATCCATTTCTTATTTGATTTGCTTAATGGCAGTCATATTTTGTAGTGAAGGGAACAAAACACTAGGAAGTTTCAATCTTTGTTAGATATTACTTGTAGTGTATATTTGTACTTGAGTGATATCAAGGATGTTATGATCTGTCCGTTCTTCGTTCAATGTTAGTTGTTTAACTATTCTTCAGAATAGTGTATTTTTCATTACTAATAATTCAATGTCTAAGAAAAAAATGTAAGAGATTTTCAAATCGCAATCTCTTAGAGTATCCAAGCTCCTCTTTAGAATTGTCGTTTCTTTTCTCTGTTCTTTCCTTTTAATTTCTTTGTTACAAAAAAAATATAATTCAATGAGAACGGGATTGAAGAATGTGATAAACATTATTTTTATCAGTAATAATTTAGTCAACAATACTGTAATAATTTAATTAACAATACCATCAGTAATATGTCCTTTAATGACTGAGATAGTCTTAGAAAATTCATGTCCACTGTCCAAAATACAACTCACAATCAATCTTAAGAAACTGCTTCAAAAAAACCAGATACCATAAAATGTTATCTATTCCATGCTATTGAAATTGATGAAGTATATACACACACCAACCAGTTAATGAACTACAATACATGAGAAAGCTTCTATTTTACAATATTGGGCACAAGCAGATAATTGATCTAAAAAAGCACTGTACAAACTCACAGCCTTATGCTGATCTTCAAAGCCTGAGCATGAGCTCAACAAGGAAGAGCTCTCCATTAAAAACCAGGCCAGATGATTCTGCTGGCTGAAGAACACCATCCCCCATTCCTCCAAACACATACAAATAACACCCCGAACGATCTGTGCAGGCTCGATGAAATGACCGAGGGTAGGGTTTAGAGCCCTTCGCCTTGAGCCTCCTCCATGTATTTCCAAATAACCCCTTTGAATTCGTCAACCTGGTTGAGGTTGAAGTTGATGGCATTGCATTAACATCTAACACCCAAAAGTCATCTTTCCGGCGCCTGTACGAGTCTTCGCCTCCATAAATCAGCAAATGCCCTCCTAAAATGAGGGTGGCCGAGTGACCAACTCGCCTCAGGGAAGACCCTTCAGCTATGTTCTGCATATCATAAATTATTTGCACCCATTTTGGAGAAACTTCAGAAGCATCAAAAAGCCATGTATCATTGAGCACTTCATACCCTAACCCTCTCCCTCCAAATAGAATCACTCGAGTTCCACCTATGCAAGTAACCGAGTGTCCCGAACGAGCTGGAGGGCATGGATCAGTCTCAGTCACAACCTCACTCCACGTTCCCGAACAAAGACTCTCTGAGAGCTGTAGAACCCACGTATCGCCTAATCTGAGGCCAGACAGTCCAATCCCTCCATGGATAACCATCTTCCTGTTATCGACACAGCATGCAGCGTGAGCCCCTCGTGGGGGCGGAGCAACAACCCCCACATCAAGCAGCCTCCACAACAACGTGATACCAAGAGTCTCATGAAATGTCAAATGCCCCATCCATGTATCGTTCTGACGGATCCCCTTGTCGTTGATTCCTCCAAAGAGAACGAGATGATCGCCCATCACGACACATGTATGCCCAAATCGTCCGCTAGGAATCCCCAAATTGATCTTCTGCCACTTGAGCGTTCTTCGGAAATCATTGCCAACAAATGCTGCCCATGTGTCGTCAAGATGGCGCCCTAATGAGACGACACAATAACCAGTTGTTAAAGCCATAGCTATTTACCAACTAGTAAGAAAAACATGTATGCCATCAAGCCCAATGGGCATAAATCATTGATAAAAGCTATGTAGGAAGATAAAATGAATAAGCCTTTTGGTATGAGAACTAAATTCATCACCCTAAGGACCAAAGAAACAAAGCAGCTCCCACCTCATATAGTTATACCAAGCCAGAATACATATTCGTTTTTGGGTTAGGAGGTGAGGGGCAAGAAAAACATAAGGGAAAATAGCAAAAACCTGTCATATTTTATCACACTTTTGCAAGAGGGTGTTGTATACTTTGTTAATGACAAAAACTTTGATGTGAACTTTGATTTTTTTTTTTGCAAGATGTGTGTATTTAAACAAAAATGACAAAACTTCACTTAAAATTAAGAACTATTTTTAACCAAAATTTGTATGATCAAATTTTGTAATTTAATTTTAGTTAAAAAATCTTAATTCTTAATTTCATGAGCAATTTCATCATTTTTGCACAAATACACACATTTTGTACAAACAAATCAAAGTTGAGAGCACATTTTTGCCATTAAAAGTGTAACAGTATACCTCAGGAAAGTACCCAACACCCTCTTGGAAAAGTGTAACAGGTTTTTGCCATTTTCACAAAACATAACACCTATCACATGAGCAAATTGGGTACATTCCCCAAATGATATATCCTAAAAATGCCATCCAACCTCCAAGTGAGTCAGTGATGATCAATCATGCTTGATTACATACCATGTTTCTTAGGCATAAATGAAAGTGATACACAAGATCCATATAGTAAAGCATTATAATTTGCAACTCATTAAGTTAAGTATAGGGTGCAGGTGAATCAAGTTGAACGAATTCTAATAATCCAAATTGTCGTACACACAAATCTGAGTAAGTGAAAGGAAGATATTGCTATTCCTACTCTAGTGAAGATATGATCTTTAATAAGCAGAAGAAAGACAGTAGAGTTGAGAAGCAAGCATTGATACAATTGTATAAGCAAATCAAATGCAAAGAAACAATCAGATGCAGAAAAGTAAAGCAGTAGATGATTAAAGGGGAATTGAGTAAAGCCAGAGACCTCCCTCACAGCCACCACCGAAGAGGACCAAGCAATCGGAGACGAAATTGAGAGAGTGAGAGGCTCTAGGGCAAGGAAACACAGACTCTCCATCTAGGTCGGGGAGGAGCTGGCGGCAAGAGACGGAGTCGACAAGAGAGACCTGCTTGTAGAGCTTCAACCATGGAATTGGAAGTTGGTGATGGTGATGGTGATGGTGATGGTGAGATTTGAAGGCGTCGACGGAAGTGTGTCCCCAGTCCCTCCTGCAAACAGATTCCCAGAGATTGTCGGAGCAGGAGAGAGACCTCAGCCTCTTGCAGGTCATGGAGAAGGACATAATCGAATCCACGGGAAGGAGGAGAAGGATTGCGAACAGATGGTCTTGAGCTATGTTCGCTATTGGGGAGCTCCAACTGGCCCGCTCCGCAGCCATGAAAATTATTCTCAATTTGGTCTGATTGCTCTGCTATTTATGGCTATGGCTGCTATGCTATGCGATGGACTCTCTCAGCTCACCTCTCTTATTCTATACCTACAAACACTCACTGCCTTCATTTATTGTCTTTCCTGTGGTAATTTTTTATTTCTTTTTTGGGAAGCCAAAATATTATCATTTTATAATTTGGAATTAATAGAACCATGCCTGTAAGTAAACACTATCATTTATTAAGGTGAATTTCATATTTAATCTATTCTTGATTGTAAAATTAGTTCAATTCATTTCCAAGAAAATTATTGAACTAAAAAAACTTATAGGACCACTTGGAGAAAGCCATGATTGAGTGAGTCTGGTGGGGTTCTGTTTTTTACTGAAGAATGTTATTGGACAGTTGCTTATCGATTTATTCTATTTCTTGTGTCTGTAATTGAATAAAAGAGGTTCATTTACTTGTGTTGTTACCAGTGTGAAATGAATGAAAGAAAGATTGTTGTTGAGTTCACACATTACTTTTCACTCCAATTGTGCCAAAAATATGATTTGATAACCCATATACTAATACTCTTTCACAACAAACAACTACCAAGTAGCACGTCAACGATATTCATGATTCATCCGAGCCCTCCTTCAAGTCCAGCCTGAGCGCGCGGCCGAGCTTGGTCTGGACGGCCAGGATCTGCTTAGCTGGCACCCCGGAGACCTCCTCCAGCCTGCTCAGCTGGCGCCACGTGGACTCCCCCCTAAACCCAGACGATTTCAAACCGTACCAGAACGCCCCCGCCAGCGCCACCCTCGTGGGCATAACCGCCACCCTCCCCGCCGACGACGCCACCGCATTACCGTCCACCCCCAATTTCCTCCCCCAATTTACGAAAACGCCCTCCACGTCCTCGTCTAGGGCACGAGATCGAGGTCGAGATCTCCTCGCCGGCGAGCCGGAGTCCTCGTCCGTCACACTGCTCGAGTAATTGCTCAATTTCTTGTTAGAACCGGAAGCGGAGGAAGAGAAGGAGGACAGAGAGTCGTCTTCGTCTTGGCAGGTCTCCGGCGAGCAAGACGCACAGAGGGGGCGGTGATGCCGATCGGAGCCGGAGAAGAAGTCGGAGGAGAGAGCATTGCAGAGAGAACAGAGAAGCTGGCGAACATGAGAAGCGACGAGGAAATTAGCACGGTGAACGTGGGCGTCGCATTCGGAGCAGAGGAAAGCGTCGTCGGAGGCGCAGTGGAGAGAGGCGGGTCGAGCGCAGAGTTCGCAGAGCGGAGAAGACGATTCCATATTATATTCTTGTTGATGGGAATGGGAATGGCCAAGCGTGATGGATTGGTGTTAAATATATAGTGGACGGGGAAGGAGCGGCAGAGAAACAGAGGACGCAGAGGTGGAACAAGTGTTGGACGGGCTGTGGTGTTCCTAGTTTATGTGGTCAAGAAAGAGACTCTTTATTTATTTTTTATTCAACACTCAATTACAAACACGCGTATGTGTATGTATGTGGCCTGTAATTGGGAACTTGACTAGTAAACAGTAATAGATAATGACGTGGCGCCTACACACAAATGTATCACTCCTCCAATCACTTGTTCAAAAACCATCCACGTCTTCCTCTTCCTTTATTTATTCACCTATCTAATTTCACTCTATGCATCTATATTTATGGCATTAATGTAATGTGTGATTAAGAGTTGGAGTCTATTTTGGATTATTGAGATCCGAATGCAGACTAGGCCGCAAGTGTGTGGTGGGAGTGGGAGTGCACCAAAAATATCTATCATCTATCAACTCTGCCCACATGACATAAGCAGCAAATTCTCCACCCAACCATTATTGCATTTGCATGCCACAGCCACACCCACACCCACACCGTCGGTCTAGTAAACGTCCAATTCCCGTGTAACGTGAAATTTGCCTAGAAAGCTCCTGGGCAGCTGCAAGGACTTTGGGGGCTATAAATATAATTATGTGTATACACTTATATTTGAGGGACAATAGATTTAATTTCAATCCAAGATCAAGTGCATGGAGAAGAGATATGGGGGGTATTTGACCAAAATGGATAGTAGTATGTGCACCAATAATAAACTGCCACACCTAAACATTTAAATGGAAAATCAAAGAATACAGCATCACAATGTCAATCATATTGCTAGCCCTTCACCATATTCATATGCAAAACAATATGTATAGCACACTTCGTAATTTAGATACTGCCAATAATGTGACATTATGATCTTAAACACCATGTCTGTCCACCTTGCCTCTCCTGGAAGATTTTCCCAAGTTTTGTGTAGAGAGCATGCTGCTCTTTCAAAGTGAGGACCATCATAATCTGCAATGGAAATGCACTGTCAATACAAGTAATTTTGATCTTAATTCTTCAATTATTTGTATCAGTACGAAATTTACCATGTCCGTGATCATTTCTTCCGAGACACTTTCGGATACGACTAATAATTGATGATATATGTAAGCAAACACGGCCATTACCATCTGATAAAGTAACCAACACACATTAACTACAACATATTCAAAAGCAGCGCTAATATTTACTTCAAATGAGTATAAATATAGATTTTCACAAAAATACGACATACATAAAATAATCATCTCTTTCCACTGCAAATCATAAGTCAAACAAAGCATCACATGATTTCATATCAAAGAGCGTTAAAGCATTCCCTACAATTCACTATCAGGAAAATTTCTCGTTAGTGGCCGTGAAGTTATAACATGATATATCAATCAGGGTGATGCAGAGACATTAAAGAATTTAAGCACATGAGCACAATCCCTTTTTAATTGCCTATTTTATATTTCCTAATATGTAGTTTCTAGAATAAGTGGCGTGTATCCCAAGTAGATCTACTTTGCAAATTGTTATTTCCTAACTTTTTCTAGCATCTTAGTTTCTAGTTTATTATTTTCTTTTGTATTTCCTAGTTGTTATTTCCTAATTACATGTATTTAAAGGGGCTTTGGTTTTTGAAAAATTCATATTTGAGAGAATAAAAATTATAGCTTTGTGCTTGAGATTTTGTCTTATTTTACTTATCACCTTAGGCCGAGGATCCTAGGCGTAAAAACCTTATCTTAGCCTATACCCGGGTAAGTGGCGGTTAAACATTATCTTAGTCTTTACCCGACTAAGTGGCAATTCTATTCCCCAAACCCTAAACTCATTCTCTACAAATCCTATTTTTTTCATCCATTCCTACACTTTTTTCGATAGAAAACTTCAAACCCAAGAAACTACAAAAATAACTTCAAACTCATCTCATTCTACTTATTTCTCGTAGCCACCCCCTTCTCAAGTGGTATCAGAGCAGTGGTTGGATGGCCGGTGGTAAATCTATATGCGTTGCTAATGGCGAGGAGGATGATGGTAAGTATTTGTCTGATGAGCAGAGGCGTATTAATTATCTCGAACTACAAGTTCTGAAACTTCTTGAGCACGTAGAACACAGTAGTGATTCCAAAAAGGTTATTCATGTGAGTGGTAATGCGAGAGAATCACGCCAAGGTCAAAGATTTGATTTCGAAGAGAATTTCATGCAACAAGAAAAGTTTCAATCTCATACCCAATCAAATAAAGGTGTGACAAGGAGGTATGATGAACATGAAAAATATAGAGAAAATCAAACTCATTATGAAGATCGTGATTTTTATGAGAGGAGGCCGGATAAGAAATATTTTGCCTATACTAACATGTCAAAACTAAAAATCTCGAAATTTGAAGGCCGCATGAATGAAGAACAATTTTAGAGTGGTTGAGCACCGTAGAGAGGATGTTCCATTACACTAATCCACCAGAAGATTGGAAAGTAAAGCTAGTGGCTGTAAGATTGAGGAAACACACTTCATATTGGTGAGACAACCTCAGAAGACCACGAGAATGATATGACCGTGCCAAGATCGTAACATGGGATAAGATGAGAAAAGAGTTAACGAGAAAATATTCTCCATCTACCTACAAACATGAGGTATATCTCAAATTGCAAAAGTTGAGGCAAGGGAGCGTGTACATAGAAGAGTATGTTACTAAATTCGAGACCTTGATGATGAAAGCCGAAGTAAGAGAAGTTGAGAAGCATTCAATCAATCGTATCCTTGACGGGCTAAATTGGGACATTGCAAAGGTGGTCGATCTACAACTTTACTATGCATTGAATGATGTGATCAAGTATGCACTAAAAGTTGAAGCTCGAAATAAGCATATAAGAATTGACGCATCTAGAAGATTTGTTGAAGCCAAACATTGTGTGACAAAAAAACCATATGAGGCAAGTGCAACTATCAAGCCAAAAGTAGAAAGTGAAATATATGAGGTAAACCTTGGAAACTCTTTGAATAAACTTAATTATTTTAATTGCTAAGATTTAGTGAATATTGCATCTGAGTATCCTAAACAATGAGGGGTAGAGCTCGTGGAAGATGGACATGTGGCAAGTGAAGATGACATGCTTAATGAGAAATATGATGAGAACATTGTTGAATTCAAGGCAAACGATGTCGTGTATTCACGTGTGGATCAAAAGCATTCTTTAATCATGTAAGAAAGTCTCAAATCAAGTCTGAATCCTACGAGGGAGGTTGATGTGTTGAGAACCGACATTTTTCACAACAAAGGAACACACATAGATCACACTAAAAATCAAGGCATAATCAAATGAGCGATGGTGTCGCGAGAAGAAACTGTTATTAAAGTCGACGATAAATTGGTAGCTGAATTCACATCAACATTAAAAAATGATGCAGGTGACACATGGGTTGTTCAAGAAGAGCTATCAATTGTATCGAGATCTATGGGTGTCCAAGCAAAACAAGATCAAGAAAAGAAAAAATCACACATCTTCTAAATTGATTGTCATATTCAAAACAAGGTACACAACTTTATTATTAAAAGAGAATTTTTCACTATTGTTGGTAATATTTCTCTCGCTGACAAATAGGAGATGCCAACAAATAAACACCTTAGGACATATATATTACAAGAGCTCGATGGTGTAATTGCGACAAAAATAAGGGAACAGGCGTTGGGTTTGTCAAGCACTCATAATTATGAAGATCCGTTTTTATGTGACATAAATTCAAAGCGAGATGGACGATTGTGGCAATTCGATCAAGAAGATAAGCATGATGAAGTATTCAACAAATACTCTCTTATGCACGATGAAGGAAATTATACTCTTTCCCTTGTCACCGAAAAAAGCCTACGATAATCATATGCGACCGAGAAAAAGTGGTGAGAAATGGAAAGAAAATGAACTTGTGAAATACATCAACTTTCGTGCATATAAGTTAATTATTTATAATGTAGCTGATTGGCGTCCATTTGATGTTGACTACCATTTGAAGACAACGTTTAATATAGCCGATTTACGCACTTTTGACGTTGGTGGAGACTTGAGTATGTTTTTCGAGAAAATGAGGGAATGCCTAGGAATTGAACAACCTACTGACTACGAGGTGTCTCGTCCCTGAAATTATAAAGATCTACACCCTTACAATTGTGAAGACTTTAGGTCAAGTCTTTTTTCGCAATTTTGGGGGTTTGATGCGGGCATTAAAGAATTGAAGCACATGGGCACAACCCTTTTTAATTGTCTATTTTATATTTCTTAATATGTTGTTTCTAGAATAAGTGGCTTGTAGCCTAAGTAGATTTACTTTCCAAATTGTTATTTCCTAACTTATTATTTTCTAATATCTTAGTTTCCAGTTTGTTATTTCCTTTTGCAATTCCTAGTTGTTATTTCCTAATTACATGTATTTAAACAGGCTTTGACTCTTGAAAAATTCAGATTTGAGAGAATAAAAATTATAGCTTTATACTTGAGATTTTACTTATCACCTTAGGCCGAGGATCCTAAGTGTGGTTTAAAAACTTTATCTTAGCCTATACTTGGCTAAGTGGCGGTTAAACCTTATCTTAGTCTATACCCGACTAAGTGACGGTTCTATTCTTCAAACCCTAAACATATTCTCTACGATATCCTATTTTTTTCATCCATTCCTACACTTTTTTCGATCAAAAACTTCAAATTCAAGAAATTACAAAAATAACTTCAAACTCATCTCGTTTTACTTATATTATGATATAACCAGTTTGCCTAACTCTTTGAGGACATAATCAAAAAGAAACATTCTAAACCTGACAAATTGTGCTTCGGAAAGTAACAATATTTCATGCACCTAAATCTGACAATTTTTTGAGTCTGGAAGCATTAACACAAAAAATCCGTTATACATCTGACAAACTGTATCACTCGAAATAATTAGAATTACTACATGCAAAATAATAGGTTGTGCCAACCAAAAATACAGAGATAACAATCGGAACAGATACACCAATGAACCCCTCTAAAGTTATCTTTGGATATAACTTGATCGAATGCGTTCTTCCAAAGAAGAAACCATATATATATGCAGCAATATCATTAATCACAATTAGGGTTGCTGGGAGTAGGAAGATGCATTGACATTTTCATGTATCAAGGAAAAGATGCAACATGAGATTTAATAATGCTTAACTATTCAAGTCCCAAAAGAAGATAGCACTAAGGGTCTATAATGTAAACTTTTTATACTCCATTTTTCCACATATGAGTCTTCCCTTCCCTTACCAGGACATTAATTATGCATGAAATATCAATATTATCATTCTCGTTAGATAGCTACTAGCACACAGTAGGATACGAGGACATATCAATATTATCCTTCTTGTTAGATAGCTACTAGCACATAGTTGGATACGAGGACATATGGTAAATCAAGACATAACTCCACTCATCCTTCAATTTTTTGCAGAAGATCAAAATGGGGTGCTCATTGTAAGATGGGCTTCTAAATTGAATTTATCAATGTTGTGTTTGCTTCATATACGTACAGAAGTGATTGATCCCTGTTGAGGGAGGAGTCATTCACCTGCGACTACCAAAAACATAATGTCTGGCAAATAACAAAATTTGAGCGAAATGTGCAAATGGAGCAAGAGAGAGATACCTGTAAGCCACTGTAAGATTGAAACTTATACAATCATAGAACTGAAGAATGCATATGCAATACAAGTAAGCAATTTCTGTTTGGAAAGAGTTTGAAAGATTGCAAATTTCTGCATCCGCATATACACACACTAAAAGACAACTTAAAACTGCAACTTTTGGAGCATATAAAGGCTAACCTTAAACCAAACAAGAGTGAATTATGAGTTTCACATATATCCCACATAATCATAATCATAGTTACAGTGCTAACACCTCAAGTTTAAGTGTAAGTAAGAAATTTGTTGCACTAACTCTTAATACATTCCAACTGCAACGTCAAGTCTCCTACTCCAGCATCACGAAATATCTGGGAAACTTGAGACTTTGTAGAAGCCTTATCAGTTTCTACTGAGACATGAAGGTGTACTGTCCCTACAACATCCGTGTTTGTAAAGCTCCAGACATGCAAATTCTGGACACCTAACACTCCCCTGATTTTCATTACATCATTAACAGCTTCTTTCAAGTCCTGCTCATGTGCCCTGGGGACCCTCTGAAGTAGAATCTCTGCCGAATTCCTGAGTAATGGGATAACTGAAGATACAATTAGAACGGAAATAAATATTGAGCAAGCAGGATCGGCAACAAGCCAACCCTTGTACTTGATTAGCAGGGTTGATATGACAACTCCAACACTTCCAAGGGTGTCTGCCAGAACATGTAAGAAAATTCCTTCCATGTTGTGGTCAATATGCCGATGCTGTTTCTTCTGCAACCCTGTTCCATCAGATTGTAGACCTACTGCTAGGCTGTGACCATGGTCACGCTGATGGTCATGGTGGCCGTCTCCATGATCATTGTGGTCACTGTGGTCATGTTGATGAGCACGGTGACCGTCTCTATGAACATCATGGTCACAGTGATCATGCTGATGAGCATGGTGTTCATCTCTATGAGCATCGTGGTCACAGTGATCATGCTGATGAGCATGGTGGTCATGTTGGTGAGAATGATGATCATTACAGTGCTCATGGTGAGCATGATTATGGTGATCATGATCATCATGGCTAGAACAAGAGTTTCCATGAAGCTCGTGGGAGACAACGATGGATTCATGAGGCTTGCTGCAACTTTGATGATCATGAGAATGCTGGTGGTGGGAATGTGAATGTGAGTGGGAGTCTGAATGGGAATGTGAACACGATCCTCCTCCATGAGAATGCTGGTGTTGGGAATGTGAATGTGAGTGGGAGTCTGAATGGGAATGTGAACACGATCCTCCTCCATGGGCATGATGATGCTCTTCATGAAAGAAGATCAAACCCACTACATTCACTAAAAGTCCTCCAATCGAAACAGTTAACAGACTATTAGTTGAAATCTCCTGAGGGTCCAAAATTCTCTCAAATGACTCCAGAACTATCAAAGCCCCAACCAAAACCAGAAAGACAGCATTAACATACCCCGACAGAACCTCAAACCTCCCACGGCCATAATTGAACTGACTATTAGCAGGTAACCGTGATATATATGAAGCATACAGTCCAATGGCAAGAGCAGCGCAATCAAACAGCATGTGACATGCATCTGATATCAACCCAAGACTGTTGCTCATGAACCCACCAACAAACTCCACAACCATGTAACCCGTGTTGATCAAAAGGAAAAGCGCAATTTTCCGGGACTTCCTCTCGCTCAAAATGTGGCGGATAGGCTTCATGATTGAGGTAGTAAGCGATTCAGAAGATTCAGAACCTAGCTCAAGATAACTCGAATGAACAGGAGCTAATTCCCTCACAGCAATATAAAACAACAATCCACAGAGCAACAAGCCCCAAAGCGAGAGCTCAGGGAAGTAGAACAACTCCAAGACAATAGTACACACAAATGTGACCAAAAACTCCCTCTGAAAATCTTTAGAACCCATATCCTTGTCGTCACTGTAAGTCTCACTCAACAGAACTCCAAACACAACAGTGTTGGCCAGAGGCCAACCTAGAGTCCCAATAGAAACACCATCTTCATAAGCCTCGGACATGGCAAAACTCACAACAGCAGGAACAAAAAGCAAAGCTGTGGTATAAAACAGTGAAATCAACCTCACTTTCTTCTGACCCAATTGCCTAATCGTTCCCCAATTCAGGGAGACTCGTTCGTAGCACCCCAAAAACCCAGATAGAAAAGGAAGCAACATGGGCCAAACCCTGATGCAATTCCCTTTCGGAGCCACAAAAAAACCCCATTGCTCAGTGGAAAACGGAAAGCACTCAATCCGATCCCAACTCACAGACAACAAGATCAACCCAGTAAACAGAAGAAAGAACCCACGAACCTTAGAGGACCCATTCCGATTCTGATCGGAAACGCAGCGGGCGGCCACATTTCCAGACAATTCAGCGAGGATCATGGCGGAGGTGCCGCAATACCTCAGGGCCTGGAAGCGGAGGAGGAAGACGACGGTGAGAATAGCCGATTTGGCCAGGAGGAGGCGGTGGTGGGTAAGGGAGAGGACGGGGCGGTTGGGCTTGTGGGGGCGGAAAGGGTCGGAGGAGGAGGGAGTGAAGGCGGAGAAGGAGAGGGTGAGGAGGAAGGAGAGGAGAGAGACGAGGAAGGAGAAGGGGAAGAGAGAGAAGGAGGGAGAGGATCGTAGAAAGGGGAGGAGGGAGTAGAGGGATCGGAGAGAGAAGAGGAGGACGAAAAGGGACGAGAGGGACGATCTGGTTCTGTGGAAGGAGGAGGAGGAGGAGGAGGAGAGGCGGTGCTTCGACGGAGTGGCCGTCGGGGTCGGCTGGAGAGGGTGGTACGCTCTGGCGGGTGCGGTGAATGGGGCGCCGGAGCGCGCGGGTATGGAGATGCGCGGTGGTATCGACAGGCGGTGGAGGCGGTGGTGCTGGTGACCGTGGTCGTGGTCGTGGTCCAGATCGGCCATGGCGAGCTCTCTGGTTTGGGAAGGCTCTGGTTATGTGCTTTAGTCAAAATCCAAACTGACCGTTTTTAATTCAGTGAAAATGGATCTCAAAGGAGATCACAGTAAGCCTCAGAACCCACCCATAATGCGCCAAATAGCCCACTTACGTTGGGCCTAAAAGCCCAAGTTTACTAATCCTTATTCCTTACAGATCCCATTTATTGGGCATCCGAACCCACTGCTATTGGGTCATAGGTCCATGGAGACACCACTGCCAGCAGCGATACTCAGAAGCTCAGTATTCGGAATTATATAGCTAAGTTTGGTGGCGGACACCCGGATGATGAGGCTTCAGACAAGCCACTGACCTCCCTCGACATTTCTCTCTTCATACCTCTCTCCCTCACAAGGATCGCTCGATCTCTGACCCTAAAGTAGCTCTCAGTCGCCGTGAGAATTGGGCGTTGGCGTAGCAACAGAATATCTCGGCTTCCCACGCCGTCGCGAAGGAGAACCGCTAGATCTTCCAATTCCAAGCAACGATTTCAAACAGGTCGCTCGTTTCGCTATCCATACCTCTCTCCCTCACATGGGCCGCTCAATTTTCGACCCTGTCGTCGTGGCTCACCGAAATTGGGCCGAGGAAGAACCATCGATTTCCAGCACTAGACATCTCTCAATTAGTTTTTAAATATTTTTATTAAAACCAGTCGCTCAATTTTAATTTAAACTGGTTCAATTCTGAATTTTAATTTTAACCAATTTAATAGCATGGGCTAGACTGCCTATGGCGATTTCTGTTGTTCGTCAAAAATCAACGACGTTTCACGGTGGGTTTTTAGTACATCGATTGTTTCGGGTCTTGCGGTGATAGTTGCAGTTAGGAGTGTAAACGAGCCGAGTCGAGCCTCATTTTGCCAGGGCTCAGCTCGGCTTGCGAAAAAAGTGTTTGGTTCGAGTTCGGCTCGGGCTCAAACGAGCTTATACAACTAAGCTCGAGCTCGGCTCGACTCGATTTGGTTCCCTTAAATTTAAATTTAAATACAAATATTAATTAAAAATTAAATAAATGATAAATGATAAATAATTCATAAATAATAAATGAGCCAACTTGAAATTTGTTCGACTTGATTCGGCTTGTCTAATTCTATTATAAGTATTTTATAAATATATAATTCTATCATAAATATATAATTCAGTAAATATTAAACGAGCCGGCTCGCGAACCTATCGAGTTTTAAAAGGTTAGGCTCGAGCTCGGCTCGTTTATTAAACGAGCCCAATCTCGAGCTCGATTATAACGAGCTCGAACCGAATATTTAACGAGCCGAATTTGAGCGGCTCGTTAAAAGCTCGACTCGTTTACAAACCTAGTTGCATCGACGGCAGATGGTGGAGAAGGAGACAGATCTGAGGGAATGGCAGATACGGGGTCGAAGGGAGTGGGGTCGAGGCGGGGGATGAGGCCGGAATTGCAGGCCGACGAGAGATCAGAAGAGGATAGGAGGTCACGTGTAGGGTCGGGGTTTGTATTTGGGGCTGGATAGAGAAGGGACAACTTTGGTTGGTTAGTAGGCCGGTACTGCGAGGGAACCAGAGTTATCTGACGTCGGTGGGCAGACTCATGCAAGCATACCGAACTAGGGGGCCTCAGTTTGCTCAAGATTCAATACGTCACTTGGGTGTCTTATTGGGAACGGTACTGGAAGGATTTGAATTTCGCGATGCCCATATTGATCTTAGGGTTGATCGAGGAAGCTGGTTTAAGTAGTTCTGCAGAAAGATCACGGGGTTTCTCCATCCGTATGAGTTGGAGACTGTGACTCTGCATAATGCTAACTGGTTCGAGTCGATTGGTCTCCGGGGTTATCATGGATGCATGTGTAAAGCATTCTGCAGCAAGATCACGGGATTTCTCCATCCGTATGAGTTGGAGGTCGTGGCTTTACATGATGCTAAACTAGTCGAGCTGAACAACTTTAGAGTAATCTTTAGCGAACGGTATTTTGTACTATCCACTATTGCCCATAATCAAATGGCTCACGAATTGACCATGTTTGCTTTAACTAACAGTAGCTGGGATTATAATGAGGGGTCTATCCCACCATCTGTAGCTTCAGTCAGCTGTCCGGCTTGATGCCTGGTTAGTTACTATTTAATTAATAAAATTCGTTTTTACCATAAAAAAAAGACTGCTCAAATTGAATTAGTTCAACCAATGAATGGTATTTTATATATTTTAGAGTTAGGATGTCACAAAAAATAACCGAAATAGAAAAAATAGAAAAAAAAAAGTTAGGGTACAAAAGTGTCATTTCGATTTAGGTAGATGTAACAAAGTGTTATTATCCCAAGATATAATTAAGCTACTGCTCAAGTTTTAATAGGAATGGGAATGAGTCGGGTTTGGCCAAACTTGTACCCAAACTCGTGACTATGGGTGTCCAATCAACAAAAAGTCTGTCGGGTACGGGTTTTCTCCGAAAACTGAAACCAAATCCATAAATTCAATTATGAATTTGATTAACAATTTTTTATATAATACATGAAAAAACTTGATATAAATAGATGTTGTATTATATTAATTTAAGTTTTTTTGTATGAATAAGTATTTATAGTTTAGGTTTTTCACTCTTTTTATCAAAAATTTTTGTATATGTGAGTCAAAATTGGATCGGTTTAGGTCAATTCGCACCTGCTCAAAAATTTGTTCGAAAAAATTGAGCTCGTAAAATTTTAGTTTTACCGTTCTAATTGAGGCAGGTTCATCAGGTACCGTCGGATTCAGAACTTTTTGCCATCGCTAGGCTTTACGTTCGAAGACGGCGGGACTTGAAAAGTAGGGTTCTCTTACTGTGCCTTAGGTTGTTTTTAGATTAATTAGCCTCCATTCAGTACTAGTAAAATAGTTTATTGGATGGGCCCAACTTTTTAAGAAAATGGCTCAGTGCACCGGCACATAATAGCCTTTTTATTTTTGAATCAAAATAGCCTTTTTCTTCTTTTTTTTGGAAGGAAAACAGCCTTTTTCTTAGTCAACCTTTGAATAATAATTTAGAGAATAATCTTTTCTTGACAGCAGTATCATAATATATGTTGGAAAATCCAATATAAAACTTAACTTCTATAACAAAAGAAGCTATTTAAGAACAGTTTAAACAAACAACTATATTACTAAAATAAATACAACAGCTAGTTTCTTGTAGAATTGCATGAAAACAACACACTGGTCTGAACACAACCCTCATCTTCCCTCACAAAACAAGACAAATACAATGAACACTGATTCATAACTTTAACACTCCTACAAAATGAAGGTAAAAAAAATCACATTCACAATGAGTTTTTGGAGCTCTGGTTTTGGTAAAATCTTTACAGCTTTCTTCAGCAAAAACACGAATAGGCCAAGTGGTTCTTCTTTGAGACGTAAGGGGAGATGAATTCATTTGCAGTAACTTTGGGGCTTGAAATTTCAGAAGGAACGAGTATCTGAGTCTTACCGGAAGCAATTCTCTTACCGGCTACATTGGCATAAAACAAACCCGAGATGGCTGGTACAAACACGTCGCTTTGAGAGCATATGTAGAAGTCTATCACTTTCTCCACTTCAGAGCCTTCAGAATCCAGAAACTTTGATTTCCGATCTTCTGGCATTATGCCTTCCTGTAATAGTTCATGGATATCCAGCAAGAGATTTAAATAATCATATCACGTCTCAAAATATATATAAGAAAATGGAGGACGGCAGAGCAAATACAGTACCAAGTATGATCTGTTTAGCATTCGTAAGAGAAGATCAGACATGGGCAACTTTATCTACCAAGTGATATCATAGAATAGTAAATTAATGGTATAACAGAAAGTGGCATAGCTTCAGAATCATGGCATTTCATAAAATAGTAATTATTCAGTCTGTTTAGAAGCATTTGTTACTTGTAATTCGTAAATGAGAGAAGATATGAAACATGTAATTTTATATAATAAGTGATTTCATAGTATAGTGTATTGATAATGACAGCAAGCATCAAATTTAAAGCTAGGTAGTAAAAAAAATGCCTCACCTTCGTATAAGCCTTTGGGAAATAACCCTTCAGGGCATCGAGACTATCATCCCATCTTGATTGAGTTAAATATACAGCAGTATCCTTATCAAATCTAATCTTCCTGAGAAACTCAGCAATCTCTTCCGCAGTGTAACAGCTTTTTGTTCCCTGACAACCCTTCTTCTCCAGCATGTCAACCCTCAAGTCCACAGCGACAAATTGGCCTCCAGACTTTCTACTTAAAGTTCTGAGCCGCTCAACCATCGAGTCAACGACTTCCTGAACCTCTGGCTGCAGCTCCAGAGTTCCAAATGTTGCTAAACACGCAACTGAATCAATGTTACTCTTTTCTTCTTTCTTTCTCATGTTTACAGAGGGAAAATATGTCGCTAGCCTTATGTTGCCATTGGTCCTAAACACTGGTTCGATGTGGTCAGCAATGTGGTCCTCTGTTACCCGGTTAGGGACTTTCACAACAGCGAGATTTCGTGCTGTTATTTTACTGGGCAACTCTTTTGCCACTCTGACCACTCCATCCAGGCTCTGTATAAATTTCTCAACATCGTATATCTCTTCAAATCTCCTGCAAGTTTCGTTACGTGTTATTAAATGATCATTACCAAATAGTTCCCGCGAATTCACAATATTTTCATGTGCAGACACTTCATTCCAATTGCCAACACCAACAATGCCTGTGAAGTAATAGATATAAGTGCCCAGCTAAACTTAACGCATTCTAATTCAAGAACTGACCTCTTATCGCCCGGGTTGCTTCCCCTGATATCAGGAATCACAAGAGTCGCTCCTAGAATTCTTGCCACAACTACTGCATCAGCAATCTGAGGTACCAAATGACAGCAGAAATGAACAAAACCACATTCGGCCGAAACAATAAATAGTGCTTGAATAACAATGCAATTAATTTGAAACTAGGATTCTGTTGTCAACAAACCGAAGCCAAGTGAATGATTTTCATACCTGTGAGACGTGATACTCGGGGCCATTAGTCAACGAGAATGTGACAAATCCTTTTGATTGCTCTATACTATCCTCTGCCAATCAAAGTAACAAATGAAAAGATGATTGAAATAAGAGTAGTGATTCAGAGAAACATAAATTACGCTACGGTCCACGGATTAGAGTTGATCTCACAAGTTCATATGACTCAGCTCACCTGAAGCCGGATTGGTCCAACATTGTTTTAGCTCTTGGTCATCCACTTTCCATGGGCCTTTACCATTCTTAGAAACCGAGATATGGCTGTGTTCTGCAACCTTGCTGGTATCATATATACTCGTTCCTGGCAGCTTATCCTTTAAAACAAAGGGAAAAAGAATAAGTAATTCAATGAACTGATTGTAGATCAGAAACACTCATAACACATGAACTTCATTGCACACCAGACTAGAGATGGAGGCAATTTAACTATATCCACATAGAATGAACCAGAAATTCACTACAAAATATTCAGATCCCTTGAGTAAAAATCAAGGAAAGACCAGTAATGTTTGGTGCCATAGAAAATGTAGCTAAAGCCAAGAAATTTAAGCATCCATTCATTTCAGCCTAACCCAACAATCTGGAATTATACCCATTTGCTTGACCAAATCTGATCTGTACACAAAATACACCTTCCCAGAAACCAAATTAAATACCAAATGTGTAAAACTTCACATCATCGGCAACAAACAAATAGTGGGTAAGCGATAATCTAGATCTAAAAAGCGATCTATGCGGAAGCTGAAAAAATTGCAGAAATGATCGATCGATCGATCGGAAAGAGATGAGATGAAGGAGCTCACTTCAACGGAATCGAAATGGTCCCTCTTGATCATGTTGCCAAGCATGACGAACATGGTGACCGTCAAGATTCCAGCTACCACCTGCCTCAAATCCACGCCCATCTTTGTTGCAGAGCAAGAGATCCAGGAGGATTTTGGAGTAGTGAGTGTGATTTGGGGCTGAAAGAGGAAGGTGTGGTGAGCTAGAGAGAGAGAGATACTCTAACACGACACTTGCTTTAAGTGTGACTGTGACTTTCCATTTACACCACCGACACTTTACCAACAAAATTGACGCCTCCTCTTCATTTTTTTCCCTCCTTCCATGAATGCCCCAATATTAATCTCCCTTTAATCCGCCTTATGATTGGAGTGGAAATAAGTTGAATTGAGTTCATATTTAACCCATTTTGGATCGACTTAATAATGAATAACTCGATTCGCATTCAAACAATATTTCATACTCACATTCCGCGAATTCAACTCCACTCATATTTTATAATGTTGAATACTTACCTCTAAAATATTTTTAGCAGCCCTCCTCAAAACTTTTAATTTTCTCAGCTATTATCATTCTCGTTAACATTTGTTAAATTTTAATGTTAAAATAATTAAAATGTCCTTTTTCGTATTTTAAATATTTAAAGATGCCATTTTTTACTCATCTCTCTCTTTCAAACTTCATTTCTCCACCTAAATACTGCAACAATTTCATATTTCTCCTAACACCATTTGCATTATAAAATGGGTAAAATTGAAAATGAAATCTTATTGGCTTTATGCAAAATCTAATCAACAAATCTAAAGCTAATCCACAAAACTCATCAGTGAAGATGAGGTCGCCAGAAAAAAACAAATGATGCCGGAAGGAAACACTAAAACACCCACAAAAAGGAGCGATTATGTTTCCCACAGAAGAGTAAATCCACCTGAAGACTTCAGAGAAGATAAATGCAATGGAAGGCCACAACAATCTAAAAACTTTCATAATAAGGTACAAACATGACCGAAACACCTCGTTGGTGAATTAACTGCGCTAACTAGCTAGGAAACACGAGAAAAGAAGGCTGAAATCGCTAACATAAGTCGCAAAATTGATGAGAACTCCGAAATCGGCCAAAAAAATGACACCCTCATTGCATACTTAGCTTCCCATAATTGCGCCAAATCACACCAGAAAGCCGCCTAAGAACTCATAACGCCTGAAACCACCCACAAAAGGGGGGAGGTCGATTAACACGCTAAGATGTCGGGAACCTCCAAAGCTCGCCAAAAACGCCATAAGAAGGCGCCGACGAAGAATGCCGATTCACTGCCCAAAAATCGCCTACAAATGTATGAGGAAGAAAATCGTTGATCGGAAATGAATGAAAATGTTGAGTTTAATTTGGATCATGTGAGTTTGTAATTGCTAAATCAATTTTTAGTAATGGTGATGATTAAAACGAAGAAAAAGATGCCGAAATTGGAGCCTGAACCGGGAGATAGGGAGGAAGCGGAGAAAATGGGTCAAAAAATGTATCATTTGAAATTTTAAAACATGTAGAGTTATTTTAGTCTGTTTAACCTAGCTGAATGTAAATAGTAATAATGAAAAAAATATATAATTATATGGAATGGTGCTAAAAATATATTTTAAAAATAGTTGTGTGAAACTTATTCTGGTAATGCAAAGTTTTTTCAAAATTAAATACAAACCAGTGGACATTTGATTCAATAAAACTTAAATAATTAAGCTTGAGCTTGAGATTAATTATTGAAGACTCAAACTGATATTTAGAAAGGATCGACAAATAAAGTAATAATGTAAAATTAATTGGAGATGCACGTTTAAGATATGTGATTGGAGTAATTAAAAAAAAAGATATGTGATTGGAGGGATATTGTCGCTGTTTTTCTGATGGAACCCACAACAACTCAGCAGGATGTGGTCTATATGTTACGTGTCGGGCCATTGCTCTGCCTCTTTCGGACAAGTTCCTTAATTTGGTTTCAATTCATGAACATGAACTTAGTCTAAAACCAATTGTTAAGCCGCAATTGTCTGAATTAAATTAACCTATCACTTTCTTACTTAACCCGCCATTGCGCCTCCGACAACGGCTTCATGTGTTCAGTCTTCTCACTCAACCTTAAACTAATCCGCCACTTGCCTAATTCTCTCTCTTATTTTAAAAATCAAAATTATTTTCACGGGGTCGTTCGCAGATTACTATCACGCCATATTTAATTTGAAACTAAAGTCGCACATGATGAAGATGCGGACCCTATTTTAACTACTAGGATCATAATAATAGTATTTTAGACATCGTTTAGATCTCCCTGTGGAAATAAATATATTAAGCACAATAAATACAACAGCTAGTTTCTTGAAGAATTGAATGAAAACAACAAGACATTGAACACTGATTCATAACTTAACACTCCTACAAAATGAAGGTAAAAAATTATCACATTAACAGTGACTTTTGAGTAACTTCAGCAAAAACACGAATAGGCCAAGTGGTTCTTCTTTGAGACGTAAGGGGAGATGAATTCGTCTGCAGTAGCTTTGGGGCTTGAAGTCTCAGAAGGCACAAGTATATGAGTCTTACCGGAAGCAATTCGCTTACCTGCCACATTGGCATAAAATAAACCCGAGATGGCTGGTACAAACACGTCACTTTGAGAGCATATGTAGAAGTCTATCACTTTTTCCACTTCCGAGCCTTCAGAATCCAGAAACTTTGATTTCCGATCTTCTGGCATTATGCCTTCCTAAAATAGTTCATGGATGCATAGCAGGAGTTTCAGAATCTTCGCATGTCTCAAAATACGAAAACAACACAATGGTAGCGAGGGCAGCATAGCAAATACCAAATAGTCGCGGTATGTTTAGAAGCATTCATGAGAGAAGATAAGAGACAAGACGACAACTTTATCTACTAAATGATTTCATGGTATATAGTAAATTGATGATATGACAGAAAGTGTCAAAGTTTCAGAATCATAGGATTTGTGTCATGATAACAAAACAACTTAGTAATTAGCAATGTTCTAAAAAACGCTAGGCGCTAGTCAGACGGAGAGGGCCTTCGGGGGACTAGTCGGACAAGTCGGGGATTTTTAGAACATTGGTAGTTAGTCATTGTCTGTTTAGAAGCATTCATATATATTACTTGTAATATGTAAATGAGAGAAGATCTGAAACAGGTAACTTTATCTAATAAGTGATTTCATTGTATAGCAAATTGATGATATGACAGAAAGCGTCAAAGTTGAAGCTTCTCACCTTCGTATAAGCCTTTGGGAAATAACCCTTCAGGGCATCGAGACTATCATCCCATCTTGATTGAGTCAAATATACAGCAGTGTCCTTATCGAATCTAATCTTCCTGAGAAACTCAGCAATCTCTTCCGCATTGTAGCAGCTTTTTGTTCCCTGACAGCCCTTCTTCTCTAGCATATCAACCCTCAAGTCCACAGCCACAAATTGGCCTCCAGACTTTCTACTCAAAGTTCTGAGACGCTCAACCATTGAGTCAACGACTTCCTGAACCTCTGGCTGCAGCTCCAGTGTTCCAAACGTTGCTAAACATGCAACAGAATCAATGTTACTCTTTTCTTCGTTCTTTCTCATGTTCACAGAAGGGAAATAAGTTGCAAGCCTTATATTGCCATTGGTCCTAAACACCGGTTCGATATGGTCAACAATGAGTTCCTCTGTTACCCGGTTAGGGACTTTCACAACCGCAAGGTTTCGTGCTGTTATTTTACTAGGCAACTCTTTTTCCACTCTGACCACTCCATCCAGGCTCTGTATAAACTTCTCAACATCGTATATCTCTTCAAATCTCCTGAAAGTTTTGTTATGTGTTAGATAATCATTACTATAGTTTCTGCAAACTCACAATACTTTTTTGTGCGGACAATTTATTCCAATTGCCAATACCAGCAATGCCTGTAAAGCAATAGCTATAAGTAACCAAGCAAAACTTAACTTGTTCTCATTGCCTCTTATAGAGTTAATTTAAGAACCAACCTCTTATCTCCTGGGTTGCTGCCCCTGATATCAGGAATCACAAGAGTTGCTCCTAGAGTTCTTGCCACAACTATTGCATCAGCAATCTGAGGAACCAAATCACCGCAAAAATTCACAAAATCAGATGCAACCGAAACTATTAACAAGAAAACAGAGGCTGGTTGAATAACAATGCTATTGATGTGACACTAGGATGTGTTTGTTGATTTGGATACCTGTGAGACGTGATACTCAGGGCCATTAGTCAAAGAGAATGTGACAAATCCTTTGGATTGCTCAATACTATCCTCTGCCAATCAAAGCAACCAATAAAATTTAATTGAAATAAGAGCAGAGAAGCAGAAATTACACGACAGATTAAAGTTGCTTTCATGAGTGCGTATGAATCAGCTCACCTGAAGCTGGATTGGTCCAACATTGCTTTAGCTCTTGGTCATCTGCCTTCCATGGCCCTTTACCATTCCTAGAAACCGAGATATGACTATGTTCTGCAACCTTGCTTGTATCATAGATACTCGTTCCTGGAAGCTTATCCTTTATAATAAGGGAACAGAGAGTAAGTAATTACATTAACTGATAGTAGATCAGAAACACTCGTAAGTCATAACACATTAACATCTTTGCAGACTAGATATGGAGGCAATTCCAATAGATCCACATAGAATGAACCAGAAATTCCCAAAACAATATTCAGATCCCTTGAGTAAAAGTGAAGGAAAGACACAAAAACTCTATAAAGTAATGTTTGGTACAACAGAAAATGCAGCTGAAGACAAGAAAATTAAGAAAACAAAAGCTCCATTCACTTCAGCCTCAACAAACGTAAGAATGCAATTTAAATTCCACCTTCCCGGAAACCAAATCAAAAGCCCAAGACATAAAATTTGACATTAATTCACTCAACCCATCATCAGTCAGCAACAAATAAATAGCGGGTGATCGATAAATCACGATACAGACGCGACAATCACGAAACTGTAATCTGATCTAGATTTCCAGCACATAAACTGAGACCAGGCAATAACAGTGAAGTGAAGCAATTACGCATAACGATCTAATCATCGATCTATGAGGAAGCTGGAAAATAATGCAGAAAAGATCGATCGGAGAGAGATGAGACGAGACGAGACGAAGGAGCTCACCTCAACGGAATCGAAATGGTCCCTCTTGATCATGTGGCCGAGCATGACGAACATGGTGACCGTCAAGATCCCAGCGACCACCTGCCTCAAATCCACGCCCATGTTTCTTCTTCTTCTTCTTCTTCTTCTTCTTCTTCGGGTCGAGCAAGAGCAAGATCCAGGAGGAGCAGGCTTTTATAGTGAGTGTGATTTGGGGCTGAAATAGAAGCTGAGCTTGAGAAAGAGATACACTACACTTGCTTAAATGTGACTTCTTCATTTTACACCACCGACACTTTACCCAGAAAATTGACGACGCCTCTTAATTATTTTCCCTTATTCAAAGATGCCCCATTTGTTCCTTCTTTTTAAATATGTTTTTGGAAATTAATATCATGCTTTACTTAATTTTAAAACTAAAGTCGCACCTAATAAAGATGTGGACCATTGTTTAAATATTATACTTATTATAGTATTATTGTAGATCTCATTTAGATCTGGCTATGATAACAAATGTTTTAAGCACACTGTTTTTATTAAAATGGGTAGGCCTGAACTGATTAATTTTGTTTTTAAAAAATTAAAATTTATAATTTAATTGGTGAAATTTGGTTAGGTTTAAATTTTTGTCATGTTAATTTTTGGTTTGGTTCGATTTTGAATGAACTGAATTTGTATGAATTTTTTACATTTTAGACTAGTTTTAGTTATTATTTGATTTATTAATTTTTATTGAATTTTTATAAAACAATTATCATGAAATTCTCACGTTTTAGGTTCAATAAATAAATATCGATGACTTAAAATGAACAATGTGTACAAATTGATCGGTTTTTTGTTCGGCTTGATTTTTTATCGATCGTTATTTTATAAACCAAAATCAAACTTATGAAGTTTCAGTTTAGTTCGATTTTGAATCAAACCAAATTAACAGGTCAGATCGGGTATTTTTGGGAGCCTTAAAAGTGGGTATTTAAATTTCGTAGGGATTATTACATTTCAGTATTATGACTTTTTTACAATTTAGTATACCTAATATAAAATCAACTCAATTAATTATGCTTTTACACTTTGCTATGACACTGATAAATCTTAGTTCAGATTTGAGTTTTGTTCCAACCTCTTCAGTTTGATGACGTCAGCTCAATTACGATATTCTCCATGGTCGATTCGGTAGATGAGGAAATATGAGTGTGTTTGTACTTGAGAAAGAGAAAATGATTCGTCAATTCACATAACATCCGAATTATTTTAGAGAACTATCTTTTCAATTCAAACACATAAAATTAGAGATTAAAAAAAATCAACTGGGTTAGAAAACAACGGACAATCAAAACTATGAAAAATAGAGAGCATTTTGAAGAATACGAGAAAAATAGATTAATTGCATAACATAAATTAGTCGAAAAAGATGAGTATATTTTAGTCATTTAAAAAATATTATTAATAAAATAATTAAAATCAAACGAGGAAAAATAATGTATAATAAATCGTAAGTAAATAAGATTAGAATAAAACTTTCATCATAGGTGTAGTATATTGTAAACCGAAGTGTCAATAAGTATATTTATTGGGAATTTTTACAGATAAAGCCATTTTGGGCTTCATCTTGTCCAAAATGTGGCCCAATACCAACATGTATTTGAATTATTTCGAGTCTAAAGTTGATGAGGCCCGTAAATCAACTCACCGACCCGGTCCATGTATTTTGGCGTCAAAATTACTTGGTCGTCCACATTTCCCTCTTGATTCTTCGTCTTCTTCATCATCATACACAATTCCACCGGATCTCTCACTTTCTTCTTTGTTCCCTGTTGAAATGTTCATTTTTCTAGTTTCGGATCAGAACTCTCGCTGGTATGGTTTCTGATGTTCATAGATCCTTCAAGTTAATATCATTCGTGAATTACAAGTTATATGAATTGACAATGAGGTCAAATAGTGATATAGATAAATACTCTGTGCATCATTTCTTAGTTCATAGAAGTAAAGTGAATCATTTATTATTGAGCTGCAAATGTTACTGAAAGAAATAAGCATGCAATTTTGCTCAATGTCATACACTTTTGCTGCCTAGGGTTTTGATCCTTTCTGGCTATGAATTAGGCTCTCAATCAATTCACCCAATTTGATATCAGATGATCCACCTTTTCCCACAGCTTCCTTTGCCATTTTACCCAATTCTTGTGCCCTTTCCCTAGCCTTGAACCCTTCCTCTCCTTTCATCAACGCCTCTAGTTTCTCACAAATCACTTCTCGTCCTATAGTTGCTTCATTTTCCGCGTCACTTCTTCCCTGTTTGACGATTATCCCTGCTCCTAGCTTATTTGCCACGATTTTGGTGTTGAGTGGTTGCTCCGCCCCCATTGGCCATGCCAAAAGAGGTACCCCCCTCGACAGGCTCTCCAACACTGAGTTCCATCCACAGTGGCTCAAGAACCCGCCTATTGCAGGGTGTGCTAGGATAGCCCGCTGCTCCACCCAATCCCGTAAGACCAACCCTCTCTCTTTCACTCGCTCCTCCCATCCATCTGGAGAGACCCATGTTTCTGATTTCACAACCCAAATGAACGGCTGTCCGACCATCTCTAGCCCATAAGCTATCTCGTCCATCTGCTTGTCGCTCAGGAATGCTTGTGTGCCAAATGCAACGTAAATCACAACATGGGATCCTGTCGTTTCCAGTACATTGTTTAGCCACTTGATGTAAGGATAGGTTTGTGAGTCCTTAACAGATGCATCATCATAGAGTAGAACTGGTCCTACACACCATGCTTTGGCCTCCTTGAGGAGGTGGGATTCTAGAACAGAAACATATTCACCGTCTAGTGCTTCGAAACTATTGACGATAACCCCCCAGCTATTAGCATCTGCTTGCTCACACTCTGAGATGATTTGTGAGATGGGTTCATCTTTGTCTCCTCGCAGGACTGACTCCATGAAGTCAGACCTGTATAATGGAAACGGGATTGTTAACTCTGGGAAGTTGATCGGATCAGAGGCACCCAAACCCAGGATGTGCTGTGCGTGCAAGGAAGCAGTTCTGACGATTGCCATAGGCAACACTCCCATTCCGTGGGAGGCAATCCTAGGTATGTTGAACAAACGACATGAATCAAGCGTCCAGCCAACGAAAAAGTCGGAGATCACGCAGATGGGGAGACAGCCAGCTTCAGACATGTCCCTGAGAGTATCCTCAAATGGACCCTTTAGGCCTCTGGTGGCTTGAACAAAGGTTGCCATTAGGCCCGTTGAAGGGACGCTGGCTGTGTTCTCGCATCCTTCTGGTAACTGATCGACTCTTGGAAATGGTAGAATGATCAATGAAATTCCTGGTTGTGCAGAGACTTTGGAGAGGATAAATGGCGCGTTTTTGGGAGTGGTGATGATGGTGATTATAAGGCCGCGACTGGCCAGAGCTTTGGAAATGTCTAGCAATGGGAGGGTGTGGCCCTGAGCCATGTAAGGGAAAATCACTACATGTGGTGGTGGTGAGGTAGCCATGGCTGAAACTCAATATCTCAAGTTTCTTTCACAGGTATGGATAAATGATGACACTCGATACTGGTTTTAATTCTATTTAATATGCAGATTGATTTTGAATGTTTAGACAAAACCATCTCATAAACGTATCAATCAATGTACACTATATGATTCTTTATGAATAATTTGTGCTCTAAATTCAATTCTCTCTTAAATTTCAGATTTTCTTGACTAAAAATGATGAAGCAATGCCATAAATGTAGATTTGTTTCCTTAAGGAGAGATACTGTTATTTTTTGTAAGTCCAGAGATGGCAACAAAAGCATGTTTAGTAATCTATATCTCCTATCCGTTGAATCAGATACATGTTATTTTGTTCTTTCTAAAAAATGATAACGAGACTGGTTCAACGTGATAAAAATCCCTTTTTGCCCATCCTAAAAATTGTTAACTAGCTTATTATCTATAAGCTTAGTTGAGGCGGGGTGCGAAAAATAACCAAACCGACCAAATCAAACTGATTCAAACTGTATTGACTCAAAAAATAATCAAAAAATTAAGAAATCAAACCGAACCGGAAACGATCCATTTGAATATATGGCTCATTTAAACTCATCTATCTTATTAAATGAATAGTGAGCCTAAAATAAATAAATAAACAAGTAACCTATTAAAACAAATCTAACTAAAAGCCGACAAGTCAAAATGATCTAAGCACATGAGAGTTTTATGATATTTGGTTCATAAAAAATTGAATCGAACTAAAAACTGAGATGTTGAAAACTGAATCAAAGTAAATTTTATTTTATTATTTTATTAGTTTGATTTTTGTTTTTATTTTCTTAAATCCACCTTAACAGACCTATGGGCCTTAGTTATAGGGCACTAGCCTTGCGCAACCAAAGTTTATAACGTGACTTGCTGGACTTGGATCCATGCCCCCCATTCTCAAAATTCCATTGGGCCTATCTTCAATTACTAGTTAGTTCTAAAGGCCCAATACCAGTTCCATGCAATGTAATGGGCCTGAAACCCGGTCAAAAGATGGCCAGCCCGTTTCAGCTCTACTTAACTTCTCGCAGGGCTCATCTTCTCGGTCATCTATTCGGTTCCTCGCGAAGCAGAGAGGAAGTGAACTTTGAAGAGACGATACATTACAGATCGGTCAACAATGGCGTCGAACGCTGCGGCACCGTTCTGGAGAGCTGCAGGGATGACGTACGTCTCGTATTCGAACCTCTGTGCCAATCTGGTGAGGAAATGCCTCAAGGACCCTCACAAAACCGATTCAATTTCGCGCGAGAAGGTCCATTTCGCCATCTCCAAGTGGAGCGATGGTGTCCCCCAGAAGCCCAGTATGTATCTTCTGATCTGGGGTTCAAATTTCGTTATCATTGCATTTTCGTTGATTGTTTGATCGAATTTAGTGTTTACTTGTACCGGGATCGGCACTCTTTTGAGGCGGATTCCAGAAATTGCTTAATATTCATCATCTTTGGTTACATGAAAGTAGCATGATGTTTGGATTGCTGGTCACATAAAAACCACTATTGCTCCTGTAGATGATTGTGTTTAGGGAGATAGAAGATTTGACATTGTGGGACTCTTGTAATTGTTTGTGTATTTTATGTAGCATCTTTGATTTATTTGCCTCCTGTAACTGTGTTTAAGGTCAGCTGAACTTCTTCAAAACAGAGAAAGTTAGCCGACATTGGACCTTAGCGTGCTAGATTAGTGAGACTTTTTGGGTTGTCCATAGTAAGTATATCACTGGATTCTAAGAGTCATTCAAAAGGATTCAAGCAGCCAGTGATTGGGTCAGTTAGGTTGTTCTAATGCAGTAGGGTTACACATGCATTATCCTGTAAAATTGATTTGACTTCACCTGTAGAATTGTGTTCCCGCTTTGCTTATGTTTTGTTGTGCCTTTTGGACGTGTTATTTCAACCCTTCGAGGCAGAGAGAGCAATGTTGTTGTGACTGTTGTAAATACTCTCTCAGCTCCAAATAAATGTCTTATTTGATTTCTGCTAAAAATTAAGGATTACTAGAGACTAGAGTTGGTGTTCGGCTTTCCCACCATGTTCCCGCTACTCTTAAATAACTCATACAGACATTGCTGGTAGTCCTTACATAATACACTTCTTTGATGGTGTTTTCAATAAATTGGGTTACATCCCGTGTTCCAATCTTCTTACTTTAAACACTTTTGCTTTACTTGATACACGATTTAGGCGAGCTTCATGTGATCTGACAATCAAATTTTGTTTGCATCGTTTTCAGCTGTTCGGACAGATTTACCCAATGCATGAGTTGGATCGGTTCTTTCTGATGTCCAAATAAGAGGAAGAGAGACTGTTGATTTTAAAATTCTTTGGGCGGTTAGTTTTTTGTTGGATGTGCAACTCCTGAGTCGCTCAGACTAGGAATTGCATGTTGATGCCTATGTAATAATGTTATGTGGATTAGTCTTCATATGCACAATAGAGCCTTGTGTTTCTATAATTTATTGGATCCTCTGAATGAGAAATGATTTGTTCTTAGACAGAAACTATGCATTTTTTCGTCAAATTCATTTTTACCAGCATCGACAATGTCCTCTAAGAAAATATGTGTAGGGACTTGACCAGTAAGAAAGTGTTTGCCTCGAGTTTGAATAAGCTTCCTATGTACTAGGATTTAAGTACGGCTCTAAAGAAAATATTCAAATACGAGCATGACTTTATTCGTTTAATTTCCACTACAAAGTTCTATCAAAAGTTTAAAATGTATATAAAAAGAAATAACAAAATATTTTATTAAATGAGATAAAATTTACGCTTGAATTAGCAAGTTCAAATAAGGCCAGGGAACATGGTTATACTCAGGTCGTGTTCGAGATGGACTGTCTACCGCCTATGAAATTTCTTCAGGCAGGAAGGCACCTTCGGTTACTGATTGGCCTCTCTATCAAAGATAGTATGCATATTCTGTCAACTTTTTGTACTTTTTGTTTTTTTTTATGTTAATAGATTAGATAATTGTGCAGCGTATTGTATGGCGATCCCAATTGTGAGACGGAGTTTTGTAATATTCTAAAGACTGATATGTCTCGAATAAAATGACTCTTTCCTAAAAAAAAACAAGTTCAAATAGAATTATGCACCTAGATAAAAAACTGAGGTAATTGGACCGAAATTTGTAGTCCATGATTGATTACATTTGATTGGGCCTCTTGTCGCATTAAGGCCTTTGACTTAACGACATTGTTTCCCTCGCCTGGAGCTCAACTCTTTCTCCTTGTTCCGTTTCTCTTCTACAATACAATACAACTTGTTCACCTAAAGCCAAAGACCATTTTGCTCCAACACAAGACTCCCTCCAAAATCAGAACCACCCAAAAATAGACAAACTTATAATCTTGAGCTTAAACAATTGGAGGTGGGCTCCACTCCCCTACACCGCCATCAGGAAGCAAGCGAGGAAGGAGACGGATCCATTCCAGTCTGGTAATCTTTTCTCTATTGCTTCTGATTTGATTTGATTTGATCTGATTTTGTTTGATTGACCTCATCGTCTCTACTTCACTTCACTTCCTCTCATCTGCTTCTTTGTGGAGTCAACTCTCTTTCCAATCACGTCTCCTTGTGCCGTAATCATGAAATAATAGGATTTGGTGGATCACGAATTGGGCACTGTATCGTTTAGGTGCTTTCCAATTTCATATACGCACCTCTTTTGTGTGTGTGTGCGCGCTTTTTTAGTTAGGGTTTTACATTGTGCAATCACCATATCTTTAATTCATTTATCTTATTATTAGTTTTTATCAAGTCATTGTCGTTGAATCAATTTCCGAATTTCTTCATGGAAAGATTTGTTTTCTTGTTCATTTTGATGAGATTTTGTTACTTGACATTCTGCAGCCGGTTATTTGTTCATATCTGTAGCTCTTCCGGGTAAGAATTGAACTTATTTTGTTGACATCTTAAGAGAAGGTAGCTCGTGACTGAGGCCTTGTTGATGCCATATTTCACTGGAATCTAAAAATGGTAAGTGACCTCCACTTTCATCATGTTTCTAAAATCTTGATGGGTTTAGTTTGATTCTTCTTTTCAACCCAGATACGATTGTTTGGATCTTTATCCTGCAGATGGGAGCAGAGGAAAAGATAAACCTTGAATCCGATGATGAGGAGCTTCCATTTAGCTCGTCTCCATCTGTGCGGAAAATGCGTACTTTACATTTTGAGGCAGCTTCTATGGGATCGGGTTCAGATGTGGCTAAGTCATGGATCTACAAGCAATCACGAGGCAGATTATTAAGGAGTATTTACATTGTATTGGTAAAAGCCAAGATCAATGTTTTGCTACCTTTTGGCCCTTTGGCAATATTGCTGCACTATGTTACTGGAAAGCATGTAAGATTTTCCAACTGTCTCAATCTTCACCATTTCTTCTGTCGTGGAAGTGATTCGGCAATATTTAGGGAGAATAGAGTATGAAAGAACTTTGTTGACACTTATTCGAAGTTGGTCGAACATAAGAATTGAAATTTTGACATATTTTGTATGACTGCCAAAAAGTAACTGTTATCATGCTAAAGTTTTTAGTCTCATCCGGTTCAAGACTTAAAGTTCATAGTGACTGCTATATTTCTTTTCATAACTCTTTATATTTGGTTTACATATTTCAGGGGCTGGTCTTCTTCTTTAGCTTAGTAGGCATTACACCGTTGGCAGAACGCCTTGGTTATGCAACTGAGTAAGTTTGGAGTCAACCAGAATTTGTATGATATCTGATTTTGTTTCCTCTTCTATACAACTTCATATGCTCACAGAAGTTCACCTTCCATTATGGTACAGGCAGCTTGCATGCTACACGGGACCGACAGGTATACATATTAAGGTTTCAGCTCTATAGTTTGGTGTTGAATAATTAGTAAAGGTAAAGTTGAGCTCGAGTCTAAATTTCGTTGGGCCTCTCTCTCTTACTCACACACACACACACACACCAGGTTCTGGGTTTTTCATTTTAATATTGGGGGTATCATTCACTTAATATTGGGTTTTTCATTTTAACTCGAGTCAGTCACTCTCTTATCAACGCTTGGGATTTATGTAAGGAGAGGTCCAATGGTCTCAAACAGAGGGATTTATTAACTACTCGAGTTCTAGAATAGGGTTTGGTTTGATAAGACTCGAATGAAGGAAAAGGAGGATGAAGACTTCACGTACGATAAAAGACTCTGATAATGATGTACGTACGATACTCTGATAATGATGAAGTAGCAACTTGAACAATAGACACCTATGGATCCTCGTGTATCTCACAACCATTAAGAGGCAGCCCCTGTATGTTCAATTAGGAAAATCACTGAATGTACTATCAATTTTTTTTGTGTTTCTGCCCATGTGCATATGGATATCCGTATCGAGTAAGTAGTTATATTTTCGGTTGGCTTTTGTAGTTGGGGGTCTTCTTAATGCTACATTTGGTAATGCAACGGAAATGATAATATCACTTTATGCATTGAAGAACGGGATGATACGGGTTGTTCAGCAATCATTACTGGGATCCATTCTGTCAAATATGCTCTTAGTGCTCGGATGTGC
Source organism: Geranium rotundifolium (assembly GCA_963920655.1). Classification (NCBI taxonomy): domain Eukaryota; kingdom Viridiplantae; phylum Streptophyta; class Magnoliopsida; order Geraniales; family Geraniaceae; genus Geranium; species Geranium rotundifolium. The sequence goes on from OY987319.1 coordinate 91,281, forward strand.
TTTCTTTACTGGTGGAATTGTTCACTACAGGAAGGTTCAGGTTTTCAATAAGGTAGATTATTCGTCTATTGAAAAGTGTGTTCCTGAAATAAGCCGCAGAGTGGGAGTTTTTATGATCACATCATCCTAATCTTGTTTTTCAACAGTCATCTGCTCTGGTGAATTCTGGTTTGTTATTGATGGCTGTGATGGGGATCCTGTTTCCTGCTGTGCTTCACTTCACACATACAGAGGTGCATTTTGGGAAGTCAGAGCTATCTCTTTCAAGGTTTAGCAGTGTTGTGATGCTAATAGCTTATGCTAGCTACCTTTTCTTTCAACTCAAAAGTCCACACAATCTTTATTGTCCAATTGATGAGGTTAGCTCTCTTTCCACAATGCTATTATGATATCTAGCATTTGATTGTAGTTTTCATTCGAAAAATATGTTGTGTTTAATGTTGCTTATTAAGGAAGTGCATTAGGACCATTTCTTTCATATGGAGATTATCACTTCTGCGAAACGTGTAAACTAAGAGAAACCGGTATGAGAGTAGAGAATTTTGTTTGTCAATTGTGCTAGTATTGGGTATATAAATGAGGAAAGAACAATTCAAGAGGAACATTGTCAAATCCAGAGTTCATCCAAGACTAGATAGCTTGAATATCTTCTAACCTTTCTATGCTAACACTTGCAAACCCATCGGAAATGAGTTTCAAAGGACTAATATAAAAATAAAATAAAAACCCGGTAGCCACATACACATACAATCATTGATGTCATAAACTATTGTTAGTTAGCTAATGCAACAAATGTTCATGTGCTTGACTTAATGTTACAATATGTTTTTGATACTATAAAATGCTATGACATATGGAGAAGCAATGCAATGAAAATTGTATCTCATACTATATTATATGGTGCAATGGATTGTTGCATATTAAGAGTTTACTTTATAACTAAGAAAAGATTAATCTGTTGTAATTACTGCAGGAAAGGGTCAATGAAGAAGAAGATTCTGCTGAAGACGAGGTTCCAGAGATAACTCAGTGGGAAGCTATTGGCTGGCTCGCCATTTTGACTATTTGGGTATCTGTATTATCCGGGTACCTTGTCGATGCCATCCAGGTAATATTTTTAAGTTATCCTCAGATGACTAGAGCCAGAAAACCCAATCTCCAATGGTGATAAAATCCTTTTTGAGGAACCCTATTAACTTGAACTCAATTCAGAGCCGTCATGCTTCTTTTACTAAGGATTTCACATTCTGCATATTTTTCATTCATACACATTTCATTTTTGAGATGTCTCTTTCCTGCTCTACATCTTTTGGGATTGATCTTTAATTGGAGGTAACTAGAAAGAGTTAATTTCTGTTTGTTTGCAGGGAGCATCTGACTCGCTGAATATGCCCATTGCTTTTATTAGCGTTATTTTGCTCCCTATTGTAGGCAACGCTGCAGAGCATGCCAGTGCAATTATGTTTGCTATGAAGGACAAGCTTGTGAGTCCTCTGAAAAATTGTTCTGGCTGCTTAACAACATATTCCTGTTCGATTCATTTACTGAATTACTCTGCAGGACATCACTCTCGGAGTTGCAATTGGATCTTCTACACAGATATCAATGTTTGTTGTAAGACATGGAAATCTGTATTGGATAGTCAACACCTGAAGGATACCATGAATCATCTCTGATCTTTTTTTTTCTCAATCATTGTTTTCCTTGAATTGTTTGCCTGAAGTTTAGGAATCATGTTTGTCAACACAATTAAGATTTGCATAAGTAGATACTCAAGAACCTGGTTTGTAGCAAAATACTATTTTAACCTGTTAATGTCATCTCAATATTAACTTTCACGCTGTTAATAATTGCAGATTCCCTTCTGCGTGATTGTTGGGTGGATCATGGGACAACCAATGGACTTGAATTTTCAGCTCTTTGAGACTGCCACACTCTTCATCACTGTCCTAGTTGTTGCGTTCATGCTGCAGGTTTGCCGGTCACTTTTTATTTAAGATAATTATCATGAATATACATGATTGCTCATTTTTTTAATATAACCGTGCTGTCATATACTAGATAATGATAATCATTTTCCAACTAGAAATGCAAATAAGGTTGTTATGTAGTATAACATATAACTTGCTACCATTACACATGTTTTCAGGAAGGTACATCAAACTATTTCAAGGGTCTAATGCTTATTCTATGCTATCTCATTGTTGCGGCTAGCTTTTTCGTACATGTCGACCCTTCAAAAGGTAGGGTAAAAATAACTTAAATCTTATTCTATGTTGTCACTGTTCCACTCACCCGAGACACGTGCATTCCTTAGTGTGGCATGCTGATATCAACATCTTATGAACTATTTTAGGTTGACTGATTTGTTATTGGATCAATCAGAAACATGTTCTTAATTGCTAAACACACATGATTTTCTAAGTGTGTCCTGTCTAGTTTATTCGTGTTGTTGAAGGTCTGAGTTAATTTGACAATGATTATTTATTTGTTTACACTATGACATAGATGACGATAAATGAAATGATGGCCCTGAAAGCTGCAGTTTTCGAGAGAGAAGATGTCTGGAACTGGCAATGTATGTAAAGCTGCCCTACTCTTAAAAACACATATGGGGATATATGATCAATTCAAGTATTCTCTCAGCAGCAAATGGCTGGGAGCTTTTGTACAATAGGACTCATCTCTGTGTTCTTCACATATATCATTCTTTCATGAAATGGATCCCAGTTTTCTGTCTGTAACAGAAACTCTTATCTCTCATGATTGTTGCCGTTGACATTTCTATTTGATCCCACTTATTTCTTGGACCCATCTTGTCAAGGAGTGTGTGGTGATGGTAGTGGTGATAGTGGTGCCATTTAAAGTTGATGGTACTCGTTTTCTCTACATTCATTACCAAATTGATGTGTTCTCAGTATCATGGACCTTGATGAACTAGTTTTTGTTCTTCTATTTTATATTTGCAAACCTGCCGGTTAGGCAAATTCAATCATACATGTCTTCTATTACTACAATAGATTGGAAATATTGGGTTTTGGTTGAATTCTATAGTATTTTGTTGGATTCAGTGATTTCGTCTTTTACCTTGTTGAATAAGGAATACTAAGTCTGGTCTCTTACTTTGTAGATCAAAAGTACCGGGTCTTCGCCAGTCTCTCTACCGCCGATAAACCTTTGAGGTTAGTTTGAGGGAAGTTTAAGGTTAGTTGGCTCAAGTAAATTGAAAGGGGTGTTCATTAGTCGGACCTAATCATGTCAGGACTTGAAACCCATAACCCATGGTCGTGTCTAGGCTCTATTGTTGCAGGTCTGGATCACTCAGGATAAACTCGAAACCCGTTGGACCTTATAAAAAAAGTTCAAGATTTAAATTACCTACTCATTGTACAATTCAGGTCAAACTCAAAGCTGTTAGGCCACGTAAAAAACCCTAATTTTATTACTAGTATTGTACCAAGTAATAAAATTAGGGGTGGCAATACTATTGGTCAACCATGAATATAAAGTGGCGAGGAAGATGGGTGGACTTAGTCCACAATCAAAGTGGTTAATCGTCACGAAAAGGATTTGCTCCCTCAACATGATATCAATCTACAAGTTGACTAAATATTGGGGAGATGTGATTAAGGGATTTAATATTGCTTGACTAAAACCACCACTGCTTAAATTAATGCCCAATTGCGGGTATTAAACGTATATGCTTCCTACGACTCCAAGGGACACAACACAACACAAAACATAGCGATTAATTGAATAAGCAAATTGCCATTACTTTTCTCTTGCGAGTGACTAAAATATTAGGAAATTGATAGGGTCATAAATCAATCATCAATCTCTTTTTTATAGAATAGTCTCTACCAATCCATCCACTACTACCCAAAAACCCAATAAAAATAATAAACCAGCCGCCCTGATCAAAGTCAACGCTCCATCATGAGAACTAAAAACCCACCTTTTCACTTTCTAATTTCCCACCAATGTCAACGTCATCTCCAACACACACACACTCTCTCTTCTCCTCCATCTTCAAATCTACCACCATGTATGGTATGCATTGGGTATTTGATTGTTCTAAAAATCTCAACCTGTCCTATTCATCTCCAATTAATTCTTGATTATTTTTATTAATCTTCTCATCAATCCCTAATTAGTCTCCCGTGTATTCAATCAAATCAATATCAATATCCTGATGACCAGTCTTTTGTAAAAATTAGTACACGGTAATATTAATTTTCCTTCCCCAAACTGTCCTCTTCTTGTTCCTCTGTTGTTTCTCAATGAAACCCAATAAAGATTCTTCTTTTCCTCCCCCAGCAGCTCCTCCTCCTCCTCATCCTCATCGGTATCACCGACCAGTACCCATCATCATCAACAACTACAACAACATGTGTTCGGGTTTGGGCCTTTTGTTGTTTCTTGTCCTGGTCCTATCCTGTTTGGCCTCTGTCTCTGCCTGCGACCAACTCGATCGCGACTCTCTCTTGTCCTTCTCCGTCAACGTCTCCTCCAACCCATCCCTCGACTGGTCCTCCGTTGACTGCTGCTTCTGGGAAGGGGTTTCTTGCGACGCAGGCAACAACTCCGTCACCGGATTGTCTCTTCCGTCAAGAGGCCTCTCCGGCGTCGTCTCTGCCTCTCTGCTCAATCTCACGCGCCTCTCAGTCCTCAACCTCTCCCATAACAGCCTTTCGGGTCCTCTCCCAGCTGGGTTCTTGTCCTCCCTCACGCGCCTCCGCGTTCTCGACCTCAGCTTCAACCGCCTCGTCGGAGACTCTCCCTTCATTTCTCTAGACATCAACAGCAGCAGCATCGAGACTCTTGATCTGTCGAGCAATCGGTTTCGCGGAGAAATCCCAGTTTCCATTTTTGATAAAGCTTGGAACTTGACGATCTTCAATGTCAGCAACAACACCTTCGCCGGAGCAATCCCCTCCTCTGTTTGCTCCGGTCAATCACGGGGCCTCGTTGCGGCCCTGGACTTCTCCGACAACCAATTCTCCGGCAACATCCCCGCCGGACTCGGCCAGTGCTCGAATTTGGAGAATCTCAGGTTTGGTTTCAACAACCTCTCAGGGACCGTGCCTGATGAAATCTACAGCATCACATCACTGAAGCACCTGTCTTTAGCAGCCAATTTTTTGTCAGGCAACATCAGCAACTCCATCTCCGGCCTGACCAACCTCAGGATCCTCGAGCTCTACGGCAACCATTTCACCGGAACGATCCCTCCGGACATTGGGAAGCTGACGAATCTCGAGCAGCTGAGTCTCTACGTCAACAACCTCACCGGCCCTCTCCCTCCATCGCTCACCAACTGCTCCAAGCTCAAAACTTTGAACTTGCGGGTCAACTCGCTGACAGGTAACATAACCCAGTTCGATTTTTCAGCATTCCCTTCTTTGGTCACTCTCGATCTCGGCAACAACAACTTCTCCGGCTACAACCTCCCACCGACCCTCTTCTCTTGCAAATCCTTGTCCGCTCTCAGATTCGCCAGTAACCAGATCGAGGGACAGATCTTGCCTGACATAATAAATTTACAGTCTCTGTCTTTTCTCTCGATTTCCAACAACAAGCTCGTCAACTTCACCGGAGCAATCAAGATTTTGATGGGCTGTAAGAATCTCGGGACCCTCACCCTCTCCAAGAACTTCTTCGATGAATCGGTCCCTGGCGATGAGGACTTACTAGCCCCTGATGGGTTTCAAAAGCTCCAGGTTCTTGCTCTTGGCGGGTGTCGGTTCACCGGTCGAGTCCCTGATTGGTTGTTCAAGCTCACGAGTCTTGAGGTTCTTGACTTGTCCCAGAACAGAATCACAGGTTCGGTTCCTTCTCGGTTTGGTGACATGGATAATCTCTTTTACCTAGACTTATCCGACAACTACCTCGTCGGAGGGTTTCCCTCTGCCCTGTCCAAGCTTGTGGCCCTGTCTTCGAAACAAGCAAATGATACCGAATACCGGAGCTACCTCGAGCTCCCGGTCTTTGTCATGCCTGACAATGTCACAAACCAGCAGTACAACCAGCTCGCCAGCCTCCCGCCTGCAATCTACCTGCAGAACAACAACCTCAGCGGCCCAATCCCCCGTGAGGTCGGGTTGTTGAAGTTCCTCCTCGTGTTGGACCTCAGCAACAACAGCTTCTCGGGAACCATCCCCGACGAGATATCGAACCTCACCAACTTGGAAATGTTGGATCTCTCTCACAATCAGCTCTCCGGGGACATCCCTGCGTCGCTGGGCCGGTTACATTTCCTGTCCTCGTTCAGCGTCGCGTTCAATGACCTCACGGGGCCTATACCGTCAGGAAGCCAATTCGACACCTTTCCCGCCTCCAGCTTCCAGGGAAATTCAGGTTTGTGCGGCGCAGTTCTGTCTAGCAATTGCTCGAACAATTCTGGGAAGGACAGGACAGGACAAGGTGGCAAGAGGTTGAACAAGAAGCTTATTGCCGGGGTTGTGATCGGGATCTTCTTCAGCACAGGTTTTGTCATGACAGTAGTCGCATTATGGATACTCTCGAAGCGAAGGATTGCTCCTGGAGGCGACACGGACAAGAATGACTGGGATGCGACCTCGATCAATTCTAGCTTCGACGATCCTCCCCAGGACACCAGCCTGGTGCAACTGTTCCGCCAAAACGCCAACGACATCAAGGACCTCACGATCCCCGAGATCCTGAAGGGGACAGGGAACTTCGACCAGGCAAACATAATCGGGTGCGGGGGGTTTGGCTTGGTGTACAAGGCAACTCTAGAGAACGGGACGAAACTAGCCGTTAAGAAGCTGTCCGGAGACATGGGGATGATGGAGAGGGAGTTCGGGGCAGAGGTGCAAGTCCTGTCCACGGCCAAACATGACAACCTCGTGTCCCTCCAAGGTTACTGCGTCCACGAGGGCTGTCGCCTGCTAATCTACTCCTACATGGAAAACGGGAGCCTGGATCACTGGCTCCACGAGAAACCAGAGGGGCCCTCAAAACTCGACTGGCCCACGCGCCTCAAGATCCTCCAAGGCGCGGCCCGTGGCCTGGCGTACATGCACCTGACCTGCGAGCCGCACATCGTCCACCGCGACATCAAGTCCAGCAACATCCTCCTGGACGAGGAATTCAAAGCCCACGTGGCCGATTTCGGGCTGTCAAGGCTGATCCATCCGTATTGCACACACGTGACGACGGAGCTGGTGGGGACGTTAGGGTACATACCGCCGGAGTACGGACAGCAGTGGATAGCGACGCTGAGAGGGGACATGTACAGCTTCGGGGTGGTGATGCTGGAGCTGCTGTCGGGGAGGAGGCCGATGGAGGTGTTCAAGCCAAAGGCGTCGAGGGAGCTGGTGCCGTGGGTGGTGCAGCTGAGGAGCGAGGGGAGGGAAGGGGAGGTGTACGACCCCCTGATAAGAGGGAAAGGGTTCGAGGAGGAGATGAGGAGGGTGCTGGACGTGGCGTGTATGTGCGTCAACCATAACCCTTTCAAGAGACCGGCGATCAAGGAAGTAGAGGGATGGCTCAGGAATGTGGGAGGAGGACCAAGACCCACTTAAGGGCTAGGCTAGGCTCCAAATGTTTTGCCTTGTAAATTGAATTTTGTGTTTGCTTCCTACATGTATAGAAGATGGGGGATTTCTTCACATGTAAATATACCATAATGTCTGGTAAATAACAAAATTTGAGAGAAACAGACCATTGTTTGTTAGTTGTGTAAAACTCAAGAGTGTCTCAGCCTACTACTGACCAAAATTCATTCTCAATCCACAAACTCTCCAACCTCAATTCATAAAATAATATAATTCTACAGTATATGCGTACAAGTTTTATTGCAAAAGATCAAATACGATAAAAACTTGAGATGAAAACAGAAACAAAACTACCTAGAGAATACTACCCAGAGCAAAGAGGGGTGCCAACCCGAACAGAAATAAAAAAGAGTTTGAGCGAAAACTATTATTATAAAATTTTGAATATACATGTTAATAATAATAATGATATAACCAGATGAAACATGTTCTCTACAAACTTAGTTGGAACATGCTTAATTCATAAGTTAGGTGTCGTTAAATTTTGGTCAGATATGATTTATATTATTAAAACTTATTGTTTAATCAAATAAACCAAATGGAGTTCCATTTGTCACGTGTCACGCCCATAAATTATCCACGCGTGAATTTTTATCCGTCTAATTTGTTTGACGTCTTTTGGGGGCGAAATGACTTTGAAAGGTTGTTGGATTTGGAGGCAATACAACGATCATTCCTTGTCCTTGTTTTTTCCCCTTAACTTGCAAGAAAATTTATAGTTGTTTTGGTTTTGTTGAACACTGGCACAAACCAGACGTAGACATGTGTGGATGGATCTTCAATCCTCCTCATTTTGTTCTTCTTCTTCAGCATCAACCACCGGTCAGGTACCAAATTCCTCCCTTTTTAACCATCTATCTCACTTCACTCTTCTTCCCCACCTCCCTTCTATTACTCCACAACCAAACCCATTCTGGGTTTTCTATTCTATTTTGCAACTATTCTTCTTCAACAGGTAGGTTGAACACCAAATCTGCCTTCTTTATTTGAATTTGGTAAATTGATTTGTGTATTTGTTTGGGTTATCGTTGGCTTCTCTTTTCATTACAATGTTGGAGCCTAAAGTGATTTGCAGCCTGAGTTCACTATCATTTCTGATATGATTTGCTCACATTGCTTATCATATTACAGGTTTTTGCCATATGACATCGGGTGTCACGGGAATTCGGTAACTGTGGGAATGCCTATTGAATTTCAGCTTTTAATTAGCATAGCAACTTAGATGACGGTGGTAATAGTATTTATATTCAGAATTGATCATCTATCTTATCTTGGAATGAGGATTTTTTAAGGGGACTTCAGTTGTTCTTATAGGTCTATATACAGGCACACAATTTAGAATGTTTATGAATGTCCCAGATGCCTGGAGACGTGGCACTCCTTGTACGTGCCATGTCTTCCCTACTTTCTGTAACAAGTGTTAGAAGATGTCGCCCCGACAGATATTCTTCCAATTTATTCCACACATGTTGATTAAAACACAGAAGAGTATTGAATAAGTGTATTTGATGAGACATGCTCTTTGAATTATCAGCAGATAAGATTTTGAGGTTTATGAGCACGCGTTCCTTGCATCGATATATTTGGATGTTAGATTTTCGTATCCACATTATGTATTCACTTCACTGGTTTTTAAGACTGAATCATGGCTGAGGATCTTGATAAGCCATTGTTGGATCCGAGAATTTCAACCGAGATGGAATTGATTTGGTGAGTTCTGTGCGTCAAAATATAGCTATAATTGTTCTTTAATAGTAATGGCATGCAGTGTTAAACGGTGCTCCAAACGTTTCTGTTCAACAGGAACACTTACCATTGGATGAAGCTTTTGAACAACTGAGAACAACACGACAAGGACTTTCATCTGAAGATGCTCAAGTGCGGTTGACCATTTTTGGCCCAAACCAACTTGAAGAGAAGCCGGTAAAGCACCAGTATTTTGATATTCATCTAATATGCATGACTTTCTCATTAGTGTTTGAAACTAGAGCCGGTCTGAGCTGGACTTTTGGATGATGAAAATGAAATTTAGTGAATGAGAATTTCAAATAGGATCGAAGTTATGTAATTTTGTGTACCCAGTGCTTTAGGGACATATTTCTTATTCCTTGTCCAGAGAACATATTTCAGCAACAAAGTGATTTTTACTAAGTATCTGATTGAACCAATTCTGTTTATACTTTGCAGGAGAACAAATTTCTGAAGTTTCTTAGTTTTATGTGGAACCCTTTGTCGTGGGTTATGGAAGCTGCAGCACTGATGGCAATTGTCCTTGCTAATGGCGGAGTGAGTGGATTGTAGTTTAGCACTGTATCGTGCATTTTCACCTGATTTTCTTCCCTACATTGTAATGGGATCTCTCTGGCATTTCAGGGTGAAGGTCCTGATTGGCAAGACTTTGTAGGAATCATTTGCTTGTTGATAATCAACTCAACAATTAGTTTTATAGAGGAAAATAATGCTGGGAATGCCGCAGCAGCTCTCATGGCCCGTTTAGCTCCTAAAACTAAGGTGCGTCCTTGTTGTTCCATTATTATAGCTGGCACAGATGAATTTTAAATCCAAGTGTTTCACTGCTTCCTTTTCACAAAATCGCTCAACTGATATATATCAAAGCCTTTGGTGTTTGCAATAGTTTTAGATGTGGAATTCTCACTCTCCCGGTGCAGGTTCTGAGAGATGGGCGCTGGCAGGAGGAAGATGCATCGATTTTGGTTCCAGGAGACGTAATCAGCATAAAGCTCGGGGATATTATTCCTGCAGACGCTCGCCTGCTTGAAGGAGACCCTCTAAAAATTGACCAGGCAAGTTTTATACCTCTCTATTGAAATATTCTTGATTTGTGCCAGTGGCATATGTCAAAAGTACAAGATAAACTGTCCCTGATGAACCAAGTAAAATCTATGAGTAGAACTAACATTTTTAAAGGCTTGCCTATGCAGTCTGCGCTTACAGGAGAATCTCTTCCCGTCACAAAGAGGACAGGAAATGAAGTTTATTCTGGCTCGACATGTAAGCATGGAGAGATTGAAGCTGTAGTCATAGCAACCCGAGTGCACTCTTTCTTTGGAAAGGCAGCTCATTTTGTGGACAGCATTGAAGTTGTTGGGCATTTCCAGCAGGTGATTGAAAATATTATTTTCTTATAAGCAATTTTTCTATTAGAATTGAAGAAAAAGAGAGTCAATTCCCAATATGAGAAAATGAAACTCTAGAAACAGTACAAAGAAAGTGAAAATACATAAAAACATAACTCTAGAGTCTAAGGAACAGCTTGGAGATGTGATGCTTTATTTCCCGTCTTGATCTGTTGGACTCCCTGAATCATATCCTCGATATCTTGATTGTAAAGTTCACCTTCAACAATAGAACGGTTTTCATTACCAATTCAAGATACACCTTAAATTTACTTGCAATGGTACTAACTAGTCTATGAAAGCATTTAACCAACAACACCCTATGCTAAGGTTAAACTATTCGTTTTAGAATTTATATCCAAAGTAGATTATAAAGTATAAACACGATGTAACATCAGTAAGATGTTCTTATGCAGGTCCTTATATCCATCGGGAACTTCTGCATTTGCTCCATAGCCGTGGGAATGATCCTTGAAATCATCGTGATGTTTCCTGTCCAGCGTCGTTCATACAGGGATGGAATCAACAATCTCCTCGTTCTCTTGATAGGAGGAATCCTCATAGCTATGCCAACAGTACTGTCTGTTACGCTTGCCATTGGCTCTCATAGACTCTCTCAGCAGGTGCACTTACATCATTAAGCTTATATGCTCATGGTGTAGCTGCTTCCAAATGTCTCTCTTTCTTAGCTCTTGTCTTTTATTTTCTTTTTAAAGGGCGCCATCACAAAAAGGATGACTGCAATCGAAGAAATGGCAGGAATGGATGTGCTCTGCATTGATAAAACCAGAACTCTTACCCTGAACCGGCTCACTGTTGATAAAAACCTCGTTGAGGTATACAAAACTAAAAGCTTATTATTCTACATGAACTTTGACACACACACGTATAGATATCATTTTTCGTTTTTTCTTGCCTTGTGTCTCTTAACAACTAGATCATATAATGTATAGGTTTTTAATCCGGACATGGACAAAGACACAGTTGTGCTACTTGCAGCGAGAGCAGCAAGATTGGAAAATCAGGATGCTATCGATGCAGCCATTGTCAACATGCTTGCCGATCCGAAGGAGGTAATACTATTATTAAAATATTAATTGGACACGGAATATCTCATTCTTCTACTTTTCTGCTAAATGGACAGTGTAAGAGGAATGAAAAATACCTTCTTGTTTTTCTATAGGCACGAGCAAACATTAGAGAAATCCATTTTCTACCCTTCAATCCAGTGGACAAACGTACTGCAATTACTTATATTGACTCTGATGGTAAATGGTGTTGGGCCAGCAAAGGCGCTCCTGAGCAGGTATCTTTAACCTTGTACTGTTTATTTATATTGTTTCTCGAATATCAGATTCTAAATGGTAAATCGTTTATTTATATTGTTTCTTGAAAATCAGATTCTAAATATGTGTAAAGAGAGAGACGAGATTGCTGAGAAAGTGCATTCCATCATCGAGAAGTTCGCTGAAAGAGGTTTGCGCTCTCTTGGGGTTGCTTATCAGGTGTAGTAGCACACTTGAGCCAAAACTTGCTTAATTTGGTCCAAAATCTGAAATAACTCCTTCTGACTTATTCAAGAATATTATAATTTTTCAGGAAGTTCCGGAACAAACTAAGTAGAGCTCTGGCGGCCCTTGGACATTTTGCGGCTTGTTACCCTTGTTTGATCCTCCGAGACATGATAGCGCTGATACCATCCATAGAGCACTTAACCTTGGAGTTTGTGTGAAAATGGTTACAGGTACGACTGTGTATCTGATCACATAAATGGGCTAATATCGGTATTGCAGTGGTGGATTCTACCGATGCTGCAAGGAGCGCTTCAGATATAGTCCTAACTGAACCTGGCTTAAGTGTGATTGTCAGCGCTGTCTTAACCAGCCGAGCTATATTCCAAAGAATGAAGAATTATACAGTAAGCATTGTTTTCTTCTGACCAATAGTCATTTTGTTATTCAATTTCGGTTTGCTTTTGAGATAAAGCTAATAAAACCGCATGAATGTGCAGATGTATGCAGTTTCCATAACCATTAGGATTGTGGTAAGTAGTGATATTCACTTTCCATGTTATAATTTCTGTCTTCATACTCGTCATGTTATAACATTTTGGAACTTCATCGCACTGCAGCTTGGTTTCGTGCTTCTAGCATTGATATGGGAATACGATTTCCCACCTTTCATGGTCCTGATTATAGCATTTCTGAATGATGGTATCAAGAGAAAACCATACTATACTTGACATTTTTTCTGTCTTGAACCTCTTCTCATGCGCTCAACGTTGTTTTCTACGCTTATGTGATTAGGAACCATAATGACTATCTCAAAAGATCGGGTTAAGCCATCCCTGAGGCCAGACAGTTGGAAGCTGAATGAAATATTTGCAACTGGCGTCGTCATTGGCACATATCTTGCATTAATTACCGTCTTGTTCTACTGGATTGTAGTCGACACTACTTTCTTCGAGGTACATTGTCAATGGTGAAAAGATAATAATTGATTTGATGTAAGTTATCGATCATGTTAAATATTTGGGTGCAGACCCATTTCAACGTGAGGTCCTTATCTAGCAGCAGCGAGGAAATATCATCCGCTTTGTATCTGCAAGTCAGCATCATCAGCCAGGCTCTCATATTCGTCACTCGCAGTCAGAGCTGGTCGTTTGTAGAGAGGCCCGGCGTTCTCTTGATGATCGCATTTGCGGTCGCTCAACTGGTAAGTTTCTTTATTAAAAATGCGCTAAATAGATTGACAAGGAAGAACACGAAAAAAATAAGCAGCACCTCATATCATGCATTAAAGCTTGATTTTTTTTCCTTCCATTTAATCTTATGCAGGTGGCTACTGTAATTGCTGTCTATGCTCACATTAGCTTCGCTTACATCAGTGGAATCGGATGGGGATGGGCAGGCGTTATATGGTTGTACAGTTTGATCTTCTACATACCCTCGATATCATCAAGTTCATGGTTCGCTACACGCTGAGTGGAGAAGCATGGAATCTCGTATTCGATAGAAAGGTCTGCATAATGCTTCTATCCCTTTTTTAATGTAATGGTTTCTTGAAACCGAGTCTTTTCTCAAAATTTGGATTCAAGAGGCATTGTTCACTTCCAAGAAAGATTACGGGAAAGAAGATCGAGCAGCAAAATGGGTTCTTTCTCAAAGAAGTCTCCAAGGATTGATGTCTGCGGACCTAGGGAGCCCCGGGAGGCGATCCTCCTTGATCGCTGAGCCGGCAAGGCGGCGTGCAGAAATAGCAAGGTACATTTTTTTTCTTCCAGGTTTCTGTTTGCGTGATTGCGAGTGCTGACTCGAAAATCTGAGCTGTGCAGGTTAGGGGAGATACATACTCTAAAAGGGCATGTAGAATCAGTGGTGAGGCTAAAGAACTTGGACTGTGTTATGATCCAAGCGGCGCATACAGTTTGAAGCTGGTTTGAGAGTATTGTATTGTTCAGCTGTGGTTTCTTGAATTCTTGGTGTGTAAATAACCTGTATTTGCTCACTGATATAGGGAACATCATTTTATGCAGTGAAAGTCTGCAATTTTGTATGCTCCTAATTCTTGTATTTGTTTGTGGAGAAACTTGTGTAGTTACAGTGTTGAATTTTATGCCATGTGCCTGATACTTGAATCTGAGTCATATGCAACCAATATTAGCACTAATACAGAAATAGTGGTAGCTGAGTCAACAAAACAAAACTAATTGCTACTTGAGTTAAAGACACAACTATACTGATTAGTTTTTTCTATAAAAAAGCTGTTAGTTTATGTCATGATTAACAAGGCATGATTGATCATTTCTCATTCAACATGAGTATGCATGAAAAGGCAAACAAATTTATGTATTTTGAATTCATGACATAACAAGTAAAATTCGAGTTAATATAATATTTAACATGTAAAATAAGGATTAATTTCTTTAACTATTTTATTCGAGCTAATTGATTCTCTCTTCTTTAATACAATCATTATTTATAGAAAAAACTATTTTATTAGCTAAGTATTAAGCACATTACATATAAATATAAATGCACATATCAAGTCAATAAAATATTCTTTTATATACAATAACTATTGTAACAATAAGTAACTTTAGCGGAGAATTGTAAATCATCTCAATTCTCATGTAATGTCAACGGCAAATTAATTGATCATAACATATACTAAAAAACAAGTATGTATGGCTTTGGAAGAAGTGGAGTTAAAGAAAATACAATGTTGTCACGGCTTCAATTATGAGCCATTTAAAATTGAAATTCCCATACCTAATTCACAATGCAACAAACTGCCAAACAATAACAATCCAAAAACTATAGCAAGACATTGGATTTTGTACAAACCCATAATCTAGGAATAAGCAAATATAGGACCCATGAAATGGTTTGATTTAAATAATGTTAACCACTTACTAGTACAACTTATGTGAGTGTTTTGTTATTTATTACAGAACCGGACAATATGTTTAGTAGCTATTATTTTGTTAATTGAAATCCTCAACAAGCTGCTGATAGATACACTTCTACCAAAACAAAACACTGCCTAAAATACTGTTCCCTTTTTTTTCTCCCAAGGAACAGTACAAGAAAGAATTGGTAAAATAATTAATAAATTAAAAAATAATAGGGCATTATGTGGCTTGGGATTCTTTTGGCAGTTGGTGCTTGCCAGCTTTTCTTGGTATAAAATCTATTACTGAGAGAAAAGGGAAAGAGTTACTGATAATTAAGCCATTTTTGGTTTGTGGGTAAGACGTAAGAGAGTTTTAGGGGAGAGAAATGGATTGGAGGTTGCTGGTCTTCACTCTCTGCATTCTGGGATGGACTCCAAGCTCCATCAATGGAGACACAGATCCAGCAGATGGTAAGTTCCTTGGAACAAAACACTACTCTATATCTTAATTTCTTGTGGATTCTCTTGGTTTTTCTCTTTCCCTTTTGTTTTTAGCTGAATCTGCAAAAAGATTTGGTTGCTCCAAAGTCACTATCTTGGTTAGTTTCTAGAGTGGTTCTGATATGGGAAAGTTTCTTCCTTTAATTGAAAATTCCCAACTTGGAGACCCTGATAATGCTCATCTCTACAGTGTTTGCTTGTGGGTTTCATGCAATTTCCGGGCTGTGCTTGCTTGTGGTTTTGATGCAACATCTGGGTTATGCTTGCTTATGGTAGATGTAGTCACTCTCTAGAAGATTTTAGCCATGTCAATGGGATGGAGTTTTTCTTTATTTATTTTTACTTATTTCTTGAACTAAATGTGTTATTCAAGTTCCTTGTTTACTCAAACTCCGGAACATTTACTAATGATTGTTTGGTGTGGACTGTGGAGTAATTTTGGATTCTTTGAATATAGATAAGCATTATAGAAGTGGGAGAAAAATGTAAATCAAAGAGCACAATTTAGCATATTCTAATTTTTGGTAAACACCAAGGTAGGAGAAAAGCTCGTGTTTAATACATGCAAGTGAATCTGTTGGCTATAAAAAAAAAGCTAACATAACAACTTTGGTTTAGGATTTTGAGTTCTATGACAGTAATAGCAATGTTGGTGTACTTGATGTGCAGCTTCTGCTCTAAACGCCATGTACACCAGTTTAAACTCGCCGTCTCAGCTAACGCAATGGAGCTCATCTGGAAATGATCCGTGTGGGCAATCTTGGAAAGGCATTACATGCTCGGGCAATAGAGTCACAGAAATGTGATTTTCTGTTTCCCTTTTCATTGTCTTTCTACAGCCCATTTATATCATTGTGGAGTTAATTATCATTTTGTTATTTCTGACAGTAAAGTACCAAGTCTCCAACTATCTGGGTCTATGGGGTTCATGCTCGATAAGATGACTTCCTTAACCACGCTGTAAGATCCAAGATCTTATGCATTCTATGATCATTTTCTCGGGACTTTTTCAAAATTAATATAACTTACTGAAATGTTTAGAAAAATATGTTACTATTCAAGATATTTAGAATATTAGATTTGACTCTCATTTTCTTTGAATAGTAACCTATTTTTCTAAACATTTAATAAATTACATTATTTTTGAAAAGTCTCATTTTCTCTATCTTTCTTTTTTGATTGCGTTAACGGTGATATGAAAATATTTTGCAGTGATGTGAGCAATAACAATATCGGAGGAGATCTACCTTATCAACTTCCTCCAAACCTTCAGGAACTGTATGCCACTCTCCGACCTATATCATACGTGTATCAATTTACATTTTCTCATTTCACATTCCTTGCTTTTAAGTTCATTGACCATATCTATACTTTTACGTGTAGAAACTTGGCTAATAATCAAATTACCGGAAGCATTCCATATTCAGTATCTAACATGGTTTCTCTCAAGTCTATGTGAGTAAATTTTTCATTATTCTTCTCTTAATCGATGTTATCCAAAATTTCAAACTAAACACGTCCTTGCGTCTTCCGAGCGTGTAGGAACACTGCTCACAATCACCTCACTAGCCTGGGTGACTTTTACGGAAAACTTACTTCCCTCTCAACAATGTAAGATCTCGATATCTCAATAGCTAAAACTCATTATATATTCTTACTGTAAAACCGAGAGATAACAACCTCTGTTTTCTATTTCAGGGATGTCTCTTACAATATACTAACGGGTAATCTCCCACAGAGTTTTAGCTCTCTTTCGAGTATGACCAGCATGTAAGCGTCGAAGAAGTTTTTGGTTGCAGTGTTAATATGTAGTAGCTTGTCGTGTCCAACTTCTGATCATATTAATCTTACGACAGGTATTTACAAAATAACCAGCTTACTGGTCCTATTGACGTCCTTGCCAATCTTCCCCTAGAAAACTTGTGAGTGGTTAATTGCAACATATCAGTAAATTAGACCCGTAATTTATCCTAAGAATATGTCTATGCTTTTCAGGAACATTGCGAATAACCAATTTACTGGTTGGATTCCTCCACAGTTGAAAAACATTAATCTGCAGTAAGTATTTGTATTTGATGTGCAGTTGATTGCAATTATTATTTTGAGTAGTAAAGATTTTACGTTATTTTCATTTGGAATGACTTCTCGGGGATTACTTTTATGACAGGAAAGATGGTAATACGTTTAGCTCTGGGCCTGCTCCCCCGCCTCCACCAGGCACGCCTCCAGCCACCAGTCCAAGCAAGAACCGCCCTGTAAGTAATACCAGCCCACCTAATAGCGACAGTGGTGGTAGTGGCAAAAAATCAGGAATCGGGGCAGGTGTTGTAGCAGGAATAGTAATATCCATTCTCGTTGTTGGTGCTATAATAGCATTCTTCTTAGTCAAGAGAAGATCCAAGAGATCGTCCTCAGATGTAGAAAAACCTGATAATCCGCCTCTTTCTTCAAAAGAAGCGCAAGGTCATTCACAAATTCTATATCCATTCATTTGAAATATACTGTCTTTTGGCATTCACCTCTCTCAAGTCGAATCTTAATTATTTTAGTGTAATATTGCATTGCAGAAACAAAATTTGTACAAAATTCGTCCTCAGCCGACACAAAGACACTAGATACTCCTGCCACGATAAATCTTCCACCCCCACCTATTGACCATCATAAATCATTTGACGAAGAAGAATTTCCAAAGGAGCCGGCTGCGATTAAGAAAGCTGATATAGCTCCTATAAACGTAAAATCATACTCAATTGCAGACCTTCAGATGGCCACTGGTAGCTTTAGCTTTGAATACCTTCTCGGCGAGGGATCTTTTGGGCGTGTTTATCGGGCCCAGTTTGATGATGGGAAGGTACATTTTCTTTTCTACTGATCTACTTAGCGTGCATACAAAAAACCTCTTATATCATTACCGTATTCTATGATAGGTTCTCGCTGTGAAGAAACTAGACTCCTCGGCCCTTCCCCGTGAATTATCTGAAGACATCACCGAGATAGTCTTAGACATCTCTCGGTTGCATCACCCGAATGTAACAGAGCTGATGGGCTATTGTTCAGAGCACGGAATGCACTTGCTTGTTTACGAGTTCCATAAAAATGGGTCGCTTCATGATTTCATGCACATAGCAGACGAATACAACAAGCCATTAACATGGAACTCCCGCGTCAAGATTGCTTTGGGGACTGCACGAGCACTAGAGTAAATAGATGCTTGAAAAAAGATTTAGTTTCGTTATATAAATGTGTAAAGCTCGGAGAACTCACAAACCGATTTTTTCAGGTATCTACATGAAGTTTGCTCACCATCAGTCGTTCATAAAAATATCAAATCGGCAAACATATTACTGGATGCCGAGCTTAATCCTCACCTTTCAGACTCTGGCCTTGCAAGCTTTATTCCAAATGCTAATCAGGTATATAACTATAGTGAGAGCCTGTTTAACCTTTTCAGAAGCTCGTAGAATGGCCTCTACAAATAAATTACTGACCATGGAACAAACTTTCGTTCTTGTTTGAAAATTTTCTAGTAAAAAAACTGAATTGGCTTCACACTGACATTTGTAGTCATTTGGCGAATGCAGACACTGGATCAGGACGCATCATCTGGATACAGCGCGCCTGAGGTTGCAATGTCTGGTCAGTACAATCTGAAGAGCGACGTGTATAGTTTTGGAGTGGTCATGCTGGAGCTAATTACTGGGCGTAAACCATTTGATAGGTAACAAACATTTAAAGGAAAATTGCTAAAAGGTGCCTTATAAGTTATATTATGACATTTTTGCGGAAGAGTGTTGTGTTGTTTGTTAATGACAAAAATGTGTTGTGTTTGCATTTTTTTGCAAAAACATGTATTTTATAAAAATGACAAAATTATCCCCTGAAACTGAAAATTATTTTTTAAATAAATATTTTAAAAGCTTTTCTGTTTTATCTTTTAACTAAAATTTGAATGATCAAATTTTGTAATTTAATTTTTTAGTTGTACTATTTTTAAGTTAAAATCATGTTATAAAAGTCTTAATTCTTAATTTCATGGGCAATTTCTTCATTTTTATAAAAAAACACATTTTGAAAGAAAAAAAGCAAACAACACAGCCCCTTTTGCGAAAGTGTCATATGATAAGCACATTTTTGCAATTTTCTCAACAATTAATGTCTTGATTAACCAAATGTTGTATATATAAAAGTTGATTTAGGGTGAGGTTTAATGTTGTTTGTCAGTTCAAGGCCAAGACCTGAGCAGTCATTGGTTTGCTGGGCGAGTCCTCAGCTCCATGACATCGACGCCCTATCGAAAATGGTTGATCCCGCGCTGGAAGGGCTCTACCCTGTGAAGTCCCTCTCCCGTTTTGCTGATGTCATTGCTCTCTGCGTCCAGGCCGAGCCTGAGTTCAGGCCGCCCATGTCAGAGGTGGTCGAAGCACTGGTTCGGCTGGTGCAGAGAACCAACATGAGCAGGAGAACAACGGGAAGTGATCAAGGAGCATCTCACAGAGCAGATGACGCAGATACAAACACCTCATTCCAATCCCCACGTTAGCGGTATTTGTTGTTTAATTTATTACTGATAAAAAAAGCGGAAATAGAAACTTGGTAGGATATGTCTGTTAATATTACACAGTTGATTTGTATGTCTTTTTTTGCCAATGGCATTGTATGTGAATCTGGAGAAATTGAATTAGCCTTTTGCTGCTGCAGAGTGAAATAGCAGTTGAATTGCTTCTAAGACCAAGAACTGGGTCATATAAAGAACGAGGTTGTTTTGTGTTATTTCTTTTGAAGATTGTGGTGGGTGGTTACATATATAGTCAGTCCAGGGATTGGAATATATATGATCCTGATTGGTACATGTTATGTTAAAATAGTCCAGTGATTGGAATATAATATGGTTCTTTTTTCTAGCAAACTAGCTTACAGGATTGGGACAAAACTAGTTGATTAGTTAATTAACCCAATGTAATGGCTCATTGACTGACTATTTCTCATATATTCTTTTTCTGAGAAAATAAAATAAAAAAGGGTATATGTTGACTGGGAAGGTTTTGAACCCTGTATTGCCATATTTGGGCCCAAAACACAGTCAGAGACTCATAGGTCTCAGCTTCTTGATTGGTATATAGACCAAACTCAACTCTCCTCAATCCAACAGCTTCACTCAACTTCGCTGTAATTTCGGAGCATTTCTCAACTGGGTACAGCTCACTATATCATATTTCAGCTAAAAGCTCCAATTTTTGGTGGTTTTTAGCTCTCATCTCAGCTGGGATTTTTCAGTTTCTTGAAATAAAAACATGGATACCGGGAATGGGCCAGTGAACAAGTCACCGGTGGAGGACGTCACCGGCAAGATCATGGTGATGGGCATAATCGTTCTCTTTTTCGTAGTTGTGTTTGTGTTCTTACTCCATCTCTACGCCAAATGGTTCTTGCGGCGCGTGGACGAGGCCACCGTCCGGAGCACGCGTCACCGCCGGCTGGAATTCGCCGTCGACCAAGAACCGGCCACCGGAAAGGGCCTCGAACCCTCCGTCCTCCGGTCGCTGCCTGTACTGAGCTTCAACCGAGAGGAGTTCGAGGAGGGCTTGGAGTGCGCGGTGTGCCTGTCCGAGGTCGAAGACGGCGAGATAACGAGGTTGCTGCCGGAATGCAACCATGGGTTTCACGTTGAGTGCATTGACATGTGGTTTCAGTCTCACTCCACTTGCCCTCTTTGCCGGAACCAAGTCTCCGAGCAATGCGAGGAAAATTCAGGCACAGAAGCATTGAATTCCCCAACAATGGGAGAATCGAGGCCCGATGGGATGTTGGTAATTGACATACCAGAACATATGACTGAGAATTTGCAGTCGCCGCCTTCTTCAGCTGTGAGGTTTGCTGAGGAAGAGCTTAATTCGCCATTGGCGAAGCGGTTGAGATTGTTGAAGAAGTTTTTGAGCAGTTCAAGTTGTGCTGAAGCAGAACAAGTGGATAGGAAGGAGCCAGAATCCATGACATGAGAGTCACCTCTCACAATATGCTGGATTTCTTGAACCAGATTGGTCTTTCAGACCAAAAACCTCAAGACTTCGGAAATTTTCATGTTGTTTCAGAAGCAGGCCAAGCTAGTCAGCCATTGCCTAGAATGAGTGTATAAATGTATTCTGGTGATGTTTCATTGAAGCCACTAATTTATTCAATGTTTCAAAAGTGACATGCAAGTAACTTAATATGTATACCAAAATAAATTATAAAAATATACCGCATGCTATCACACTTTTGCATGAAGATATTATATATAAAAAAATGTGAATTTTTTTGATTTTTTGTGCACGATACGTATTATATATAAATGATAAAATTGTCCTTAAAATTAAGAACTAATTTTATTAACAAATAAAAATAAAATATTTTTTAACTAAAATTTGTAATTATTTTGTATAAAATATTTTAATTTCAGTATTTTGTATAAATATACATATTTTACAAAAAGAAAATAAAAAATTCATATGATATTTTTGTCATTAACAAACCCTTATGCAAAAGTATAATAAACACTATTTTAGCATTTTTCTCTAAAAAAATATGTATATTTATGATCCTTATTGGTACATGTTATGTTAAAATAGTGGAGTGATTGGAATATAAGATGGTCCTGTTTTGTAGCAAGCTAGCTAGGATTGGGAAAAAAATAGTTGGTTAGTTAATTAACCCAATCCATTAACCAACTATTTTTCATATATTCTTTTCATCAAAAATAAAAAAGGGTATATGTTAACTGCAAGGCTTTGAGCTCAAAGGTCTCCGTTATTGCTAATTACCTTATATATTTCACTTAAAAGCTCCTCTTTTTTAACTAGGAAAGCCACAACTTTGGTATTTAATTAGAAGAGTGGATTATTTCCTAATTCATTCCTGTCTTTTACTATAAATACATCAAATATATAGTAACAAGAGAGTAGAGCGATGATTTTAACTTGAAACAGGTCAGCGCCGGATGTGACCGGCAAGGTGATTGTGATGGGCATAATCCTCGTCCTTTTCGTATTCGTGTGTTTTATCTTCCCCAAACTCTGCGCCGTGTGGTTCTGGTGGCGGCAGTTTTACTTGGCCCCCGACCAAGGCCCGATCGCCTCCGGTCTCCGAAAGGGCCTCGATCCCTCCATCCTCCGGTCGCTGCCTGTACTGAGCTTCAACCGAGGGGAGCTCGAGGAGGGCTTGGAGTGTGCGGTGTGTCTGTCCGAGGTTGAACACGGCGAGATAACGAGGTTGCTGCCGGAATGCAACCACGGGTTTCACGTAGAGTGCATCGACATGTGGTTTCACTCTCACTCCACCTGCCCTCTTTGCCGGAACCAAGTTTCCCATTCTGAGCAACAAGTGGAGTCCGATTGTCTATCTTCTAGCTCGCGGCCTGACGACGGGATGCTGATCATCGATATACCACAACACGTGACTGAGGAAGAACTGGATTCGCCAATGGCCAAGAGTTCGACTTGTGTTGAAGCAGAACAAGTGAATAGGAAGGAGCCAGAGTTCATGACATGAGTCACCTCTCACAATCCTACTTACCAAGTTTTCATCTTGTTTCAAAAGCCTAGAATCAGTGTATTATGTATTCTATGTTTCAACAAAGATATCAATTTACCCTATCAATGTTTCAAAAGACAATGAGTTTGTTTTTTCAACTTGAAAATTGAAATGCACGTAACTTGATATATACCGGAAAAAATTGTAACAAATAGTTGTGAAGTATTTAACTTTTGCGAAAAGTGATTGTGAACTTATCATCTTTTTTGCAAAATATCTAATTTTATTTACAAATAACGAAAATCACCCCGGAATTAAAAATAATTTTTCCCCAACTCGAGTTCACCTATTTTTCTTGTCTCCAACCGTCGAGTTTGTCCGACTCCCCCCTTTTCATCGCCGTATCATCAATAAGCCATGAGCCGGTGATATTCAGTTGAAGAAGAGGAAAATCGAAGAGCTCAAGTTGGAAAAAAATAATTCTAATATGGATATTTTTTGTCATTTTGGACAAAATTACACATTTCTCAATAAAGAAAGTTCACAAAAAAAATTAGTTCACAGCTGCTTGTTGCAATTTTCCATATATACTATACACGAGAGGAAAAATATTAGCTGAGAAATCTATCATCCCTCCCCAGCTTCAAAGTCTTTACAAACAAAGTTTCTAGACACTGCAATGCAACTGCAAGAGCTTCTGAGCCTGCATGGTCTAAAATATATCAAGTTGAAGCAGAGGCAGAATCATAGCTAACCCATAGATCGAAACCAGCAACAGCAGCATCATCCATGGCGGGAGTGGCTGCTTTATGTTTTTACGCATACCCTCCTTTGGAGTATCTACTT
Source organism: Geranium rotundifolium (assembly GCA_963920655.1). Lineage (NCBI taxonomy): Eukaryota > Viridiplantae > Streptophyta > Magnoliopsida > Geraniales > Geraniaceae > Geranium > Geranium rotundifolium. The sequence continues at coordinate 115,246 of OY987319.1, forward strand.
GTTTCAGGTCCTCCCCAGCCTTCTCGTTTAAAGGTTTTGAGTTTTTTCGCAGTGGCTCGGGTGCCAACTGCTAACTGCTCCGCTATCAGTTGCTGCTGGTTATACTTGTCCACATACTCGGGGAGCATTCTCCTGAACGTTGAGCTGTGAAAACACAAATATCAGGATTGATTTGAGTGCAAACTCATGTGGATCATTCAGATGTAATGTCCCTTACTTCATACAGTTACAAGCAAGTGATGACTTAGCCAGGCGTTGCTTATCAGCAACAGTAGTGCTCACACTACCTGTGGTAGGGACTTGTGTCCATCTGCATATAAGCAGGGCGCTCTATTCTCAAATGCGGGAATTATTGCAAATCTAATTAAAATGAAGAATTTAAACAGCTAATTTGAATATAGCAATATATGATCCTATCATGTGTAACCTTGTACTTAAATTCTTGTAGTCAAATATAACTAGCAAGTCCACAAACACGATGCTTTGTGGTTGAAGCCTACTGCAAGTGTGCAACCATTATTATTCTAATGAAAGTCACCTTCATATCATCTTTATAATTTACATAAGTATGAAGCAAACATATATCCAAACAAGCGAGTATTATGTATTGATGGAGCACAGTCAACTCAACATGAATGAAAGAAGTCCTGTCAGTATGCTGTAGTTCCAGTAACAAAAATAAAACTGATATTAGTTAGTGCAAGCATTTAACACTCTACAGCCGTTGTTGTTTTTGTTACTACCAGACGATAGTAGGAGTAAGGTTCTCCTCCAGAACTAAGTTTAGCGTACCTTGATAGCGACCATATAGGGTTCCAACTTTCTGGATGAACTGCAAAATAAAAGAGTCTAGTAAACACAACATCGTTGACAAGAGATAGGAGAAACCTTGCATGAATACTACTATTCTAGCTCGAATAGCTTACAATCGCTCATTGACAAGCATATTTTTCTTATGCGTCATGAATCTTCCATTGGGAGCTTTCATGATGCAAGGAAAAATGTTGATGAAAAAGGGAAGGAAGCTAAATTAATAGCTGTTTAATTTTATTGAAATTCACCATAAGTGCTACCTTATCCCTGGAGGTTTATATGGATACTCTGGAGGAAACTTGATCTTCCCCTAGTAAAATCCGCCTTTTGAAATTCAGTAGAAGATTTTACAATAACAAAACAATGAGAATAAAAGTCACCAGAGTCCACAGATAAGCAAGAGTTGAAAAGTACAAACCGACACATGATAAGCAATGAAGCACTTAACAAACCTGCAAAAGGCGTTCCTTCACTTCCCTCCAACACGTAATCTGAGACATCAGAGTTGGCATGCAATTATTAGGTATTGGGGTGTTTTCATCCATTCAAACCTTACGATAAATTATGAATACCATAACACTTCAAAAATGATGACACATATATGGCAGCAGAGATCATATTCATGACCATGTCCCAAAAATTGTTATTTCCATCCAAACAAAAGAATCAACAATAAACTTATGCCACTCAAGAATGTCAGTTGGGGAAGGCCGGGCCACAATGTGGGAAACTGGTTCCTACAAGTTCATGAAAATGAAATTAAGAATGGAAAACATGATCCAATGCTTCTCCTAATAAATGTAGAAGTTCCATTAAGATCTATCTCAGTAAGCACGTAAGGAAAGGTGATCATGTTTTCACAAATTTACATGAAAATACACAAAAAATGGTAATACAGTCAAAAGGAAACAGCTCCATTTCAAGACAATTATTAAGGACAACACTTGAAGTCGAGAAAAGCCTATTAGGTGTTTGATAATCGAACGCTTTTTTCTTCATCCCCTGTCCCGGTTATGCACCACATTGAAACCATCCCCTTCTGGAATAGTGTGATAATTTAAACCAAATAGCATGAAAAAGAAAATAAATGAGAGGAATAAAAGTAAGGATCAACAAAAACACTTGTATGCATAAACCTCATGAGATATAATATGCTGAAAATACAATTCTACAAGAATAGCCGTACTTTACAGAGTGCCCTATATTGCTTCTGAAGGCGCTTCACGCAAGATTTTTCAGCCATCTCTCAATGTTCGAGATGGAAACAAGAGGAAGAATGATACTTTGGATGTTCAAGATGGGTTTAGCTCCAAACCCACCCTTTCTTGGCTGATCAACAGCCAAGAAAGTACATGAGGTCAGTATGAAATTGAAGCTAACTAAAAGTTCCATACCGAAATCCCGTGGCTTGTGCACTTAAAACATAGTCGTGCTTCCTACCATCTCATAAGTTAAATATGCATGACCAAAAACCCTACCAGAACTCAAGTGCATAATACAACTACAAAAACTCAAATTTACACATACTTAATTCCCAACTCCTTCAATTTCATAAAAACAACAAAACTTGTTATTTGCAATGAGGATAGCTACTGATAAATAGATTCTATCACAGCCTACTGAAATCGAAATGGTCAAAACCATCAGCACGTCAAATGGGTCCAACAGCAATGAACCCAATAACACAAAACTGGCACCAACAACTATCTCTAATTCAACACCACAACCAACGAGAAAAAAAGTTAAATTCACAACATACTCCAATTGGGTATGTTGGAAAACGAAATCAAATACGCAACCCGTCGAAGAACGAGAGAAAAATACAAGAGACCCAAGAGGAAATTGGAATCGAAGGGTTTAGAGCAAGAGCTCTATGCTACAAAAGTGTGGCTTTAGATGAACCCGCGGTTTTTTGTTGAGGTCCCCTTGACCTTGACCTTCAGGACCAACCAACGACGACGAACGATGGCCCTCACCATTTACAAAATTGCCCTTTTTGTCTCTTACCTTGGCCTTAAAAAGGACAGTTTTAGTCATTTTAAAATAATGAAAAAATGAGTGACATTTTTACTGGTTTGTGCAATAAACAATTGAAGAAGTTGGTTTCTGGAAGAGAAGACTGGTTTTTTAAGAGGAGAAGCAGAGCCAGCTAGTTGAGTTGAGCTTTATCTGCAGAAGCTATGAGTGTTGACAAAGCGTATATATGCTAATGATATGGATCCAACCCTTTCCCCCATATAAAAAATGTCATTTTTGAGCTCCCCCAGAAAAGAGAATCAATGTTACTGTCACGTGCCTCATCACATGACCCCCTCGCAATCTCCTTCACCAAATCTCTCGGTGGTCAAGCTGCAACATGTAGTAACAGTCAGAGCTCATCACATGATCCCACTGGTTTCAGATCCCAAAGTTTGCAACTTTATATAAATCAGGACTAAACTAGCGAAAACCCATCTCTCATTTCACATCTTAATCCTCGATTCTCAATTCCAAACCTCAACAACACCAACTGAAGCAGCACAAAGCCACAAACCATGAAGGCCTGGTCTAGAGCACTGGCTGCTCTTGCTCTTGCTCTCTCCCTGATTCTATCTTGCCGGCACAACGCTGAAGCTCGCGGGTTGCTGAAAGATAGCTCAGCTGCTGTATCAACCACTGTCTCATCTTCTTCTCAAACTCCAAAAGGGTTCAAGACACAGAAATTCAAGAACCCTGATAAGCAGTTAGGCACAAGTTTCAGGAGAATACCACCAAGCATTTCAAATCCTATCCAGAACAAGTGATTACTGCTGCAAGAAGTGTAGTTAGTTAATAGCTAGTAGTAGTAGTAGTACCAAGATCTATTCTACATGTTCAGTAGGTTTCTTTTCTTTTTTCATTCATTGAACACAGTGTATGCTAATGTAGAATACTATGTGACTATGTAGTTACAACATTTTGCTATACCATATTGTTGAATCTGTAGTAAATCGGTCTGGAAATATGATACCTGTATGTCAAAAAAGAATGTCTTTATCAAAAAAAAATCAAGAACAGAAGCAAAACTACAAACAGACAATCACAGATATTGATGATGAACATACATATATATGTCATCAATTCACCTTTACAAGTCCATAGGAGTGACTTTGAAGACCTGAAATTAGAAGATTGAGTATCAGTGTGTGTAGTGTGTGTTATTTGGGCTAAACGCCGTGTTGCTCGCAGCTAAACGGTGTCGTTTCATCAAGGGCGTTCTTTTCTTTTCTAATGAATAAAGCAGCTCTTGCCCAAGAGTAAAGGTTTCGTCTTTCAAAGCACAGAGAGGAGAGGAATTGCGAAGAAGACAGGCAGCAATGGGAGATATAGAAGACGAGATCAAGAACGAGAAGAACCCTAAGCCTCTCGATGAGGACGATATTGCTCTTCTCAAGACCTATGTAAGTTCTTCACAGCTCGCGCTTCTCAATTCCGTTGTCACCCATTTGCTTCACGTGTCTTGCAATTGTAAACACTCCAGTGGTTTTGAGGGATTTTAATTTTATCTGCTAAATTCTGTTATTATGTGAGGTTTGATCCACTAAAGCTTGCAGCTTTGAGTGTTAACTTACTGTGTGTACCAAGTTGTGGCTCATTTCTTAGGTTTTCATGTAGGATTTGTCAGATTGCTTATTTTACATCAATTTTTATTATGTTTGGGTCTTGTTCTGGATTTGAAATGGTGTTTTTGATGTATCCTGATGATGGGTTTTGCAGGGTTTAGGACCTTACTCTAATAGCATCAAGAAGGTGGAGAAGGAGAACAAGGAATTGGCTAAAAAGGTCAATGATTTATGTGGTATGTGTCTACATAGAAGACAACTGCTTAGTTGTTGTATATTAGCTTTAGCAGAGCCATAGCCATGTGTGTGTCATTTGTTAAATCATCAGTACATGATTCGGAAAGGAAGTTGAGTTTCAGTCCATTGTGTGTATAGTGTTGGGAAAATGGAAAAAAACGTGCCGTATACTATCACACTCTTGCAAGATGGTGTTGTGTACTTTGATTTTTTTGTGAAAAATGTATGTATTTGCAAGATGGGTTTTTGCCATTTTCCCCTGTCAATATGGTTTGAGCTTCTTGTTAATGCATTATACATGTTTACATTTTAACATTGGTTCTCATTCCCCAATAGGTATCAAGGAGTCAGACACTGGCTTGGCTGCACCGAGCCAATGGGATCTTGTCTCCGATAAACAAATGATGCAGGAGGAGCAGCCTCTTCAAGTCGCAAGATGCACAAAGATCATCAATCCAAACACTGAAGACGCCAAATATGTCATCAATGTCAAGCAAATTGCAAAGGTATACCTTCTTCTTTTGGCGCTTTCTTGTATATAAACTCTTTTAGTGAATTGTTGTTAACCATGCTATCTATCTTTGTGATTTTTGTTACCTGCAGTTTGTTGTTGGCCTCGGTGACAAAGTTTCGCCTACTGATATAGAAGAAGGCATGCGTGTAGGGTAGGTTTTAAGTTTATAAACTGAATTTCTAATTTATTCTTCACAATCCTGGAATTCGTATACGCCTCAAAAGCGTATTGTTTTTCATCATTTTGGTCATCGTTATATCTGATATGCTATGTGATCATGTCTCCATTCTAACCAATAACTATCTGTGTCCTTTTCTGCTTTGGTAATTAGCCTATAAAGACGTGAATTTATGATGCGTTCAGTCATATATAAAACCAGTGCTCTACAGATCGGGCCAGGCAAGGATTTTTAGAACATCGACCCGATTTTACATAATCAGGTGGATCAAGTCAGCTAGGCATAGGCAGATTTAAGCTATTTTTTTAACATTGATTTTTTAAGCAAATAATAATATAAAATGCTAAAAATAAAAGTAATTTATACTAATAGATACTTGTGTTGGTACTTTTATTGTTTTTAAAGGTAATGAATGTAACAAATATTAAATATTATATTTTATATCTAAATATTTATAATTCATATTTAAATATTATAATTCCTATTTTAATTATGTATATATAATAACATTAAATAAAAATTAAAAAATATAGAAATTCAAATCCGATTAGTCCCTGAAGTGCATATCCACCTGACTAGCGTCTAGCGTATTTTAGAACCTTGTATAAAACTTACTCCATGTTAATTGACTGTCAATCTGTCTTCACAGGGTTGACCGGAACAAGTATCAGATTCAGATCCCGCTACCTCCAAAAATTGATCCGAGTGTGACCATGATGACAGTTGAAGAGAAGCCGGACGTGACATACAATGATGTCGGCGGGTGTAAAGATCAGATTGAGAAAATGAGAGAAGTACGAATAGCATTTCTGTATTTCCTCTGTTTACACTCTACTCTCTACTTCAGCCATTTGCTTTCTTCAAATATCATTTCTGGTTAAACGTTATACGATAGGCAAGTACATGTAAATGACATCATTGACATGTATGATTTATGTTCTAGGTTGTTGAGCTCCCCATGCTTCACCCTGAGAAATTTGTGAAGCTTGGAATCGACCCTCCCAAGGGTGTACTTTGCTATGGTCCTCCGGGGACCGGCAAAACACTTCTGGCAAGAGCTGTTGCTAACAGAACCGACGCCTGTTTCATCCGTGTCATCGGGAGTGAACTTGTGCAAAAATACGTTGGCGAGGGAGCTCGGATGGTTCGAGAATTATTTCAGGTTTGAACTGGTTCTTTTTCTTGCTAAGATTCTGCATGTCCCCGCGTTATCTTACTATAAGCGATACTTCCTGCAGATGGCACGCTCGAAGAAGGCATGTATCGTGTTCTTTGATGAAGTTGATGCCATAGGAGGTGCTCGTTTTGATGATGGCGTGGGTGGCGACAATGAGGTTCAGCGCACCATGCTTGAAATCGTCAACCAACTTGACGGATTTGATGCTCGAGGAAACATCAAAGTCCTCATGGCAACAAATAGGTCAGTTTGATGGCTTTTTAATATATTTTTGGTCAAAACCTTATTCCATGTAGAAGCTGTTAGAATTCCACATGCGAGTACATGTCTCACATTGGATAAATATGGTGTAACCTGTGGGCTCTAATGTATATATAGGCTTTATTAAGGCCAGTTCTTCCCAACAGAAGTAAGTTTGTTATCTCTTAGCCCATGTTAAAGCGAACTTCAAGCTAGGCCCAAAAAATGCTAGGGGCTAGTTGGGCGGATAGGGACTCCAGGGATTAATCGAATTTGAATCTCTATTTTTATTAAATAAGTTATCATGCATACACAATTAAAATATGAATTATAATATATAAAAATAAATGTATATAAGTCATCATAATTTTAAGGGATAATTACATTTTGCCCCCGCTAAAATGATCACTTTTACATTTTACTACAACTAAAAATAAAGTTTACATTTTACTATCGCTAATTGCGTTTTCTTACACTTTGCCCTAACAGTGTTAGATTTTGGATGAAAATTTTCATTTTATAACAAAAAGACCAAAATGCCCTTAGGATTTTCTTCTCTAACTAAGATCAACCTCCACTCAAATCCGGTCAGACCCGATTTAATTATTAACAATTCAATTAATATTAATTATTAATATTAATTAATAAGTTTTTGTCTAAAATTTCATCCAATGACAACAAATTTTTTAATGTTTAAAAAAAATTCGTCCAACATTTACCAGTGTTAGAGCAAAATGTTAAAAAAGTTATTAATAATTAATTATTTATGTTTTTGGTAATAATTATTTATCACGTAAAATTAAATCAATTATTAATAATATATAGACAAATACTTCTTTCTTCAAAGTTGTTGACTTCCAATTCTCTTTGATTTGATATAATATATGAGCCCGAAACAAAACTCGTACGAGAGAGTTATGTTATTTGAAAGTTTCAATATATTATTATTTATAATTATTATTACTATTAATTGGTATTATTTTAATAATTAATTTACTTTTAATTATAATTATTAATAATTTATAATTGAAAAAATAATTTCCTTTTATTTTTATTAAATAATTATAATTAATAATATTAAATTATTTTTTTATTAATAAATATTATTAATATAAATTATATATTATTAATAAATATTATAATTTGATGAATAATTGCATCAATTTGAAATTTTGATTAATAATTGAGGGCAATTTCGACTTTTCATACAATATGAAAATTTTCCATCCAAAATCTAACACCATTAGTGTAAAGTGTAAAAAATACACAATTAGCTGTTGTAAAATGTAAACTTTTTTTTTAGCTGTAGTAAAATGTAAAATCGGTTATTTTAGCATGGGTAAAGTGTAATTATCCCTAATTTTAAATAAGTTATTATTATTTGTTTGAAAAAAATAGCTTAGACCTGCCTTAGTCCTCCTAGCCGACTTGATCCACCTGATTACGGTGAAATCGGGTCGATGTTCTAAAAATCTTCGCCTAGCCGCAGCCTTGCCCGATTTTTAGAACACTGACTTCAAGTCATAAGTACTAATGTGCCATTTTGCACTGCACGCTTATTTTTCTCTTTTTCAGGCCGGATACGCTAGATCCAGCGCTTTTGCGTCCTGGAAGATTAGATCGGAAGGTTGAGTTTGGCCTGCCCGATTTGGAGAGCAGGACACTAATCTTCAAGATCCATACCAGAGCAATGAACTGCGAAAGAGACATAAGATTTGAACTTTTGGCGCGACTCTGTCCAAATTCCACCGGTAAGAGTCTTTCTTATCCGTTGCAGAAAAGCTCAATTGGCTTGATAATTTTATTGAGGTTTAGAGTACATATTTAGAATTGATTACATGAGATCAAATAGGCTATAGTATATTCTGCATAACAAATAATAGGGGCAAGAAATCAAAATTTATTTCTATCTGATTTCTTGTGTGATCTGGGAGGATCACAACATCGTCTTGCCAATATATATCCCTTGGGGTTCCTGACATGGACGATTTGTTTCTCAGGCGCGGACATAAGAAGCGTGTGCACAGAAGCGGGAATGTACGCCATCAGGGCGAGGAGGAAGACTGTTACCGAGAAGGACTTCCTCGACGCAGTGAACAAGGTAATCAAGGGTTACCAGAAGTTCAGCGCTACGCCCAAGTACATGGTTTACAACTGAAACATGGACTGTTGTTTTGATACGAAACAGACGTTTGTGTGTTTTTCTTGTTTAATAGACTTTACATGTGAGTGAGGTCTGCATGTGGAACCAAACATGTCGCAAACGGACATGCATGAATGCGATAAACAGATTAGTCATTAGAAGGTGTCAACTTTAGTGACACTTGTTTGTTTTTGTCCTAGAGGCTGAATCTAGACCCTCACGCCTAAACGGACCACTTGCTCCATCCCCACGGGGCGGCTCAACTTACATTGACCAAAGGAACAAAATAATTTAAGTCCTTCACATGAATGTAAGAAGTCATATTTAGATCAAATTAATTTTCTGGAAACAAACGTTAAGCTTAAGTTAGTTGATGATATATAATAATATGTTTTAGTGATATATTATGTGGTACACCTAAAGCTTTTTTAACTTTGTCGGTCACCCGTATAAAAATTATTATCACTCATAAAACCTTTGTTAAAGTGAATTGTGAAAGATGATTTTGCCACTCTCTTGAATGAGTATGTTATGTTATAGGTTAGGGGTGTGATAGTCTTTTTTTATAATTTGGTGACCTTAAATAAATTGTGTACGTTAGGTGGTAATGGGATTGCTCCCTATGTGCTTATGTGATATTATCTCTATTTTATTCATAAGAAAATGATTTCATTCAAGTAAACACTATTTTTATCATTATGTAAATAGATCTGAATTATGGATCTTATACATTAAAATCCTTAAATAAAATTTTATGTATTTTTCAATCTTTTAAAATATAATTACATAATAGAGATAATATAGTTGTGGTGAAAAATATAAATGCCAAAAGTAACATAAAAATAGTTATGGAATTTAGTCTATTTTGCACGTTTATTTTGAGAAATGTGTTTTTATATTACTTTGTGAGTTATCCACAAAAGGCATTTTCACGCTCTTAAAATATGTGTATCACAAAAAAAATCGACGGTTTTACACACAATTACAATATAAGATTTTAAAGCATTGATAGTTATTTGCGTGGACTAATTATATATGCTTTATTTCGGATGTAAATTTACAAACCATTGCTTAAATTAATTTTTTTTGGATATATGAATAAATATAAATTTTCTTTGTATTTGAACTTTCAAAATTTTAGAAACAAATATTATATTTGAAAAGAAATGAGGCCTAAACTTGTTATTAATTTACACTTGTATAATATTAAACCAGCCATCAGAACATGCATGTGGCAAATTTTAAATACTGTAATGAAAATCAAATAAAAGCATATCCTCGAGTTACACACAAGAATTAGTGAAATTAAATAAAATGATACAGCTCATGTATGCGATTACGATCTCTTAGCGAGGTCTTGTATGATGAGTGTTGTCACGAAACAACATGATATTTGCTACAAGTCATTACATCGCCAACTAGCTAATCACATACTTAAAAATAAACACATGCAAATCACACTCCAAATTTAAAAACAAAACATGGAGCGTGATTGGTGGAAAGGGACGAACAATTTTGTCAAAGGAGCTACCAATTATTATCGGCTTCACATTAATTAATATTAACTATTGCCATGACATGACATTATGGTTTAATGTAACCATAATTTTGTTCCCTTAAAATGCTGAGGTTATTAGGTAGGGTAAAGACCATCACTTCACCTTTGACCATTCTTTTTAATGAATCAGTGGGTTTTTCCTCCCACGCAGCTCTGCAAATTTCCGGATCACAACAACATTAAACTATTGTTCGGACAAAAACGAGAATATTATTATTCACAAGTTGAAAGTAAAGACATTGGTACATAAAGGTGTGCGTGAATATATACATATATGCTTCAATAGTGGAGGCCATGTGCTTGGGTTCCACCAATTAGAGAAAGAAGGGAAAAAGAAACAAAATTATCTGTCTTTTACTAATAAAATAAAATTAAAAAATGATTAGTATCAAAACATATATCCAAAAGAAAAATATTTCACGTGTAATGTTGATGAAGCAAATTGATTTTAAAATGAGCTAAACAGCAGTAGTATATTATTAATTAGTCTGCACCGACGGTGGTAGTGTAAATAACTAGTTTAGATGCAATTTGGAGTTTGTATATTAATATCTATTTTGAATAATCGCGTAGAGTGTTGAGAAATATTTATATCAACTACCAAAAAGAAAAGGTGATGTGATTGAATTCCCATAATATATTGGCTCTTTAAGATATGGGAGACACCAAGATTGTCTCTGGATCTTAGCTATCATTTATAGCAAGTAATTACAGGGAATAACTTTTTTGTAATGGTGAATGTTTTTTCCACATTCTACACATTTAATTATTGCATTTCATGGTTTTAAATGTGTTTTTAATATATATACTATTTACTAAAATTATGGAATTAGAAACCAATAATTTAAAATATCTAAAAACAATATAAATGCATAATCTCCAAATTCAATAAAATTATAAAGCTGTGTTTTTTTATACAAAAAAAAATCATTAGAAAGTTATATGCTTTATCTTTCTAGCAAGGAATATATATTTTCTTATCTTTCTTGAAGCAAAGGTCTCAACATGTAATATACTACAAAAATAAAGGATACATTAATTATGAGTTTTGGTCCATTCCACAGCTAAGCCTCCTTCTAAAGAAACAATATTCCCTACATTTCTTCTTTTCTTGAAAAATGAATTGACTAAACAAAGTAACAAAAGCTTGAGTCATTTTCAGTCTCCATTAATCAAAATCTGTTTTGAATTTTTATCATAAAGAAAATGTCAAAAGAATAGGGTATATATTATTGCATTTATTGAAAAATGTGTTGAGTATTTTGTTAAAATAAATTGGTGTAAACTTATTTGTTTATTTTTAAACATATTTTTAATTTGAATTGCAGTTTCATAATGCACACATTTTTCATACACAAAAATCAATTCATCATCGGGATGACACAAGTCACAAAACGCTTGATATTATCTTTATTATAATAGCAAATAACTTGTATTTATTTTCCATCATACATATCATTTTCAACTTGTTATTCATGTTATTAAACTTGGAATCATGTATCACACTCCAAAATATAAAACGTCTATGTATAATTCTTTCATATATAGCAGTTAATCATGAATCCAAAAAAGAGATTAAAAAAAAAGAATAAACCCAAAACGATTCCTAAAGTGGTAGCAACTAGCCGCCTCACTTATCCTATAATTATACCAATACACAACACCCATTTCACTTCACTCACCTTTTGTAGTAACTAAACTCCACATTTATTTTCCAATATTCCATATTCATAATAATAATGTCCCAATTGGTAAAGGAAGAGACCGCCGGAATCTTGCATTCCGGCGGCGGCGGCGAGCCCATTCCCTCGTCCAAGAAGAAGAAAATATTCTTGGCCGTTTTAGCCTCCTTGTTGCTCGTCGGTGCCGTGATCGGCACCGTCGCCGGAGTCAACAAAGCAAAGTCCACGTCAGCAGCGTCGCACGCCATCATCAAGTCGTCATGCAGCAGCACGTTCTACCCGGAGCTGTGCTTCTCGGCGCTCGCCGGCGCTCCGGCGGCGACGGAGCTGGCGAGCCAGAAGGACGTGATCGAGGCGTCCCTGAACCTGACTACCACGGCGGTCCAGCACAACTTCTTCACGGTGAAGAAGCTGATAAAGACGCGTAAAGGGCTGACCAAGCGCGAGAAATTCGCGCTCCACGACTGCATCGAGACCATCGACGAGACGCTCGACGAGCTCAACGAGGCAATGGAGGACCTCAACGAGTACCCGAACAAGAAGTCGCTGACCCAACACGCCGACGACCTCAAGACACTCCTGAGCGCCGCCATGACCAACCAAGAAACGTGCCTCGACGGCTTCTCCCATGACGACGCCGATAAGCACGTCCGCGAAGCCCTCCTCGCCGGCCAGGTTCACTCACCAACTCAATTAAACTAACTCTTTCTATACCACAAAACATTTTACTTTTAAAAAATGGTATTTATATATACCATGATAATCCGAATTACTCAGGTGGAAATTATTTTTGGGTTATAAGTTAAGAACTTGCATTGGTCCTTAAATTAACAGTTAATTTCCACATTAAAATGTAGTTTTAACCTGAATACATTCTTACACTTCATACTAAATTTTAAGCGGGACACGGTTAAATATAAACAAGAAAATTCAATATAAAACCTAAATTTAAAACATTTTATATGTTAATATTTATTTAAAAGATTTGTTCCTGACATTATTTGATACTTATATTAATTATTTTGTAAATAGACCAAATTTTAATGTGTTATCAAAACTCAATATTGAATCTGAAATTTTTTTCACAATTGAAAAATATATAAATAATTTCGTGTATAATGAATTATTCAATCATAGGTGTACGTGAATGTTTTATAGGTAGTGTGACAAAAATCAATTATTGGTCCACAATCCAATAGTTTAACAACAAAAAATTCATAACAAGCTGATTAATTATAGGTGGATTAAATTTGAACATAATGACATTATTGTAGGTGCACGTGGAGCGCATGTGCAGCAACGCTTTGGCGATGATAAAGAACATGACGGACACCGACATAGCGAAGGAGCAGCTCAACGGCTCCAACAACCGGAAGCTCCTAAACGACGACCTCACGGCGGCGACCGACGAGACCGGGTGGCCGAAATGGCTGTCGGCAGGGGACAGGCGGCTGCTGCAGTCAACGTCGGTGACTCCGAACGTGGTGGTGGCGGCCGACGGCACTGGGAACTACAAGACCGTGTCGGCGGCGGTGGCGGCGGCACCCGAGAACAGCGCGAAGAGGTACGTGATAAGGATCAAGGCGGGTGTGTACAAGGAGAACGTGGACATCCCCAAGAAGAAGAAGAACATAATGTTCTTGGGAGACGGTCGGAAAACCACCATCATCACCGCCAGCAGGAACGTCGTCGACGGCCAAACCACTTTCAACTCCGCCACTGTCGGTCAGTCCCCTCCCCCTAAATATATTATTGCAAGTCCTAGGAATCAAACTCCTCTCAACCAAGTACTAACTAATTAATAACAAATTAAAGAGTCAACTCAACTCAATTATAATTTTGTACTAAGGAAACAGTAAAAAAAAGTATTGTCACGACACTTTAGTACAAAAATGCAAGAGGGTATTGTCGAAGACAAAGTTCATATTACCCTCTTCCAAAATTGTGTATAGAATAAGTTTTTGTCATTTTCCATTTTATATTCTAATCAACACATGTTACTAATCTTATATTAGCAACAATTTTCATTTGGCGCATCAATGATTAATTAGGTGCATATATAATTAGAAAAATGACATGTTAACGTGGAGTGTCCATGGTGTGACAGAGACGATAAGATTGAGACAAATGACATGTTACAAGCTAACGAGGCTTGTGGAGTCGTTTGTTGTCCATGTTGGCTTTGTTCCTCTACTGCTACTGCTACTGGTAGCTAGGCTGGACAGTGGACACCTTAAACGTCCATATCATATCATATCTTATACAACTATTTGGTTTCATGACTGAATCCAAGTGCACATGGCCTCCTTTCACTTTTTTTGTTTCAAATGTCAAGTCACCACCAACAAAAGTGAAAACTTAGGTTCGCATTATTGGAATTAAATTACTATAATTTATACCCAAATATAAGAATTAAATTAGTTTGGATTTGCATGTCTTTGATCGTATACATATTTTGAGAAACAAGTGTTTTAATACAAAGAGTAGTATCTTAAAATAAACATTGCAAACTAATCTGAACAATTGGTTTTGATATATCTTATAGCTAAATTTATATGATACATAATTAATTACTCATACTCAATCTTTAAATTATTTAGTCAATAAATACAAGTACACTAACAATTCATCCATTTAAACTAAACTATAATCTTAGTAATAAAATATGCTAATAATTGTAAAATAATAAAATTACTCTCTTTTTATATATATTATTTTTTGGTCATGTGATACACTCTATTTCTCGAGTAATCGTAACATTTATAAACATAATACATAGCATAAAAATAAAATTCACATTAGATTACCAATTTTTGTTTCTCAAGTCCGGTACTAAATTAAAAATAATAATTTATATTGCACAATAAAAAACAATTCATTTGAATTTACATTTCTTTAGTCATACACTATCTGCTTATCACTCCTTTTTAGTTTGATTTATTTAGACAAATAGGTGTTTTGTTTTGATACAAAGAGATTCTCAAATTACATATTATTACAAATGAATCTCAACCGTTTGGATTTTATATGTTAATATTTGGTTATATACAATACAACCATGACTTATATAGTATAACTTAAATATACAAACATAATGTTAGTGATAAAATGTTAAAACATACAAATTATTGAGGAAGCGTCACATCACACACTGTAAAGCTTAATTATATTGTGGTGGGGTCGGTGTCCTACTATTTTCGTTCAAATATAATCATAAATCACATGGAACTGATTCGTGACAATTAGAAAAACACCGAAGCTCGCATGAAGCTTCGTCTAATCTAAATTATTGCTACAAAGTTTATCTAAAAATGGGCCCACTACAAGTGTGGTGGGTCCATTCAGATTAATGCCAAAATTCACACGAACCTTCATCTACATTATGCTACAAGTTTATCTAGAAACGAGTCCATTATAGGAGTGGTGGGTCCATCTTGTAGGTCCCCTTTTTGAAGCATAGGCTAAAAACTTTCTAATTTTAACCGAATCTAAACAAAATCTCTCTCCACAAGCTTGTAGACACCTTTCATTGGTGGGTCGGTACACGTGGCATTGCTCAATCGAATCTATTATTGTTCTTCGATTCTCCAACGTAGTACCAAGTACTTGTACACAATGTCATGACATTGCATTTCACTTGTACGGCTCACTCAAATCTTAATTTCAAAATAAAAATAAATATATATTATAGAAAACTCTGTCACTGACAAAATTATTTTACATCATTTCTCTTTTATATATATATATAAATTGTTTTAATATATACATGTTTTGTTTCAGCTGCGGTTGGGGAAGGGTTTTTAGCTCGGGACATAACGTTCCAGAACACGGCCGGTCCTTCAAAGCACCAGGCAGTGGCCCTGCGGGTCGGGTCAGACCTCTCAGCCTTTTATCAGTGTGACATGTTGGCGTACCAGGACACTCTGTACGTCCACTCCAACCGCCAATTCTACGTTAAGTGCCTCGTTGCAGGGACCGTCGACTTCATCTTCGGAAACGCGGCCTCAGTGTTCCAAGACTGTGACATCCACGCGCGGAGGCCCAATTCGGGCCAGAAGAACATGCTGACCGCTCAGGGCCGGACCGACCCGAACCAGAACACTGGGATCGTGATCCAGAAATGCCGGATCGGGGCCACGTCCGATCTCCAGGCCGTGAAGAGCAGCTTCCCCACGTACCTCGGGAGGCCCTGGAAGGAGTATTCCAGGACGGTGATCATGCAGTCTTCCATAACAGACGTGATCAATTCAGCAGGTGATTAATGAATACCCGATTATAATTTACTAAACAAACCAAATAATTATAATTTTATACTCTAACAGTTACACGCTGTGTTACAGGTTGGCACGAGTGGAGCGGGACATTTGCCCTCAACACATTGTACTACGGAGAGTACCAAAACACAGGGGCAGGTGCAGGGACCTCGGGGAGGGTCAAGTGGAAGGGCTTTAAGGTAATTACAAGTGCCACTGAGGCTCAAGGCTTCACTGTTGCTAAGTTCATTGCCGGAAGTAGCTGGCTCGGTGCCACAGGCTTTCCTTTCTCTGCCGGTCTCTAAGAACCCATTTTGTGTATTTTGGTCGATTCTTCAATGTCCATGTTGTACCTTATTTTGCTTATCTCATAGATATTGCGAGGCTTTGTAAAATCCGCTTCCTCTCTATTTATTGTAATTTGTTATGGTGGAGCAACCCATATATATCATGTAATCCACAATTTTACAAAAAAATGATAATAATTTAATATTTATGAGATACCGTATTTGTATTTATATCTTTAATAGAGTGAGAACACGTAAAAATTTATTAATTTGTACCGTGATCTCATTGATCGATCATTGAGTAACGGTTAAGGGCTAAAGGGCCTGATCTGAGCGTTGAGGAGCTTTTGTTGGCTCTTAACTCAATGGTATATATAATGAATATGTCGAATGGGTTGTCACGAAAAAGTTCGAAAAATCAAGTAATAATACAGTGATAATTGAAAGTATTGTGATGATAAACTTATTAATAAAACAGTATGTTATAATTTGTGATAAAATTGAATTTTATATTGTGTCAAGGCAGACTTAATATTATTATTTTTAAAAGTTATTAAAAAATAACACTGATGTGAATATTATATATTTAATTTAACCTGATTAGTAACAATAGTTGTGTCATTTTCTGCTGATAATATTATATTTCTTGGGTGGTGGACATAGTGCATGCATTATTGGTAAAATGATAAAAAAAAAACTGTGTTAATTGAATTTATGTATTTATTTTATATTAGATATTTATAGGCATAACAAAAATATCATGTGTTATTGTTCACAAATAAACATGTGTCCTGGATGAAATCTAGTGTTGTGATGACGTATAACGTTGAGAGGATTCGTGACTTTTAAGTTTACGTCAACGAGTTGGTGTTGATTTTTGAAATAATATCGATTTTGGATAAGATTGAAGAGAAAAACCAAAAAATAAATAAATAAGAGGACAAGTGGGTATGAGGGACTTTTCTTCTTCTATCTAAAGTATCTGTCACAATAATAATTCATCCAAATCTATAGTATAAGATATTATAATATCTCAACATTATAAAAAGGAAAGCATCTCCCACTCCATCTCCATCTCCATCCCCATCCATAGCTGTAACAATTGTAACTTACTCCTGTTTTGCAACTACATTTCAATTACTACACATTTAATACACTAGATTCCTTGGTTTAGTGGATAAAACCCAGCAATTAAAGTAGGTTTAGGTGAAACATTAGCCTCAACTTGAGCTGTATTTTGTATACAAGCACTAAAACAGTACTAGATAGTGTTTTATAAACTTTTGATTAATTTTTATAATTTTCGATTTACTCTCGATTAATTCTTAAAATGTCTTCTTATCAAATAAGTGTTCAACGTCTTTTAAAATAACAATATTGAATGGTAGTGGAGCACAAACATGCCAAAGCATATCAAATTGAGCTGAATTGTACACAAGCACTGACACAATATTAGACGGTGTTCTAAAAATCTTCAACTCGTTTGCTGAATTTTTCATTAACATCGTATTAGTTTTCAATTAATCCTCTATAGAATTAAACAATAATGTAAACATTTTGGACTTATCTGATTAATGTTTGATCAGCTTTCAGTTAATCATTTATAATTTTCGATCAATACCTTATATTCCTTGATTTAGTGAATAAAAACGAACAATTAAATAAGGTTAAGGTGAAGCAACAGTGTCTCAGATTAGATGATGTTTTAAAGATTTATGGCCTGTATGATTAATTTCTGCTTAGCATTTGATTTATTCCCTGTAATTTTCAATTAAACGTTAATTTTGGATTAGTTTTTAAAAAATGTTTTTGGTGCTACTAGTGCATTATAAGATTTGATTTAGAAAATGGGTATTGGATGGTGGAGTAGAGCCCAAAGTAGCAACGGAAATCGTCACCACACATTAATTACATACCCATTTGTGGATTCACCAGACTTATATTATATAGTAAGTTTGTGTGTGCTGTAAAATAAAAAGAAGTTGAAGAGGAGAGTGTTATGGGGAGCAGCTTGGTGAGGCTGAAGAAAATAAAAACTCTGGGGTGCCCAATGTGTCAGCTTCCGCCGGAGGTCCTGGTTGAGATCCTGGCGAGGCTTCCCGTCAAGTCCCTCCTCCGCTTCAAGTGCGTCTGCAAGTCCTGGAAGCTCCTCTTCGAGAGCCGCCCCTTCGCCGCCCGCCACTCCCTCCTCCGCCCCGACGCCTCCCTCTTCGTCGTCGGTCGCCGCCGCTTCTCCAATTGCGCCGGCGAGAAGGAGAATTTCCTGTGCCTGCTCTCCCCCGACGGCGCCGTCACGAATCTCGATTTCCCCTTCTCCTGCTGCAGGTACGCCCTAGATCTCGTCATCTCCGGGCACTGCGACGGCGTCGTCTGCCTCCACCACCACGACCACGTCCTCCTCTGCAACCCCGCCACCAGGGAGTTCCGGCTCCTCCCCCCCTCGGGCATTGCCCCACGCGCCTCCGCTGAGTGCACGCGCGGCGTCGGCTTCGGCCACGACCCCAAGGGCGGGGACTACAAGGTTGTCCGGGTCGTCGGGTCGGATCTCGGCCCCGTCCGCGTGGAGCTCTACAGCCTCGCCTCCGACGCCTGGAGGGAGCTCGAGCTCGAGGCCTCCAGGCTCGGCGGCGCCAAGATCCTCTACCACTCCTGCTCCGAGGCCTACCTCGACGGCGTCTACCACTGGTGGGCCGTGGACGAGGCCCAGAACCGCCTCGTCCTCACCTTCGACATGGCGCTCGAGGTGTTCGGCACAATCCCCCTCCCGGACCTCCACCGCGACGACTTCGTCAACCTCGCCACGGTCCGCGGCTCCCTGGGCCTCATCGTCCAGCCCACCAGCGGGATCGAGAACTCCCTCGACATTTGGGCCAGGGACCCGCTGGGCCGCAACTGGGCCAAGATCGTCAGCGTCAGGCCCGTCCCGGTCAGGTTCGAGATCCCGATCACGTTCCGCCGAAACGACGAGCTCCTCCTACAGGACGCCGACGGCCACATGGTCTCTTACAACCTCACCACCGGAGCTGTCGTCAGGCTCCCCCTCCGAGGAAGTCTATTCTCGTTTTTCGCCGCCGTTTGTCTCAACACCCTTGTCTCCATCAACTGACTCTCTCTGTCTCTTAGCTACTACTGTTTTTACTCATTTCTTGTACTCAGAATATCTAATAAATTTCAGGATTTAATTGCAGAAACTCGTGATCCTTGAAAATCATGAGTATAGTGATGTCTTATTGAGTTCATATCTCAACACACCTCGTACCTGTATCGAGTACGGTCAATCGGGAGGAAATGAAATTGAATATGCATTGACTTTGCTGATTCTGTTGTTCTTATCTGTTTGTTTGGAAGATAAATATTTATTTTTAAATAAGAAATTAGAAGTTAGGCCACCGTTTTAGAACGGATAAGCCATTCCAATTCCATACTCGTGACGCTAAAAATATCGTGAAACCGACCGACCACTAACCTTAATGTCAGCTAACAATCTACTCGTGTAAATTAATCAAGTGCAGTGCGTGCACCTACTAATCCGCCTAATTTTTGCCATGATTGCGTGGGCTTCGAAACGGATCGAGGCCAGACGGGTTTGCAATGGCACACTGATATGGGCTGACTTGTTTATTGGCCCAGTGACCCTCCGCCGGCCCATTTAAGAAAGTCACCACAGTCTATTTACTCGATTATATAAAAGTCAACTCTCATATACATACGATTGACGATTGTGAATGCAACGTGACGACAAGTTGGACCTTGTCAAACCGCAAGTCGCGCCAGCAACAGCTCCATTAATCATTTGCTGTTCATCACAGTGTGCTTGTATTATTAGCGGCAACGCGGTCGTATTGATGTCCAAGCGAGAGGACATATTCAAGCCATACACATATATTTACAATAAAAATACATATTTTTTGGTTGAGAATTGATAAAGTCAATGTTACAATTAAATTGGTTTTTTTATCGTATGAAAAGGACCGCAAGTACTGTTTTTATATCGAGTGACCATTCGATGAAGCCAAGTTTATAATAAATATTCCCACCTACGAATAAAAAAACAGTTTGTTGTATTAATAAATCATATATACAATAGCCGAACAAGCACTATCATCGCTTGGCCGCACTCATTTGTATATATATTATGTATACGCACATTATATATATATCCAATGCACAATCTCTGACACATGAATCTCTACGAAACTACGTATATGTAGAGTACGAAACACCTACGAAGCCGTAGAGGAGGAGACAGCTATGGTATAGAGACGTGAATAGAAGCGTGTACCCACATTTGGCAAGCAATGAGCATAATCGCACACATATAATCGCATCTCAGCTGTCACTGAAGTTGACAATATATATATTTATTTAAATTGTTGATCAAGTCTCAGTCTGTGTTCTTTAAGACAGTTTCTCAGTGTAACAACGCGGGCCCATGTTTCCTGGATTTTTTTAGCTTGTCTTGGTCAAAGAAAGCGACTCTCTAGTCACTTCTCCGTTCTCGTGTTATATATATATATATATAAACAGCTCGAAAGAGCCCATAACAACACTAGACACAAGTTGAAACTGACTAACATGGAGACGATCAGGTCGTTCAAGGGGTACGGTAAGGTGGATGAGGCGGAGCAGCAAGCCTTCCGGAGGAAGACACGTAAGCGCATCATCATCCTCATAGTCTCGTCCATCGTCCTCGTAGCCGTAATCATCGGCGCGGTCGTCGGGACGGTTATCCACAAGCGTAACGGCTCTGGCGGCTCGGACTCGGTGCCTAACTCGGAGCTCACCCCCGCGGCCTCAATAAAAGCCGTGTGCAGCGTCACACAGTATCCAACCTCCTGCCTCTCCTCCCTCCAGTCCTCCAACTCCACCGACCCCGAGCTCCTCTTCAAGCTCTCCCTCCGCGTCGCCGCCGAGGAGCTCGCCAAGCTCGCCAAGTACCCGGCGGAGCTGCTCGGCGCCTCCGGAGGCAGCAGCAACCCCAACGTCACCAACGCGCTGAATGTGTGCGCCGTGGTGTTCGACGACGCCGTCGACAGGCTCGCGGACTCGATCTCGGCGATGGAGGTCGGGAGCGGAGAGGATCTGCTCTCGGACTCCAAGATCGACGACATCAAGACCTGGCTCAGCACCTCCATCACCGACCAGGAAACCTGCCTCGACGCCCTCCGCGACACCAACGACACGACGATCGTCGGCGACATGGAGCTCAGGATGCAAAATTCGACCGAGTTCGCGAGCAACAGCCTCGCCATTGTGGCCAAAATCCTCAGCCTGCTCACCGATTTCAAAATCCCCATCCACAGAAAGCTTCTAGGTTCCGGATCTGGATCCGATTTCCCGGCGTGGGTGGGTCCCTCGGACCGGAGGCTGCTACAGGAGGCGGAGGCGAAGCCTAACGCGACGGTGGCGGCGGACGGGAGCGGGGACTACCTGACGATTGCGGAGGCAGTGGCCAAGGTGGGAAAGAAGAGCGAGACGAGGTTCGTGATATACATAAAGGCGGGGAAGTATAAGGAGAATCTGGTGCTGGACAAGAGCAAGTGGAATGTGATGATGTACGGTGACGGCAAGGACAAGACCATTGTCACCGGGAGCTTGAACAATGTTGACGGCGTCGCCACCTTCGCCACTGCGACTGTTGGTAAGTCTTCTTAATTAATTAACTCTTCAATTCATTAGCTTACATAATAACAAATTATATAAGATTAATCAAACAAGTTAGAGACACAGAACAATTCTTCATTTTTGCATTCTTATTGATTGGTATAAAAAATTCTTACACTTTATAATTTTGAAAAGTGTTAAAGCAGTCACTAATGGAATTTCGGATGATGAGTTTGTATAGTAAATCTTGGACTAATTTACTAGATTTCTTGTTAACATAAAAAAAAAGTGAGTGAAAGTGATTAAATGATTAGAGATGATTAAGGAGTGAGGCAGTAAATATAGGGATGAAAAGGTTGGGGGGTATATTGGGATAAGGAGGAAATGAGAATACAATAAGATTGGGTCTTGACTCATCAATTGGTTATGGCTTATTTAATTTTGTCTGGAACAATGAATATACAAGTGGGGATAGGTAAAGCCATGTGCCATGTGAAAACCATCAGCAAAGGCAGTGTGAGGAAGGAGATGATTATGACAGGATCAAGAAAGCCACATGATGTGGTTATATGTTGTGTCAATATGTGATTAGATGTGCTAGTGGTCACCTGAAATTGCTCTGGACCTGGTTATGGTTTTTAATATGATTTAAAATTGGATTCAAGGTTGGCCTTTTTGTTCTTGTCCCACCACCATGTGAAATGGTCAGGTTTTGTTAAGTTGACAAGTATCTTTACATGTGGACCCTTATTGTTTAGCTTGAGGGCCTGCAACTTGGATATGTTGGAGAAAATACCTTTCTTTTTCAGTAATGGAAATGAGGTAATATGGATACATATTCTGTTTTCTATCTCCATAGATCATAGCTCTTGTTTGTGATTTCTAAATTCTTGAAAATAGTCTCTTCCCAACAAAATAAGTTCATTTAGTTGTGTTCACTGTTTGGTGTTGAAAGAACAGGTCACTTTAATTTTTTAAAAATAAAATCAAAACTGAATTGATGGAATTCAGTTCGGTTTTAAACTCATCAACTTTTGGTTTAGTTCAATTTTTAATTGTATTTTTGAAATTCTAACATTTTTTTGCCGCTTTAACTTTATTATTTGATTTTTTTGTTGAATATTCTATAAATTGATGTTCATAAAATTCTCACATATTTGACTTATTTTTTGTTGGATCAATATTTTTAATTTTAATTAATAAAAATTGACGACTTAAAATGAGCTAGATCTCTAAATTGATTGAGTTCAGTTCAGTTTTTTAGGGGTTCTCATTTTATAAATCGAAATCGAACTATAAAATTTTAGTTTGTTTTGATTTTGAACCGAACCAATTTAATTATTTTTAGTTAGGTTAGTTTTTGGATCGATTTGGTTATTTGTGAGCAGCCCTACTTACAGAAACTCATGCACACTAAAATCACTCTTTGCTCCCTGGACTACTAATTAAGTAGTCTATTATTAGATGCTAACCAATAGTGGATGGTTATACACGCGGCCACTAACTCTAACTTATATATAAACTCCCCTTATAGTACCTATAATGATTCTCTGATCACATTCAGAATTTCCGGACACTGATTTGTGATTCATGTGATCAACCATCAGCTGTTGCTGGTCGGGGCTTCATCGCAAAGGACATGAGGTTCGAGAACACAGCAGGCGCGGCAAAGCACCAGGCGGTGGCCTTCCGGTCGGGGTCGGACGAGTCCGTATTCTACCGCTGCGCGTTCGACGGGTACCAAGACACCCTCTACGCCCACTCCAACCGTCAGTTCTACCGCGAGTGCGACATCACCGGAACCATCGACTTCATCTTCGGGAACGCGGCCGTGGTGTTCCAGAGCTGCAACATCATGCCGAGGCAGCCCATGTCCAACCAGTTCAACACCATCACCGCACAGGGCAAGAAGGACCCCAACCAGAACACCGGCATCTCCATCCAGAAGTGCACCTTCTCGGCTTTCGATGCCCTGACGGCCCAGACCTACCTGGGCAGGCCGTGGAAGGACTACTCCACGACGGTGATCATGCAGTCCTCCATCGGGCCGTTCCTGAACGCGCTGGGCTGGAAGGAGTGGGTGAGCGGCGTGGAGCCCCCCAAGACCATATTCTACGCCGAGTACATGAACTCAGGGACAGGGGCGGGCGTCGCGTCGAGGGTCAACTGGGCGGGTTACAAGCCCAGCCTCACCGCGGCCGAGGCGGCCAAGTTCACCGTGGGGACGTTTATTCGGGGGAGTGATTGGCTTCCGGCGACTACTGTCGCCTTTGATTCGGCTTTGTGATGTCATCGTCTCTCGTGTAAAGCTATATAGTTTAAGGATGTTTGTTTACAAACTATATGCCACTGATTGAAGCTTTTTTTCTTTCTCTTTGAATCTGTAATGTTTCATGTTATATCATTCTTTGAATCATAGTGGAAAACGGAGTTGTTGCAGATGTTGTGTCAATATATGTATAGAAGGAGCTGAAAGATTGATGTACACAGTAATTTACAACAAAGTTTAAAGTTGAATGCTTGACAATCAATCAAATTTAGGATAATCACCGAGCCGAGTGTACTTTACTATAATGTACGTTTAAATGTAATGATTGCAATTAATTTTCTTATCATTATTATAATGTTAATTGCATGCAGTAGAATTACGCATAATGATAAATGAGTTGACTCGAATCTCAATTTAATACGGTAAGGTTTGACTCGTGAAACCAGTATTCTGTTCTGACTCGAATGAGCTTATGCAATTAAGTTCGATCCGACTCGAAATAAGATAAACAAATTTTATCTCGACTAGCTCAATTTGGTTAACTTCATTTTTATTATGAATATTTATTAAAAAAAACAAAATATTATTAAATAAAAATATGTATAATTCATTAAAACTAGAGGAGTCCGCTAGCGCTCGTCTCCATTGATTAGCTCTGTCTAATTCCATTGTAAATATTGTATTACTACTTTAAAATATATTATTAATAAAAATAAAAATAATTAAATATTAATTGAATATATATGTCAAGCCTTCAGATGTCATACTCAAGTTTAGATTATTTATTGAACGAGACTAATCTTTAGCTCAACTTCAGTTTGAACTAGTTTTGCTCAAAATGAACTAGAAATCAAGAAACCGACTGAAACCGAAATAAATTGGTCTTGTCTGGAATCTTAAACTCAAGAACCATACAAAATTGGTTCGGTTCTAGTTATAACACAAAATCACGATTAACTGAGTAAATTAGAGATGATTTAACGCTTAAAACTTAACTTCATAACAGTCATTGATCTCCACAAATCGACATCCTTCGTGCTTTCACGTATAGCAATTTATGTCCACATGTGTCATCAAAACACTTCCTCTAACTCCTCATTGAGATCAAGTTGTTGTTGAGGTCAAGATGTTTGAGATCAGAGAATTTGACGACATAGGGTGGGATCTGACCGGAGATGAGGTTGTTGGCGAGATTGAGGATGTGGGGGTGGTCGATGCCGGTAGAAATATGGCTGAAGATGTTGTCGACGAGATCGAGGATGTAGAGGTTAGAGATCGAAGTAATGCAGGGGGTATTTGGCTAGAGATGGCCTTCCAGTCGGCAATGACGTGAGTGGTAAGTACGTGTAGAGGCCACAAATGGAGTGGTCGATGGTGTTGAACATGTAGTTCGGATGACATGCTTTGCTGAAGATGAGGTCCTCGGCCTCGCTACCAAGGTGAGATTGGTCACGTGGTAGGAGGAGGAAGTCGATGAGAGCTCTACTTCTCGGGCCCAAAATTTTATTAATTTGAGATTCAAATTTAATTTAAAACTTATTCGATTTTAATTGACAAACTGTTTAATAAATATGGATTGGTAAATTTTTAGGTTTGGTATTGATACGTGATTTCAATTCATAGAATTAGTATCAAATTGACCGATTCGATTTTTAATTATCCGAATTTAAGTTTAGCTCAAACTCGAATATAACGAGTTTGAACAAATATTTAACTAATTGAATTTGAATGACTCGTAAGTATACACTAAATGATAAGTCTCTTCGATTAATATGTTATTAATTTTTAACACAACTATGATCTTATATCTATTGCTTGTTTTATCATGTTACAAACTTAGTAGATTAACGTGTCACCTCCCACATCTTAAATTGAAATCATTAGCAACAAAAAAGGGTGTTAACTTATTTGTTTGGACAATTATTTTATGACTTGAAAAAGTAGGGTTTAATGCAAATGTTATGTGTTACTCAAAATTCAACATAGAAGATAGAGAGAGTGGACCATACTCCAAAGTCCAAACATAAATCTGCACCAGACCAAAATAGCAGCAGCAGAAGCTGGGTTTCGAGAACAAAAAAAATCACCTCTCCTCATCGTTGAATCGCTCCAGATCCTTGTTCCCGGAATCGCGTATTTTCTGTTTCTCCGATCTCCATTTCTTGCACAAATCGAGCAAAATGCGGAGATTCGTCGCTTCCGCGTCCCAAAACCTGCACCGTTCCTTTCGCAATCGCGGCTCGGTCTCGCGATCGCGTTTCTTGTCTTCTACGCCGTCTCTGCTCGATTCCGCCTCTTCCATGGCCTCCCCTTCTCCTTCCCCGCCTTCTTCTTCTGTCACTATCGATACCATCAACCCCAAGGTACTTAATCTCCTTTTCACGCAGTGATTTGGTGTTGATTTGATGGTTCTGCATCTGGGTCTTCTCTATTTTGTTTAGTTAATCACTGTGGTACTGTGTTTTAGAGCTCCTTTTGTTGTTGTTGTTGCGCTAAGCTCTTTGCGAGCGCTTGATCATGTGATTTGCTCAGATGCCCAATTCTGATGATTCATCACACCTTTACAGCTAAAGTAACAAATTTGCTTTGTAGATTTTATGTTAAACATGTTTGTCTTTTGATGTGCATGACAAATTTGTATTTTCTCTGTTTTAATCTCTTGCTAAAGAATAGACTTTTGATGGTTAAATTTTGATTAATACTTGGGCCTTTGTCAGAGTAAGCAAATTTCAGCCACTGCAAGTCCTAGTATGTGGAAGTTGATTGATAAATAATAAATTGGTTTCACTCTCCTCTATAGCTTGTTGTCGCTGGTGATGATGTTTTCACTCTCGTCGTTAGCTGGTAGTTGATGGTGATGTATTGTGGGTTGCTTTTGTGGTCTGATTGCGGTTCCTCCAACAAGTTCTTCTATTTGTTTCCCAGGTTCTAAAGTGTGAGTATGCTGTTCGTGGCGAAATCGTCACCATTGCCCAGGTAATATGTCTATTTTGTGGTGAAGCTCAATAGAATTGTTTGTACTGACATTACTCATCCAGTGGGTGGGGATCACAATCACGCAGCCAGGGGCATCATCGTCATTTTTGTCATAGATTTTTAGTTAAACTTGTTTTATTTAAAGTTTAAAAGGTCTCTAAACGATGATTTTCAGTCACAAAACTTCTTGTTCTGTTTTTTTCCTGATATTTACATATAACTTTGTTACAGCGGTTACAACAAGAGCTGCTAACTAAGTCAGACTCTCTTCCTTTTGATGAGGTACTTATTTCCTACATCTCTCTCCTGTGTCAATTGTTTCTTTGCACTATGGTTTCATGACTTCATCTGAGAACTATTGCATTGCCTTGATTTTAAACAGATCATTTACTGCAATATTGGAAACCCACAATCTCTTGGTCAGCAACCAATCACTTTTTTCCGGGAGGTTGGTTTTGGGATAACTTCAGTAGAGTTCTATCAAATATATGTAAAAAAAGTTGTTAACAAGGTGATCTGTATTCTAGGTTCTTGCATTGTGCGACCATCCAACCATTCTGGACAAGAGTGAAACACAGGGTTTGTTCAGGTATATCACTTATGTTCTTTCTGAAGCTTCTTTTTAACCTTTAACATTTGTGAAGATTTTGGCATTGCTATTTGGCATATTTAACATGTCTAGCAGAAAGGAAGATATGTAGGAATGAAGATGATAAAATAATTGCTTAATCCATTGCTGCCAGATTATCTTGTATTCAAGACATGCTGTGCGCATAACATTGGTTGTCCTGGGCTTCACCAAGTAAATAAACTTCGGAGGGTGTCCAAGAATATGTCAAGATTGATATCATTCTATCTAGAACATGATGTCTATAAAAGTAATGTTTGAGCTTAAAGGCCTGTGGCCATGTCCTCTTTCTTGTCCAAAACTTTTTTTAGTGTCAGAATGGTGTCTCCTTTCAGTTGATGATAATCAGTTCAGCATTTCTCTAAGAATTATTTTTCATTGGTTTGAGTCAGTCCATGAAGATTAACTTTATGTATGTGCTATAGTCTTTCATTTCTTAGATTTTTGGATTTCATTTAATTCCCACTTACTGTATTTTTCTTGCAATCCTTTGCAGTGCGGATTCCATAGAACGTGCTTGGCAGATTCTTGATCAGATTCCTGATGGGGCAACTGGCGCATATAGTCACAGTCAGGTAATAATTATTTTCATCTATTAAACGAGTTTAGGAGAATTCTATTCCCACTGAAATCTATATTTTTGGCTTTTCACATCAGGGTATCAAGGGATTACGTGATACAATTGCTGCAGGAATTGAGGCTCGTGATGGCTTTCCAGCCAACGCAGATGATATTTTCTTGACAGATGGTGCAAGCCCTGGGGTAGTTTAGCATTCTTTCAAATATATTCAGCAAGATTTGAAATATCATTCAAACTTCAATACGAAATAATTGTTATTGTCCCCCCTTTAGGTCCATATGATGATGCAGTTGCTGATAAGATCGGAAAATGATGGAATATTTTGTCCCATTCCTCAATATCCTTTGTACTCTGCTTCAATTGCCCTCCATGGTGGGACACTGGTATGTCTCTGATCTATGAGAGGAGCATAGTACAGTCTTGTACTAACCGAGCTGACTACTCGTTCGTTGTTTTTGACCGACATTTCAT
Source organism: Geranium rotundifolium (assembly GCA_963920655.1). NCBI lineage: Eukaryota > Viridiplantae > Streptophyta > Magnoliopsida > Geraniales > Geraniaceae > Geranium > Geranium rotundifolium. The sequence goes on from OY987319.1 coordinate 144,437, forward strand.
TGATATCTGATTTGAACATGCTACTGCAGGTTCCTTACTATCTTAATGAAGCAACTGGGTGGGGATTGGAAATTTCTGAGCTGAAGAAGCAACTAGAAACTGCCAGATCCAAGGGTATTACAGTTAGAGCACTGGCTGTCATAAATCCAGGCAACCCCACCGGACAGGTAAATGTTGGTTATGAAATCTGAAATAATGCTATCCTTTCAGAAGGAAATTTTACGTTTTCCTTTAACTTGATGGAAACTATGAAGGCAATCTTTTGCTTCTAGTTTTGATATTCTTGGAGCTGTCTTGCAGGTTCTTTCTGAGGAAAACCAACGGGAAGTCGTAGAATTTTGCAAAAAGGAAGGCCTTGTTCTTCTAGCTGATGAGGTAGGAAATTGTGTTAAACTTGCTTTTCTTGGGCCTTAACTAATTAAAAGCTTGGTTTTCAACTTGCGCTATTGGAATCAAAATAAACGTTAGGTGATGTTGCAAAACCAACTTCCATATTGATCTTCAGTAACATTTAATGATCTTCATGCAGGTATACCAGGAAAATGTTTACGCTCCTGAGAAGAAGTTCTACTCGTTCAAAAAGATCGCCCGGTCTATGGGATATGGAGAAGAAGACATTCCCTTGGTATCATTTCAGTCGGTCTCTAAAGGTATATTGTTTTCATCTTCTAGATTTTCAGATTTCAGAGAAATGGCATTTCATTATTCCAAAAGAAAACAGTTTCACCAAAGGCGGATTCTCTGTGGCTGCAGGGTACTACGGTGAGTGTGGCAAAAGAGGAGGCTACATGGAAGTCACTGGCTTTCCCGATGATGTAATAGATCAACTGTACAAAGTTGCGTCTGTAAATCTATGCTCTAATATTTCTGGTCAAATACTTGCAAGCCTTGTGATGAGCCCGCCTAAGGTAATTGCATTGTCAGAGATAATTAGATCACTTTTTTTCAGTTTACACTTTACATCACCTTTCAATGCTTCTAAGTTACATGAATTTATATGAAAATTTGTAGGTTGGAGATGAATCATATGAAACATACTGTGCCGAGAGAGATGGAATTCTTTCATCCCTAGCTAGGCGTGCAAAGGTTAGGCTTTTTTTTATATATTTCTTCTTCAATATGCAAATCATAGTCTGATGTATGTGCACATTCTGATAATTGTTTTCTTTGTGAATGAAAGATTCTAGAAGACGGGTTAAACAGTTTAGAGGGTATAACGTGCAACCCAGCAGAAGGAGCAATGTATCTCTTCCCACGTATTGACCTGCCCGAAAAGGCCATTCAAGCGGCAGAAGCTGCTAAAGTAGCCCCAGATGCATTCTACTGTCGCCGCCTCCTTGATGCAACAGGAATTGTTGTTGTTCCTGGTTCTGGCTTTGGACAGGTTGGTTCTTTAGTCCTGGATAATAATTTCAATCATGAAACGAAGACTGTCAAATTTTATGTCTTTACCTGCTCCGAACTGTCTATTTTGTGATAGGTACCCGGAACCTGGCATTTTCGGTGCACGATTCTGCCCCAAGAGGAGAAGATTCCGGCCATTGTTTCGCGGCTGACAGACTTCCACAGCAAATTCATGGATGAATTCCGCAGCTAAAAGTTTCTTTGATTTTCTCAAGCAAATTTATGAATAAGACAAGCCATATAATCCCAAATCTCGAACATAGTTCTGTTTCTTTTGTAGGGGTTTGCTCTTTTGTACCAAGAATATTCACTTGTATATCAAGTGTTTTATAATCATTTGTGTTTGTAATGTACTAGCAGTACAAAGGATTTTAATTTTGTAATGAACTAGTTGTAAGTTTTCAAGGTACAAAACAGCAACATCAAAGTTCTTAAGGTTCAATTGTCAGTGGACATTGAAATTTAATTTTAATTCTCATGTAAGATCAAAGTTTTTAAGGTGTAATTGTCATCGGACATTGAAATTAAATTTTAATTCTCATGTTTAAAGGATTGAAAGATTAGGGAATGTAAACGCGCTGATTCCAGCCTCAATTCGACGGGCTCGGCTCGTGAAAAAAAATATACAATTCTTTTATAATCTGAACGATCTTGACTCGATTTGACTCATCTAATTTCATTATAAATATTTACTAACTTTCAAGAAAATATTTATAAAAATATAATTAATGAAATAATAAACGAGCCGGCTCATAAGGCTAGTCTTAAAAGGTCAGGCTCTAAGCTCGGCTCTTCTATTGAAGGAGCCCAATCTTGAACTCGATTATAACGAGTCTGAACTGAGCTCAATCAGTTCATTAAAAACTCGGCTCGTTTACGGCACTATTGAAAACCTTGCATTATGCGGCTATGGGTACGCCTGCTCACACGCATAGGCACCCTCGTTGTACGCTCGTTTGCGATGCGTGTATCGCGTGTTTCTCGCTTTCATGGGTGTTTCCCCTACGAGGGGCCAAAAAAGTCAAAAATAGGGGTCTATAAGGAGAATACAGAAGGTTTGCCATGGTCTATCATTTAGCATTCTTTTCAATTACGGGTAGTAAGCAAACTCGCTTGATTAGCATCCTTAACTTTCCTACTTTGCTAAACCTCCTTTCTTTAACTTTCCTACTTTGCTAGCAGACCTACCGAAGTGACCTCGCCGGTCTGGGTTGGTTAAATACCCAGACCTACATTCCCTCAAGCGCCGGGGGCTATTGTCCCATCCTAAAATACTATCCGGATATCCCGAAAAGTGTTAAGCATATGTTTGCTTTCTCTGCATATGCTTAACACTTTTAAGCAGAAAGAAAGCAAACATATGCTTAACACTTTTCGGGATATCCGGATAGTATGTTAGGAAACATCGAGGTAGTTGAATGTAGCAAAACAAACTTTACAACAATCATATAAAATTGGTGCAAACTAAGGATGTTCATTGTCTCACTGAAATTCTTGAAGTTAACCATAAGTAATTGTATTTAGAACAACACTAGTCATGCTCATACCAATTATCTGATTGTTCAAATCAATGACAAGGTTTCTGTCCAAATTAAGGAAAAGCACAAGCTGGAGTCCCCAAACCAAAACCAGAAACTAGAGCAACCTCATCACCATGATATGAAGTACAAAAAGTAGAGCATGCAGGCCAAATATTGATGCCATTGATTTCCTCATAGGCTGCTGATGACAGCTTCAACCTCAGCAGGAGTGTAGAGATGATATGTAGGAGCAACCTTTGCTATGTCAACATTGTTGGGTGTGACCTGAGATCAGATCGATCAATAATACAAGTCAATCGAGTTCGAATTGAATAAAACATGATGATTGGGCATATAATTAGAAAGAATTCTCACCTTTTCCTCCATAACCTGCTTCAGAATGGACAAAGCTATAGTCTCTGCTTCTTTAAGTGAAAGATCCTGCAAAAGCAGATTCAGATCATTATGTGAAGGTTTTTTCAAGAACAGGGTAATTCAAAATGAGCATTTCAAGAGAGAGAGATTGAGAGACCTTGTTATACTGCTCCTGCAGAGAGCTGTCGGCACCTTCAGAGCCCGAACCAATAGCTTTGGCATTGCACTGCCAAAAGGTTCCGGAAGGATCTGTATAATATCTGCACAATTATCTCTTTTTAGCTTGTATCATTAAAAACGGAACAGGAAATCATTAGTAAACTCGAGCCACAGTAGCATGCTAACTTGCACTCATACAATGCAGTTCGACAAGATTTGTACAGGGTTATCTTACATAGTTATTCACTTGTCGTTAGCCCAAGATGAACATTTCCCAGTTCCTTCGAGAGACTGATCTAACCCATTATAAGCGGAATGCAAAAAATACAAACATGTTTGGAAGATAAAAGCTATTGCTAAAATCTAGGTGTTATCTGCTAATAGACAGTCACGAGAAAATGATGATTGTCGATAGCTAATGTCGTTAAGCAGAGATTTATGAGCTTCGTTTTAAACTTCGATAACAATTATGCTATTTTATTTTCAGTGAAGTTCTGAATAACCTAGCAAGACAAGTCCAGAAAGAATCATTCTTATTTCTAGGACTTTTATATTTTTTACTAGGTTTCCCATCTCAAGTATAAGAAACATGTACATGAATACAACCACATTTCAAGTTATATAAATCCAATATCTGCGGGAAAATCTCTAAACTTGTCAAATAAAATGGTACTTACAAGCTGGGTCCATTTTCATCATGTCCTGCAATGAGGAGAGATACTCCAAAGGGTCGAGACTGAATGAAGAAAAAAATAAAGAAAAGAGAAACATAAAATAGTAAGCATATTATATATAAAAATACATATAGAATACAATATTAGGGAATTATGAATAAGAAATGCTTATGGAAGGGCATAAAAGAAAGATCAAGAACAAGATAAAATCCTAAATGAAGAAAAGAGAAACATGAAATAGTGAGCATATATGAAAATACATATAGAATACGAGGTTAGGGAATTATGAATAAGAAATGCTTATGGAAGGGTATAAAAGAAAGATCGAGAACAAGATTAAATATCTACACAATCAAGAGGATGTTTCCTAGAACATATACTACATAGAAAGCCTTGTGCAATGGATCAGCTCATTTGTCAAATATGAATGAGAAAAATGCAAAGGAATTATATGTTGCAACAGTTCTCAGATGCAACTGTGATTAGTGAGCAATGGGGGTTGCTTCAAGATTCACCAGTTAATTAATGAAGCAAAGGTCATGAATAAATGTACAAATTTAAAAAGAAAAAAAACTACACGCTTAACAGCAAGAGCAGCTCCAATGATATGCTATCTTTAACATAAAATTTATGCTATATGCTATTTTTTAGCATCCATATGCTATTTCATTCCAACCACGTATGTTCTATGCTATTTGCTATATGCCATTTTAATAATAAACAAATGAAATATATTATTTTATTGTATCATTATGATTATTTTATTTGGTTAATTGGTAAAAATAACACTTGGATGATAAAAGCAGTAATAAAATAATACTTTTTCTTGGAGAGGCAAATGATATATGCTACATTTCCATGCCAAATATGCCATGGAAATATAGCATATTCCGAAATATGCATGGCAAATAGCATGTTGTTGGAGTTGATATAGCCAACTAGGTCAGACACTCTAGACAGACCATTATACTCCCAGCTGAATGATTGTAACTTGTAAATACAAAGTCAGTGGTAGATAGAGACTGCACAACCCTATAGATTGTCCCAAAGACATAACATGGCGGAAGATGTGCAATATAAAATCCACATATATCTTGAGTTCGAACGAGAATAAGGAAAGTTTTTGTAATTGCACCTATGAAATATCTTCATATACTAAATGTCAATACAATTAGTCTTCCTTGCTTTAGCAGAGCACAAGTTAATACATTCAAAGTAGTGGTCACTATATATAGAAACAATTATTACCATGGACTCTTCATCACCTTCACCAAATCGTAAGGCAAGATCACAAAGAGCTTGGGTTGTGGACTCAACCGTCATTGGCTCACCATATGAGAATCTGTGATTCTGTGACAAAATTCAATTAGTAATTTTTTTATCAGCAACAAAATCGAATCAGTAAGTGAGCAATTCAGGCTACACTCATTTAATGTGAAAGCATCATCATCACAACAGCAATACCTGAGTTTCCACTCGAGCATGCTCGACAAGAGTCCGAGCATCAGCAATCAATCCACTCATAGCACACCCTAAATGTTCATCAATTTCCATAATTTTCTCCACGCTGCTGGGTTCCTGAAAAAAAAAAGAATTTCAAGAAATACATTATGTCTAGAAGGTGGCACTCTTTATGTCATATCAAGCAAGAATTGACATAGATATGAGAGTAGATATCAGTTTCAAGGTATCATACTTCTATTGAAATACAGATTGCAGCCTACAATTGTTCAGATCCTACATTATGTATCTCAAAACCCAATCATCACATTATCTTCAGCAGCCTAACAAAATCATACCAGGAGTGGCGAAGTGATACGCTTCTCAACAGCGAGCACGACGCCTTCCTTTGTCTTCAGCCCAATTGCAGTCGAACCCAGCTGTAATTATACAAAAAAACAAGACATTTCCATAACAAAACAACCCAATGAAGTAAAATCTTGAAGACAAAGAAAACTTGGCAACAAAAAGGTACCTTGATGGCCTCGATCGCATATTCGACCTGAAACAACCTGCCTTCGGGAGAGAAGGTGTTGACACCTCTATCGTACTCAGTCCTGACCCAACAAGCAAAAACAAATGTTGGACTCGACAACAACGAAGAAAACCCTAGATTGGAACGCAGGATGTAGCATACCTTGTGAGAAACATCTTCGATTGGATTGAGCTGTTAGTTACTGCACAACACACAAAATTGTGAATTCATGTGAATGAATCGAGACCAGAAAGACTCAACTGTAAATTATCTTCTACTGTAATCAATTCTACAATCAGCCAAATAGCTTTAGAGAAACAAAGAGCTCTAATTGAAGCTGCATTGCTCGAAGGCTCACCTGAAAATAGCGATCTGTGCAAGAGAGAATCGGAGACCGAGCTTTTGTTGAATTGAAGGCCTTCTCTTCTCTTGTTAGGCAAGTCGAGAATTAGACGAAGACGACTGTGACTGTCACTAACTTCGGGTTCGGATCGGGCTGACCCTCGAGAGTACGGGTCAAGTTTACCCTCTCCCGCGTTCTTTAATGGACCGACAAGCCCATTCTGCACTATTTGGGCCTCGAGCCCAATGGGCTCACTCGATTTTGAATCCTCTGTGTTGAGTGAAGACTCGCAATCCTATTTACTTTACGGGTCGTAATCAGGCAAAAACCTATTGTTTCTATACAAATGTTAGAACACATTTCATCCATCCAATCAATTTATATACGGTTACGATTCACATAGTAGATTGATGGCAAGTCAAAGTAATTTAGTTAAAATCACCCCACAATTTTGACAATTCGCGTGGTCAGAAGGTTATATATGTAATTTTATTTTCATCATTTATTTATCAAATTAAATCACAACTTGATTATCTCTAATTATAATTATCTTTGAAGATCATAATTAATTTACTTGATTTCCTCTAACTATAATTATCTTCTCTAATCACGATTTTCTCTAATCATAATTATCTTTGAAGACCATAATTAATTTACTTGATTTTCTTTAATCATAATTATCTTCTCTAATTACAATCTAACCAAAATTTTGATTTGATTTCATAAACATTAAGAAATTGTGTTATGACCAGAATTTTTATGTAATTTTTTGAACAATCAGAAATTGTGTCATGACCAGAATTTTGTAATTAGTTTCATGACCAAAATTTTTTATTTTGTTTCATAAAGAAACACAGATTGTAACATGACCAAAATTTTTATTTTGTTTCATGAATAAACAGAAATTGTGTCATGCACATGACTTTTGTAACCAATTTTTTATTGTCATGACGAAAATTTTTATTTTGTTTCATGAACAATAAAATATTGTGTCATGCACGTTACTTTGTAATTAGTTACTCAAGACAATATTTTTGTAATTAGTTTCATGATCAAAATAATTTTTTTTCTGATTTCCTCTGTTAATGTCAGGTTTTAGTTCCCTTTGTTCAGCTATGAACTCGTTGTTTACAATTTGGTCATCAGCTTCTTTGTTGTACATCTTTAAATCACGTTGACAGTTACGGAAGTCGGTCATTGTTGCCCCAACATGTTCCGGTCCACCCACAATAGAGGTGCACACGTTGAAAGTTACAGTAGCACCTACATTAACCTTATGACAATCCATCATAAATGGTTTTTGTGTATTGTTTAGGTCTCGATTGCAACGTAATTCTTGAAAGTGCTTGGTACCGTAAAACGGTGATTATGCTCTTCCACGACAATAACAACCTCCTTCCGTCGATACATATACATACAGACATATACATATATATATATACATATATGTACATATATATACATATACATACATATATATATATACATATACATACATATATACACATGTACATACATATATACACATGTACATACATATATACACATGTACATACATACATATATACATACATACATACATATATATATACATACATACATACATACATATATACATACATACATACATATATATATATACATACATATATATATATATATATATATATATATATATATATAACAACCGCCTCCTCTGCTTCTCCTGTAATCCGAACCGATGTATATATATATATATATTCACGGCAACAACAACCTCCTTTCCGTTTTGCAGCCACGGTCAAATCCTTCCACCGCTGTACATCCGTAGTTGTTGTCTCATTCGCTTCTTCTCCGATAATTCGAAGCCGACTCCTCCATCTACACAAAATTGCAGATCATCGGAATTTCTCTCTAACCTTCCATTGATGTTTTGATTTGAATGTGAAGAAACGTTTTCTCAAAACATGATTATATAGAATTTATGTGGTTATCAATCCCATAATTGTAGGACCACTTATCATTAACTACTTAGAAAATGACACGACTACCCTTGTTGACTAGATTCAATTTTGATTTCATCTGTTTTTGCCGTCCCCATCTCATCCGTTCATCAGTTTCGTCCAATAGTCACAAACCATTCTAATATTTATATAATAATGATGGTTTGTAGCCGAATCTCGTTCATATGGTGATTGAGTTCAATCAGAAATGGTTCTTATATTTTAAAAACCATCAACAACTAGTTTATAATTGTAACTTTGTTAATCCTGAATTAGTTTGATAAGTTTTTTTATTTCTCTATTCATTTTAGAGGTCTCACCGCTTCACAAGCACCTAACAATAATTAATGTTCTGACCTAACATTTTATATTTTATTTTGTAGTAAACTTACTTTTTAAGTTTGAAGTTATTTTGATAAAAAAATTAATTCTCAATTTATTGAAAGTTTTGTCTTTTTTGTATTTTATAAATACACTCATTTTTTTGCATAAAAAAATTAAACTTCCATCTTCTAAAATGTGATGCTACAGCGTGTTTTTGCCACTTTCCCTTAAATTAAATTAAAGATAGTATGCAACAAATCTGTTTTTCTTTTTGTTAACCATTGGAAACGAGAATCAAAACAATGAACAATGGTCTTAAATATTCTTATTAAGAACCAAAAACAAACTCTGTATTGAATTCATAACTCAGCAATACATTGAAAAAACAGTTGGGAATCAGAAAAGGAAAAGCAAGTAATAGGGCTCAAAATTGGATCAGTCTACAAACAATACCTTCAATGCACCATAAGGTAGAGTACAAAACCTGTATAAAGCTAGCTTAGCTCCCTCATTTGGAAGATTTCTTCTTTTTCTGAGATTTCTTGTTAGGTCTCTCCTTCTCCTTTTTCTGAGACTTGTTAGGTCTCTCCTCCTTCTCCTTCTTCTTCTTCTTTCCTGCAGAAGCAGAACCATCCTCCTCATCCAGCAAATGCTCATATTCCTCCAGACTCGCAAATGGCGATGCTCCAGCCTTCCGCTTCCCTTTTCTTGTATCGATCTTGATCTTGACCTCACCATCGTCCTCGCTGCCATCGTCAGCATCCCCGATATCAATATCATCATCGTCCTCCTCATCCCCTTCATCCATGGATGAGAAATCCTCGCCCTCGGCTATATCCAACCCGTCTATTTCTGAATCGCTGGCGCTACCTATCAAGTCATCATCGTCTTTGCCAGCAACTTGGTCCAGATCATCGTAGTCATAATCGCCATCCGCTTCCACAGCAGAATCCAAGACATTATCAATTTCCTCGTCGCTGATATCATCGTCGTCGTCGCCGCCATCCACGTCAAACAGCTCTTCGGCTGCCTCCTCGTCCGCTGATTTCTTCTTCTTCTTAGGCTTCTTCGTGGAGTTCATTTTGTTCATGTAGAATTTGTGGAAGACGAAGTCTTCTGGTGGAACATCCATTTCAGCCAGCGAGAGGATTTTCGAGCCGATCAGATTTTCATTCATGTCAAGCTGTGGCAAATATAGAAGAAAAAAAACTCAAAAAGGGTCAAATCTCTAGATTGGTTCGATAACACAAAAGGTGAAATGTAGGATACGGATTAAACTGACCTTCTTGGCGGGTTCGATCTGGGATCCGCCGTGCCATTGGGTTGCCTTGGGTTTCTTCTCCATTAATTTGTCGAGGAAAGCAGTGAGCGCCAAATCGTTCAATGGGTTTCCGTTGTAAACGATGTTTGCACCAGAAAGAAGCGTTCTTGCCATGGTAGAGACCGACGGGTGTACATGTGAAGCAAGCACCGTCAGTTCCCACCAGCTTGCACGGTCTGCATTACTGTTGATTTCGACATGCACAAAAAAGAACCACTTATTATTATTCTGTTTTTGGCGTGTCATGAAACATTAAAAGAGAAAAATGAAAAAAGTGCCCTATTATGACACTTTTGCAAAAGGGTGTTGTGGTGTTTGCATTTTTTTGCAAAATATGTGTATTTTTATAAAAATGGTGAAACTGCCCCTGAAATTGAGAATTGAGACTTTTATAACATAATTTTAAAAAATATTTTAAACTTAAAAATTGTATTACAAAATTACAAATTTTAGTTGAAAGATAAAACAGAAGCTTTTAAAGTATTTATTTAGAAAGAATAGTTTCGGGGGTAATATCGTCATTTTAATAAAAACACACATGTTTTGCAAAAAAATGCAAATAACACAGCACTCTTTTGCAAAAGTGTTATGTAATAGTGCACCTTTTTGCAATTTTCCCAACATTAAAAGATTACAGAATAGGGCATTGATAAGAATTACCAGAAGGATGGCTCTCTGTGGCGTGGATCATACCCTCCAGGCAGTGAAGGCCGTGCAGAGGGCTGTTGAGCTTGGGCCTCATTGTGGCCCGATAGAGTTTTTGGTTCAGTTTCTCCCGAACCATCTCTGAGAATCAAATCACGTGCTTCATCTGAAAGTTCGTCTTCAGAATCAGAAATTGGAGGGTGCTCTTCCTCGTCTGAAGAGTCGCCATCTGAGTTGGTAACAGCAAAAATGGGAGCAACCTTGTCACTTTCTTGTTTGTTCAACACTTTAGTGCTGGCTTCTTTATCGGTTTCTTCCACTACGTCTTCAAAATGTTCCACCTCTTCATCGTCGATTGACTCACTCTGGTGCACCATATTCCTGCATCATCAATAGACACTTTTTAACTAAAAACATAACATAATCTTCATTGACAAGCGCATCCGAGATAAAATCGATTTCTACCACAACTGAGGCCTCGCTTTAAGAACTTCAGAGAGAAGAAAGAGGCATCCACAAGCATATTGAGGTGGCTGTTGAAGTGCTACCTGGTGAAATATTTTAAGAAGTCAACCACAACCCAGAGGAGGAAATATTTAACGGAAACATATAACCCAATTCACTCAAAAAGTTACAACTTGAATTCACACACACAAAAGGCTTGAAGTGGAAAATAATAGAAATCTTACTAACATCAACGACTAAAACTGAATTACATGTGGAAAAGCTGAGTGGCTAAGACCAAACCTGCAACAGGCGCTTTGCAAAGGCAGAAACACGCTTAAAGTTTACATCAGACTTCATGGCCCGAAGCAGAAGCCCTATGAACATTTCTGCCTGAACAGCAAGACGTGTAAACAAATGAAAATGTTAACCACCCTATGCATGATAAAAGACAACGTATAGAAATGGTTAGGGTGACCAGTAACCATAGTTTATAAAAGCTATTGAGGCTTACGCCTTGAGGCTCGCCTCAAGGTGAGGCTGTCGAAAACAGCCTTTGAGGCTACGCCTCTCATCTCTGTACCGAGGCTAACGCCTCGGCTCCATCAAGGCTTACGCCTCGCACCTTAAGTATCAAGGTGGTTGAGGCTTACGCCTCAAATTGTAGGCTAAAATTTAAATTTTTAAAAACCCATTATGGGCTTTTTATGAAAGTTTTATATCTGAGTTCTCTTAAATGTTGTTATTGAGACCTTTAAGTTAGTAAGAACTAAGAAGCTAAAGTTAGCCTAACAAATCTAAGGAATACAAAATTAAAACATAAATTAGAAGAAAAATCAGCAACACTTCCATCCAACAACACATTTTCTAGCCGACCACTATTCTCCCTCCCTCTCATCTCCTTTAATTTTTGCTATTTCTTTGATGATTTTTATTTTTTTACCTGATTTTTTCTTAATTTATAATTGCTTATTTAGTTTTAAACTCTTGCTAATTATTTGATGATTTCTATTTTGCTTGTTTTGCTTATTTTTCTTTATATTTTTTCTTACTCTTATCATATTATTTGAATTTATTGGTCTTATTATTGAGGCTTACGCCTCACTGCGCCTCAAGGCTTACGCCTCGCATTGCTAACGAAAAATGCCTCAAGGCTCATTTCCGCAATTTTGAACCTTGCCAGTAACTGCATAGTTAAGACTCAACAATATGGAGTTCGAATGTGAAGGTATCCTATTTAAAGTCGTCACTGCCAACTTCATTTCATGACAGAAATTGAAAATAAATATATTTCATAAAAGGAAAAAGCAGTTTCCTCTGATCTGAATAGAGAATGTTTCAAGAACCATGTTCACTTGCCTTGGAAGAATTCATGGTAGCTTGAAGTAAGAGTTTGGAGTAGAGTGCACGATAAAACCTATCGCTGACAATCTGATTCTTGGATGAGATCTTATCAAGAAGCATCAATGCTTGAATTCCTACATTGAAGTTCTTTGAATGAACCTGCACATTGCATCAGCATATTCATATTGAGATTTGAGGGTAATATTCATCAGTAATAGTTGTATTTCATTCCAATCAGCATCGTGTAGTAGTGTATAACTTTGACCATACCAGTTGGAAGAGCATGGGTGTTTGGACCTCAACAATGTCATCGGCCTCATTACTCGAAACAAAAGGAAATGCTCTATTAACACCCTAATAGAATGACCAAGAAAGGAAAACATTAGCATGCACAGTTCTGATACATAATCTCTAAATGGTAGAATAATCGAGTGTTGAAGTCAACAAGTCAAATTTCATCGGGTACAAAAATGTAGGATCGTACTGTCAAGAGAGCTGATAGAAGTCGTGAATCCAACTCAACATGAGATTCTGAAGAATTTTTTGCTTTTCCATCTTTCGAAGAAGCAGGTGCTTTTTTGCCCTCTGATTTGTTGCTCAAATCTGTCTTTGAACCACCATTCGCCTCGGTAATTAGAACCTGAAATCATAGATGATAAGTAATTTTGTTTCTCCAGAAATCTTGACTAAGTAGAATTCAAGCAATGTTTCAAAAGGAGATCCACTAATACCTTGAACAGAGCAAAGTATACATCTATTAGACGTTTTGCCACCTTTGGTCCATCTCCTTTATGACCAAGACGTATCTGGCTCAAAAAGTTGACCTGCATGTGAAAATGATCAGGATAATCAAGCAATGGAAACCACAGGTTCACAAGAAGCAAGGGACGTGGAATCTAAGTACAGTATAACCATGCCAGAACAAGTGCTCTAAAAATACACCACCATAAATGTTCAAATCATGAAGGGAAAATTGCACATTTCGGTGACATGTTGAGTAAACAAATAAAGCATATAATACACGAACAGCCCAGCACTTCGTCTGGGATGGGATTAAGACAGACATACAGCGTGGTACTTTGACCGTAGCCGCAAATGAGGTCGAAATAGAAATGAGTCCACTTCATCAATCACCACAGCCTGTAAAAGAGAACAGTACACAATTAGGGGATCCATAGCCACCATATAACTCAGGATTACACATCAGAGAACTATGCCGTCCACCATAGTATGACAACATTATGTTTCATGATTTTCGGACCGTCTTAAAACCAACGTATGGTGCTGGGTATTTCTACCTTCATATTTGGATGGTCAGACAAAAGGTTTGACAAGTGAAAGTCAGCATTTGATGCCCCCTTATTTTGAGGATCTCCCAGCTGCAGGTCATTCCCCAAAAGAGAAGAATATCAGCAATGCATTCAACAAATCTAGTAAGTCCACAAAATTAATTTAAAAGGAAAAAAAAAACAGAATCTATACAAGACTTACTTTGTTAACTAGACAAGAGAGCAATCTGCGCTCTTGTTCTGATTTACTTTTCAGTAGGGCATATACAGTCTGAAACCAATTTGGAGAGCATTTGTAAATAGAAATTAATATTGAGAACAAACAACGAGATACATGTGCCAATTTTATTGAGACGACATTAAAGAAAATAAATATGAAAGGGCCTACCTTTAATGCCTTATCTTTTAGTATGGGTAACATATCTCTTGATCCTTCCTCAAGAGCGGAAACAAACCGTTCATACCTACAATTGATGGGAACCAGATGTAAAATTAATACGCATAAGAAAATGATTAAATATGATGCTTGGGTATTTGCTAAAAAACAACCAATGCATATTGGTACTTGAGTCAGATCAGCATGCATTAATGTAGATCTTAGTTGTGCCGCATTGCATGTCATTGAAATCCAAAATTAACTAGAGGAATCAAATATACCTTTGCTTCAAGCATTCCTCCCAATACCAAAAAAGTAGAAGGGAATAACCATCTTTGTTCTCGGGAAGTTTGGATAGTGGACGGTGCACGAGGGTTTTCAGCTTACGATCAGGCAATAAACTGTTAAAATGAAGTATAAAACGGTAAATTAGAGCATCACAGAAACATGTACCTTACAGATAGAAAATAGGGAGAAAGGGCCTTAATGATACCAACCTTGAAACAAATAGTTCTTTCACAGCTTCAAAACCCGTCAATGCATGGCGCTTTCCCACCTTGGACGTCACCATACCTGCACAAAACCAGTTCCAGTGGTAATTAAATCAAGTACTGAAGACACCAAGATGACAAGTAGTATAGTCTGTTCAAAAGGTCGCATTGACAGTGTAGCCTCAAATAACTGAACAACCACAGATTCATGCCAGTATTGAGCCATACTCAAACGCCATCAACGTAAATGTCATGACAATCATATACCCCCTGAAATAAGAGCTCTACTTTCCTTTGGAGGAAATGAGTTCAAATTATACCCTTTATCCGCGTTAGATATTCCTATAAGTAAAATAACAAGCCACATGAAAAGGTTGAGTGCTACAACACTACTCCTTAATTTCTGCAAAAAATATAAACAGCACTTACTTTATAAATGATGTGTTACTATTAGGCATTGGTCATCACTATCAGCAGTAACTTAACAGAAATTCAAAGCATAGGTGATACTGATATTGAGAACCCTCTAAAAATCTTCACTTGAGTAATTGCTGGTTAGGTGTCAACAACCTTCTATTACCCATCATATGAAAAAAAACGAATTCGAGCAAAACTTACTCAGAAGAGCGTCGAGCGACCTCAAATTGGCAATTGGGTTGTCCCCGACCATGACCGAAAATGCAGACACCTTATCAGCAGCCGTACCGGACCGCTGCGTCGCCGTCAACATCTTGATGTCTCCGGTCTTCCCTCTGGACAATTCATAATCCTGAGCATACTGTGCCATCAACCTCTCTCCCATTTCCCGATTCTTGGCCACCACAACGTACCATTCCTCCATGCTCTTCACCTCCCCTCTCCCAGCTCCTTCTCCGACCACCTTCGCCTCCAATTCCGCAGCATCCTCGTACCACACCGCCAAAGCACTCGCCTTTATCAGCGGAAGCTTCGGGAGATTCTTGAACCTGTCGAACCCCTTTGGCTTGTTAGTCTCGTCGAGCGAGAGCACCGGAGGTTTGGGTTTGGGTTTTTCACTGTTGCCGGCGTTGTTCTTCCTCTCCGGCCTCGGAGGCTTCCCGGCGACGTTCTCGGCTTGGGGCCTTCCGCTGGCTTTCTGGGTCGGTTTGTTCTGGGCTTTGGTGGGTTTGAGAGGGCCAGATTTGCGGAAATCATAATCGTTGAAGCCTGAAGACGGAAGCGAGGAGGCGAGCCCGAGAGAGGACGCGAAAGAGGCGACGTCGGATTTGAGAGCATCTATGTCTTCTGGGTTGGTCGACGATGGCTTTGCCTTTGAAACCCCCATTGCAAACATCCAAATTGAAGCTAAGCTAAGCTAAAGGAACGGAGTGTTTCGTTTCGAGGTTTATGAGCTCAAAAAGCTCGCAGCTTTGAGTTTCTGGTAGTAGGGTTTTGCCTCGCGTACTTGTTGGCGCGTTGGGGAAGAACATGAAGCCCACGATCGGCCCAAAACTAGAAAGCCCGCGTTTGGCCCAAAACTTGAGGATATGGGCCTATTGGTTCGATTATAGGTGAAATGTGTACTCCAACTACAATTAGGGGTGAGCATGGATCGAGTTGGCATGCATGACCTGAATTTTAGAGCCCATCCCAGAGAAAGCGACTATGGGAGAGGGATGTGAGACTAAAAGGGTGAGTGAGATTTTTTTGAGGTGCTTCATCCACATCGAGTTCGATAGGTTGAGAGGATGGAACGATGATGAAGGAGGGAGAGAGACAAAAACCTTGAGAGACTCCATTCAGGGAGAGTAGAGAAGCACACAAGAGACAACGACAGGTGTGTAGTCAATAATAGATGAAGTCATTAAATGGGCTCGGGCATCGGTTGGGTGACTTGGGTCTCTCCAAGGTTTGGCCTGATTTGTACATGAGTTGGGGATATACAAATGGTAATTGCCGAGTTAGAATGGGTTATATTTATGTAACAAGCCACTCGCCCCAAATGCCACGAGGTTAAAAAAATTTGACATGTTCCCGGCCTGAATCTCACCGTGTTGGGTTGAGTTAGCGGGTTGGGGCAGTTTGGGGAAAAATATTGCTCATCCCTAAACATGACTTTTAAGTATACGGTAATAAAATTTTGTTTTGCAAACTAATTGGAGTAGTTCTCAAAAAAATAACTGAACCAATCAAATTGAATCAACAAACCCGAATCATACTGAAAAAGCTATTTCACTAGTAATATTCCATTGCAGTTGGAAATACATTCAGATGTTTTGAGTAGTCTAAATATGCAAGAGTGGCAACTCCTGTTACTAGGGGAACTTGGCGCAAGGTTCCATTACCATTAATGAGTGGCTTTGCGATTTCTTATAAACATAAACGTCACATGTAACTTAGACTCGTGATTATTCATTACCCGCATGCGACCTTTTTTCAGTGTACTTGTTTTATATGAGATTTTTGTTTAATATTATATTCAGTGGGCATGACTACTGGCAATATAATATTGAATCTATTGTTTAGGCTCATAATAGATGAAAAGTTACTCATGCTACTCAACTTAAAGCCTTAAGCGTTGTGTATGTATGTGTTGCAGGAGTAACCAACCACCTTCTAGGTGGATTTGTCTCGACGTGAATGTTATTCTTAACATGAATTGTCGTGCATGTATAATGGCTAGTAGAATTTGAAAGGCGTTATAAAATCACAAAGGTTTAGTCGAGGCTCAGCCCAATACCCCACTTATCGTATATTTGGTTTGGTATTACTATTGCGTATGACTACGGTAGTATACTCTATATTGATGATATTATAACAAGAGAGTTTACTCCTATATTAGCATCAATATTATTCAGTCAAGGAGCATACAATAGCGAGGTGCCGAAAGAAAAGTTAAGAAGAACGAAGAGTTTAGTTAATGAACATCGGGATGAGACCAATTCAGTAGACAAGAGTAAGAGAAAGAAAGTCGACGTAACAGAATGTAACGAGTCATGTACCTCATAATTGTTTGAATATTTTTTTGTTAAAATGGAGTGAAGCTTAAATCTGCATGATGCCTATTTGTCTTGGCCCCTCCCTCTCGAGGAGTCTAGTAAACAATTGTCGATGATGCGTAACTAAAAGTCATGATTTATTCTTATCATATAAGGAAATATTAGATATTTGTTTGACGCATAATGAATTTTTCTCTATTGGGTCGAGACCATCAAGGAAATAGGTAGGAACGAAGGCTTCTTTTAAAGAGGGAGTTTGTTTGGATATTTTATTTACTGGACGGGACGAAAGACTAGCCACTCGTAGCCGTTTTAGACAATATAATAAAGAGAATGTCAGTCACACGAATAAACAGTCTAGTTCTTCAGAATGAAACGATCTCAGATCCGACTTGTTCGAAACCAAACTAAATCCCATCATTTCAAGTTTAGTTTTTTATTTTTTTTGAAACCGAATCAATTGATTCGGTTCAAAATCAAACCGAACCGACTCGATCCACGCGCCAAGGAAGATAGACACAAACGGCCCAAAACAAGAATTTGGGCCAAAACAAGAATCCCCAGATTTGGGCCAAAACTAGATGGTACGGGCCCCATAAAATGTGCAAGCCTCAGAACTAGGGTTTGTGGTTGAGGCACTTTAAAAGGCTCGCGCTTTCAGTGAAGTGAGTCCCATTGCCTCCATTTTGCACTGACCCTCAAAGTTCTGCGCAGCTCTACAGAGAAAGGATTAGGGTTTCAGAAATCATGGCATCAACCAATGCTCCGGCGCAGGTCAGGCACCTCTCGCAGAAGGATCAGGACGTCCAGCTCATGCTGGCCTCAGAGGTCCACCTCGGAACCAAGAATCTCAATTTCCAGATGGAGCGATACGTCTTCAAGAGGCGTAATGATGGTATATTCTTCGCTTCCTTTCTGCAATGATCGATTCGTCTGTTTCCTGTTTGCTAGCCTAGAAAATATGTGATTTTTTCTGCTGTTGTTTATATGTTTGCGTTTTGATTTGCTGGAAACTGGTAGTTTGTCATATCTATGGCCGTTGTTTTTCGATTTATTTACCAGTCTCTTGCATATATATGTTTTAGGATCTGAGATATAGCGGCAGTTACTTCAGCTTGATTTCATTGTTTACTTGGTTTTGTAACATTTCTGTCAAGGATTTGTACATATGAAGCCATCTTGATGTGAATATATGTTTTGTGCAATGTAAATTTTACCGAGTACTGTGGTTTACATTCATTTTTATTTTTATTTTGGTGTACTATGAATTCAATTATAAGGAATGGTGTTAACTGGTTCGGTTTAACGGATCTGATTGGTATTTTCTCTGGTCAGTGATTGCTGCAAATAGTGCTTATGTTGTTGGTTCATTTACTATAATTTATAATCTATGCATTAGATTGTACTATTTTGTTGTTTCTTAATGTTTTGTTTTCATCTGCAATTTTCTGAAGGAAAATAGATTGTAGATAGTTCATTGAATTGACATAAACTACCTGATAATATTTGTGATAGGTATCTACATCATCAACCTTGGAAAGACATGGGAGAAGCTGCAGATGGCTGCAAGAGTTATTGTGTCCATTGAGAACCCAAAGGACATTATTGTCCAATCTGCTCGTCCCTATGGACAGAGAGCTGTGCTTAAGTTTGCACAGTACACTGGTGTGAACGCCATTGCTGGAAGGCACACTCCTGGTACTTTCACCAATCAGCTCCAGACTTCATTCAGTGAGCCACGTCTTCTCATCCTCACCGACCCAAGGACTGACCATCAGGTATGTTGCTCTTGAACTTCAATTACTATATGTTGCACTATCAATCTATGGTGTTATTTATATATAATTTGGGTTTCATGGGTTTTGTTTTACAGCCAATCAAGGAAGCTGCACTTGGAAACATTCCCACCATCGCCTTTTGTGACACTGACTCTCCCATGAACTATGTTGATATTGGCATTCCTGCCAACAACAAGGGAAAGCACAGCATTGGTTGTCTCTTCTGGCTTTTGGCAAGGATGGTTCTGCAGATGCGTGGCACTATTCGTCCTGGTTTGAAGTGGGATGTTATGGTATGTATATCTTTTATATATATCTATACGTTTAGTTGATTTTGTTGGAGTGTGAGTATTGTGTTGCTGATATTCAACTATTGTGTTTGTACAGGTTGACTTGTTCTTCTACAGGGAGCCTGAGGAGGTTAAGCCCCAGGATGAAGATGATGCAGTTGCACCCCCAGACTACGGTGCCCCGGAATATTCTAACACTGCTATTGACTGGAATGTTGCTGGTGCATCTGATGGCAATTGGGGCGGTGAGGTTGCTCCTATTGCTGGAGCCCCCGGAAACTGGAATGAGACAGGTTCAACTAATTATGTTGTCTTAATATTTCTTGTTCTGAATTGTATCCATGTTTGCATATTGTGTTAGCTTGTTTTTTGACATGTGCATTTTCCTGATGAAGTGTATTAATTTTCTTTTACATGTTTCTGGTTCAGCTGCGCCTGTTGCTCCAAGTGGTGATGAGTGGGCTGGAGCTGCTGCTCCTCCTCCAGTGGTTCCTACTGAAGTTGCACCAACAGCAGGATGGGAGTCTTAGGCGGCTTTCCTAAGTTGTTGTTTTAGTTTTATTGTCTTTTGGTCCAAAACTTGTTTCGCAACATGGGATTCTAGGAATTTTGGCTATTTATGTTGGAAGATTGAGTGTTTTCATATTATGGTTTAATGCTATATTCAAGTTTGCACCCCCTTTTGATTTATTTTTGTGTTTATTTCCATTATATTCAGCATCATATTATGCTTATTATCCATGATCGGTTCACACGAAACATTATATTATTTATGCTTGTTGAGTTTCGTACAGATCATTAGATTATTTTTGCACTTTCAGACACTTGTTCATATTTATTTGTGAAATGCAAATGACGGAAGCTGATTGTAAAGCAAACTAACAATGTAAAGGTGTATCTTCCGAGCATCACACAAACGATTTGAAGTTGCTAACAATTTTGTTAATTTGTTAATTATCTAATTATTTCTGTAAGGATACCAAATGATATCTAATTCAAACTAACAATTGAATTGAAGTTCTGAAAGTATAGGTTTAAAATCTTAAAATAAATATTTACATATCACCGAGAACGAACTAGCCTTATTATCTCTTTTTATCCGCATCCTTCGGATGGGTTGAATCGGATATTTGTAAAGATTCAAAAAATGGTATTAGACTTCACGGCAATAGCATCTGACCGTGAGTAACCCAGTGCACAAAGCTACTAGAGAATCCAGCAAGACCGCAAGTGAGCTCCGTTTCACTCTGCTCCTTTTCCTGAAGGAGAGTGATTCGTATTTTAGTTGTAAGCCTAATTTGAGCGGTGAGAGCTACAGTGGGATGGAGTACTGACCTTCATGCTAGCTCCGGATGTTTCATTTTTCATATCGTTGATAACATTTTCCGATGATACACTGATCAAAGACCTGCACCAATCAAAGTTGACCATAGATTATTACAAGATATTGATCAAAGACATGCACCAATCAAATGAGAAAAATGTGTTGTATACTAGCACATTTTTGCAAGAGGCTGATAAAAAGACGTTGTGAACTTTGATTTTCTTTTGCAAAATGTGCGTATCTGTATAAAAATGACAAAATTACCCTTAAAATTAAAAATTAATTATTAATTTTGGGGACAATTTCATCATTTTTATACAAATACATATATTTTGCACAACAAATCAAAGTTCACAACATTTTTTTGCCCTATAATTTATCGCACAGATGGTAGATTTCAGATACTATAAGAAATACATTACCTCTCATACGTTTCTTCTTCGAATGAATTTCCAGATGAAGAAAGGCTGTCTATGTCAAGAAAATTTGAGCAATTACAATCGACATCATGCCCGTCGTAGCAAAAGTGGTCAATTTCAAGACATTGGCCATGTTGCTTGTGAGAAATAGAAGAGTTGTGCCTAAGAAAATATAGCAAACATATAATAAATACTGACAAAAGGACAGTAGAAATACAGATCAATCACTACCAACAGTTGTTGGTTAGCAAATGAATTCATTTTTTTTCTTTTTAATAGAGCTTTTTGATTTACCGAACAAACAAACAAAATGAATTCAATCAAATAAGCCTACACTTTCGAACCAAGAAAACAATGTAAAAGGAAAATTTGAATTCAAGAGAAATAAAATATATGTATTTCATCCAAATTTGACCAAAAGAAAAGTTCTAGTACAAATTCATGGAAATATGACGCAGATTAAAAACATAGACTTTACAGAGAAATAAAGTATGAAGTGTTCTAACAAATAACAGGTCTCGCTTAAATGAGATGATTTAGAGCATTGTCATTCCACCCATTTCCCCAAAAGATAAAACATAACTGTCCTCTAAAATTTATCCATCTATTTACACATGTGTTAGAGGTGTGCTGAATAGGCACTCACCTGAAATGTGACAAGTCGTTACGTTCAACACACGTAGATGTCAGAGGCGAATCGCTCTCACAGTGAATATGGCCATCTGATAATGCTCTTTTGGAAAATGGCCTGCTCATGATAGTGAATAGTAGGGGTCATTTTGACTTGACTTCTAAGAGAAACCACATAATAATTGCAACAATCAAGAGCAAATATCTTAACAACATGGTAATTCTGTTACCAATGCGTCTCCATCCGTAAACGGACAAGATGGTAAAAATATGCATCCTGATCAACTTGGGCATGGCTTTAAGTTTTTCTCAGACAATATCAATGATGAGGGAAGTCAAAATTTTGGGCATCTAAAGACAATAATATGATATCAGAATAGAATGTCTATTCTAGAAACAAAAGTCTTTTTACCTGCCATTCTCGTCAACAAAAGTAGGACCTCGTCTCCCAACATTATGGTGCTGGTCTGAACCCAATTCCCAGAGTGCTGGTTTACCCTGCTGCGGTTGAAAATGTCCCAAGAACCTATTCAAATATCATTACATTATAATGTATCCCTATCCCCACTGTATCTTGCCAATGTAAGAAACATAAGTTTGCGAACTCCTTAACTTTTCCATGATAAATTCAAAAGCTATGATAAGAACAAGGCTTAATGTGACTTACAAGTTAATAGCATCTTGTTTCTCAGCATCCATATAGGCATTACTATAATAACGCTGCAGCGTTCGGAAGAACTCCTGTGACTGAGTTGCTGCTTTCCATTGACCTCTTCTTTGAGAAAATACCTGATATCACCAAAGCATTATAAGAAAATGGTGAAAGTAGTTCCCAACATGCAGAAAATAAATCTTTTCAAATTAAAATATACTTTCTTGAGGCTTTCTGAATCACCATTATCAAGGCCAGCAAGTGTTTTGAATAAATTTATGCTTTAATTCACATTTAATAATTTTAGAAAATTTAAAAAACCAACAACCAAAGAACAACCTTGTTGTGTGCAGCTGAACCACCATACTGTAGTGCAAGTGTGTCGCCCATTGTCTCATAAACTATCATCAGTTCCTCAGCCAAAGGGTCATCTAGGTCAATTTTTGGGGAATCTGTAAATCCTAAATCATATAGCTGACGTCCAAGAGCAGCTAGCCCATAGGCATATTGAGCAACATTTGTTCGATCCAAACAATCTATGCAATTGGTCCTTATGATTCCATTTTGACATGTAGGAGGCTTGACAGAGCGTTTTTCAACATCACAATTGCTGACCATCATATCAAAATTAGTAGCATCTCCATTTCTACTAGTATAGTTCGGCGGAGGGCTATTTCCACCATCCACTGTCCTGCACGACATTTTAAAATTTTGGGCAGTGTAAGAACACATTAAGTAGAGAGGACTGAATTATCACAGCATAACCTGTAAAACAAATTCCGTAACAGAATAGCATTCCCTGAGCTCAAGTACTTGTACCACTTTTAAATTATAAGGGGAAGTAGAACCACCTATAAATGCTGTGGAGAAAATGTGAGTATGGTACCTTTAAAACTCATAAATTATATAGTATTACCTTAGCAGACTTTTACACAGGACTAAACCAGGGCCTGGACAAATCAGTTCAACATAGAAAATAGTCTAGACTATTGTTGAACTGGACATTACATGTTTCACAAGGAAAAACCAGACATTTGAAGAAAAGATGGCAGATGCTACGTTAAAGAGACATCTTTATGTGAGACTTACTCGAGATAGGACAAATTTGATATTTCCTCTGGCTTGAAATTGGGTTTGACTTGACAGTAAAATACACCAGTCAAGTTCAATGCATAGGCTGCCACTCTGCCTAGAAGTTCCAACACATTGGTACCTCTGCTGAAAAAGAAGTAGATTTTATAAATAAGTGTTGCTTTAGTTACAAGAAAATAACAATCATGTGAGCTAGGTTAAGCAAGAGTACTTTTTGGAGTGCCTGTTTAGATCCCAATGAAGGAACCTTAAGCGGTTCTCCTCAGCGACATCCTTATTTATAAATCTGATGGCATTTGCAAACTCTGCACGTAGAATGGTTTCCCGAGGCTTCCTCTCACGCGTCTGTTTTAATCGAGAATCATGATAGAACAGTGGACAGTAAAAATGAATACACCAAATGTTGCAAACTTGCAAAAACACAAAATTAGAGCATTGAGCACAATGACAGATATCACGAACTGAAAACTTACCTTGATTAAATTTAAAATGATTATTGGCCTTCCATATCGTTTCGCGAGATCTTCAAAATGAAGTCTCGTGGCTTCATAATTTTGGTCCTTATTTGATACTGTAAGCATATAGAGAAATGAATAAATATAAGAAGTTAACGCCGAGAAAACAACATTTCCTTTGCTAGAGTCTCATACATATAATGTCTGGTCTGATATTAAACCGAGAGGTTTCCTGTGACCAGAAAAGTGGGATTGATCCCCGGTTTTGTACAACTGAACTTATTTGCATTGAGTTTCCTTCAGGAACATCTTCAAATACAATCTGTTCTGTCTCAACATCGTTGGCCACTCTACCCTTCTCATTTACACCTCGCTTTAAATATCTACACAAGAAATCAAGGGGCAGTAAGATTCATGTTGGCTTTAATCATGACTCAACAAGAGTAAGATATAGTCCATGTAATAGGACCTAAAATGAAAGCTGGGAGCATCTACTAAAAAGCCGGCAAAGAAAAATCAGATTTCTTGCAATGTATTTAAAATTCAAAACTAATAAGCATCTCCTAACCATTACAATTATATATCAAGAGAAACATGTTCTTTAGTCCAAACCTGGTGCCAGCATAATGCCGTGAGCGCCTAGCAATGAGAGTCAACTGGAAATCCTTGTCAGATACTGAGAGTTTGACCTAATTGGTAAAACGGGGTACCCAATATAAAATCAAATTAGGCAATCCGGAGACTTCAGAAAAGAATGAAGCAAAGGAATCAGTTTAATGTCATAATAAGTTCCAAGAAAAAACTTGGAAGAAACAAAGGCTACTGAGTTTGTGAGCTGATTTATAAAAGAATATCCAGCTCTGACTCCTACCATTAGCTGCACTATGAAGTCATCAAATACAAATACAAAACCAGAACAAAATCCTCATTAAAGACAATATACCTCTTCATATATTAAGTGTAGGGAGTACGCACTAAAAAAACACATACCTGTTTAAAGAACCCGTACACTAATGCAACTGTCCACAGTGTATTTTTGAGGTTATTGCAGATTCCACGTGTCAAGAACTCATTCCAAACAAACATACTCTTATAGTGAAGCTGTCCTGTCTCATCCTTATGTAAGTTATTTTGAAGACTATACATGATGTTGTATGAGTAGCTGTAAAAGAAGTCCTTTGTGAGGTCCACTGTGCACAGGAGCTTCTTGTATCTATATCAACGGCAAAAGAAACAAGAAAAAAAAGCATGACATATTATTACATCTATAAAAGTACCATTGAAAGAAAGCAATGGTTATGAAATAACTTTCTGAACTACAATTGCTAAATAGAACTAATAAGGAAAATAAATGACATTTTCCGAATCCAGATGATACCTTGTCTCAATCAATATGTTATATTAACATCATAACAGCAATGGAGTTTTCCCCTGGAAATGAACAGTCCATGACCCCTAAGAAGCATGCTACAAGAATATATTCGTAACTACTTTTATTTAAGTTATGAATCATGGATCCATCCTAAGGTCAAGCTAAAAGAACCAGTTCAGCATGTGATCACTTTGACAAAACATAAGGCACAGTACTGAAATAACTTGAATGATCTACTAAGAAACTAGTACAAGGTTACCTGCACCGAGAAGAAACGTCTACAGTTAAAAGAGAATGTCAAACTAAGAATATAATTGAAACCAAGTAGAACAACCAATCTATAACATGAATCTCTATATACATACACACAAGGTAATTCTAATCTCTTAGATCCCCCTAAAAGTACCAAGAACATGTTACATTTACAAGCAGAATCGACAGAAGACCTGTTTTCATCCTTAGAACTAGCCTTATTGGATGTCATTGTCGAATGTGGAATTTGAATTATCTCGCTTTGGGTAATAGCATATACTGTATGGCCACAAATTGCACCAATCTTCCTTCTTTTTGTTATAAGCAGCATGTAGTAAGGTCCCAAAAACCTGATGAAGCCTGAAAATGGAAGGGAAAATAATTGGTTATGGAGCATGAGAAGTAGGAACTACAACAGAAGACCATGAGAATAAGATATATACCAACGATTCCATAACAAGTGGTGACAAATTTCAGGCCGCCTGTTGACCTATTTCCTTCGTGTATCCGCTTCAACAGATCACAACATTCATTTTCTGAGTAGGTTGTTGAATCTTCATGAATATTCAACTCAGATGGCTCTAATCTATCAATCTTTAACACCCTCCAAAAAGTTCTATCCTTGTCTCTTCCTAACATATAGAAGTTCTGTTGCATAAAAAGAGGGATATAAGAGTAGCAAGTAATTTTCAACCTAAGCTCAAACCATGACTAGTACCAAAAGCACAGACAATAATCCAAATTTCCACAATTCACAAAAAAAGAGAGCAAATCAGGCGGAAACAAGATAGCTAAATCAAACTAATAGTATAGAAACAAACAGAAAATGCATATAACATACCGAGCGAGTCTCGTAAAGCCTAAATTTCTGCAAGTAGCTTGAATTGAGACCGGATTGTTCATCAATCGAACTCCACAGCTGCTTCTCCGACGCCATTGAAATCCAGATGTCGTGGTTCGAGCTCGGATCTGCTGAACTGAACTGAACACAAATCAAACCAAATCTAATCGACAAAAAAGCTCGTCCACAGCAAATTTACATACAAAACCTCCAAAAACTCAAATCAACCACTCTTCAGATGATACATACATATATGTTCTACACAAAATCGAACGAATCACTCAAACTCACAATTCAATTGCTAAACTACAGACACCGAACACAGAAACCAATCCAAATCAAAGTTCACAGAGAAGAGGAGATCCTCAACAAGAGCAGGAACTGAGAGGGAGAGAGAGACGGAACTGTGATTCGGCCCGGAGAGTTGGGCGCGAGAGCCAGAGAGAAAGGTACAGCTCCGGCGACCCTGTCTACAAAATAATTGAGTTTTTATTTATATATATACGACATCAAATTACACAATATTTTGGATTATACTCAAATTTCCATTTTTGGAATTTTATTTTCAATTATCAAACTAAATACAATTTGTCGCGCAATATTATCGGTGAACGTCAAATAATGCAATATAATATTTGATTTCTTGGAAATTAATGTCAATAATGGTTTTTAATGACATAAATCCGTGGGTGCCCCATAAATCGTGGTAAAATAGTTAATCCGTGATTTTGAGGGTGGTATTTAGATTTTAAAAAAATATGAGCAAATATATATTCAGAATCAATTGCAATCATTATTACATGCTCTAAATAAATAATTGTGATTTTAATTTTGTACATTAACAATTATAAATATTTCACATATTAAATTTTACTCAAAATCCAATGAAATTGATTCTCGTTTACATTGCAAGTGATTCAAACTTATCTTATACAATACTTGTTATTTAAAATGAATTTAATTGCTTACAAAATCTAGTTGCAAATAAAAAAAACACTAGTAACTTTTAATTCGTTAAATTAAAATTGATTACAAATAGATTTGAATGATTGTAACCTATGAATTCGTTAAAAAAAATTGATTGAGGGGCTAATTCCCATCAGTATCATACTATGACTTCATTATAATTGTTTGTAAACAATTATATACATTATTGTTCGAATTTGCCTTTAGAAAAGTGAACCCGACCCGTTGTGTAGTGGGCTGACCCATTGAACGTGGCCAGATCCTATACGTATCTCGTGTCTGAAGACAGCTGGCACGTGAATTATCATTGGTATTCTCACTCCCTTGAGCCGACAGCAACTCCACGTGTCCTGTCTGTTACGGGTCAACACGACAACGACACAAGACGATCGAATCCGCTATTTTCGTACTCGCGGGTCCCACATCAGCAATGATTGTTTTGATCCTCATGTCCACGACGCTTTGGCCCATATTTGAACGGTCCAGATTTTGGACAATTTTAGACTATGATCTGAACTGTTGATGGGCCTTGTTGGCCAAGTTCTGGCCCTCATTAATAGGCCTTTCAGGCCCACTTCAGCCCACTGATCACTGATCAGTGATGTTATACAAAAAATTAAATCAAACTTTCTGGCCCTTCTCACAAACCTTACTGTAATGTGATATTAGTAATAACAATCATATTTAGCTTTTATGATATGGAGTACGAGACATTCACTTCAACCACCATATTAAAACACGATATCTTAAAAAACACGACATTATATTATAAATATGAATATGTAATAATGTACCATCCGTTTGGACACTTTACGATTATGTAACTCCAAATAAGCATTCGTATTGGGAAGTCCAAACTCCACATGCACTGTCGCAAGCAATGCGATTACGCAACAGAGAACGTAGCAAGCTATTGGTTTGGTTTTAATTAATAATGGGAACACTACAAGCAACTGAAATAAGTCAACATTCACACGACGCCATTGACTTGTTATTTTGATGACCGTCCGTTTCATCATTGCGAGGGTAGGCTCAGAGTTGAACATGTTTCACATATACAACTTGAACACAACTTATTACCTTCGACGGTGACATTCTTCGGTTCAAATAAAAACTCGTCAAGATTAGTTAGTTGTTAATCGACCAGTGAGTCGGTGTTCAGGAGCGAAGCATTTAGCTAAGGGCAGGAAGAGTCTCTCGTACAGCTAGGGGTGTTCAAATATCAACCACTAACCGATCCACCCGCCCAACCGCATTGGCCCGCGGCCTATTGGGCCTCACTCGCGGGTTGCGGGTCGGGCCGCGGATGATAAAATTTACACCCGCAAAATATTGAGCGGTTTGCGAATTTAGGACAAGCGACCCGCAGTTAACCAAACCCACTCGCACCTTAGCCTAATCCATTAGTAAGAATATCTCTTCAATTTCATGATAACACACAAACTATATTATAAGAATTAGTGGTTTTAATATCTTTTATCATTTATCTATTATATTTCAATCTCTTCAATGTTAAGATTTTTTGTGTTTTGGTTATTGATTGTATTTTGAATCTTGAGTTATTTGTGTTTGACAATGATTGAGGAGATGATTGTGATTGCAATTTGTGAGCATCAACAAAAAAATTGATTAAAAACTAATACACTACGAATATATTAATATTAATAATTAATTGGGTTTTTATATGAGTAATGATAAAATATTAACACAAACCATTGTGATTCAAAAATGATTTCTAAAAGAGACTTAAATCATGCGGGTTGTGCGAGTCTAAACGTAACCAACCGCAGACCCATGCGGTTTGCATCTTCTGTGACCCGCACCCTTATGGGTGGTTGACGGATTTTACTTTCTAAACACGCACCCTTACGGGCGGGTGAGAAAAAATTTATATGGGCGGGTCAACCGCCCATGAACACCCCTACGTACAACATATCAAGTTTTTCCCATAACTTTATCAAGACAAGATATTCTATAAAAACTAGAGTTTACAACATTGTAAAAATCGGCCTATTTATAATCCGGCGATTCAAGTCAACTAGGCAGATTGAATCGAAAATATCAAATTTAAGCGGTTTAAGTAAGATCTGGTTGACGGATTTAGAGAAAAATATTTAATTGATTTTCATATTAATTGATACTTTTATTGATATTAAAGTATATTAAATGTAATAAATATTAAAAATATATTATCTTAAATATTTATCATAATTAAAAATTTTGATCGTATATATGTATTAATATATTTAATAAAGAAGCAGAAAAGAAATCCGACTATGCTTTAACTAGTCCTCGAAAGTTGTGAACGGCTTACTAGTACCTAATAAATGGTTTTTACAAGACTGGCCATGAAAAATTTGAGTTCCTAGTTTTATGTGGGACTGGATTATGTTTCATTTTATGATTAGAAATTTATAATGCCGCAAATAAGTCAAGCTAATATAATCCATCATGATAAATACTATTACCACACAAGAAACGCGTGCAATACAAGGGTAGTTATTACAACATAAGCTCTCTCTAATGACTCTATTATAGGAACCAAAACAAGATGAAAATGTGGTAATTAAACCAAGGAAATCAAGGGAGCGAAAAGAGGTGCATCATATTGTAGGGCCCGGTGACATTGGGAGGTCCACTCCAAAGCAGCTTCGCCAATTGCGAATTGGCCTTCTCCGTAGTGTGAGCCCCATCGAACCAAATATAATCGCCAGGGTTCGACCCTCCCCCACCTTTACGTTGATCGTAACAAGCCACCGTCCCGAACTTGAACCCGTACTTGCCCGGATTCAAAACCCTCTCCTGAAGCGAATTGTAGTAATCGAATATCGCATACTTGAATCCGGGGAATTTCGCAGCCATCAATTTGAGGGAACGCGACAGAGCCATGTTGTGCAGCCTCGCCAACGAGGACTGTCCCTCGTCGCAGACCGGACCGCTCGAGCCCAACTCTATCTTGCCCGGCAAGCAACCCAACGGTCCCGCGTTCTGGAACGCCACCTTCCTTCCCCCCAATTTGTACACTTCCTGCAATCAAAATCGATCCACCCTCAATTAGAAATTGATAGAAATAGTGTAGAGAATATTACTGATAGTTGTGTAAAATACAATTGGAGAGAGCCCTTTGTATAGCCTAGGAATTAAGGTAATGAAAATATTTAATATTATATTTTAACAGAAATCAACAAACAGAGCGACCGAGGAATCGAGGAATCGAGAAACAGGGCGTCTCTTACCCTGAGGACGCTCGTGAGGTTGGAGACGACGGTGGCGACGTATTGTCGCTTCTCGGGCTGAGTCGCGTTCGGGTTGGTGGAGTGATAGCTGAAGTAGTCGTTGCCTCCGATGCTGAACAGGTACACGGCTCTGTTCATCAGCTTCTGTGCCTCTGCCTCGCCGAGCGTCTGTTTCAGCGATTTCTTGACGTCCTTGAAGTGCTTCAGCTGAGTCCTCAGGCTTATCTGAGAGTTTTCGAAAACAGTACTGTTGCTCAATCGGTTGTGGTTTTATTTGAATATGTTTGACCGTTAGTTACCGTTTTACTTACCGTTCCGGGGTGAGTTCCCTCGAGAACGCCCGCTCCGCCGGAAGCAAAATTGGTACCGTTTGTGAAGTCGTGAGCTCCGGGCTGTAGGTAAGGCCCGAGAATTGACAATTTTGCAAATTGTGCTGCATATAAAAAACGTTATACAGTACTAGTCAGACTAAAAATCGACAATTTCCCGAACTGGGTTGCAAAGAGAAACTGAGATAAAAACCAGTACTCTAAAAAAAACAATACACACTAATCAGATCGACATAGTCTTAATATCGACAGTAAAAGACAGTTTCATGAACTGTGCTACAAAGAGAAATTGAAATAAAGACTAGTATTCTAAAGAAAATATTTCACACTAATCAGATTGACATATTCTTAAAATTGACAGTTTTCATGAATTGGGTTGCACATAGAAATTGCAATAAACACATGTATTCTGAAAAAAGACATTATACACTAATCAGGCTGACACAGTAAACAAAATTCGAAATGTTATACACAAATGAGACTGCCATAGTCTCAAAAAATGGGAATAAAACTAATAGTTGGACTTGACAAAATTTATGGTAATTACCGACAAGGTCGGGGACGATACGGCCGTCGGAGAGGCGGCCGGTGGGGTGCTTGAAGTAGGTTTCGCCGTAAGGCAAGGTGGTGGCGGGTCTATTGAGGGAGGCGTTGGGGAGGTACTGGTTGTTACCGGGATCGAACAGCGAGTCTCCGAACACGAAAAGAGCCTTTCGGGTTGAGTAAGCATCGCATTGAATCGGGTTCCATATCGAAATTGAAAGTATGGTGAACAAGAACAAGTAGAGGAAGGTGTGAGAAGCCATGAGCATTTGATTTCTCGTGCCCGTTGAGCTTATGTGTTCTGTCCTGAGTGACTCTGTTCTTGGTCTCACGTTGTATTTATAGGCCCGCGAATTGAACATGCAGTAATAATAATTTAGCGGCACCAACATGTGGACAAAACGTGACAATACGTAACACGCGCGCCGGCGCGTGAACCTTGTCGACCTCTCTTTTCACACTCCTTTTTATCTTTATTTAATGCAGTGTATCATCATCGCTGACGTACTCAAGTCTCTGGCCCATATTCACGGACACGAGGCCCATTATATATACCATACGTAGTTTGGGCCACCAACAGAATGTTGATAAAATATATATTTCTACGAACTTAC
The DNA here is from genome assembly GCA_963920655.1 of Geranium rotundifolium. Classification (NCBI taxonomy): domain Eukaryota; kingdom Viridiplantae; phylum Streptophyta; class Magnoliopsida; order Geraniales; family Geraniaceae; genus Geranium; species Geranium rotundifolium. Next base: position 176,853 of record OY987319.1, read on the forward strand.
ACAAAACATGGTTACGAAAACATGTTGTGTCCTTTGTCACTGTTCTATTTGAACATTTACACGAAAAAACAATTGGCCATTCTTTTTCAATTCTATAAGTGTAAATAACTTCATGTATATTGATTGAACAAACTTTATAAAAAAATATTGGGAACGAGACGGACACATCAAATCTGAGTTATATTTATTCTTTCCATCCCAAGTAAAAACTAGCGCTAATCATATAGCTTCCTCCGAAGAAAAGTGAAGAGTTTGGTCAAAAATTAGAAAAACTCACAAACGAAGCATACCTAGTATAATTAAGCACGAGTTTAGTGATTTCAATCACCATATATACTAATAATATCATTAACTAAATTATTGCTTGTAAAATAACAAGTCTCCTAACTTGTTTTTTCGATAATTCATACGTACGACGGAAAGCACGAATATAAATACATACCATATATATAACTCACTTCCAAACATGATATTATTAAATTGAAAAACTTGACACAGAAACCAATCGTTGTTGGTCGCCTTGTTACATTTATTAATAGCCAAAACTGTAGGTCAATTAGAGCAGTTGAAGAAGTTCATCATCATCATCTTGGAAGAGTTGCTTCACATTATATGGAGCCATGAGAGATTGGTCACCACTCCACATGAGCTTCGCCAACTGAGAATTGGTGCTTTGGGTTGTGTGGGACCCATCGAACATCACAAACGAGCTCGGGTTGCTGCACAAAAAATACGGATCCACCCCGCAATCTATACCGTTGACATATCCTCCCATTCCACAGCACGCGATTCCACTCGTTGTGAACCCTATTTCATAATAAATAAATAAACATCAATAGTGTTATAAATGTGTAAGAAGTTTGATTTGCTTAAAATATTAAATTCAAGATGTGATATTCCAACACACTCTCATGCGTGTAAGATAAGTTCAAAAACACATGAAAACAACGAAATGGGTGCAGCTAAAGTACAAAAGTCTGATACACGCAAAAAAAAATTAACCCACCTAATAAAAGTTAAAGCTGATAGATACAAACATTTGACATGTTATTTCAGACACCAACAATCTAACTAGGATTAATTATTGTTAGAGTAAAATTATAGTTAGTGCTTCGACTATCAGTTTAACCTTTTACTTGAGTTGATCATCTACTATCGAGTCCACGTCAAATTCAAAATATAAACCTCCATGAGCTTACGTGGGACAGAACCCACGTTCCAGACGCAATAGAGACGAAGCTTTAGAGCGCAAACCACAATAGAGACGAAGCTTTAGAGCACAAGCCGCAATAGAGACAAAGCCTTAGAGCGCAAGAGCCAAAGAGCCGAGCAGTTCACAAGATACAAAAAAAACCGAGTTATAGAGCGCAAGACACTGTAGAGCGAAAATGAAAAAGCGTATGACGCCATAGAGCTAACTCTAGAGAACGAAACTATCACCACATAATAAATTTGATATCTAAAGTGCAAACTCAATTCGGTTTGTCAACCAATTTCAACCTGAGGGAGGATACTAGAATAGGCCCATGGTCAAGCTCATGCGTTTATGACCTTAATTAGTAAAATATGACAGCTATGCTTTGATATGTGTAAGCTTAGGATTTTCTTATATGTGAGGACTTTCTCTTTACAAATAGAAAGGTAAGATATGCACTTTCACATCAAGTTGTTCATCAATAGTATTTATATGTTATTTTACATTTATAATTTCGATTTCGAGTCGATTTGGCTTAGTTTTGAACATGTCAGTTAACTCTAACACTCTTTTATGTGTATATTTAATTATATAGATACAAGTCTACGTAGAAACACAACACAGTACCCACCTAAAAGCTCAAACATGTATATCAAGACCACGGCTCCAATAATGTAATGCACGTAATATAATGATATGACGCAGTTCATACCGTAATTGGTAGGGTTAAGAAGACGGTCGAGGAGGTGAGTGTAGTAATCAAAAACTCCGTATTTGAGGTAGCCATAATCCTCGGACTCCTTCATTGTCCGAAGAGCCTCTCTTAAGGCAATGTTGTGTGAAACTGCAAGTTTTAAGGTAGGCTCGTAGCAACCCTCTACAATCCCTGCACTGTACTTCGCTACCGGCAAGCAACCGATGGGTCCCACGTCTTGAAATGCAAATTTTCTTCCTCCTTTTCTGTATATTTCCTGAAACTCGTAGTTTTTAATAAATAATAAATATATGTCTTCACCTGTATATACATATATATGTATATCCTCGACATTTTCAGTTACATAGGGGTTAATATTGTTGTATATACGTACCTTGATGCCGTTTGTTAATGTGGTGATGATTAAAGCCACATAAGCTTTCTCATCGACTTCAGTCGCGTTCGGATAATCGGAGAAAAAATTAAAATAATCATTGCCCCCAATGCTAAACATGTACACCGCGTTGTTCAGCGTATTCTCGGTTTCCTCCGAACCTATAGTCTCATTCAACGTTCGTGTCACGTTTTCGAATAACTCAAGTTGCTCATCAAGATTTATCTGACACGATATTAATTAATGATATGAATAAATGTATATGATTAGGAATGAATTTGTGGTGTAACTGTGAAATGCTTACCGACGAAGAGTGTTCGTTCAGAACACCGGCTCCATAAGAGGCAAAATTATAGCCGAAGGTTCCATTTGCGGTCGGGTCCAATACCGGTGGAATAAGGGGCATGTCTTCGAAATTGGCTGCATAAGTTATAGAAAACAATAGGTACTAAAATCTTCAATTTAATTCAATGATGCAAAAACTCATAGTTTTCTATTAATTCTTAATTAACTATCAAAATGGCTCGATCTTCTAGTCAATATGGATGGATCCACATTTTAGGTGTTACCCAATATTCAACAATTAGTCACCGAACATTCTCACTCATTTTTCTCACCAATCATTCACTTTCACGAGATCCAATGCTCCAACACTCACTCACATTCATGCCCTCCCATCTTATCATATTTACCATCAACCTCTCTGGTTTCAAACCAGTGAATAAATCTATGCACATATTAGAACTCATTATTGGTTTAAAAAAATTGATTGACAGTTTAACGTGTATATAAGCTATTATTTCACCATGCATATCTATATTTGTTCAATGTGAGATCTTTGGTTTAAGTTTGAAATTCAAGCGTATATCTTGATTTGAATGCATACATGTATGTATATACGTGGAATCTGAAATAATGTTAAGATCTGATATAATGTTAGAAACACTGATAACTTAAATTAAGTTTTATGGATACGAGCTCGTCATGCTACTCAAAAGAAATGCAGATGAATAAAAATAACGGTTACCGATAAAGTCCGGGACGAGCAGGCCATCGGAGTACCTGCCGGTGGCAGAAGTGAAGGAAGATCCATAAGGAGGGTGGTTGGCCACAATATAGGATGTCGGAGTATAGTACTGGTTGTTTCCGGCATCAAAGAGTGAGTCTCCGAACACATAAAGTGTTTTTTGAGTACTACCATAAGCTAGAGAATGAGGGTTTACGAGAACTAGCACAGAAACGGCACACACAAGAGTATTGACACAAAGGGACATTTTGAGGACTGGATTTGGATCCACAACAAGCCCTTCTATTTAAAGGCGGATCTAGGGGTGGCCTCTAAAACTTTGCTATTATAGTATATTATATTATACGTTTAAAGATTTTTTTATATATATTAGTATTTGCTTTATTTGCAATGTGCATGGGTTTTGATTTATTTCCAAATTATTAAGTGTGTCCTATTGTCCTACGAACGTTGGTATACGGTAGTTTGGGACACAAACGCACTATTTATAAAAGATATATCTCATTATAATACAAATTATGTTTTTGATTGAAAATAGCAACACATTTATGATTCAGTTTATTCACTTTAGGAGATGTAGCGAGTCAGCGTGAGTAAAAGTGGATGATAATTACCCAGAAGTTTTAATGCACAAACTTAGCACAAACTCAAAAATTTGAAAGAAAACTAATTCATTATAAAAATAATTTTTTTATCATGAATATGAAGGACATATAGACTTGATTCTGAGCCCATATACCAAAGTTACGTCTATTTAAAATTGAACGGCTCGTTTAGGTTTCTTTATTCGATTTCTCGATTCTATTCTTGTTTTTATTCATTTATGATTAGCTAATAAGTCACTATATATAGTATTATATAAGTCACTAGTGTAATCCATGATGATTAATCATAATAATAGTATTAGGAAACACCAAACACGCGCAATACAAGGTACATACAACATAAACTGTCTCTACTAGAAACCAAAGAAACAAGCATGAAAATGTGAAATCACATTCACGGGAGCGAAAAGAGGTGCATCATATTGTAAGGCCCGGTCACATTGGGTTCACCACTCCAAATCAGCTTGGCCAATTGCGAATTAGCCTTCTCGGTGGTGTGACCCCCGTCGAACCATATATAATCACCAGGGTTCGACCCTCCCCCACCTTTGCGCTGATCGTAACAAGCCACCGTCCCGAACTTGAACCCGTACTTGGTCGGATTCAAAACCCTCTCCTGAAGCGAATTGTAGTAGTCGAATATCGCGTACTTGAATCCGGGGAGTCTCGCAGCCATCAGTTTCAGGGAACGCGACAGGGCCATGTTGTGCAGCCTCGCCAACGAGGACTGTCCCTCGTCGCACGAACCCGAACTCGAATCTATCTTGCCTGGCAAGCAACCCAACGGTCCCGCGTTCTGGAACGCCACCTTCCTCCCCCCCAATTTGTACACTTCCTGCAATCAAAATCGATCCACCCTCAATTACAAATTGATAGAAATAGTGTAAAAAATATTATTAATAGTTGGGTAAAATACAATAGGGGATAGCCCTTTATATAAATTTGGAATTAAGGTAATTAAAAAATACTAATGACAATAGATAATAAAACTAATATATAATAGGAATAAAAAATATTTAATATTATATTTTAACAGAAATCAACAAACAGAGCCACCGAGGAATTGAGGAATCGAGAAACAGGGCGTCTCTTACCCTGAGGACGCTCGTGAGGTTGGAGACGACGGTGGCGACGTATTGTCGCTTCTCGGGCTGAGTCGCGTTCGGGTTGGTGGAGTGATAGCTGAAGTAGTCGTTGCCTCCGATGCTGAACAGGTACACGGCTCCGTTCATGAGCTTCTGTGCCTCTGCGTCGCCGAGCTTCTGCTTGAGCAATTGCTTGACGTCCTTGAAATGGCTCAGCTGAGTCCTCAGGCTTATCTGGAATTTTTCAAAAACGGTGTTACTCGTAATGGTTGTGGTTTTGAATGTGTGTGACCGTTAGTTACCGTTTTACTTACCGTTCCGGGGTGAGTTCCCTCGAGAACGCCCGCTCCGGCGGAAGCGAAATTGGTACCGTTTGTGAAGTCGTGGGCGCTGGGCTGTAGGTATGGCCCGAGAATCGACAGTTTCGCGAACTGGGCTGCAAGATTAAATAAACGTTATACACTAGTCAGACTGGAAATCGACAATTTTCCCAATTGGGTTGCGTAGAGAAATTGAGATAAAGACTAGTATTCTAAAAAAAACATTACATGAACAATAATCGTAAAACATATGGGAGGTGGAAATAATTAATTACCGATGAGGTCGGGGACGATACGGCCGTCGGAGAGGCGTCCGGTGGGGTGCTTGAAGTAAGTTTCGCCGTAAGGCAAGGTGGTGGCGGGTTTATTGAGGGAGGTGCTGGGGAGGTACTGGTTGTTACCGGGATCGAACAGCGAGTCTCCGAACACGAACAGAGCCTTTCGGGTTGAGTAAGCATCGCATTGAATCGGGTTCCATATCGAAATTGAGAGTACGGTGAACAAGAACAAGAAGAGGAATGTGTGAGAAGCCATGAGCATTTGATTTCTCGTGCCTGTTGAGCTTATGTGTCCTGTCCTGAGTGACTCTGTTCTTGGTCTCACGTTGTATTTATATAGGCCCGCGAATTGAACATGTAGTAATAATAATTTAGCGGCACCAACATGTGGACAAAACGTGACAATACGTAACACGCGCGCCGGCGCGTGAACCTTGTCGACCTCTCTTTTCACACTCCTTTTTATCTTTATTTAATGCAGTGTATCATCATCGCTGACGTACTAAAGTCTCTGGCCCATATTCACGGACTCGGGGCCCATAATATATACCATTACGTGGTTTGGGCCACCACCGGAATGTTGATAAAATATATCATCCTACGAACTTATACAAACATGTTTCCGAAACGATCTTGTTGACGTATTGTGTCATTCCGCTGTGAACTAGCCTTGCTTTTAACGTTCAAGCTCGGCTCGTTAAATATTCGATTCGAGATTGTTATAATCAAGCCAAATTTGAGCTTGAGTTTGGGCTCGTTTAATAAACAAGCCGAGCTCGAGCCTGACTTTTTAAGACTCGATAGGTTTGCGAGCCCGGTCGTTTAATATTTTTCGAATTTTATATATATGAAATACTTATAATAAAATTAAACAAGCCGAATCAAGTCGAACCAATTTCAAGTTAGCTCATTTATTACCTAATGAATTATTTATAATTTATTTAACTTTTAATTAATATTTGTATTTAAATTTAAGCGAACTATATCGAGCTCGAGCTCGTCTTTTCATATCGAGCCGAACTCGAGGTTAGTTTTATAACCTCGTTCGAGCCCGAGCCGAGCTCGAACCGAACACTTTTTTCACGAGTCGAGCCGAGCCCTGTCAAAATGAGACTCAACTCGGCTCCTTTACACCCTCCATTCGTCACTGTTCTATTGGAACATTTCCATTTACATGAGCAAAACAATTGGGTGTTCCTTTATTCTTTTTCAATTCTATAAGTGTGAATAATTTAGTATAAATTGATTAACAATTTATAGTTTCCTCCTATGGAAAGTGAAGTGTTTGGTTAAAAAATGGAATAACGGTCAAACGAAACATATTATTAATCGTGTGCCGTACTAGAGTCAATGTTGAAGCAACTACTTATGATTGAAACTAAAATTAAGTTTCATCTCTCGATGCTAAAGTTGTGGGTGAAGCCCCAAAAATAACATAGTAGATTACAAAAATTACGTAGCAACCTTTCTTAATTAAGACAATGTTGTAGTGTGAAACTGCAAGTTTTAAGGTAAGGCCGTAGCAACCTTCTACCATCCCCTTACTGTACTGCGTCACCGGCAAGAAATCGATGGGTCCTACTTCTTGGAATGCGAATTTTCTTCATCTTTTTCCATATATTTTCTGAAACTCGTCTATATTAATAAATAACAAATTTACATCTATATAAACTTGACATTAAATTAACATAAGAGTCATTATTGTTGCATATATGTAGCTTGATGCCATCTGTTAATTTGGTGACGAATAAAGTCACATGAGCTTTCTCATCGACTTAAGTTACGTTGTGTTAATCAGAGAAAAATTTTTACGTTCGTGTCACGTTTTCGAATAACTCAAGTTACTCATCAAGATTCATTAATTTGACACGATATAAATTAAAAGTATAAATAAATATATATATGATTAGGAATTTATTTGTGGTATAAGTGAAATGCTAATTACCGACGTAGGGTGTTCATTAAGAAGCAAAGTTATAGCTGAAGGTTCCATTTGCAGCCGAGTCCAAGACCGGTGGAATAAGAGGCATGCCTTCTAATTCGGCCGCATACATTATAGAAAACATGCACTAAAATTTCCGTTTTAGTTCAATGTTGTAAAATTTTCGACTTACCTTATAATTCTCCGGTTAACCCTTTAATTATAATTTTTTATTTAATTATTAAATTACCTTTACAGTCTATCAGCGTTATCAATTTTTACAATACTGATTTAATTACATACGAGACTCGATCTTCATGTCAATTGGTGGATCCACATTTTAGGTAGTACGTACCCAACATTCAAGAATCACTCACCGACTATTCTACTTCATTTCTCTTACCACTCATTTACTTCCACGAGATCCAGTGCCCCATTCACATTCATGTCTCATGTCAGTCTCTCTTCCCTCCCATCTCATCATATTTACTATCAACCTTGTCGGTACCAAAGTAACAAAAATAAGAGAGAAATCTTAATAAACTAATATATATGGGCTAATTAATAACCTTAATGCAAATATAATCTAACACAAAGAAAATTTACATAGTATTTTACTCTTAACTTGAAAGACGTGTCTAATAATCTTGAATCTAATGTATATATAAATTACTATTAAGCGATACACTTTTCTTTTTGTCAACAATTTTATATCAATATTTTGTACTTGACTATATGTGATATAATGAGTAAGACAACACCAAATTAATTATTTACAAGTCATTTAAATACTCAAGTTCAATTGATGAACCAGTTAGATAAGAGCATCGGTACCATATACTCTTTCAATGTTGCATCGGTACCGAAATCAAAGAGTGAGTCTCCGAACACGTAAAGTCATGTGTTTTTGTTACTACACTGAGTTATTATATAAGGGTTCACGAGTACTAGCAAATAAACGACACAAACAAAAGTATGTGACGCAAATTAAAGGGACATTTTGTGGATTGGATTGCCACTAAAATTTAAACCTTTAAACCATATATTATATGCTTTTAATATTTTTAATCAATTTTTGCATTACTTAAAATGTGCATGTGTTTTGATTTATTTCTAAATTATTAAATGTGTCCCATTGTCCCACGAACATATATGTAGTTTGGGACACAAATGAACCATTTATAGAAGAGATAGTCTCGTTTTTATACAACTATTTTAACATATTTGTTACTGACATACAATCAACTTTAAAAAATTTGACTATTTTTATATTAACTTACATCCTTAAAGACGGCTAATTACAAAGTTAGCATGATTGATGATAATAATATAGGGTAATTTTTCTTATAGTCAATACGAAATAATACAGGCAAACAAATATAATATCGTTGAACTCAATACTCGACTTTAAGGTTGTGAGATACGCAACATATCATTATCTATTTCGAGTACACTAATTAATAGTCACAAAATTAAGCATTGAACTCGTTGAGATTGAATTGAAAAACAAGTTCCACAATAACTCACTGAGTCGATAACTCATACACTTGCAACATAAAATTCGTCTACAAACATAGAAGTACGTAGACCGAAGACAAGATGAAGTAGATCGAAGACAAGATACGTAGCTAGTACATAATTATTCTACGCTCGATCTTGGTCATCTTGTTACATTTATTCATTATATATAGATTGATATAGCTAGCTAGATATAAAGATGTGGGTCATAATAATTGTAGGTCGATTATTATTAGACCATTTAGTGAGCTTGTTGGTCATCTTCAAAGAGTTGCTTCACATTATACGGAGCAATGAGAGATTTGTCACCAAACCACATGAGCTTCGCTAACTGAGAATTGGTCTGCTGGGTTGTGTGGGCCCCATCGAACATCACAAACGAGCTCGGGTTGCTGCATAACAAGTACACACTCATCCCGCAATCTATACCGTTGATGTATCCTCCCAATCCACAGCATGCTATTTCACTTATCGTGAACCCTGATTAATATTAATAACATCACAAAATAAAAAATCAAACTTCATATATATATGACATAAAAGAGATTCCTAAGGTGTAGGACTGTCCAAGTTTGGTTTTGAACATAACCGACTAGTTTGATTTGAAGAAAATAAAAATTGAAATAAATGGAATTCGATTCGGTTTCGTTTTGAACACATCGATGGGATTTCATTTTTTGAAGAGATTTTTATGAAATTCTCACAACTTAAAACATACGTTTTGACTTACCAATTTTTGTTTGATTTTTTTTCGGTTTACATGAAATTCCCACATTTTCGGACGTTCCTGATTTATTATGCGACTTAATTGTTTTTGGACCAATATTTTCAAGCCAAATTAATAAGGATGGGTGATGACTTAAAATTACTCACGTGTCTAAATCGACCGATTTTGGTTCAGTTCGATTTTTTATCGGTTCATGTTTTATAAACTGAACGATAGAGTTAGGTTTGGTTTTGAACCAAATCAAGTCAGTTCTATTTAGTTTGATTGTTCTTGGGGTCGGCTCATTTATTTTTGGGCAGCCCAAATAGAGTGAAACCCAAAGCGTATGGTGAATTAAATTGATTTTCTGGTTAATATTCTTAAGAAGAAACTCAAGCGAGTTTGAGGCTCACACTTCCTGTTAAGAGGTTTGTAAGTTCAAACTTTGTTGAGAGCAAAATCACGAAGGTTCATGAGTAGACTAAGGACATGATTTAATTTTTTAAATATAAAATAATTTATCTCGATGATTCAGTATTTAGCTTATATTATAAATTTACAGTACATGATTTTTACTGAATAATACTGATGTTTAATTAGTTTGTACGTACCATATTCTGTGGGGCTCTTAATTCGGTTTCGGAGTTGATTGTAGTAATCGAAAACTCCGTATTTGATATGGCTATATTCTTGGGACGCCTTCATGGTCTGGAGAGCCTCCCTTAGGGCAGTGTTGTGGGACTTTACGAGGTTCTCAGCGTACTCATAGCAACCATCTATCATTCCCGAATAGTACTTCAGCGTTGGCAAGCAACCAATCGGCCCTACGTCTTGGAACACAAATTTTCGACTTCCTTCCTCATATATTTCCTGAAATAAATCGATAAAATTAGAATTTTTTTACACGATAACGTCCCTATGTTTCATAAATTCTCACGTATTAAGTTTTTAGACCATCATATCTACTACTTACTCTGTATGAGTGTTGATTTGATTCAGGACATATTCAATGTTAATTATAAGTACCTTGACGGCGGTGGTTAATTTGGTGACGACCACGTCCACAAAAGCTTTCTGTACGGTCTGGGAAGCGTTTTTGTGATTAGTGACAAAACTTAAATAATCATTACCGCCCATGCTAAACAAGTAGACAGCGTTTTGTAGCACGTTGTTGGCTTCACTTGCACCCAAACTCTCCTTCAACTTTTGTGTCTTGTTCTTGAATACTACCATTTGCTCCGCAAGATTCATCTATCACGCATATATACACCACACAATTTCTATAATTAATCACATCATTAATCAATCATATTGTATAATTAATCATATATATATATATATATATATATATACACACACACACACATACCGCACCGTCGTGATCATTGAGACAACCGGATCCGGCAGAAGCGAAGTTATAACCGAAACCTCCATCTGTAGTATTCGGGGCCAAGGCCGGTGGAATGAGAGTCATTTTCGCGTATTGGACTGCACGTACATGTCATATTTTGTTACAAATTAGAAAGATCGAGTGATAAACAAAACAAAAATAAAAACATTAAACAAAAAAGTATTCAGTCACGTTACAATATTACACTATTTATAATATTACACTCAAACCCTTATCAAAAAAAGAAAAAGAACATTAAAGTTATTCTGACAAAAAGCCTACGTTTAGATTATGCATCAAATAATCAAAACTCGAGCTAGCACAATCACGATGACATACATATATATGCAATCAAAGATATAGCCGGCACGTTAATGAAATATAACAAACGGATCATATATAAATTATTTCATGCGCGCGCGCGCACACACACACATATATATATATATATCTTATTATTAATCAAGTACCCAGAAGGTCGGGGACGAGCAAGCCATCGGAGTGCCTGCCGGTGGCAGAGACGAAGGACATTCCATAAGGGTGGTGGTTGGCCGGAACGTAGGTTGTCGGAGTATAATACTGGTTGTTTCCGGCATCAAAGAGCGAGTCTCCGAACACATAAACAGCTTGTCTAGTACCTGTCCTAATACGACCATAGCCACAACAACTCGTAGGATTCAACAGCAAAATTGTTAAAAGGACACAAAGGAACAGTATGTTCGCGTTAATATTGCAACTAGGAACAAGAGACATCTTGTGTTGTGGATATTGTGTTTTTCTCACTTTCTTCGCCTCTATTTATACTAATTTCGGTATGAAATATAATAATTTAAAACGAATTATGTGGTTTTATTTATGAATATTCGTGATCAAATTCCATAAAAATATGTAGCTTTTGCACGATTAAAATATCTTATATATGCATGGAGATGTCCAATTATAATGTCTTTATTACACGTGCATGTACTTTTTAGTTTGTTTTCAATAAACATGTTATTCGATTTATTTACTAAATTAAAAGAACTGAGATATTTAGTGGCCCACCTTATCTTATTATCACCTTCTCATGATCTCTCAATTTAAATTATCTTCTCAATAATACACAATTTCATCTTCCCAAGAGTAGAATACCAACGAAAATATGTTTAATATATATCCTATGAACCCTATTTGTATAATTGAATCATAAGATACATCGAGGATCTTTATATAATTTATAGGGATAAGTACATATCACTGTCTATTATATGAGATCGGTATTATTAGAGCCGCTTACCAAGATGTAATATGCAACTGATAAAATACAAAATTGATACCATCAAGTAATCAATTCTTAAATCTTTTTACAAGCTGCACACATGCATATAATTGTGTATATATAATGAAGTCTAAAGTAGGTCAAACTGCTGTCAATAGTAAAAAATGCATACATACTAGGTCCGCAACTGGTAATATGTCAGTTATATTTGACCGACCGTTGACAATGGTAAGATATGTGACCGTTTGTAGCCATGGTTAAGGGTTGCGAACGTGAAGTCAGTGTGTGTTGTTTTTTTGAAGGAGCGTATTTATTTTAAGGAATTTGCGTAAGAGTAATTTGTAAGAGTAAAAGAAAAAAATTGTACGCAACCAAAAAAATCATACCACATTTGTCAAATCGATACATCAATAATATGGATTTAAACGAATCTAATCCTTTCACTTCCATAAACATTACATCGTGAAATGGTTTGATCAGTGTGGTCTAGACAAGTTCGAGATCTGATGAGGAAAACATATAGAAGATTTTTTAATTTAAGAGAGGTATACATGCATTTATTTGTTTATTAAATTTCAAGTCAATAGTGTATGTTTCTACATTGATTTCTACATATTTGGTCAACGAAATTGGCCTTATTTGAACTAATTGCACTCTCATCATGATCGCTAGAGATAGAAGAGTTGAGCATAACGATGATAATGAAATTTTGTTATCGTATCGATTTAGTTTCGACTAGTCTATTATATGGTTGAAAGTTGGAACAGTTCGTTCTGTTATTAAGAACTTTTAAATCTTGGATTGCTTACAGAATAGAGATTGAACAAATCAATGTAAATAAATTTAATAAGTTTTAAATAGAGATGTGGTTGACTTAATTTAATAGAAATCAAAATTAATTTGAGAATACGACATAACAATATTATTTATTTTGCTTTAGAATAATGTTATCGGAATACATGGATTTGTAGTGCCCCATCTTATCTATCGATTTACATTATTGTGTTAATAAATTATTAATACACAATTTTATCTTCCCAAGAGTATAAGACAGAGACATAATTTAATGTTTTTGTTTGTATTGAAATATATAAATATGAAGTAGCATGTGTAGTATATATATAGATTATGAACCTTATTTATATAGTTGAAATACACAGCGATGATCTTTATATAAATTATCTCATATCACTATGTCTATGGGGCCAAAAAGGCTCGTCAATCCACCCTAGCCCGCCGACCCTCCTCGACACAAACCGACATGGGACGATCTAGAACAGTAATGAATCGAAAATTAATCAAATAAAAATATATAGTCATGTATAAAATAAAAATATACATAATAATTATAAATGCAAGAGAAATCTACAATTTATTAGTTTCATACAATTGTATACAATGATATTTGTTTTGACTGAGCGAATGTTATATTTATCGTATATTTCATAATATATGTAGGGTCGAACTAAAATACAAATTAGGTAGTAGCTAGCATACAAATGTTAAAACAGTTCCTAACCGTTTGATTTTGTAATTAATGAGTGAGATTTATGCTTACTCGTCAATGACACACTAATGTAATTATGAATTAATTGATAATTTATTATAGTCATTTGACACCAATATAAGATTTTAGTTGCGCCGTGGATCCTTGCCCTTAGTAGCTCCGGGCATCGAAATTGTCCCATCTCTCAAAAGCACCACAGTGCAATTTCAATCTCCCGGCGGATGAGACCTCATTGCTGTGGGGGTGGCACCTTAAGTTCGAGGCCAGTTTTAGGGACGAGTCTGCGACGTCGCGGGCTCATCCTTAGAACTGGCCTCGACACTACTCTTTCTCTCACTACTAAACTTCTTCTTCATTTCACTTCTCTCTTGTTGATTTGACACATTAAAATGAAATGTGAGTGATGGACGTGAAATCCCAGCTAGCTAGTAACTATTACTTATATAAAAATACAAATATAGTAGGACAAACACTTATCCTCATTTTTTTTTTCATTTACTCATTTTGCATTGTATATATAAAAGAGAGTAATGAAAATAAAATTTTTATATTCATTTTATATGTATGCATGCTTCTGGTCACGCACCCATTTCAAAGATACGTACACGATTTCTGAATAAGCTGACCATTTTCCATGATCAAAGAAAAACAAATTTCTAACTCATTTTAACATGTAGCTAGTGATCAACACCTATATATGTTCCAATATTTCATATCATGCCTTAATTTTTATTTAACTTTTCATCCCGAATATGGTTATAAATGTGAATCCACTCTATTTGTGTTTTTGTCTTGAGAAATGAAGAATTTTTTATTAAGAGAATTATGACCCCTAGTTTAGTATTTACCAAAACAATACTCTTCCTTCAACAATGTGCTTTCTATGAATAACCTGCTCTTTTTTTTTTCATAAACTAGCATAAGTTAATTGTAATTTTCATTATAAAATTTTAAATATCGTGTAAATTAATTTTAAACAAAATTAATTGATCTATTTTCAATCGAGTGGACTTGGACCTATCCATTTTTCTGCCGGCTCAATCATAATGCTTTCAGCCCACACTCTATAACCCATTTCGTAAGTTAATTATTGGTATGGATTAGGCCCATTTGTTTTGAGGGAAAAAGGCCCAAAATCTTTAAACCCTAAACATCCTATTCCCGGCACCTCCTCTTGCGCCAAATCCTCTTCTTCAACTACAACTATCATTTTATTTTATTTTTACTTTTCTCCTTTCAAGTATTCTTAATTCTCATAATTTTTTTCGGTTCTCATCAATTTTTTTCATCTCCGATCGACTTCTATAACATTGAGACCCATCAATTTCTATAAATTCAACAATTCGGATATTCATATTCAAGGTATGTACTGATTTCAGATTGGTTGGCTCATCGGGATATATTTTCTATTAACTTTTTTATTTCCACCATCTTCTTTTTGCTGGAGTTTTTTTTTGAGTTTTAGAGTGGTGAAAATTTTTATGGGTTAGTTTTAATTTTGTGGGATAGTTTAATGTGAATATGCAAAATGGTTTGCCTGAATTTTGTGACTTCATTTGCTGGTTTTGGTGTTCCTCATGATTGATCGAGCAAATCTCAATTTTTTAGAATATTTAATGTTTTTTGTTTAAAAACCTGTATATATGTGGGAGAGATTTGTCTAAGAATTCCTGACTTTGCGGATATTTCTGTAGATGGGTTAAGCTTCCAAGCTCAAGATTATATAAGTTGAATCTTTGTATTTATTGACTTTTTTGGAGCCCTGTAATTATATCATTTAATCTAATTTATGTATATGCTTATGTACTATGTGATCTAATTTTTAATTTTTATATTTACTATTGTCATATATACATAATGTGTGTTACTTGGACTAAATCAGTAAAGTTTATTATGTCCTATTTTTAATACTATTGTTTAATTAATTAATAAATTTGTTGGAATATGATATTATTTTTCTACACAACAAAAGGCCCAATTTCTAATTTGCGCTTTAGGCCCCAATAATTGTTGAGCCGGCCCTGATGCTACTATAATGAGTTTGTGGTTTGTTTGTATTAAATAGAGATTTTCTGGAAAAAATGCTTGCCCATGGATGGAATTTTAATTTGATGTAGGTGTAAGAAAGATGTCAAGGTTTCGTTCTATGTTGCAAGCTTCTGTGAATGCAACCAAGAAAGGTCAGTGGATCAGATTGATGTTTTTCTATATGGTGGCCTTGATACATTATTGGAGATAAAAAGGGTATTGTTATGTTTTTAGTTTTTGTTGGAATTTATCATCATGAGCTATAGTTTATAGTATAAAAATTTGTGCTTTATAGTTATTATCATATGGGAATGATACTCTTCATAAGTTTGATCATGCTGAACTGCAGCTTTAACGTGGAATGTTGAAGACTTGATTCCTCCTAGTGAAAGATATATCTTCAATTTCAATAAAATGGAGGAGCTCAAAAGATGGCATCTATATTCTGATTCGGAATATGGAGGTATATTATACTCAACTCAATTTATATTTCACACGAGGTTTGTGAATTTATCATTATACTCTAATTCAATAACATTTTATGAATCATTGCATTGCTTACTGTCACTTTGAATCTAAAAAGCATTTTAAGCTGAATGTCTGCTTTAGTAGTGTGAAATCTGATAAAAAGAGGCTTATCATCATCCAGACAGCAGTATCGCTGATAAGAGGAAGAATACTGCTTCTCCTAGATCAATTGATATAGAAGATGCACGTAAACTAATGGAACTTTTCAGGTTTTTCATAATGGAACTTTTTATTTGCACTTGTTTGTAATTGTCTAAGTACTATATTGTGGAAGATGTGAGTTTATGGCCTGATATCCTGATGCTTGTCTATGACTAGGCAATTGGAAGATGTATTTGCAGAGTTCATGGAGCGATTACTTTGCAAGTAGTCTAATTTATTCTTTATGTTTGATCAATTCAGGTTTGTCATCTGCGTCTTTGGAGATCACTGATGCTGGAAGAGGACTAACTGGTACTGTTCGAGACTTGACTTCACATGCCAACTTCTATTTTGTGTTCTGGAGCAGCGTCTGTCTACCACCTTTTGTTATCTGGGAACCATTGTATACGATACTTAAAATTGCATAAATTAATTTAACACAATCTTACATTTTACTGAGTAGAAAACACTTTTTTAGTTGCTGACTGCTGTTGCCCACCTATTATTAATGCCATCACATTACAGTTATATAAGACAGACCGCCACATTCACGAGTTTTTTCTTCTTCGGCGCATCTTTCAACATTTTGAGATCTTAATCCTTCTTCTGGGTCATTTGTATCTCACTTCTTATGCATGTGTAGGTGTTTTCTCCGGGAACCTTTCCTCAGATACGACTGAGGGGACAGGCTGGAACATCAGCCGTAGCGGCTTCTGTGGAATGCGATCAAAGAAGGTGTGAATGGTATTTCCTTTAAGTCTTACAGATCGTAAAATCAGTAGTCGAAGGTGACTGGACTCTATTTATGACATAGTTAAATTACTGTCAAGTTCAAAGGTACATCAGGTTCTTAATTGTTGGCTTTTCTGCAGTATCAATGTGGAGTGTTAGGTTAATGTCCTGCAAATTTTGTTGCTTTTCAATCTGATCCGTGTTCTCTATGCATAATTCCTTCATAAAGTAAACATAAGAGCTCTAATTCATTGGCCATGGCCTCCAATCTTCGTTTCTTCATTTCCATACCCCAAGGCAATTGATTTGCTTTATTTCTCACGTATGAAACATAAACTGTTTACACTCATAGCTATGTGAGTCACTGAACTTTTTCACTTCGATTTATTTGTAAGGATTAGCGAACTAACATGTTTTGCACCCATGTGTCAAATACAAGAAGTAATAAAAATGGATTGCTTTTGGAAACTCGGTACAAACATTAGATTTAGGTATTAGAGTAGGATTTTCCTGTATTATTGCTTATCAATTTTTTTTATAAAATAGAGTGCTTTTGGAAACTCAGTACAAACATTAGATTTAGGTATTAGGGTAGGATTTTCTTGTATTATTGCTGATAATTTTTTTTATTTATAAAATAGATTGCTTTCTTTCAAGTGAACACACTTCCTCTTTCTCCAATAGACTAGTTGTAATAGAATGATGTTTTGTATCTTCTGCAGTTTGATGGATACATCGATTTGGACGCATATGATACGATAGCATTAAAGCTTAAAGGAGATGGACGATGCTACATATCTACAGTAAGTTGTCTTCCTCGTGTACTCTTCTAGCAAATTAGAAAATTATAACAGAAAGTGTGAAGCAAGACTTGTATATTTGATGTCACCACCAAAATCATTTGTAGATCTATACGGAGAATTGGGTAAATTCACCGGGACAGGAAGAAGATAATTCATGGCAGGCATTTGTTTTTGTACCCAAAGACAACTGGTACATTGCAAAGGCAGGTTACATATTATTGATGCTAATTTGCTTAGTAGTTGATATGACACAAACACAAATTCTATATAGTTTTTTAACAATGTGGAGATGTTTCTATTTCCAGATTCCACTTTCTCGATATTTACCAACGTGGAGAGGAAACGTGATAGATGCAGATATAGAGATGAATCCGTCTCGCATTCTAGGCATGTCCCTGTCTGTCAACGCGGAAGGCGGCGTGCGAGGGGCAAGAACTGGACCGGGAGATTTCAAGGTCGAGATTGATTGGATCAAAGCTATGCGAACAACACAGTAACCATTGACAAGGAGATTAGCTGTATCAAAAATTGTTTAACTGTGACAATAAGACAGCTGAGAGACATGGAATTAAGCATTTCCTTGATGTGTTTTGTATCGTTTTCCATACTTGAAAATCACGTGAGTCGAGGGAGGTACTGAGCCTGAGAGGTCGAGATCACGTGACAGTGGTTGTGGGACCCACGCATGACGTCATGCTCACATTTTATGTGCATCCTAATCTTTGGTCAGGTTTGGGCCCATAGTAATGGGCTCAAGTTCAGCCCACTCAACCAATCGGAAGAGAGCGAACTGGAAGCACCACTGGCATGACTTACCGACAGCTGCCGGTCGCCGAGCATTGGTTACTTCACCTGACGGTCACTTTACAATTCAGAAAACAAGCCCATTCCATGGGTCAGGTACGGTGTGTAATTTCGGGGAAGTTGATGGAGATTTCCGTAAATCGGGATATAATAAACCAAACTCGACCCACCACACCTAACCCGAACCCACTTCTTCACCACGCCACGTGTCACCGACGCCGTCTCTCCGTCGACCGATGGTTACAAGAAGAACACACCTGATCTGACTTTTCTTCTCCACTTAAAAGCCCATCTTCAACCTCTCTCTCTCTCTCTCCTCTCACCAGATCGGCGCACAATAGCCCCATGGACGCCGACGACGAGATCCAGCCATCGTCGCCCCGCCCCAACGGCAGGATCACCGTCACCGTCGCCTCCGCCTCTCCTCCGCCGGCGGCGCAGACCGGCGACTCCTTCACCCTCGCCCTCCCGATCCAGAACCCGCCGCCGCGCAGCGGCGGAGGCGGCGGAGGAGGGAGGGAGGATTGCTGGAGCGAGGGAGCTACGGCGGCGCTGATCGAGGCCTGGGGAGAGAGGTACCTGGATCTGAGCAGAGGCAACCTCCGGCAGAGCCACTGGACGGAGGTCGCCGACGCCGTCAACGGCCGCGGCGACAGAACCAAAACCCCCAAAACCGACGTCCAGTGCAAGAACCGGATCGACACGCTGAAGAAGAAGTACAAATCGGAGAAGGCGAAGCTCTCCGCCGGCGCCGGCCCCAGCAAGTGGCCCTTCTACGACCGCCTCCACCACCTCATCGGCCCCACCGTCAAACCCTCCCCCGCCGCCGCCGCCGCCGCTCCTCACCGCCGTCAGAGCCTCCCCGTCGGGATACCCGTCCAGATCCGCCCCATCTCTCAGATCCGGCTGTCCCGCCCGATCGACTCCGACTCGTCGCCGGAGAATTCGCCCGTCAAGAGGCCGAAGATCCTGAACCCAAAGGCCAAGGACGTCGGTGGCGATTCCGACTCCGATTCGATCACTGAATTGAGCAGGGCCATACTGCAATTCGGGGAAGCGTACGAGCAAGTGGAGATGTCGAAGCTGAAACAGGCGGTGGAGATGGAGAAGCAGAGGATGAAGTTCACGAAAGACCTGGAGCTCCAGAGGATGCAATTCTTCATGAAGACGCAATTGGAGCTCTCGAAGCTCAAACATGGAAGGAAGGCTAAAAACAACAGTGATCGACAATGATGATCACAGTGTGTAATCACAAGTGCTGTATTGTATCTTCTCTTAATCATTTATCAACAACTATTCAACTTTATCGAATCGAATTCACTCATAAAAACTTCCCAACTGAAAGGTGTTCCATCAGTTTGGTTTCGATTTCAACCCAACTGGAAGGTGTTCCTTCAGTTTGGTTTTGATCTCATTTTATAAAATGGGAACCGGCAAAAATATTAAACCAAATGAAAAAATCCATTGATTTAAAAGTCACTGATTTTTATTATTTATGCATAAAATATTGATCAAGTAAATATTAAATTAAGATTAGCTTAAAATGTAAGAACTTTATGAAAATTTGTTAAAAGAATTTTAACCAAAAACTAAAATGTTAACTAACAAATTAAACCGGTCTAAATTGTAAAACTTTCATGAAATTTAGCTTGTTTCAAACTGATTCAGTTTTCATTTTTTTCAAACCAAATTAGTCGTTTTAGTTTAAAACTATCAGTGTACAACCATATTTTCAGTTTTTCGTTTTGAAGTTTTCAAATCGTTGTTAAGACTGCTCAAAATTAACCTAAAATCAAATTGGAGCCAAAAATACAAAAACCAAACGAAATTGTTTAAGCATTGCTTTCGAAACTTAAGAACATGAATTAGTCAATTTGGTTCAATTTAAATTTGTTAAAACTGTTATTAACCAAGTAAACCGAAGATGGTTTCATGTAGGGGCAATTACAGGTTACTATACGCGCCCAAACCTTATTCTAGGATCGCTATACCATATTTGAATTTAAGACAATTTTTTGTTAAATCGAACAGAAATAGTTTGTAATACTATAAAATACCTTGTTATATAAATTTCGAATGAATAATTATTGATAAATATAAAATAACTATTTTATCCCTACTTTAACATAAACTAACCTTATGTTCAAATAGTGTATTAGCCATTTTGTATAACATACTATTTTTTTTAAAAAACTTACGAATCATTATGTGAAATTACAAGTTCAACCTCTCTTACCTTTCTCTATTTTCTGAAATTTCATAAACTTTCTCTTCACAACAATTATCCAACACAAATACAAAAACTAAAATATCAATTATCAATTATCCACTATCAAAATCAATAATCCCACTGTCGTTCAAATTCATGCCTATATAGGCCTCTCCCTCGCCCATCAACCCTCTTTCCTCGCCGATCCTCATAACCACCTTACGAAGAAGAAGACAAATCTTTGAAGGAGCGCATGCACCACAATCTCCGCGACGTTCAAATAGTTACGTAACCATAAATACTAAAATCGAACAAAATTGTTTAAGTATTGGTTATGAAACTTAAGAACATAAATTAGTCAGTTTGGTTCAGTTTAAATTTATTAGAAATCACGATTAACCAAGTAAATCGAAAATGGTTTAACATACATGAATCAATATCAAATGGTCTCCTCTTTGTTATCTCTTATTTATCTCCACGCCTCTGACCGGTTCATCGATACCGCCTATACCGTGGACTCCGCCTACATCCGGGCAGTTTATTTTTTCGGATTCACACCAATGTCGGTCCGCACTTCAGTTCTAGAAATCAGTAACTGAATTGATCGGTCTGGTTTGTGGTTTAGACCTCCGGTTCTGGTTAGCCGGATTTGAGCTGCCCTAATTGTTGTCACGCGGTGTTTAATTACATCCATGCCCTTGGCGGTCAATACGCTCCACGTGGCCCCACCGCCTAAATTTCAAATCCTACGTCGTTGCTGGGCGCGGAATGATAAAAAAAGGTCCACTCATTATGCGATCCAATTCTAAAACGATACGCGGTGGGTCCTACAATCCCTTCACATCCCAACCGTCAGTCGCTTAATCAAAGATTTAACATTTTCACAAGGACATTTAAAAAATTAAACCGCCCAAAAACATTATTTTCTAGGTTATTAATTAATACATAAGTTGAAGAAACCCAGAGAAAGTGATACGTGTCGAAACAGTGACAACAATTTTGTAAACATGATCCGAAACCAAACTAATCATATTGGCCACCCATGGATGGTCACACACCTTGAAAATGAAACTTCAATCCATTGCCAACTATAACCATCTTTTGTGTTTTTATTTTCATAAATGTACTCTCAACAAGTGCGATACATATATAAATCTAACTAATCTGAAAAAATTGTCACAAACCTTACAATTTTATTATAAAAAATGGCTATGAACTTGACATTCTTTTTCTTCTTCTTCAAAATATGTATATTTACCATAAAACGACGGAAATACGTTACCAAAAAACTTCAACTATAACTCGTTCATTTTTTTTTTTTAATTCGAACTTGTCTAGATTTGAACTCTTATAAAGGCATCAATGGTTTGCTAGAGGATAAATAACAACTAACTTAAACTGAAAACATATATTTAAAAAAAAGTATTTCAATATGCAAAAACAAATTATAAGTTCATACCTATTGTTTACGAAATAAAAAAGTTTATGATTTTTTTTTTGCAATTTATCATAAACCATGCATGATTCTTTAGTTCATGGGTATGAGTTTTAAAATTGGAAATGATGCTGATTTGAATATAACAACCATAGACTGAAAATAAAACAAGGTCATTGCTTGAATTGCAATATTGGTGTTGTACACTCATTACTATCTCTCAAACTTTAATTTTAAACTAAGCATTAAATTTGGAATCTCCGTTCAATGGGAATGTAGACAGTTGACCAGACTTTGATATTCTTGTACATTCCCCGAAATACCCCTCTCATGAATAGTGGTCCAATATTCAACTTTTGTACACATTATATTGCATTAAAGGACCACAGCGAGTCATTTTCAAGAAAATATATTAAATAAAATCAGTAGGTAACACTCACCCTACTCAATTATGCCTCCCAACGAAACATGAGTTTGATAAATTAAAGAAGATGGCCATTTAATTACACTCCCACCCAATTAAAAATATAATTTCAAATGTTAATGCAAGGAAAGGGCAGTTTGGTCATTATGTTTTATCAATTATTGTTGTAAATTAGAGGAACATCAATGGAGGCGGAGGGTCATTGCGCCAATTCCAAATCTTAGTTTTTAGTAAAAGATTTTACGAAAATTACTAAGGAAGCTTTTGTCTGAAGCTCCAACAAAAAACAACAATACCACTCTTCTTCTTCTTCGTCTTCTTCATCATCATTTTCTTCTTCTACTGTATTTTTTTTTCCAACAGAGTGTGCTGAGAGAGAAATGGAAGCTACGGTTTTGTTTTCTGGAACGAGTAAAGCAGTAACCATATCGTAATTGCATTAGGGTTTCTTCTTTTTTGCTCGAAAGTTTCGATTTTTTCCCCTTCGCAGAGACCAAATGTTGATGCCCATTTGAGCACGAGGATCCGATTCTCCAATCGGCAATCTGGGTTTCGATTTCGACGATCTCACTCGCATTTCTGCGCATCGGTTAGTGATTTTTGTTAATTGTTCATCTGGGTTTGGCATTTCAATTTCGGTCTGATTTTGCATTTGGTTTTGATTACCCATAATCAGATCTGGGACGAATCTCGGTACCGTATTGAAAGCCATCGCTTTCTATTTTGGTGCTTCAGTTTCTTTTTTTTTGTTTTTTAATTTAAAGTGCATTTTAGCTTTTGAATTGGGGTTTTGGGATTGAGATCTGTGGTGGGTTTTTGGTGAAGCATTTGAGTTTGAAGCTACTGAGTTCTTAGCTATTGGATGCTCAATGACTGATTGCTTGCTTCTTCATTGATCTCACTGCTTCTGTTTTATGTTGCTCATATAATTCAATATGATTATGTGTTCATTGATTTGAACTCTTGTAGTTCGCTTTAGCTCTGCATTGTTCTTGAAAGTGTCTGAATTTGAGTTTTTCCGTGTTTTTGGATTTGGCTGATTAGGATTGTGAAGATATATGAGGTTTGTATAGAGATAGTATAATTGCAGCTGAGAGGAAATGAAATCCGAGGTGCCTCTTGACTATGCCATCTTCAATTTATCCCCGAGGCGGTCGAGGTGAGGATATTTACATATATTGTTCGATGAAAATAAAATTTTAATCTGGTCCTTTCTATTTGTCAGCTAAGATGCTTATTTTCTCCATTTTTTGGCAGATGTGAATTGCTTGTTACAAGTGATGGAATTACGGAGAGGCTCGCTTCGGGGCTATTGAAACCATTTGCCACGCATTTAAAAGTCGCTGAAGAGCAGGTTGCGTTGGCAGTTCAGTCAATCAAGCTCGAAGCAGATAAATGTAGCGATGGTGAAGTTTGGTTCACTAAAGGAACACTCGAGAGGTTAAGCCGATTTCCAATACAGACCCTTTCGGGTACAACAGGCCTCTCCATAATCTAATTTTCTCGGCACTTCTTGCTTGTAGGTTCGTGCGATTTGTTAGCACGCCAGAGGTCTTGGAGCTGGTCAATACATATGACACGGAGATGTCTCAGTTGGAAGCAGCCCGAAACATATACTCACAGGTGGTAACAGCATTTCCTTTATAAGAGCACGTTGGAAATGAACATTTCGAAACAACGCTAATTATGGCCTTCTCATTTTTCTTCTTCTATTGATTATTCAGGGTGTTGGAGATCAGCTTTCCAATGCATCAGGTAGATGTTTTAATATTTACCTTTCAAGTAAATAATTATCCTCTTATTTGTTAATTGCCCAAAACTAGTAAGTTTTTTTTTCTGTTTTGGAATTTCATTGTAGCTAAACATGCACAAAGAAAGAAGTTGAATAATGAAACATCTACATATAATTAATGGGTAAACAATGGTACATCCATCATATCAGAAACTATCAGTTCATTATATTATGCAATCAAACGAACTGCAAAATGCACAAGATTAAAAGCGAACAGAAAAAAATATAAGGTAGTTTAGATACATTATATAACTTGGGAGTCTCGTGGACAAAATACTAATTTCTATAATTTTTGTCAGGACTTTTAATCAAAATCATAGTATCACGTATAAGGGAATTTCGGAATTTCCTAAACGTGGAAACTTATATTATTTAAGAAATAGAATTAGGAAGTTTCAGATATCCCTTTCTCGATCAGGTAGCTGAAAAAACTATTGTCATTTTAATAATGCCTATTAGAAGCATAACGTTTTGGTAAGAAGATTTAATATGTATGATGAAATGTTAATTAGCATTACCAAAACCAAATATTGGAGCATCATATAATTTTTTGTATGAGAAGGCTTCATCAAGAGAAGGTAATTATAGTGACATCTGGTTTTGGGGATGCACATGGGTTTATGATGTTGGAGCTTACTGTGCATTCCCATTCAAGGCCAACAAAGTTGTTTTTGGCAGATTACCTACAGTCACGAATAGGATACTGTTTTTCTTGAAGTTTGATTATTGATGCAAAAGTGAAAAAGTATTTTGGATGGTTTGTTTCTTATTGATTAGAACTTTATAAAAGTTCTCGTGGGAATTCTGACTGGAAGGTACGTAAATCACGTGAAGCTTACCGAGTCATGCAATAATGATATCAAAGAAACTGATGAATTATAGAGGGAGGATGGGTGCAATGGCTTGAATGTATGGTCAGTTTAATCTATGAGCTAGGTTGAAGTTATATTTGCTAGAAATATAGTAAGTATACAACTTCAAAACTGCATAGAGTTGGTGGGTGCATATGCTTTGTCTATGTCTATGTCTATGTACATGCTTGTGTGAACTTTGG
This sequence comes from Geranium rotundifolium, assembly GCA_963920655.1. Taxonomy (NCBI): domain Eukaryota; kingdom Viridiplantae; phylum Streptophyta; class Magnoliopsida; order Geraniales; family Geraniaceae; genus Geranium; species Geranium rotundifolium. The sequence continues at coordinate 202,701 of OY987319.1, forward strand.
CTAATATGAAAGTTAATGGGAAATCTGGTTTTAAGCTTCAAGCCTTCAAGTGAGAAATACTCGAGTCAAATGTACTAATTGGTCTGAAATCCAATATCCAAGTAATTATTAGAAAAAAGGTCTAAATGTGAAGAAGCTCATGGGATAGTGTCATAGTAGTAATAATTATTATCGGGACTTTGATTCATAAATAAATTATTCTAGTTCCAATGTTCCATCCAAATACATCAACTAAGAAAAGGGTGGCCTAACGAAGAGGCTTCCATCAACATTGTGGAGTCTAAGAGAGTCTCATCTGTCTCCAATAAATAACATTAACTCAGTGGTCAACTGTTCACAATTGTTCCTAGTGTTCATCGAATCCTTGATATGATTCCAGCAGCTGTATAATTTCTAGGCGGCTATGTACCTTTCATTTCATGTTCTGAAACCCAAATTTCACGATTCGGCCAAACCCATAGTTTATGTTGTGTTGGTATACTGACCTCGGTTTTTTTTGGTTGATTCTGTGCAGGCAGGGACGGTATGGGTACCGCTGCAGCAGCTGATGCAACAAAGTAAGTATGTTTGTTTTATATAAGAAACTGAAATATTCCCATTTAGTCATTTAGCAAGTTTTAAGATTAGTGAACAAATAGCTGTCATCTACAATCTGCTACGTTGCAGTGGAAATGGAGCTATGTGTTACGAAAGAAACAGATATTTGATCAGAATCGGGTTTTTATATTGTTCTTGTAACACGCTGTAATCGTATTGTAGAGCACAATCTTGGTCTCTTGAATATTCTGGTTTATGATTCTGATATTGGGTTCATATTTTTCAGGAAGGAGCTTCTGAGAGCCATAGACGTGAGGCTTGTGGCTCTGAAGCAGGACCTGACCACAGCTTGTGCACGTGCCTCTGCTGCTGGTTTCAACCCCGACACCGTCCATGGGCTCCAACGCTTTGCTACTCAGTTCGGCGCTCATCGCCTCAAGTAAGGGCCCAATTTTTAGATCCCCTTAAACGGCCCATTGGTATTTACGGCCCAATTAATGTTTCAATTATGGGCACGTGCAGGGAAGCATGTACAAAATTCCTGTCAGTGTGGCAGGGACGGCCAGATCTCATCACGTGGAAGCCAGGTGTCGACGACTCAGCCGTCAGATCCTCCACCGGGTCCGACATGTCCATCGACGGCCCAGAACCAGATCCGGCCCAAACCCAGGCCCAACAACAGCCCAGGTCCCTCGACGTGCACCATCGTAGCGCGAGCGAGAGCGAGAAACAACATTCTCAATCACAATCTCAATCTCCGAGCGAGTCTTCGTCTTCGTCGACGATCCAGAAGGCTCAGCCGGGTCGGAGGCTCAGCGTCCAGGACCGGATCAACCTGTTCGAGAGCAAGCAGAAGGAGAGCTCCGGCGCGAAACCGATCGCCGTCGCCGCCGCGAAACCGCCCGAGCTCCGGCGGCTCTCCTCCGACGTCTCGTCCGGTCCCGGACCGGCCGTGGTGCTGCGGCGATGGAGCGGTGCTAGTGACATGAGCATTGATGGCGAGAAGGACACCCCAGAGAGCGCACCTTCTTCCTCCTCTGTTTCTCAGGCCACAGGTAAGAACCAAAAGGGGCTGAACAATTCGGTTGATTCAATTAGGGTTGGAGATGAAGCTGATTCCGAGTTGGTGAGAGAAGAAGAAAGGGCGGGATTGAATTTGAAAGGGCCTGCGAATTGGGAGGAACAGCAATCAATCTCTGAATCGCAGACTGGTGTTCATGTGGTTTCTTCAGGCAATCAAGATCAAGCGATTTCTGTGACGGAGCTGAAGGGATTTTCGGTTGGTGTGAGGAACCAGGGTTCTTCTCAAACCAAGGTTCACGTGGAGGATGCACGAGAAAAACATCAGAGGCCAAGTCAACAGCAGATTAGGAATTCTCAGAGCCATTTCCGATCTCTTTCAGGACAGTTGGATTGTGGGTTTGGACTAAAATTTAGGGAATTTCAGGATAAAGATAACGATAGTGAACGTGATCATCAGTTGCCTCCTCAGCCGCAGTTGAAATCTTCGACGGGTGTCATAGAAGAAGTTAGGAACAAAGACCCGGGGGCTTCATCTGAGAAGCTGGTTGCGAAAGCAGAAGATTCCGGAGTTCAGAGAATGAAGTTCCAGAGACCGACTCCCACCAAGTCTCAGATTCGGAGGGAGAATACTAGTTCTCTTTCGGGAAGTAGCAAACCCGGTTTTATCAGAACAAGGGCTTTAGAAAATGAAGATAGCTTCGGTACACCAACAGAGCAGGTTCAAAGAGTTCGACAGGGAAATCAAGAGGCGAACGATGAGCTGAAATTGAAGGCAAATGAACTTGAAAAGCTTTTTGCAGAGCACAAACTCCGGGTTCCCGGGGATCAGTCTAGCTCTGTTAGAAGAGGGAAGCTGGACAAAAACCCATCAGCTGTAGCGCCTGAGATGTCTCCGGGACAATTGCTGGACAAAAACACAATGGTAGAAGAACCATTAGGGAGTTCGAGTAATAAGAACTTCAAAACCCCGCCAATGAAGATGGTAGATAATAATAACCATGACTTTGGTGACAGTTCGATGCCAAAATCCTCTGACCAAGGTTTTGCGTCCGATTCTAGAGGGAGATTCTATGAGAGATATATGCAGAAAAGAAATGCAAAACTGAAGGAGGAATGGGGTTCTAATAGGTCAGAAAAGGAAGCAAAGATGAAGGCCTTGTGTGATAACCTTGAGCAGAGTAAAGCTGAGTTAAAGGCCAAGTTATCGGATGGAGATAATTCAGTATCTAGTGCTCGCCGACGTGCTGAGAAGCTCAGATCATTCAACGCTCATTCGAATTGGAAGAGGGGGCAGGTATTTCTCGTCCTGGTTATGTGTTTTTTTAATTTGAATTGTTTGCAAAAACTCATATTTCATAAACATAAACTAAGATGTTATTGATGAATATTGTATTGTTTTGGAGTTATATATGGGTTTCTGATTTCTCCTTTTTGCACTAATGATAAAGTGTCATGCAATAATGGTATCAAAGAAACCAATGAGTCATGGAGTTTGGATGGGCAGAATGGCTTGAATGTATATATAGTTTAAACTATATGCTAGGTTGAAGTTATAATTGCTAAAAATATAGTACTTATAATAGTATACAACTTCAGAACTGCTTAGAGTTGGTTGGTGCATATGTTTTGTCTATGTCAATGTACATGCTCGAGTTAGGATGGGCAGGTATTTCTCGTCCTGGTTATGTGTTTTTTTAATTTGAATTGTGTGCAAAAACTCATATTTCATAAACATAAACTAAGATGTTATTGATGAATATTGTATTGTTTTGGAGTTATATATGGGTTTCTGATTTCTCCTTTTTGCACTAATGATAAAGTGTCATGCAATAATGGTATCAAAGAAACCAATGAGTCATGGAGTTAGGATGGGCAGAATGGCTTGAATGTATATATAGAATATAGTTTAAACTATATGCTAGGTTGAAGTTATAATTGCTAAAAATATAGTACTTATAATCGTATACAACTTCAGAACTGCTTAGAGTTGGTTGGTGCATATGTTTTGTCTATGTCAATGTACATGCTCGTGTGTACTTCGGCTAATAAATGGGAAAGATTTTGGTTTTAAGCTTCAAGCGAAAAATACTCAAATGCACTAATTGGTAAATGTCTGGGTAATTATTAGGAAAAAAGGTCTAAGTGTGATAATGACATACTAGTAATAATTATTATTGGGACTTGGATTTATAAACTACGTCTAAATGTGATAGTACCCTCTCTTCATGTTGGAAGAGAGGGCGAGTATTTCTCGTCCTGGTTATGTGTTTTTCTATTTGAATTGTGTGCAAAAGCTAATATTTCATAAACATAAACTATGGTGTTATTGATGAATATTGTCTTGGAGTTATATATTGGTTTCTGATTTCTCCTTTGCACTAAACTTGAAAGGATTTGCCTTCGGTTGCAGCTGATAGATTCCATGCAAAGCGAAGAGGATGAAGATTCTTACGGACTAGATAGATCATATAACGAAACGTTTTTCAGTGATGGTGGTTCTAGAAGCTCTGTATCTAAGAAGAGTTTTCTGCCTAGAACCATGTCTTCATCTACTCCTCGTACAGCAGCTCCGATTCCAAGGTCATCTGTCAAATCTTCCAGCAACGGATATGGGAGGCGAAAGATGCAAGTAGAGAATCCTCTTGCACAGTCTGTTTCGAGCTTCTCCGATATCAGGAAAGAAAATACAAAACCTTATTCAGGAGTCGGAAAAATGACAACCCGCTCTCAGGTGAGGAATATACCTATTTCCAAGGAAGAGAAGACGAGGCGGCATCAGTCGGTCAGAAAAAGCTCAGCAAGTCCTATGGAGTTTCAGGATGCGTCTCCTATGAACTCTGATGACATTTCTTTTGGGTCGCTTAAGGAGCAAACTGAGCCAGTGCACTATGATACGTTTTCGAGGCATGTGGATTCGAAGCCTTTCCTCAGGAAGGGAAGTGGTGGCGCTGGAGCTAGTATTGCAAAGCTGAAAGCTTCGATGACGTCTGGAATGGGAGACGAAGAAGAATTTGATGAATTACCATTTGACGCCGAAAATTTTGGCGACATTGCCGAAGAGGAAGAGCTTGAAAATGCTGCAGTAGAAGACGATGATGATATGGATGATGGAAAGCCAAGTCAGGAATCTGACAAGTCGGGTAATTCCGGGTCTGAAAATGGTGATTTTGTAAGAAACCTTTCTCAAGTTGACCCTGCTTCTGTCCCGAAATTGCCAGCTCCAGTTCCTTCAACATTCCACCATATTGGACCTCTGCAGGATTCTCCAGGGGAGAGCCCTATATCTTGGAATTCACGAATGCATCATCCTTTTTCATATCAGCATGAAATGTCTGATATCGATGCTTCTGTCGACTCTCCAATGGGTAGCCCTGCATCTTGGAATTCTCATTCTCTTGCTCAAGCAGATGTTGACACGGCTAGAATGAGGAAGAAGTGGGGAAGTGCTCAGAAACCCGTTCTTGTTTCTAATTCGTCCCATAACCAGTCCCGCAAGGATATGACAAAAGGGTTTAAACGGCTATTGAAATTTGGAAGGAAAAAGAGTGGAACTGATAATCTGGTTGATTGGATATCTGCTACAACATCTGAAGGAGATGATGACACTGAAGACGGGCGTGATCCTCCAAATCGGTTGTCAGATGATTTGAGGAAGTCAAGGATGGGATTTTCACAAGGTCATCCTTCAGATGATGGCTTCATTGATAGCGAGTCATTCAATGGACAGGGTAAGCATACATTCTTAACTTGACACTTATTTGGTAATAATTCTAAGAAAAACTGGCTTATAATTAAAACCACAATGTGCTTAGTTGAAAATTTGCTTAATATTTAATAGTGTTTCAAGATTCATGACTTTATACCCCAAACGTTGAACATATGGCAAGTGCATTATCTAATACACAATGACTTTCAAAATCTTTGGTTGGTATGTTTTACTAAGCCTGAGAATGAATGCGTAGTATGATTATTTTGAAATCTACTTGACAACGGTTGAAATTTCATCTTTCAGCTGAAAGTAGTCTTAAGTATCTCTGTTTACTTCAGCTTAGATAGATAGAAGTATATGAGTTTGTGATTCGGAAAGGTTTTCACCAACAGTAAGGTCTCGGTGGTTATCTAACTTGTAGTACTGAACCAATTATTACTTTATGCATGCTTTTTCCATGATTATTATTCATTATTCACTGTTTATGCTTAGCATTTTTATTTTACTACCTTACATTAAAAGTACTATTGATGCTGGTTCAAAATATATCATTTTTATATCTCAATGTTGTTTATCAATACAGACCTAGGTTCACTTGTTGACATGTTTCGCTCCCTTATTTGCAGTTCAAGACTTGCGCAGCTCTATCCCAGCACCTCCGGCAAATTTCAGACTGAGGGAGGATCATATCTCTGGAAGCTCATTAAAAGGTGATTGCACATTGACACCCACCCATTTCATTTAAACCTTCATTGCCAGTGATTTGAAGAATGAGAATCACCTTGGCTCAAATAGTCTCGGGTATAGAAATTAGTCATTGTTACTGTAATTTATATAGAATGACATGCTGAGGTGGAAGGACAGTAATTCTGGCCTGGTCCAACGTTCTTGTTTGCATTCTTAGGGTTTTAATCTTGTTCAAAGAGAAAATGGCAAAAGGGCGCGGTATACTTTTTTAATGGCAAAAAAGTGATGTGAACTTTTATTTTTTGGGCAAAATGTAATATTTGTACAAAAATTAACAATTAAGATGTAAAAATAATAATTTTTAACTTAAAAAATAAATTACAAAATTTAGTTAAAAGATATTTTCGTAAAACTTTTTTTTAAAATAAATTTTATTTTTATAAAAAAATAATTTTTAATTTTAAGGGTCATTTTTACAAAAAATACACATTTTGCACAAAAAATCAAAGCTCACGGCACATTTTTGTCATCTACTAAGCACACAACACCCTATTGCAAATGAGAATGTCGCAGCAACAATCCTTGATTGCTTAGGAGATCACATTTTTCTTTTAAGTAGCGTTAGCCAAACATACTGGTGTGCAGTAGGCATTCTGAAACAGTAAGTATTATGAATTGAACCGTTACTATTCTGTTTAGCTCAATTCGATGATAGTCTATAGCAATAAATGAATTGATATGACTAATCGTAATCGAGGCAGTCCTTTTGAGAATTCACATTTGAATGCTTTTATTAGAACATTGCCTATATTTGGTGTGCTGCTTGTTTACCACTTTCATGTTATGGAAAGCTCAGACTAAATGTTTGGTTTCTCAATATTGACCTGAATGTTAAATTCTACAGCTCCAAGATCCTTCTTCTCACTCTCATCCTTCCGAAGCAAGGGAAGTGAGTCAAAGCCCAGGTAAAGGAGAAAATCTGAGAGCAAGAGCATGGAATTGTATTCAACGATTCGGGTGTAAAGGATGATATACTACATTAGATAAAAAACAAATGCTCGCTCAAGGCAGGCGGGTGCGGACAATTCAATGGAAAATTTACATGATGAGAGAGAGCTTCCTTGTGAGTCAGTCGTTGCTTGGGATAGTTATGTTGAAACATGTATATTGTATTGAACTAAAAATCACCTATTGGTGTAGTAATGTCATTGTGATTTTGGTAGAATCATGCCATTTAGTGGATCACTCTGATGATTCTGCTATGATCTGTCAAGTGAAAGTTGATTATAATATAGGCGGACATGAGGAAAAAGAAACCTGACTTAACGTATAGAAGCCTTAGTGAAATCAAATAGCGTGATTTTGTTATGTTAAGTATTTTGAATGATGTCATGTTAAGTTAGATCAAGGAGCCTCGGACAATTAGATTAAGATTTCTCGAATTATTTGGTGATGGTAGAAAGTATACATTTACTAGTAACACTGGTAATTGGATGAAAAAAAAGTATACAGTATACATTTACTCGTACTCGTAACGCTTAAATAAGATCGATGAGTTGTGTCCTCCAAATCCGAAAGAGTTAGAGAGCGCCACTTTTACATCCAACCTCTCCTTCCTCGCCCCCACAAGCAAATTCATATCCTAAAATTTCACGTCAGAATAATGTTATTGTATATTTTTATCGGTAGCAAACTAAAGATATATGTGAGAAAAAAAACATACGACGCCTATGTCGGGGTTTTCCAGATTGATGTTGGGATGCACCCACCCTGTCTGTATAGCCTGTAATAAGGAGAAGTCATAAATTAAGACAACCTCGTACAGTACTCACTTTCTGTCTGTCTGTGTTTTGCTTACCTTAATCGTAGCAACAGCATCCACAGCTCCTGAAGCTCCCAGCAAGTGACCAATCATAGACTTGGAAGAGTTTATCCTCAGCTACACACCATCACAAACCAAACCATCCTCAGTGTACGTACATATATATGTTCACTGTCATGGAACGTTAATTGTTTCAATATTACCTGAGGGTTTTCGCCAAAACAACTAACTATTGCTTTATACTCTCCGAGATCACCAGGCCCTGAGGTGGCATGCGCATTTATGTAATTAACATCCTCCCTCGCGACCCCCGATTTCAGCAATGCCTTCTCCATGCTAAGAACAGACCCAGTTCCTGATCAAAATGACCGATCAGTTAGTGTGAACTGTGAAGAGCTCATGTTTGGCATTGGAGTCCAAAAAAGCTCGAAAACTGACCATCTGGGTGAGGCTGGATCATGTGATGAGCATCACATGTAATGCTTCCTCCCAGAAACTCTGCATATATGTTTGCTCCTCTTCTCTGTCATCATCATCACCATACATACATATATACATATATCAGTTATACATATATGGAAGGAAGCGCTTGATCGTTGAGTTTGTTTAATACCTTGGCGTGCTCTAGCTCTTCCAGAAGCAAAACTCCAGCTCCTTCTCCAATCACAAACCCATCTCGATCCTGCAAAAGTAGACTCATCATTACTCATGTATTGGAAAATCTGAGAATCTTATTAAAATTGTAAAATTACAGTGTCCCAAGGCCTCGAAGCTTTGGTTGGATCCTCATTTCTCCGCGAAAGTGCCCTGCATGCTGCATAACCTCCTAAACCTGCACCTCAGATGGTGAAACTCAGCGCTACCGCAAAAAAAAAAATCATAGTGCATTTGGGTATTTGAAAGCAAATAAAGTACCAACTGGAATGATTGCTGCATCAGAACCTCCACAAAGCATCATGTCCTGAAAATTTCAGCACATTGGTGAGTAATAGGCATTACAGTTTCAGGTATGATATTTTTTTCCCCATTTACTCACAGTTTCGCCTCTGACGATATGGTTGGCTGCATTCAGTATGCAAATGTTACTTGTCGCGCAAGCTGAAGAGATTGAGTAGTTTGGGCCCATCCAACCCTGCAAAATTGTAAATACATCAGATACTGGACTTGGAGGGAGAGAGATTGATCCTCAAGTTACCAATTCCATGGCAAGAATAGCAGAGCCCATGTTTGATGTAGCAAAAGGCACACAAAATGGATTCATCTTCTTGTATGAGATCCTCAGCGCGTCTATGGCATCAGCGAATATCTGCTCAAAGGGTTACCAACAGACTCAACAATCACAGAAGAAGACAGTAACATAAACAAATCGTTTTGAATCGAGAGAAGTGTTAAAAGACCTTCATCCCTCCCATTGCAGATCCAATGATGACTCCACACCTTGCTTTGTTCAGCTCTCTGCTGAGTTCTTGTGTAATGCCAGCGTCCAGAAGAGCTTTCTTTCCTGCGGTGATCAAGTACAGCATGAACTTGTCTGCTCTGCGCGACAGCTTCGGGGAGACCCATTCTTGAGCTGAGAAAGACTTGATCTCTCCAGCTATTTTCTGGTAGTATCAGAAAGTGAACATGTCAACACAAAAACCAGATGCTAATATCAAACTAATAAGGAAGATATATTATATATTACTGTGGGGAAATGGGAACAGTCAAATCCTTCAATCTCACTGATGCCACTAACACCATGAAGAAGATTGTTGTAGAACTCATCATGATCATGACCAACTGGAGTTTCCACACCCAGCCCTGTCACCACAACCCGTCTATCCTTTGTTATTGGCCTCTCTTTTCTCTTCACTGCCTTCTCTATAGATTCCAAAGCCACTGCCATAGCCATGGTTTTGACTAAAAACAAAACAGAAAGCTTCAAATTTGATGGGAAACAATAACAGCAGCTAAAATAGAGACTGGAATAGGAACCAGAGAAAATTGCCAAAGGATGTTGTGTTGCTTGTTAATGACAAAAATATGTTGTGTTGTTTGCATTTTTTTTTGCAAAATGTGTATTTTTATAAAAATGATAAAATTGCACCGGAAATTAAGAATTAAGACTTTTATAACCTAGTTATAAAAAACAATTTTAACTTAAAAATAGTATAATCACAAAATTTGATCATACAAATTTAAACTAAAAGATAAAATAGAAAAGCTTTTACTTTTCAGGAGTATTTTTGTCATTTTAAAATAAAAAATGCAAACAAAACATCACCATTTTGTAAGAATGTCATATAATAGGGCACATTTTTGCAATTTTCCCGAGTGCCAGAATGTGCAGCAGGTTGGTTTATACTTTTTTTCCTTGGGCTTGAAGTCTTCGAAGGTGAGGACAGGCCTTTTGAGATGCAGTACTCATGGCAAGGCTCGAAGGTGAGGCAAGAACTCATAACATTCTGAATACTCAACACACACAGAGAAGATAAGTCTGTGGAGAAGTAACTTGAATTGCATTCAGATTGCAGCTTCTTGCGCCTTGTGTGGAGATTTCGTAGCTTTGAGGATCGAAACATGGTCATCTTTGTAGGAGGGTCATTCCCAAAACCAGCTGACACGTAAGCAGCAAGAATCCATGTACAGAAAGGGAAGGAGACAGAGGAAGCCGCCATTGGAGAAGCACCAACTACTTCAATTTTCACAAGTCAACCTGCAAAACATGTTAAAACAGTTACTCAGAGAAATTTATGGCAAGAGACTGTTTACAATATGTAATATAGAATCTTTGCCTCTTCCAAGAAAATGTCTACAATCTTCGGATGGATAAAGAAAATACCAAATATGGCTGTTTATGTTATGATTTAAACTGTGATTGTAAAATCAGCAAGAGCTTGAGATATAACTAACATCATAGTCATGAACGTGCACGAAAAGATTAATCTTATCATCCAAAATGTACCAAATTAAGTTCCACAGTTTCTATTCATGTACAGAATGTGAATTTTATTGTTTCAGCAAATCCAGGAAATAACTAACAGCAAATAGTAAACAAAAAAGGGGGGATAGAGAGAGAGCTCACATATTGTCTTGGCTTGGACTTTGAAGCAATAGCATTGAAGAAACTGCAAATCCATGAGGAAAAAAAGAGTTCAAGAAGACAAACAGATAATGTATATTTGTATATGTTAATTGAACCTGAACTTTATTATACACTCTTCAATGGTATCTGAGAAATATGCTGATATGCTCAGCATCTGATGCCTTGACTGACAATATCCTGCAGCTGTGAATCTGTAAACACTAATAATCACCAACTAATAATTCCAACAAGTCACTGTAAGAATTTTTATCACATAAAAGTTATCATCGTCAAGCCAACAAAATAATTGCAAGTGGAGACAAAGTCTCACACAGAAACAAACAAGTAATTACAAAGTTGAGAGAATGTTCCTAAACCATAGGAAAAAGCCGCTCCATTACTAGTTTCCTTGAACCTTTTCGCTTGTTAAGACAACACTCAAGACAAACAAATAAACGGTCGGCAAAAGAAGATTCAATGCTCACACTAGCCTGCCCTCTCGCAAGACTAAAAAACTGTTATTCATAACTTTTGTATTGCCTTTATAACTCATATGACAACAAAACAAAACAAAATGAAATGAGAACACAGGCTTTCAGTAAGCTACAAAGCTACTCTGATCTCATGCTCAAGTAATTTCACTCACTATGTATATTGTATAGTTTTCAATTTCCCCAAACCAACCTTCAATGTCAGTTCTGTTCTCTTTCTATAAACAGGGGTGTTAAAGGGTAAATCCCGGAAATGGAGCAGCAGCATTATATCAAGACGCAAAAAGTAAGCTTTCAAAAGGGCTAGTTGCTTTTGTTCACTCCTTGCATGTCCATAGGAGAGTTTACAATACTACCAACCGAGCCAAGGGTTTGAGAGCTCAACTGTGGGCTGGCAGCAGGAGGGCAATCCTCCAGATTACTAGGACTATTCATCGTGCCATGGTTTGCTCCAGAACTCATCTCTTGTGGGCTCATTGGCATACGCTGGTTCATTTGCCGATAGCTTGTCTGTTGTTGCTGCTGCTGTTGTTGTTGTTGATGTACCTGTTGAAGTTGTTGTTGCTGCAACTGTTGATACTGGTTAAGGTATGGGTTTGTCCCAACCTTAAGTTTAGGGGGGGCCATAGGCTCCATTAGTGCATATTGCATAGGTTTCATGCTAGCTTGATTTGCAGTCTGTCCCAGCATTGAGAGACCGCTTGAGCCTGGTTGCATCTGTCTGGCTCCTGACATTCCTGCCAGGCCAGCCAGAGGGGACTCTGAGATGCTTCCTCCGCTCTGCACCATCCTAAGCTTTGATTGCATTATGGCAGCTTGTGATGGGGTCAATTTTCCCAATCGAAGATTCTGACTTATTTCATTGCTAATACTTGAAGCCTGGCTCAGACTCATAGTCATCGCGTTTTGGCCAACATTATTATTACCCACTGCTCCCAACGTCCCAACTCCTCCAACGCCCATGGCATTTCCCAGACCAATCATGTTGTTTCCCGTGTTCCCCATAATTTTCCTCTGCATCTGCTGAAGTGGCGGTGCTTGCTGTTGTCGCTGCTGATATTGTTGTTGTTGCTGCTGATATTGTTGTTGTTTCTGTTGATGTTGTCGTTGCTGCTGAGATGGTTGTGCTTTCTGTTGTTGCTGCTGATGCTGATACTTCTGCTGTTGATATTGTTGTAGTTGCTGATATTGTTGTTGTTTCTGTTGTTGTTGTTGTTGTTGTTGTTGTTGTTTCTGTTGTTGTTGTTGTTGTCGTTGATGTGGCAGCTGAAGTTGGAGTTGTGAAGGCTTGATATCCACGTGACTACCCAACTGCATGTTCGGTTCCAGGGCGTTCAAGTGAGAAAGTGGGTCTGTTGCAAGAATCATAGGCGACCTCTGCAACTGAGAATGCTGCTGTTTATAAACTGATTGCTGTTGAGAATTTCCAGGAAGCAGTGTAGTTGTGTTCGCTATAAGATTCTGGGATGATGCATTACTGCTATTGGACCGCAGACCTGAAACTGCTTCTGCATACTGATGCGCTTCCACTGCTGAATTATCTGGATTGATCTGAGGAACATACGATAGACCGCTAGAGACGTGACTATCGCCAGTAGGTTCTTGCTGGATATGATCGTCCAGGAGATATCCTTCACGCATCATCTGTATAATAGCCATAAATCATTACTTCTATTGAAGTGAAACAAACAAGTAAAGGCTTTAACATTAGTCACTGAACGTACCAGGCGACAAAACTGCTCCGCGAGTAAATCTGCCATGTGCTGTTACAAGAGCCAGTGGAATAAACAAATTAAAGACAGTCTACATGTGCTTTTAGCGATGAACAACTAAGTTATATAAATGAAAAGGCTAATACTGCAAACACAAGGTTTATATCACTGTTATGAAACGTGCAAGTAATATTTGGTAGAATATAGGAAAGGCCATTTGCACTGTAATCACTTACATTATTTGGTATTAAAGGAGGATGATCATCCATCTCCAGAAAACCTCCATCGTCTAAATCTCCATAATACATAGACACAGTGCCATCTAGCTTTTCAGACATGACCATTCTAGTCCGTGCTCTAGGAGCCATTGAAACAATATTTCCTGTCAAGGCAAGAATGCAGTTATTGGTAAGAAAATAACCAAATCAATGCTGTACAAGTAGAACCATATGTATCTGGATATAAATGTACACACCTTGAACTATTTGTTCTGGCTGTATAAAATTTACGACTCTGCTCTTACAGATATTCACGCTGCCTCCCACAAGCGACTTTGATAGTGGTTTCATGTCATCTCTGACATCTTCGCGATTGGAGATATTAGACAGGCAAGTAAATATCTCTCGAGCTGAGTAGTTTTTCGGTTTCATGACAATGAAGTCATTGTCCTTATTCTTTTTGCAGTCGCGTTGATGCCTGGAAGCATAAGTTTACAATCAAACTATTACAAGAATGCACATATTAATCTAGAGAATGTCAAAACCAAGTTGTATGCTATCACATTTTTGCAAGAGGGTGTTGTATACTTTTTTAATGGCAAAATGTACTCAACTTTGATTTTTTGTGCAAAATGTGTACAAAGATGACAAAATTGATTTTAACATTAAGAATTATTTTTAAAAATATATATATTTTAAAAGCTCTTCTGAAAATACTTTTTAACTAAATCTTGTATAATCAATTTTTTGGTTACATTTTTGTACAAATATACATATTTTGCACAAAAAAACAAAGTTTAAATCATTTTTTTGCTATTAACAAAATAAACAACACCCTCTTCCCATTAATCTAAGCATATATATGGTTGATACATTATAAACCACGACTGCAAAAAAAACACGCATATATAGCTCTAACGGTATGGTTAACGTACCTCGTTACCACCATATCAAGCAGAGAGAAATTATCAAGCATCGGTTGAACAGGCGAAGGGGGAGTCTCAACCGAAGGACTGTCAATGTTTAACAAAACACTCCTATTATTAATAATACTAGCAGGAGAATCAACTCCACTCATTGCAGCATCTTGGACATGGTGTTGCTTTTGCATGAATTCGCCAGATTTGAATGATAAATGAGATTGAGGTAAGGCAAAAGTAGAAAATCGAGGACTTTGCACTGGTTTCCTCTTATCCTTCTCGACATGCTTGCCAATAACTGGTTCCATGAATCCATGTTGTGGTAGTCTTTGATGAAGTCGAGGCTGCTGGTTCGTTTCTGCTCCCGTCATATGCATAACATTTTTATTCTCATTGAGCTGAGAATGACCGTATCTCATACCCATGTATGGAAACTGAATCCCTCTGGTCATCGCTTGCTGTTGCAATAATGTACTCTTCCGATTTAAATCTGATCCGTGGAGACTCTCTATACGAGATCCCATTTGCTGCTGTGGAGTTCCATTGGAGCCCGTGGTTATAAGCTTCGCTTTCTTAGTAAGAGGGGATAAGGGCGACTTCGGTACATCCATATTATCCCTCTTCCCATGAAGGTTGGTGCTGGAATTGACATTATTGGTGTATGAGATCATCGCACCCTGGCTGGCAGGTGAAGCTCGAGAAATATTAACCGACTGTGATCCATGATCCTTTATATTAGCATTGATACTACTCGGGCCATGATTTTGAACGGTGAGCTTGTCCTGGACATGCTGTGGCATTGTGTTGCAAGAAATGACCCCTGACTCTCCCAGCCTTGGGTTGGAGCTTTCTCTCGCGCTGTCTATACAAATTTTCTTCCCATGACTATTCTTACTAGAAGTGACGGTAATTTCTGGCGTCCTCGGTCTTTTCATTTGCAAACTGAACCGAGGAAAATTGAGCTGCAAAGGAAGGCCAAGAGAGTTGGAATATATATTTGATCAAATTGATTGATAGAGAAGCAATGTTCATGCAATAAACTAAGGGGAATATTGCAAAAGGGTGATGTCTTGTTTGCATTTTTTTGCAAAATGTTTATTTGTATATATATAACAATACTACCCCTGAAAATAAATACTGTTTTTTTTAAAATAAATATTTTAAGTTTTAACTAAAATTTGTATGATCAAATTTTCTGATTTAATTTTGTAATTATACTATTCGTAAGTTAAAATTATTTTTAAAAATTATGTTATAGAAGTCTTAACTCTTAATTTCAGGAGTAATTTCATCATTTTCATAAAAATACACATAATTTGCACACACAAAAAACAGCATGGCACCTTTCCACCATTAACAAACAACACAACAACCTCTTGCAAGTGTCATATAATCGGGCACCTTTTCTGCAATTTTCTCCAAACTAAACTTGTACCTTTATAGAAGGCGGGGCATTAGAAAGCCTGTCCAACTTTGGCGTAGGATCCAAATAAAGCTGTGGTTGCAATGCTTTCACTATGCTGGATTCTAACTCCTACAGCCAAAAGCCAACACGAATTTACGAAGCCATTGTCAAATTTCAGACGGGTAGAAATAAACATGACTGAAGAGAAGAGTGACTGATAGTTACCATCAGATCGCGATAACTCCAAGAATCATCCGAGATGAGCGGGATATCCTTCACAACATTAGCCAGAGACATCTTAAGGCTTATCTTACTAACAATAGGATGTTCATCTCCGGATGGCGCAATGGACCCTTGTTCAGATGTATGTTTCCGATAATCTCGCACCTGCAACATCTCAAGACTGCCAAATTATACATGTCTGTCTCCTAAATGTAATAATCTAAGTTTGATAACTGACCTCACACATGAGTGCCCCATTAATGTACTTGCACGGTATGTCCTCCAACATATCTCCAGGCAATCGGCCACACTCGATCGCCTCCATTTACATAGAGAGAAAGATAAAGCAAATAAAATCAGGAGAAAACCATATAGCAAACAAAGAGGAGACGACAGTGAAAGATTGGAGGAATTAAGATGCAGACAACAATGGATCACATTTTAACAAAAGATGATCAATCCTTTTTTTTCCATAAACATGGGTCAAAATCAAATCCATTAGTAAATGAATATAAAATTTTATACACAAATAAAAGAACTTTCTCACAGCTTCTTGGTGGGTTACAAAATATGTACTCATGCTCACCGAGAAAAGGGTTTCCGATTTTCGATCATATGGATGCAAGTCTTTGGGAACATCTTGGAGCGTGCCATTCTGAAAAATGAAAATTCTATAATCACATTTTTTCGAAAGCAACATTCAGATAGCAGAGTAAATCATGATCCATTTTATTTTCAACCAACCTCTGAGGGTTTCCCGATACAATATCCATCCGAGAAAAGGCTTAATGTGAACGAAACTTCATTCTCTGTCCAAAAGAAACGAAACAATCTCAAGACTCGGACAGAACAAGATCTAACCGAAGTAAAAATGAAAACTGCAAGCATGTAGATACCTTCATCTGACTTGGGAAAATTGATACGTCTAGCAACATCCTCTCCCACCTTAACGACATCACTCTACATCAAAAGGATCATCAAAATCATAAAAGTTTCACTCAACCAAACTCCATCAAGCATCATGCATTTTAGGAACCATTTAGATCTTTAATTAGGGTTCCAAAAACTGAATGAAACCCAACAACTTGAATGCTACCATAATCATAAAGTTTTCAAATTTAAGCAAATAAACACAACATGTAACCAAATTCCTGAAAACCCCCAAAAACAACAAAAAGGGGTTGTGAATCATGTGCCTTATAATCCAAGGAAATTAAAATAAACAGCTCATCTGACCTAATCAAGTGTTCTAAAAAAATGCTAGGCACTAGTCACTCGAAGAGACCCTTATGGGGACTAATCAGGATTAATAGGAAAATTAACTGGATTGAAGAATAAATCAATAATTACAGGGGATTAATTGGAGACTAATCGAGAATTAATCAGACAAGTCAGGATTTTTAGAGCACTGTTGATACTAGTAACCACACACACAGAGCTCAAACAAATTCTGCAACAATCAAAGTAAATCCCAATGCTCCTAATAAAATTACCACAAACTTCGAATTCTCGGAGACCTCATCGACGGAGGTCTCGAACAGAGGAGGCTTCGGTCGAAACCTCTTACCGATTGTAGAGACCTTAAAAGAGATACCCATTTACCAGATTCACGAACTGTTTCAAAGCATGAGACAGTGAAGCAAGATCGGAGGTAGGAGATGGATCTTCGGAATAAAAAAGCGAGCTTTACAAAGAGCTGCAGAGGAATCGCCGGAACAGAACAGGGTTTATGGGTTTTGTGGGGGATTCGAGAGAAAATCGACGACGATCGGAGAAGAAATAGGTGGCGATTGGGAATTGGGAAGTCTGGGAAATACCTAGAAATATAAATGTGGGTGTTTGGATGGTGAGAAAATAGATAGATATATAGAAGAAAAGCGAAGACGCGGGGAGTTTCTGAAGCAGGGTTTATGGAATCTTCTGTTTGGCAAATATAGAATACTGACAATTATTTATTAATTAATCATTATTATGTATATTTATTGATGAGCGTTAATTATGTGATTCAAACACGTAAATCCCAATCACACTGATAATAATCACCAAATTTTATCCCAAACATAAATGGCGGCGGCGCTAAGCTGCCTACTCGTCGTTAATTAACCGCCATAATCACTTATAGATTTCAATCCCTTCTTGATTAATCATTTATGATTTATGGTTAATCTTTCGATTCGATTTACTTTTCGTTTGATTCCTTGTCAGTATGTAAAAGGCCTTCTTCATCGTAAAAAATCATGACAGCCTAAATTGATAATTAATTTTAATATCATATATGATCATATTTTAGTGTTATGAAAATTCTATAATTTATCATGTTAATCTTTAATTAATTTTTTTTAATTTTTAATTAATTTGTTAATCTTGATACTATTCATCCGACTAAGTCCTAATGCTTTTTAAAACATCAAGATTATATTTAAATATTTATCAACTCAATTGTATGGATAACAAAAGAGTCTCCGAATGGACGAAGAGACATTCAATATCTAACTAGACAAAGAACAACCCTATTAAATTTATTTACTATTTGATTTAGTTTTGAATTGAACCAACCATTTGATTTTAAGAAAATCAAAATCAAAACCAAATTAATTTGATTTTGAATTCAGTTCGATTTATTATGAACCGAAATTCATAAAATTTTCACACTTAGGTCGGTTTGACTTATTGATTTTTAATTAAATTTTTTTGAACCAATTTTTATGAAATTTTCACATCTTAGCTTCATTTTGACTTTCTATTTGCCTTTTCTTTTGCGGACCCAATATTTGTAGGCCCGTCTAATAAGAATCGATGACTTAAAATTAGTCATGTGTTCATATCATTCGGTTTTTATTTAGTTCAAAATTTTATCGGTTTTTATTTTATAAACCGAACCCAAACAAAAGTTGTTTCAATATAATTTTAAACCAAACATATACAGTTCTTTCTGGTCTGATTATTTTTCAGGCGGTTTGAGTCGGTTATCTTTTGGCACCTCTAACTAAATCTGCCCCCAGCTAACCCTATTGACATTCTACGTTTTCAACCCGATGAGGTAATGAACAAGACAGTTAAATCTACATTGAACCCGCCTCGTTATCATCACATAGAGAAAATATCTAAAACGCAACAAAAACCTGATATTTCTAATACGACGGAACATAAGATGAAAATCACTAAATCCACTATCTGTTGCTATCCCTACCTCAATAACATCCCTAGAAACAAATTATACACCTTAAAAACAAGGTCAACCTGCAAGTAGATATATAATCTCTTATTCTACTAATGAACAGAAGATATTAATCTCCACTAAAATAGATAGCATAAGAGTAAATACATAGCATAACCATACAAATGACAAGCACATATAGGCATTGGTGAGTACCAACCTCACAAGAAAAGGGCAAAACAGTAAAAAGCTGCTACAAGAGGGCTTAAAAACTCAACAAATCTGCAACTGCAGGAAAATAAAGGGTGTTGTTCACTATCACACAAGCTCTTACATTACTGGTAGTACATGAGCTGCTGGGCAGCAGCCGCATTCTGGAACCCGCCGTCGTATATAGCCTGACTCGCTGCGGCGCCACCCATCCCGATGCCTCCTTGCTTGAACGGAAGCTGTTGCGCTTGCATGAGGGCGTGAATGCCGCCCATCTTGCTCATCGCCAGTTGGCGCTCGTAGGCCAGGATGTCATTGGCGGTGACTCCGGGTAGAGGCGCGGGAGGGGGGAGGGGGTTTGAGCTTATCCCTGATGGAGTGGGCTTGCTACCCCACGAGCACTGCAAACACGAGGATTAACAAACGTCTCGATTAATCACATATATGAATACACGAACAAAAACGACGAGAAATTTTTTAGGACTTGGGAGCGGGTGGGAACATACTCTTAGCACTCGCAAAACCATTCATACATGAGTTAAGAGTTGTGACAACTATATAACGCATAAGATACCCATTATTTGTTGTTGGACTGATCACTGAATCTACACGATTGTTAAACTAGCAAGATCTCGGAAACATAAACTTGGCAGGATTGCTTGACTACCATCATCAGTTCTTTAAGGGAAAATGGCAAAAACCTGCCCTATACTATCACACTGTTGCAAGAGGGTGCTATGTACTTTGTTAATGGCAAAAATGTGCTTTTTTGTGCAAAATATGTGTATTTTCCCATTTTATCACATCCAGGAAAAAATGAGATGATGTCACCAATTATATAAACATCTTGCTAATTTGTTTTCTAACCCAAATCCCCAAGACCAACAATTGGAACTAATGTGGAAGGTATCACTTATTGATTATGTATTTAGATAACTGACAGTTTAAATCGTCTCTTTTGCAAATATATCATCATAAGCTGCCTATATAGGATACACATTGATCAAACTGTTAACTGCAACCTGAGTGGTTTCAAGTGTTGGCTAAAACAATTGATTACTCTAACAAGTAGAAAAGACGCACCTTAATTGGCTTGCCAAAGAGGATTGACTGGGTGTTTCCCATCTGAATTGCCAGGGCTGCCTCGGCATGAGTGTTGTATCTCACAAAACCAAACCCTTTATCTCGCTGAACTCGGACCTCTTCAATCACTCCAGCACCGAGATTATAGAAGTGGCGATGAAGTTCTAGCTGGGTGACCTGCAAATCAGCGCAGCAGATGATTCAACATAAAGTAGTGAACAAAATACACAATAATATAAGGGAAAATTGCAACATGCTGTATACTATCGTACTTTGCAAGAGGGTGCTATGCACTTTGTTATTAACAAAAAAGTGCTCCAAACTTTGATTTTTTGTGCAAAAGTATATTTGTACAAAAATGACAAAATTGCCCCTGAAATTAAGAATTAAGATTTGTATGAAACAATTTTTAACTTAAAATAATCAAATAAAAAATTGATTATACAAATTTTAGTAAAAAGATATTTTCAAAAAAACTTCTAAAAATATTTATTTTCTTTTTAAAAAATAATTCTTAATTTTAAGGGTAATTTCATCATTTTTGCACAAAAATCAAAGTTCACAACACATATTTTCCATTAACAGAATACACATCACCCTCTTGCAAAAGTGTGGTAGTATACAACATGTTTTTTTTCATTTATCCATGATATAATACTGCATATCGATAACTCATGTGAGCATGAACGGATATATGAATGACTAAGAGACGGATGATTTCATACCTCTGGTGCAAGATTACCAATATAAACAGTGGTGTATTGAGGATTGTTCTCAGGGGCATCATTGTTTGCCATCTCTTTCCCATCTTCTGCATAATCAAGATATGCAATACATAAATAACTTTTCAGTGGCTCATGTCTCGTGGTTTTATGGAATATATACACTTTCAAGACATATAATAATGCTGATCTTTCCCTCTCACGAACAACTTTGGAAAAAAACCAACGAGAAAAAAATATTGGCACGTCCTACAAATACGTTCATGGTTTCAAGTGCTGCAAATCTATGATTTGTTGATTCAAACCTGTTTTAAGGAGAGAGGTAAAAGAAGGTATAGTGATCCATACCCATCTTCAAAATAGATATGAACAAGTAAAGGGTCGGTTAAATTAATGATTCACCTGATGAGCCATTTATAAGTTCACTGACACTTTTGGAATCTGAACTCTGCTTATCATCGTTGGAAGCTGCACCTTTTGTTGCCCAATTACAACGGATCTGTCTACTCCCAAGCCACTTGCCTATAAAAATTTAGGTCAATTAAATTGCTGCCTGAGAAATTAAGTCAACTAAGTTGACATGAGAGTGATGACAAAAGAATAGGCAAAGATTTCTGGAGTACACTAAAGTAAATTTATACACTATTATATGTAATACGTGCAATACAATGCAGAAGAAAAAACAGGGTATCGTATAATCAGACATAAAGAAGTTTTACTCCTGCAAAATTTTCTAGATATTGGACAGTAAAAATTAATCCAAAATCTACGTGGAGAAGATAAATCCTAAAAACACTCCGGAAAAAATTAATAGAATATGAGTAAATATCTTAAGAGCCCTCACATCTAGAAATTTGAATTGCAAAAAAAGGATGACGTAGATATCAAATATTTACCAGTTAAATCATTTATTGCACTTTGAGCATCCTGACCATCACACAAAAATGTTAAAAATAAACAAAACGATATTTAGATCAGAAAAAGAAAAAAACCAACAATAAACAAATGCTGCTATGAAAAGAGAACCTGTTGGCTACGGAAGGAAACAAACCCAAACCCTCTTGAACGGCCAGTCTTCTGATCCCACATAACCCTCGCATCACTATGAATAAAGAAAACTTATACAAATAGAAAAACGGTAAACTTATATTCAATTGTATATTGCTTTACAACTTAAAATGTTAAGTGATACAGAGGTGGGATGAAAGCTTACGAACAACTTGAGTAAACCGAAAAGCATGCAAACAATGTTGCATCAGTAACCTCGGGACTAAGATCACCAACGAAAATGTTAAAATGACCTGCATCAAAATAAAGAAATTAAATATATATGTGGATTATCAGTAAGGAAATTACCTTCAAGTTTCGAATAGCAAAACTCAAGAAATGAGCCAACCTGATGTGTCTTCCCTCTGACCACTAGCATATGCCCAATTTACTTTAATAGGCTGCCCAAACCTGAAAACAGATGATAAACATTAGGCAAAATTTCAATCCAAAACCCTAAAAATAGTAAGAGTTATAATGTTTTACGTACAAATGTCTTCCATTCAGAGACAGTATGGCAAGTGCAGCTGATCTTCGGTCAAAGTAATGAACGAATCCATATGATGACTGCATAATGCAAAAGCATCAACATTAGCAACTCCATAGATAAATAATTTCAAAAAATCAGCGCTATATAGACAGCAGAAAACTGACCTTCTCCTTTCTAATGAGTTTGCAACCTTCAACGGGACCGGTACTTCCAAACACCTCTTGAAGAAGAGGTTCGGTCACTTGTGTGTGAATATTTCCCACGTACCTGCATTTTCTCAAAAATAAAAAGGCTAGAAGTTTCAAAAAAGAAAACAAATTAAGAGCATGAGTAATCTTCCTCACTATTCAAAAGCAAATAATCATCACATACTAATAACACATTTTGGATGTTTTCTATAAAACATTGCTTGTAAGGAAAATCAATTTAAGACGGCTACCATTTAGTCATTGTTATAACAAAAATGTTGCATTGCTTGCATAAGTAGACAGAAAAAGGAAAAAGTAGCCGATACAAACAGAAAAATATCTAGACAAGGACTCACACACTGCGGCAAGTACTTGGATCAAAGCCAGGAGGCAGATTTCCACTCGGGATTGGCTCTAGCTGCGAAATAAAAATGTGAGAGAAAATATAACATAAGGGGAAAACAAACAAAACAATAAAAGAAGTTTCACTTCCTCTGTCATCATCTAGAGTATATCAACCCAACAGCAAAAATGGCTGTAGAATCCATAACCTAATCCTATCCCTTACTTATTTTCAAGTCATTGTTCTGCTCCAATAAATAGAGGGGAAAAAATATTGGGCCTTTATTGCAGCTATCAAAAAAGAAAATAACCAGGCGAGTGCCATATGAAGAGGTACTCGGAATAACGCTGAAGGTTTAAATACAATTACAACAAATTTATAAAAAATTAATAATAAAATTTTGCAAAATGTTTGCACTACGTCTGATAATTGTCATAATAACCCAAGTCTAAAAAAAATCAACCCATGTAGAAAATTAATTGTCATAGATTAGAACCCAGAAAAAGAAAACAATCAAATTAGAGCCCAAAAAAGAAAGCAATCCAGAAATCAACTTCACAATTAGCTCATAAACCACAACAAATTTCAAATAAACAGCTCAAAATCCCCAAAACCAAACTTTCTCGGGGAACCCAATTACACGAACAAGACAAGGGCCAATAGATAAAATCATCGACACCGAACCCAAAATCGCAATCGAGAAGGGGAAAGGAATCGAACCTGTGGAGGAGCGAGGAGGCCTGGGTGGTAAAGAGACTGTTGCTGTAGCAGAGCTTGTTGCATCAAGGCCTGTTCCTGTTGCTGCTTCAGCCTCTGGTGTTGCATATTTTCTATCAAAAATCCGAATTTTCTCTCCGGATTTTCCCGAGAAAGTGGAGCCTAGGGTTTTGAGGCCTCTCGAGCTCAATGTCTCCGAGAAAGTGAGAAAATCGAGACTCGGACTGTGGGGGAGAAGCTGAGATTGAGTAACACGTGTGCGCTCTGTAAATGCGAGGGCACGCTTGTAAATAACTCAAAGGGGAGTGTCCAAAACAGTCATTCCGACCATGTGGATCATGTAATCAACTCGCCTTTATACGGATTTTTGTTGGTGACGTGGCGATGTCCGTAATTTTGCGGCACTATAATCAGATGTGGCCACGTGTCAACAGGCCCGTCAACTCCGGTGGTTTTGAGGTTCCTAGGCTAGCATGTCTGAAGAAGACCGAGGCAATTGGTTCTTGTCTGAAGCCGACCGAAGTATAATAACTACTACAGCTTCCGAGTTCCAACCAATCAGCCTAAATTAAAATATTTTCCTTGACTACCATTTTAGTTATCAAAATTAGAAGTATAATTTTAAATTAAAATAAACATGGCCTATCTATTAATATATCTACTTAGAAGTGTGAGACTGAAATATTAAAATGTCCCAACATTGAACAATAAAATAAATTATTACTGTAAATCATATAGATTTAATCATTAATAGAGAAAAAGAAATAATTGATTGTGATCTTGCATATCCTTTAAACTGATCTTAGATGCTTATCTAGATCCAAATATATCACGAGTCCAATTCACTTAAAATTCAAAATGATTTACGCTGGTTCACATACTAAGATATTTCAGATGTTGTACTTTAACAAAACATAAAGCATAAGCAACAGGTCGCCGGAAAAGCTCTTCAAGATCCTCAACCTCCACGACGCTCTCGCGGATCTATCCCCGACATTAACAAGGTGTTTTGGTGCAAATTGCCAGAGTCAATCCCCAACATCGACGAGGCGTTACTTTGCTACTTTATAAGTTCAACTTGATTATCAAATAATTTTAGCCTGGAACTCGAATTTTATCCATACTCAATTATAATGATCGCAAAATAAATATTTAACGAATGGTGCTCGTCAAAACTCAAGACTCATTTACACTCTTAATACCATATTAAATCAAGCTCACAAAAGATAATAAAAAGAACATTTTAACTTGGCTCGCTTTCTTATTACATTGTATTTGAAAATATTATACAATAAACACAATGTCCTTGGCATTATATATTGCTACACGTTACATATATCGTACAGATAATAAATAAATAATACACACAGAATAAGTACAACTATAACCGTACGATTATTATCATTGTAGGCATGAACAGAACTCACATACCTCGAAGCAACAATTGAAGCACTCGAGACAGGACAGTGCGGTGCAGAGCTGTGTGAAGGTAATGGCGCACCGATCGTTGGTGTAGGAACAAGCTTTGAGGCAACACATGCAGCAGATCCGATTCAGAACCTTCCCGAAATAATTGGAAGCTACCTTCGCCAAGATCGCCACAGGTTGAGATGGCTTTGTTTCTTCGTATCCCGGTGGACTGTTCTCTGCAGTTGCGGTCAGGTCTCCGAAACCTGTCCCCAGATTTCCCAAGAAAGTGACCTTCTCGCCGTCTAAGTACGCTATCTTTTGCCGGTTGAACTTGTTAAGGACCTGTTTCCATGAATTTACAATTAACAGAGTAACTTCAATAACATTAACGGTTACATATGTCTCGAATCGAATCAGGACTGTTTCAGATTAGTTAGTATGATGGTTTTGCCGTTAAGTAAGCGAGTTGGGGTCCAGGGGTGCAAAGAGGCCCCGGTCCGAATGTATGTTATGTTTGTTGAAGGACCTGTCGTGACAAGCTAATCGACAAAACTGTCTAAACTTGCTATTTATGTCAAATGACTTGTCGCGGCTAATATTCAACAATGTTGTAGTTTACAATATGGTATATTTCTGTAAGATTAGGTTACTGTTTCCTATCATGATTAGAAAAGTGTAGTACTATCAATAGTACATTATTGTATTCTATCATGATATCAACTGTTTCCGTTACCACTAAGATTAGCATAGTTTCTGTCATTGTTATTGTGTTACTTTGATTGCTTGTTTGTTTCCGTACTCGATCTTTCTTATAATAACATTAACATTGCAGAACATGGACAAATTCGTACCTCTGGAATGAGGGTTGATTCAGGTGCTTTCTTTCCTTGGTCTGTCTGAACTAGAATCAAGCGAGTATATTCAGAAGGAACACCAGACTGTAAACTCATTTTGGCCACCTATATCAAAATAGGCCATTTTTTAATAAACAAAGAGCAAAAGAAATGTAAGAAGAAGATTATGAGTAACTAACCTTTTCCTCAAGCTCTTTACTTTCTGATAACCATGCCTGAGCAGTGAGTGCATCTATATGTCTCCTTGCAAACACCTGGTTTAAAGAAAAGAGTTTCATTATATAAGGCGCATTACATGCTTGTGGAAAAAGGGCACGCTGTAGAAAGTGGAACAAAAACAATTTGAATCAGCTACTGCAATTGACGGAACTGTAAATGCTTATGTCAATGTTTTTGTGTACTAGAGGAAAGATGTAATCTTCCATGTTCATTGATAATTATTCAACCAAATGGTTTTGTGTCCTAGAGGAAAAGATTTGAAACATTACTCTTTCGAGTGGCACATCCTTCATCGTTTGAACTTTCAAGTCTATCTTGAAATCGGTTGCATCCGCCAAGATACCTCCAACCTGAACTGAGTCCGGAAAGCTTCCATTGTACCTCCCCGAAACGATTAATGGACTGCTGGCCGGAAGGTCGGGGATATGGCATGGAAAGAACTGCAATAGGAGGCACGAAGAGCGTAGTGAACTGAAAATGTCTAAAACAGATACAAACTAAGCTTTAATGAAGCCTGTGATCAGATGCAGTACCTCCAATGAATCAAGAGGTTCCAGAGTATCAATTGTAATATTGGAAACAATTGTTGATGACGCGGTGGCAAGCAGCCTTTTGAGTTTGAAGTCAATCGAACCTTTCAACATTGGAAAAGAGCACAATAAACTATAAGATAGAAATATAGGCCATATTGCAAACTATTTCATTTTCAGCAAAAGCTAATCAAATGAACAGCTTGAGAATATTAAATAAAGAATATCTTGAATTATTGAACATTGTGTGGCTCTGCATGTTTGAGTAAGTCTGTTTTGGTGTTATCACAATCGTATGGTTTGTGAATTTTGACTGAAACAATGACATACCTATGTCATAAGCAGCATCATAATATCCCATACTGGTTTGGGCTAACATTTGCAAGAAGTAATGGTTACAGTAAGAACCTGAAAAAGACATTCAAGCAACAAAAAAAGTCGATTAATGGAAGATCAAGACCACAGAGCACGACAAAGTTGAACATAGCACCAACCTATGCCAAAAGTACATATGCGAGGACAAGTTGATCCTCCGATTGGAACATAACCTTTTACAAAACTGCAGATCTCTCTTTCATCTTCAACGGTGCCATCAGTAATGAGGAAAATTAGAGGATTTGAATCATTAGTTTCTGCCAACAGCTTTAGTGCCTAAATTTAAGCAAATAATGAGATGATGAGTTATATGCTTCCCCAAAACAAAGTATATTCAATTATAGTATATAGAAATTATGTTAATGACCAAATAATGAGTTCTTCAATCTCAGTTGAAGAAGTAGACGTAATGGGGAAAGTACCTGTTTTAGTGGAGGCAAGATGTCTGTGCCTCCATTTCCAATGAGAATATCCCTAGCCCACAGGGTAGCATTCACGATCGCTCCCTTGGTTGCCAGCTCCATTGACGATGAAAACAACTGAACCTCTTCATTGAAAGCTATTATGTTGAAGGAATCCTGTGGATCGAGCTGAGACAGTGATGCCAACAGTGCAGTCGTTACACTCTTAAGAGGGGAACCTCTCATGCTTTTGCTGATATCGACGACAAATATCACTTCCTTTCTAAAAACCTATCAGATTCACATCACAAAAGCAAGAACGAAGGTTCAAACTCGTATTTGATTCAAAATATCGCATGCATTGAATACTCTACTTCTGGTTTAATATGCTTCTTGTATCTGCTACCTTCAAACTCTGGTTGTTTCCAGGGAAAAGATAGAAGCAGAACATCTCTCTTTGATCGAAATCATTTAGGGAAGGAGACTGCAAGAGGACACCGCCAAATAAGTCACTCGAAGAAATCTGCATACACAGTAGGCAACCAAATTAGGCAGTTCATACTAAGAACTAAGAAATATCCGATCAAACTAAGTCTTACAGTTAAGAGCTCTTACAGAATATGAAAAGCTGAAATCCACATTCGACCATTTTGACACTTCTGCTTCATAGAGGAAACCTAAATTGCCAACTTCTCGGCTTAGTTCCTGAAATGCCATGCTATCGGGTCAGTTTATCAGCATGAAGTATACAACTGGAAACCTAAGTTGTAGCAATTCCATACCTTCAGAGGATGGCTGGACCTTCTGCACAAAACCTGCTTCTTCGTACCAGATTTCACATTCAACATGATCTTTTCCCTTTTAGAAATGCTCTTCACAATAGGATTCACATATTGTGGAAACACAAAAGGTACGGTGAGACAGAATTCACCCTCTTGGTATAGTAACTTCTGTGACCAGCTAAATTTAACTGAAATAGTGGACCCTCCCTCAACCTAAAAGTCAAGAACGCATCAGCACATACCCATAACCATAAGAACATCGAGTTACTACGCATTTGACAAATTACCTCTGGGATTTTGAAAGTATATATCTGATATTTTAGACATCGCCCATCTTCAGTTCTCACTGCACTCCCCATAGTTTTCGTATCCTCCATTCCAATCAACCGAGAATGATATGACGTCCCCGTGACATCAACCTCAACACCTAGAACTGAACCCTGTTAGCCACACCATGTTTTGCTTGAGAACTTAAATTATAACTTCAAGATATGTTACAGTAGACCCCAATTGCACAATTCAATATTGATGCAATTTATAGCTAAAATTAAGTAATCCAAACACAACTTGCTCATAAAAAAAAGAATTCCCACAAAATTGGAACATCCAATTTTAGTAAATTGAACTTAAGAGTGAATTTCAAGCATTGAATACATCACATTCTCTAAAATTCAGAAATGCTAAGGACCTGTGGTGGACCTGTAAAGCAAAACATGCCACACCATGTTTTGCTTGAGAACTTGAAATAATCACTTCCAACGCTTAGGAACCAAACCAGTCCACTAAAAACACAGACACGTTACAGAATACCCCGATTGCACAATTCAATAATGATGCCATTACCCAATAATTTATGCAATGTATAGCTAAATTTAAGTAATCCATACAAAACTTGCTTATAAAGAAAAGGAATTCCCACAAAATTGGAGCATCCATTTTTAGTAAATGGAGCTCAAGAGTGAAATTCAAGTATCCAATACATCAAATTCTCTAAAATTCAGAAATGATATGGACCTGTGGTGGAGCCTCATGTCCATGTATGTCCAATTTGGTCAATAACTATTAAAATTAGCACTTGCATTACATAATACAAGAATATAAACAATACATACACAAACAAAGAGACAAAAACAAATCAAAATTACAAGAGAACTCAATTTCACAGATGATCAAAATCCCCAAAAATTACCTGCTCCCCCATCGGGATCGCGACGCGACAATCGGAGCTCTTGCTCCCCAGAATGCAGTGCACGCGCCACGCTCCGGTGACGGTCACGAAGGCGGTGTCCAGGTAAACGTCGACCTCGGCGGCGACGCCGTGCAGGTGGAGCGGAATGAGCGCCGGCGGGTCGCAGAGGCCGTGGACGTACGGCTGGTAGCTCCGAATGTCCGGATTCTCCACTATCTCCGGCCTCCGAACCGCCGCGTAGGCCATCGGCGCCGCCGGGAGGAAATCCTCCGGCGAATTCCTCGTCATCTCCGGCGGAACCGCCGGGATCGCGCCCTTGCCGTAGTAGATCCTCTTGGAGAGCTGGAGGCCGAAGTCCACGCTCCGCCCGAACTCCGCCGCCGCCATGTCGCCGGAGATCGGAGATCGAGAGTGAGTTAGGGTTTTAGGAGACGGAGACGCGAAGTGTTGGGTGTGAAAGGACAGAGAATTTGGGGGCTGAAGAAGCTATCGGAGAAGAAGAAAGGTGAGAGTAGAAAATGGTCAGTGAGAGGCTTTAATAGAGACTGGCCAATAAGTGACGGCCACGTGGTCGCGGGGAAAAAAAGTTCCTGTTTCTGTTTATTTTATTTCTATTTCTGTTGTGATTGTGAGGTGTCTCTTTCTAGAGGTTATTTTCTGTACAGGCACAGAGCCAATTTCAATATTAAATAATACCCCCACTTGGATCCAATAATTAGTGTTTTAACTTTATTTATTCCAATAAAGTATTCCAAGATTACGCATATTTTTAAAATGCCCAAAAGGTAATATATAAAAAATATTTGCTTTTTGTCGGAGTTGATGAAAAAATATTCAACACAACACAATATATTTAATTTTTACTGCAGATAATTATATGGAATAAAAGTTATATCAAACGTTTAATGAGTCGTCTCGTAAACTGTCAAGTATTTGACTATTAATATCGATCACGACTTGTTTCTTAAGGTAATATCAAATATTCAACAACCCGAAATCAAACAATTTGTTAAACACTCAACTCATTTACATATACGGTAGATATGTATTTTGACTTGCTCGCTATCATAGTGACCATATATTGTGATGAGTACAATTTTAATCTAATCGCTAATCAGTTTCAAAACTTGCTTACTAAACAAGTTTAATCATTAACTCACCTTTAACTATTTCTTAATTGTAACAAACTCTAGCTAAATAGTCAAGAAATAAAACTCAAGCAGTTAATTAGGTACATCTAATCAAACATGTTTTGTAATTTTTTTTATCTTGATAGTTCACTTGAAATTCATATATTTTCATTATCTTGACATCACATCATTACACATGCACAGTAATTTCTTGAGGCTCTAAAAAATTGTCTTCTTTCTACAAATTTTTCATTGTGTAAGTTGTTCAAATACAAACTCGTCAACTTACTTAGAAACTATATAAAAAATAGGGAAAAGAATATTTTTGTGCACCTAAATATACACTTTTGAAACTATCATACCCTATCTTTTTTTATTTTTTTCAGTACCATGAATTTCATTTTGGGACAACTGCTCATTTATTTACCAAAAATTGTCTTGAATTTTGGTTCAATTCATGGGTATTTGGTTCAATTCATGAGTATTTTGGTTCAGTTCATGGTTATTTTGGGAAAATGACCCAAAAGTACCATGAATATTGGTTTAATTCATAAGTATTTTTGAACTATTGTCCCAAAATGAAATTCATAATACTGAAATTGTTATAAAATAATTTTTAGGTCACAAAAGTGTCATTTTTCTTTAAAAAAATATAATTAAGAAAAATATAATTGTTAAGTTGATTGATAAAATGAAAAAATCTTAAATGACTCATACTCAGAAGGTGTTTGGTTAGTGAATAGGATTAAATTGGTCTTTGACTTTTAAGGTAAAAAAAGACATGAAACAGGAAAAACAGAATTGGAAGTAACTGTTGGCGGCGAATCCGATTACTGATGTTGTCTTGTCCTGTCTGCATGTCCCCAACTCAATATTGGCCCATGTGATTTTCAACATACGTGTCCCCAACTTCAATCATAAAACAAACACAACAAATCTTTATTTATATTTTTGTTCTTGTTTTCAATTACTCTTTCGTTTCTTGATTTGGCATCGAAGTTGCTTCAACTGGTGTGCTTGGTTTAAGAATGTCACTTACTATATATAATCATCAATCATTAACTCGTCATATGATCCTAAGTTTGGAATATTCAAAATCTAATCACATAACAAACCTAAATTGATCAAACCTTCCATTGAATATTCTTTATTTAGAACACTAATATTATTGAAAGGTGTTGAATTGAATTATAAAACCAATTGTTTTGTCAAAATTTGAGTCAATTAATGTTCAAAATACTTCTATATTATTATGATCATATTGGTGTAGATTGAAACAGTGAAAAAAAATGTCCTATCACCTCGTATAGTGCAGTCTAATAAATTTGTAATTCAATTATTTACCTAATCCCAACAATGAAATTTAATAATGTAGGACCATGTTCTATGCAGCTCTCTCATTAATTAATGTATATGGTTGAGCTGTCCGAAACTTAATGAAAATGTACGGAGATCACATCATTTTTTTACCCCTTGTAATGAATTATTTGATGGACTTGTTAATTATTTCATTCCACGTAGAACATGGGTTTTCGGGAATCAAATAATTAAGTACGTGTCTTCTTAGGATTGTTATTTTATGTTCGTGAGTAAGTCTAAATTAACAATCATAAATCAATATCTTGTATAGAGTAAGTAAAAAAATATCACAAGCCTGAGATATTAAATATAGTGCCCGTTTTGGACAATCATGCCAACGAAACCTTTGATCTCGTTTTATAAATACAAATTTGTAATCATGAAAAATGCTAACGAAAATTTAAAGTTAAGATTAATTGTATGAATAACATGTCATTGGCCTTCATTCTTTGATTCATAGTGACATAGTTTGTACCGATTAATTCAATATTCTTAATTTTGAGAATCATAACTAAACTAACATTAATTAAATGATTCTCATAAATTAAAAACCAAAAGAAAAATAAGATTCAAGCCCATAAATAGGTAAATGGGCTGGCCTTTTATTATAAGGCTTTGAATACACATAAGAGACCAAGGCCCGTACTATATTTAGCTTGATGGGCCTATTGCCACATATAAGTAACACGAAAGCCCAATGCTATTTCCACGTCATACTTTCTTTGAAATAATTAACCATTCACTTCAAATGATATTCATGACTCAAAAGTCTAATTAATCATACTTATTTCCTCTGGATCAAGGCAGTCTGCAGTAAGCTTATGAGATTTCTTCATTTGTACGAAGTAGAGGCCGTGGCTCTGTATGGCGCTAACTGGTTCGAGTCAATTGGTTTCCGAGTTTATCATGGATGGATGCCCGTGTAAAGTATTCTGCAGCGAGATCACGGAATTTCTCCATTCGTATGAGGTGGAGGTCGTGGCTTTACATGATGCTAAACGAGTCGAGCTGAAATAAATTTAAATGAATTATTGATGAACGTTGTTGCATACTGTCCACTATGGAACATGTGTTATTTATTTAACTCGTAATCAAATGACTTGCGAATTGACCAAGTTTGTTTTAACAAACAATAGTTGAGATTTCGATAAGGAGTATGTTCTACCATCTATAACTTTCACTATTCAATTTTATATCGAGTTAATTGTTATATAATTAATAAAATTCATTTTTACCTTGAAAAAATTAAACTTATTTCCTAACAATAACAACAAAAGCCATATATATGTATATATATACATATATTAGTGTAACATTTGGTGACATGGACGTGATAAATAAATCTTGGGACATGGCATCATGTTCCACATGCATGGGTGAGAATCGAAACTCTGACAAGTTTCGTTTCACTTCCCGAATATAGATAAGACATGTTCTTCAACTTAAGATAGAAGGATAAGGTAAATTTGGTGACCTGTCATTTATATTTCTGCCAGGTGTCGCTGATTTTTATTACAAAGAATATTTATTTATTTATAGATAAAAATAAATAAGGGATCAATAAATGGACTTGATGGGTTGTCCTCTATCTAATGTGGTAGGTACGACTATTATATGTAGTGGAGGTCATTTTCGTAATAATGTCACAACCTCTTTCTAGGCCTTGTTTTTATTTTCACCCATTAATTAAACAACATCATTTGATCATGACTCATCGATTTCGCCCCCTTTTATTTTTGTCATTTTGCACATGCCCAAAATTTTATATTCTCCATCCGATATGGTAGGTGATGAAAATTGTTATATTTATGTCAAATTAACAATTATTAATAAAATTATATTGTTTTTATTAAAATAAATTAGTTTAAGCAATCTTAGGTTTCACAATTTTCAAATCAATTTCATATAATTTTGTTCGCAAAATCTGTTATTGATTTGATTGTGTGTTATAGCATGATTTGATTCTCACAATAAGATTTCCCTTTCATATAATATTGGTTAATTGATTTGATTACTTGTTACAGTAGAGCTAGAACTCTAGTCAACATACCTTAAATTAGAATTGCCTAAACTACATTTCTTATTTACTCGAACTCTTTGAACCCAACAATAACCTGACATCCCAACTCAACGGAATAGAAGATAGAAATAATTGAGTTGGTCGGAACAACATGTTGTCGTCCTTACTTCTCTAACCATTCGTGTAATTTCAGTATTTAGGGATAATGACATTTTGTTACACTTAACAATAGCGAAATGACACTTTTATACCCTAACTATTTTTATCTCTTTTTTAGTACTCAAACAAACTTTTTGTGACAAACTATGCTCAAATGACTAAAATACCCCTAATTTAAGAAATCAAAATAAAAATAATCCAATATGATTTATCAAACCATATTTGAAATGGTCCAAATTTAATTTTACATTTTCGGGCATAATTGTATTTGCATCTTAAATACAAATCAAATTGAATCAGAGATAAAAAAAAATTGAACCAATTCAATTTATAGTTTCATACACCAAGGGTAGTTTAGGTGTTTTAGACATTTTAGAGGTATGTTGTCACAAAAAAATTGTCAGGGTACTAAAATAAAGAAAAAAATAGTTAAGGGTCGAAAGTGTCATTTCGCTATAGTTAAGTATATCAAAGTGTCATTATCCTGTCACAAACAGTGTCATAAATAGATTATTTGAAATAAATCTGTCATTACATATTAGTGAATATTACAATTAAAATTTCTTACCCTATTCATTTGAATTAGTATTTTACCACTATGCCACTGACATCATCATAAATAGATTATTCGAAAGAAATTTATCATTACATGTTAATGAATATTACATTAATATTATTTCTCACCACAAGGGACCTAGTTTTGTTGATGGACATATATATATATATATATATCACCACCATAAATAACCATTGTTAGTGTCAATCACAAAGGGACGAGGGACCTATCAAATGGTAAATCCAATGAATCAATCCCAATTTTATCAATGACCCTCCTCACAATTTAATGCATATTTTTCTGGGTAAGAGACCAATATCACTATCTCAAGTTCATATTTAGAAAGACTTGTTTTTCTTCATCTCCTACAAGGACATGACAAGAGTGCTTATTAATGCACTTTGTCTGGTAAACATCAATCCCCATTCCCAGTGTCCAATTTCAATTGGCACACGTTCTAAATGCTACGGATTCACAACCACGTATCGAATTTGCGTTTAATTACACAATTTTAATATTCAATTATACCAATTAAGCGTTGTTAACAGCGTAACGTTATTATACTTGTTGTTTCCGAGTGGTTCTTGTAATAGATTTGCGGAGAGTCTCAATTCAATTGAGGTGCAGGCTGCGAGGTTGCAAGAGGTTTGTCGTTGCGCTATCTTTCATTTTGTAAGAATTTGCGGAGAGTTTCAACTCATTCAAAGTAGAGGCCGCGAGATTGAAAGAGACATGCATGATGCATGTCGTTACGTTATCAATTATTTTGCTAGTTTATTTTGTAATTCCATTGTTCATGACTTAGGTAAGTATATTTTAATTAACGGTAGTTGTGATCATGGTGCGAATCTGTTCCATCATCTGGTGTTTTAGTTGTCCGGTATAATTCAGGATTAGTTTGCTTTATAATTTAATAATATATCCGCGTTTTTCTTTCAAAAAAAGAGTGTTGTTTAAAAAAATTATTATTTACACTCTTGTATATTCATGTATTAATTTAGTTTCCAAATATATAATTAAGTTTACGCGTTTTTTACACTAAATAATAAATATGGTTAAGATATCACTTTGGAATCGAATCTTCCATTGACTGAGTGAATAATTACTAATTACAATTATTACATGGTTTTAATATTCAATTCTAACATATAGAAATTTTCTTATCTAATATCCTAGTCCGTATCAGTTGCTTTGAAATGTATAATTAATTTGGCACGTTTTAGATTCTAAACAATAAACATACAAGAGATCATTTTAGAATTGATTTAAAATTATACAAACTACATATTATTACGGATTTGAATTCTCAAAAGACCGAGTAATTGACTGTTGATTATATTACAATTTTAATATTCGATTACATTAAAAGAGCTTGACTAAACGAATAACGAATAATTTATTTTATCTACTCTCATACTCGTGTCTTGTTGGTTTAAAAATGTATAAAGAAATTTACACGTTTTATGCACTAAATAATAAATATACAAGAGATCATTTTAAAATTGGAATTCAAAATAAAATTTACGTATTAGTACGGATTTGAATACTCAATTAATTGCATATATAATTGAATATTACTTAATCATATATATTCAAATTATGCAAATGAGGACATTGTATGCTCATAATAACTCATAAGAGATCAATTTAGGATTGGAATTAAAAGTAATAACATATTATTAACTGCGTAATTAATTAATAATCATATCAATTAAAGTAAGTAAGTGGTAATTTAAATTAGGAAATGGGAACAATTTGTGTTCATAAGCAGCTGTACCTTACACGTCTCATGCTCTTTACGTGGCAAAAGAGCATTGGCTGGGCAAAAATAAAATAAAAATAAAATCTCCCAAACAGCACATATTGGGTAATTATAATTAAATAATTAATTAGCTGGATATCTACAAATCTACGGCCACAATTGACTGACAGCACATACCACTGACGTGGAATATACTTACCGGAACACTCCAACCATTGGCTTTGTGTTTAATTCATAAAAATAATTAATTAAATAACAATTTCACCACAATCTTTAATTCATTACTATATATATATATATATATATATATGTATATGAGTGCAGAGTTTCAGAAACAAGAAAGGAAAATAAATTCCAAATCTTTATTTTTGGGTTTTCCATATAAATTCCCCATTTTCTCTCTTGGAAATGGTTTTCATGTTTCATGAGATTTTCTTTTCCGGAGAAGAAAAGGTCGAAGGCGAGTGGGAAAAAGAGAGGTAGTACAAATTTTCTCAGCAACCAAACAGAGCAGGAGACCCAGAACAGCACCAAAATCATCCATCTCTCCTCTTCAGGTACACAAAATCATGGGTCGTGTTCTGTTTTCGATCTCGACTTCAAAAAATTGTTCTTTTTAATGATGTCAACGGTTCTGATTTCTTTTTTTTTGTTCAGGTGATCGATGTCTGCAACTGTAATAACCGACCCGATGGTGATGGCGTCATCGCCGGAGGGTCAGGCGAAGCCGAGCCACGAGGTCGAGTCCGTGAAGTGCGAGTGTTGCGGGTTGGTCGAAGACTACACATTAAGTTACATCGAGACCACCAAGGAGAGGTACTGCGGCAAGTGGGTCTGCGGGTTATGCGGCGAGGCGATCAAGTACGAGGTTGTGAGATCCGACAAGCTGATCAGCACCGAGGAGGCGATGACGAGGCACGTGAGTTTCTGTAATAAATTCAAGTCGGTGCCTCCTCCGAATCCGACAGAGCACTTCGTAGCTGCCATGAGATTGATTTTGAAGAGGAGTTTGGAGTCTCCTAGGGGGAGGGGGGCTAGGTCGACGCCGGGAAGTCCGGTGGCCGGAGAATCTCGCCGGACCGGCGGGATTGCGAGGTCGGAGAGCTGCTTTCCGACGTTGTCCGGTTGAGGACTCTTGGAATAAATTAAAACAGAGGATGTGGTTGTGGTTGTGGTTGTGGTGTGGTGGAGGAGGAACATTTGGAATGTGGGTTTTGCTAATTGGTCCCTGAAGATAAGGAGAATTGTAATCAAAGTAGGTTGACTTTGGGTAAATGGGTAATTACAAGTTTCTAGTAAATACAATTTTTCTTGGGTCCCTAATTTTTAATTTTATTTTGTGGATTTGCTTGTTCAAGAATCGAATCATTGACAAGAGAAGGAAATCTTCTTATATTTCTTGTGATGAGAGTTTTTCGTCGAATAAATTAAATTGATGGGGACAAAATATATTTAACATAAAGATGACCGCATATTTTAATGATGTTGAGTAGGGACGTCACGGTTCGATTTAGTTTTGAACTGAATGTTTGAAGAAGATTAGTCGAAACTGTATAGGTGGAATTTGGTTTTCAATGAATCGCGTTTTAGTTGAATATTTTATTAATTTGTTTTCATGAAATTCTTATATTTTGTAAACCGAAACTGATATGATAGAGTTTCAATTTGGTTTGATTTTGAACAAGACCATATCAGTTCTTTTCGATCCGTTTATTTTTCAAACTCATAAACAAAGTACCAGTCAACATTAAATAAAGCAACTCTAGCAAAAAAAGTAAGCTACTGCATTTGCATACCTTCTAACAAAAACAATTTCGCACGATTTAGAAGTTGAAACATCAAAATGCAATTGTAATAACAACCCTCATAAAAAATAAAAATTGATACTTTCTCTTGATATCATTATATACACCTCTGCAACCTGATTCTACCTCCACCAACAATCTGCTCGACCTGAGTATCCAAGAGAGAGCCTCGTGCGCTCCAATTGTTCACCATTTTCGGTGAAATCTCCCCTTTCCAATCGAAGCTTTGGGCAATAATCACCGCTCCGAAGGACCATAATCTCTCTCCACCATGATTGACCGCTACTAAGAATCTCAAATGCATACCATCATATTGAAAATTAAAACCAACGACTTTATATTTATTACAGGAGACCTAGTTTTGAAGGCCGTGTCATCATCCTTACTATAGCCAACAATAATTTTGAGAACATTAATTTTAAGTGATTGACAAGGTTTGTGGATAGTAAAGCCTTACATTCTCTTTGCAAATTGTACTCGTGTCTTAAAAACGACACTTTTCGTTATTGCATCTCAGTTTTGTCAAAAAGTTCATCATCTGATTATTAGCCACTATTTATTAAATCACTTCAAATGTGTATTCATATGATTATTATTTTTTCTTTACACTAGAGTTCTGAAATTAAAACTCATGACCTTTATGAACTGCCATGTTCAAAATTTGTGGATTTTTAGAGATAAATATGGTATGGGCATTGCTTCTGTTTGTTTCTCGAGAAAGCTAGAACGACCCAGTTTCCTTCCTTATCTGATTTACCGATGTCACTCACCAATAAACTCCCAAAATAGTAGATTTCACATGGAATTAACTTGAAAAGCTCAGAACTTGTTACCAAACTCAATAAACCACATAACATGCCAAGAACCAGTATGTGAAGTTCCAGTGACAAAAACATTGGAACATGCAAAGCACCAACATATCCACATTTTTAGTAGGACCCACCAACCATGCACTTATTTGGACTTGTCTTGTCCGAATTCAGATTTTTGTGACAATCATTGTATTGTATTTGTATGCACCATCCAGAATGTTCTTGATCTAAGAACTCAAATGTTTATTTTCAAGTTTTGTTCTTGAATTTTCATTATGTTGTCGTTTGTCATGCCTTTTGAAAAAGTGCGCTGTCGTTTAGATGACAAAGAACCAGGCCCAAGTGATCTGGGTTTGAGAAGTAGGCTCACGTAAATATTTATGGGCCAATATCTGGTTCTTGGCCCATATAGTCAGGCTTTAACTAATTTCGGAGAACTTGAAGATTAGACCCAATTTTTATGTCAAAATACATATACAAGTTTGGATTCATCATAAATCTATGATGTTAAAATAAAACTTGCCAAACTTAAAATATTTTAAATGATAATAAATATTCTAATGATCACGATTTCGTCAAAATATCTTTAAAACGTGTAATATGCATAACATAAACTCAAAGTATTCGTGAGGCAATAAAAACATAAAAAACGTAAGTTAACCCAGAAGAGGGGCGAAAACAATTTAAAATACAAAGAAAATGACTGAAAATCAAGTCAAAATGCTTTTGCATCAATAATTGAACTAATAATGACACATACTCAGATATACGCCTCCTCTTATCATCTTCACAAGTTTCAATTTTTTAACTTTTGTTAACAGTGTGATGATATCGAGTAGCTACTGTTCGTAAGGATTCCATCTTATGATAAATTATTTATGACGTGTGAGAGTTAATAACCATAATATTTGAAAGTCAGTCACGATGAACTATTTCTTTTATATGACCACTTTTGTATATGTAGCTAATTCACAAAACTGAGCAGTTGTTTTACTATAAATAACCAACATTTTATTTGCTTGTTGATAAAAAAATTAACCAAAACTTCATTTAAGAATGAAATGTGTTGGTTGAGGAAA
The DNA here is from genome assembly GCA_963920655.1 of Geranium rotundifolium. NCBI lineage: Eukaryota > Viridiplantae > Streptophyta > Magnoliopsida > Geraniales > Geraniaceae > Geranium > Geranium rotundifolium. The sequence continues at coordinate 242,910 of OY987319.1, forward strand.
AATCAAAATTCATAACCAAATCACAAAGTGCTACGTATATAACCTATAGTTGATACGACACATGTGTAGCATGTACTTTTCAAATTGTGAATTTTTTTAGCCTATATTAAATAGGAAGAAATAAATAACATTTATCATAAAATGCTACGTATATAACCTATACTTAATACGACACACGTGTAGCATACAATTTCTGTAAAAAAAACATTACAAACAACACTTTTATCATGTTTCAACCTTAATTATCAACTGATCCACATCTCCATCGTATTTAATTTCTCTTAGCCATTTTTATATTGGTCGGTGAATACTAACCAAAGCGAAATTGCGATTGTGGCCCAAAAGATTTCGAATTCGCATTTTCACCGCGAGAAGAACAGACCGTACATGGCTTGTGTTATTAATTAAATATCTAATATGAATTTAATCATATAAATATATTATTTGTAGGGTCTTTTTCTTTTATTTTGGGGTTGACCTAAGTAATTGGTACCTTCTGCCGTTTTATTGGGCATAAATTATAATATGGTGTGGTGGGATATGAGAACGAACCATTTATTTATATTTATATTTATATTTATATTGATATTCTTTATTAGAAGAAGTGAAACCTAATTATAAGTAATGAATATAAAAATATTACAAGTTAAACACACGATTATCTTATACTTTTTAAAGACTAGTTTCTATATTGTTGCTACGATATGCTTTCATCATCAAACTATAATTTGAAATTAATGTTTAACCATAGTAATAATTAAATTTCATATAGTTTCATTTTTTATTATAAAGTTATAATTACGTGCTAGGAAATAGATTGACTTATGTAATTTAATTAGGATAATAAATCTCGTTATTGAAATATTGTTTTCATCATCTTAATTTAACTATAGTCATATTCAACGAACAACGAAAAGAATAAAAATTATGACTTTATATATAACATTATTAAACAACGACGGCAAAGTTAGATTCTTTATATTCATTTTAAAGTATGAGATGATGTGAGAACATGAATCAACAAATTATGTGGATCAATAATAATTAAATAATATGTTTATGATTAACTATTTATTGCTAAGTTTTGTAAGAGAGAATATATATATAAAAAAGACTCACTTTGATGGTAAGGACTTTTGGATTGTTAAATAATTTTGCACAAAGTGCATGATATCAATTGATGGGACAAGGTGCGCAATATGAGCACAATAATACATTATAATATTTAATAATTATTTATTGGTTTGGTTAGATAAGCTATTAATCAACGTTTTCAAGACTAAAACCAATATATGGTTGGTGGGTTTCGCTTTTTGCATCCGTAAAGTCAAACCATTACATGTCTTTTATTAGCCTTGTAATTATATTTTATTAAATTTTTATGTTTAATACTGTACGGTTAAATTGGGTCGAATCAAATTTAAATTTATCTAATTTATTTAATCGAGTTTAAACATATTTAGATAAACATATTAAAATTCCAACTAAACTCGAACCAAATAACTTTTTTTGGCCAAATCAAAGCCTATAGCATTTACTTGATTTGTCTCGTTTATACCTTATTTTCTACTATTGTATAACATGATACATTTGTGGTCTCAAACAATCCTGCAAAAGCTATAAGAAACAGTCTCCACACGGTCCAGACTCATACGAGAGGCAGCAGTGAGAAATTTTTCTCAATGGGCGAAAGTCAGACGGAGCAATGCCGCGTGGAGGTATAAGGCCTTCGAGTTGTAAACTTTTTTTTCCGGAGAAAAAGCAATGACAGTATCTGAAGAAAAAGTATCGGCTAACTCTGTGCCATCACCCGCAGCAATACAGATGATGCAAGCGTTATCCGGAATGATTGGGCGAAAAGCGTCTTCATGTGGCTTTTGAAGTCTTTCGGTGATGCAATGAAATGCACAGAGATCGGAAAGAATACCAACGGCGAAAGTGCTATGGTAGGGCGACACTGACACAAATTTGAGTTTGACTATGATATGATGAAGCAAGACATGACTTCCACAGAAAGCGAGAGGCCCAACAATCTCTAAATAACTTCGGTATAGCATAGCGCACCACATAATCTCCAAATGTGGTGCACGATCGAGGACAGGACATTTTCAGCAACCTAATAATATTGTGTTTACACTCGTGTTCGTGTATAGGTTTTTAATTATTGGTGTGATTGTCGAAGATATTAAGGACGGTGCTGTTTTTATTAATTTGTTGCTATAATTTCTAGTTAACTAGAATATACGGGATTGGTCAATAGCTAGGTTTGAGTGTGACTACTTAAATTCGGTGGTCAAATGTATATATAAGGTCAATTCTCAAGAAAATAAAAGCCATTATTTAGATTTATCGCCACCTTTAATTCAATGGTCGGAGGAGACAATAATAAAAGCCATCATTAATTAATTAATTAATTTAGATTTCTCGTCACCTTTTCTATGGTCGGAGGAGACAATAACAAAATTCATTATTAAAAAATTAATATAAAAATATCATTTGAACGTAAATTTACTACATAAAAATAAATATTTGAATAGTTGATTTACGGATCTAAACTAAAAATTAACGTCCCGATTATACCTACTCTTATACTTTCAATGGGAAAGAATGTGAAACCCATTTCTTTATAATTATTAGCTTATAACCAATAAAATTGCTGCTAATTTAATAGAACAAATCGAGAAAATAAATATCCTTGAGATACATGTGTGTAGCATATATAATATACGTGTGTTGAAAATTTCATGGTTTTGAATTTTAATAAACATTCAAGGTTTTGAATTCTGATAATTCATATGGCCTAAAATATTAATGGATGTTCTTGTACTTCTCCTTCATAATTGGATCACAAAACAATGACTTAGTAGTTCAACATTTATAAACCACTTGTCTCCTATTTAAAATATTTTCTCTCCATTCTTGTTTGGTAGGCAAGAAAGTTGACCTAGCTTATATGTAGCTGAGATTTGATTTGCCCTCCAAGAACCAATCATTCAAATCATTTTATCCCATGATAATTATACATAAAAATACTCACTTGGCGAAAACACATTTTCGAGAATTATATATATATATATAGGCATAATCTGGTGAGAACCGTGCATATATGTAAGGGAGCGCCACTTGACGTATCCTGAGCTGTCACATGGCGTTGACTCGACAAGTGCGATTTTCCTCCTCTTCTTCTAATCTCTCGTCACGCAACTTTTCTGACAGGGTAACACTTTTCCTTTTAGATTATAATATGAAACTCGGGCCTCTTGCCACATGACGCTTCTATAGTTCTCATGTCTCTTGTGGTTCTTACTGGATTGCATCCGTTCAACCCCTTGTTACACTACTCTTGGACAGGGTAACGTTTTTCCTTCTAGGTTATAGACTAGAACCCGTCCCTCTGCCACATGGTGCCCACACATTGATTCTCACGGTTCTTTTGATTATAAATATATTGAGGAGAAATAATCATGTACAAACCGAGGAAGTGTTCGAACGTCCAAACCAGTGAAAATTTGTGGAATGTTTAGGACTCGATGGAACGTTGAAAATAACCGCATATCACGTGCATGCATAGGGACACTACGCGCGCAAATCTTTAGTGACCCAACGTGTAATATTAATTCAGACAATTTAAACAATCAACTTAATTTGTACTGAACGCATCTTCATATATATTAACTCACACACCATAAATAACATCATACTCTCTTAATAATGCAACATAAACATATTCCTTAAAACACTCAATTAACTATAAATATATTCAAAGTTGCTATGCGTGAAATTATATTTTACGTAAAAAGAATATTCATGAACATGTTATTTGTAGAAGATTCAATAACAAAAGGGTTTTGTCTTCGTATTGATTAAGGTTTGGAGCTCGAGCTATTGTGAAATGCTTGTATTGCAAGATACGAGACAAGACACCAATTATATTCTCAAAGATGATTTAGAACCACACAATGTCCGAACAAGGTTGATCACTAAATAATTCTCAAGGGCATGGACCTATAGTTGACATTTTAATTGTATTTAAGGGTATAAACGTAATTACACACTACCACCGCCACTTCTCTACGGTCTTCACGAACCGCGTCGTTGCGACCGACCCACAAACTCGTTTTGGCTCAACGGCCGGTTAGTGAATAATCCTCTTAAAACAAAAACAAAATCAAAATAAAGAATAAGAGAAAATAGTTGATTTCATTTATTTATTTATTTTGTATAAAATGTGTGTACTTATTGCAATATTGATGAGAAATCGTGTTGATTTTTGACCGCTTTCCAACCGTTTTTTTTTTAAAACGAACTTGTTTGATTAATAAAGTGCAATAAACCCGACACCATGTAGGACAGCTGAAGTTACAGATAGTATGACAAACCCCTCATTATAATCTCAACTATTGTTAGTTAGCGCATGTTTGACTAATTCGTGAGCCGCTTTATTACATAATTTACGAAGAAAAGTTAACGGATGTTTGCCTATTCCCCACCGTTAATTCGCTAGCATGCATAGCTAATAACAAAAGGAAACACAACAATAAATGATTCACAAAGTTATGTATATATGAAAATAAATCAATGGTGGGGAAATGGTAAAAAATCAACATAATTTTTTAGCATTGCTCAAACATATCAAAATTGTCGTAAAATTATGGACTTTTTAAAATGAGAGTAATTTTTCTTTAATTTATACTGTAAAAATCTTAATTTTATTATATAAATACATACATTTGAGCAGCGGATAAGAAGAACATACATTTGAGCAAATAGCAGGACATTTATATCTTTCAAGTAAATTTGCGAGTCTAACTCAAACTAATTCACACGAATGAAAAAACTGAATAAATACATAGTTTCGTTATTTCTTTTTACGAATTTTGGACAGATATCAAAATTCACCTTTGTCATTAATAAAGGCAAAGCAACTTCTTACACCAATGTAATGGTATACTAATTTTTTGCATTTTCTCTAAAAATAAAATATGAGTAAATTTGGGATTCAAACAAAAATTAATTCACATGGACGGAAAAAAAAGTAAACCGTAAAAACGTGGACGGTGTCGTTTCCACTATAAATGCAAATCAGAATCACATTTTAATCACCAAAAACATAAACAATCAGAGACCCAAACCCAAGAGCTCACCACCTCCTCTGCTTCAGCTGATCGGAGAAAGCTCGAAACTTTAACATGGCGGTGGCCAGAGAAATCATGGGTTCTTCTCTAATCTCAAAACCCTCATTTGGGTCTTCCTCATCTTCTTCTTCTTCTTCTTCTTCAAGCTCGAGGCTTTCTGGGTTTCAGAGCCAGCTCAGGTTCAGACCAGCCATGGCTCCTCTGAGAGGTCTCCGTTTCAGAGGTCCCGTAGCAGCCGTCAGCGAGGACTTGATGAGGGGAGCGACCAATTCGGCGCCGGCGCCGGCGCCGGTAAAGGAGCCGCCGGAGAAGCTGACGGTGAGAGCCACTGTGACTGTGAGGAACAAGAGCAAGGAGGATTTGAGAGATGCCATTTTTAAGCATTTGGATGCTCTCTCTGATGTGATCGGGTTCAATGTTGTATTGGAGCTTTCCAGCACTGAGATTGATGCAAGTAAGAACAAATTTCTCCTACTTTAGAGCCGAAATCGGTCTCCAACCGAGATCCGAGCCAAACCGGAATTGAAAAACCAAGAACCGTGAATGACGAGTCGGTTATGGTCCGGTTCCTTATAGTACAAAACCGTCATTTAACCAATTTTAGAATTGAACCGGTTTATCATGCTACGTGTTGCTCATTTTGAAAACTTTATATTTTGATTATATTGTAATTATTAAATTTTAATATCCGGTTTCAGTTAGTATTTTCTTATAATTGCAAAATTAAAACCTTTTTCTATAAAATAGGCCGGGTTTTGTCTAATTTGGTTCATAAATCAAGCATGAATTCAATATTAAAAATTAATATGCGTTAGTTGGGCAGGGGTCGGAACAGTAAACAATGGGTCGGATTTGGTTATTAATTTAGAGAGCCGTTTAATTTCGGTACTGGTCTGGTTCCCATGATGCAAAACAATCATCTGACAAATTTAGAATCGAACCAATTCATCATGTTATGTACTGTGCATTTTACAAACTTTAAATTTTGACTGAGTTGTAGTAATTATGGTAGGATTCGATTTTCGTTAACATTTTTTCTGATCGTAGATTTAAAGTTTCAGCCTGTAAATCAGGTTAAGTTTTGTCTGATTCATCTCATAAACAAAACATGAATTCAAGATTGAAAATTAACTGTAGTTTCACCAAATTTGCTCCAACAGTTGACTTTCTTCCCCTTTGACTTTTTTTAGGAACAAAGGCCCCAAAGAGAAGCAAAGGGGGTGTGGTCAAGGACTGGTCAAAGAAAGTCAATGCCAGAGAAGAGAAGACCCATTACAAGGCTGAGTTCATTGTGGACTCAGATTTTGGTGTTCTTGGTGCTGTTTTGGTGACCAACAAGCACCAAAAGGAGTTTTTCTTGGAGGGCATCACAATTGAAGGGTTTGCTTGTGGACCAGTCCACTTCCCTTGCAATTCATGGGTCCAATCTAGGAAAGATCATCCCCAAAAGAGGGTCTTCTTCTCCAATGAGGTACCAAATGTCCTTAATTCCTCAATTTTAGACACCACTTTTGATGTTTACAATTTGTTTACCATGATTCTAACCTTCATAGATAATAAGAAACAGGGAAAATGGTAAAATTGTGTCTCATGCCAAGTTTTTTTTATTAAAATTGTATAATCAAATTTTGCGATTTAATTTTTAGTTGAAATATATTTTTTTTGTAATTATGATGAAAATTTTTATTTTTAATTTTATGGGTAATTTTGTTATTAATATATAAAGCTGAACATATTTTATATAAAATATATTACGTTTAGAGCAAGTTTTTGCCATTAACAAACAAGCACTTTCTTGCAAAAATGAAGTAATTGTGTGATTATTTTGTGATTAGCCATACCTACCGCACGAAACGCCCTCTGGACTGAGACTGTTGAGAGAGAATGAGCTAAAAGATCTGAGAGGCGGCGGAAATGGTGTGAGGAAGCAATCCGACAGGGTCTACGACTATGACATCTACAACGATCTGGGCAATCCCGACATGGGAAATGACCTCGCTCGCCCGATACTCGGGGGCGAGAAGGTTCCTTACCCTAGGAGATGTCGCACTGGCCGTGTTCCTACTGAAACTGGTTAGTGTCTCTATCTTTGCATCTGGTAGAGTTCCACTTTTGAAAGACGTGAATCTGTTTACCAGCTTAAATAACAATTTGAATCTCCTCCGCCTATCAGTTTGGACTTTTAAGTAGGTTGGAATTCTGATAGTTTCACTGAAATGTGTTCGGGTTCTGTAATTAGATGTGAATGCAGAGAAGAGGGTGGAGAAGCCGACGCCATTGTATGTTCCGAGAGACGAGCAGTTTGAGGAGTCTAAGATGAACACATTCACGACTGGTAGGCTCAAGGCAGTGTTGCACAACCTGTTGCCCTCGTTGAAGGCGAGGCTCTCGGCGCATAACCGAGATTTCGGGGGGTTTTCAGATATCGACAGTCTTTACAAGGAAGAGTTGTTCTTGAAGTTAGGGTTGCATGAGAAGTTGTTGAAGAAGCTCCCAATGCCGGAGATTGTAAAGTCAGGGGAGGGCATTCTCAAGTACAATACCCCCAAAATAGTCTCAAGTGAGTACTCTAAACTGTACAAAGACTACAACATTTAAAATCAGACTGAACCGTAATATGACAGACCTTGATTTTAGATCTAACTAACCATTATACTTTATTTTCAAACTAATAGTGTAATTTATTCACTTTGATCTAGTTTTTTTCTCGGTCTAGTTTGGTTTTAGGTCAGAGTTGAATATCATGAAATAAAAGACATCTATACTTTCACGCAAGCTCATGGTTGTAAAAAAAATAGTCAATTAACATAAGATTGATTAAAGATTATTTACAAAAATCAAGAATTTTTAGAACATCGATCAAGATTGCATACTATAGTTGTAGGCATAAATTCATGATTGAAAATTATAATTTGCAATTAAAGACCATTCCAGTTCGGTTCTTCCTGATAAACTGTCAATTTTTGCTTATAAAAATCATATATGAATCACACATACCGGTTCATTAAAATATATAACCAAAACAAAATTAGCATTCATTACTCTCTTCTTTCGAATACAATTTGACCAAAGTCTCGGTCTAAAATGAACACTCTTACAAAACAATATCCTTAACGACGGTTTTTACCTGCAGAGGACAAATTCGCCTGGCTGAGGGATGATGAATTTGCCCGCCAAGCCCTGGCCGGAATAAACCCGGTCAACATCGAGACGCTCAAGGTCTTCCCTCCGGTCAGCAATCTCGATCCGTCGGTCTACGGCCCTCCGGAGTCTGCCCTCCGGGAGGAGCACATTTTGGGCCATCTCAACGGCATGTCAGTCCAACAGGTAACGGTCACAAACCTACTAATCCATATTCAAACCCTGAGTGACTTGGAATGCAAGTTACTGATTTTTGTGAATTTTTCAGGCATTGGACGAAAATAAACTCTTCATAGTAGACTTCCACGACGCGTACCTCCCGTTCATCGACCGGATCAACGCTCTCGATGGCCGGAAATCGTATGCGACCCGAACGGTCTATGTGCTGACGCCAACGGGCACCCTGAAACCCGCCGCCATAGAGCTCTGCCTCCCTCCGTCGGGACCTAGCCACCGCGCGCACAAGCGCGTGGTCACGCCCCCGGTCGACGCCACGAGTAATTGGATCTGGCAGCTCGCCAAGGCCCACGTCTGCTCCAACGACGCCGGCGTCCACCAGCTCGTCAACCACTGGTAATTAAGCTAAAGACAGTTCAATTTTTAGAAAATGACACATAACTATATGTGTCATTTTTAGATGGTCCAAGTGCTTAAATTGATCGATTGTCGGTTATGTTCGATTCTAAATTAAAATTAAATCAGTTAGTCAGCTTAAATAACAATATGGGCCTCCGCCCATCAAATTAAGCTTTTAGGTGGGTTTGCCTTCTGACATAACCGAAGAAATTATGGTTCAATTGGATTAAGTTATTTCACGGTCATTTTTTTCAACTTGAGCTTGCCAGTTTTTGTCTTTCTCAGCTGATCATCACTGACTTGTCGCTCAACAACATGTTAATAAGAATATTTTAACAAAAATTACACGGGCCGAAATATAATTTCCATAATATTTTCTTCGAGAAGATCTTTTGATTGACCGGCCAGAAAATAAGAGAAGTTAACTTGAAGGGCAGTTTTAAATCGGGAAATTGATCACTACAATATGCATTTCATGACCTCTATATTTACTGACGTATTGACATGTTTAATGATCTTGTGTATGTACATAGGTTGAGGACACATGCGTGCATCGAACCGTTTATATTGGCGGGTCACAGACAGTTGAGCGCGATGCACCCGATTTATAAGCTGTTGGATCCGCACATGAGGTACACTTTGGAGATCAATGCACTTGCCAGACAGAACCTCATAAATGCCGGCGGCGTGATCGAGGCATGTTTCACTCCCGGTCGCTACTGCATGGAGATAAGTGCTTCTGCTTATAAGACCTGGCGCTTCGATAAGGAGGGCCTCCCCGACGATCTAATAACAAGGTTTGCTTATCATCACCGATAACTTATACATAGGAAACAGTCTCTCTGCGAGAAGCAATAACACGTTAAATTTTATATGGGCAATTCAATAACCCATTTTTGTAAGTTTATCGTTAATTAATCAACTAAAATAATTTGATCCCAACTACCTAAGTATATACATGGGTATAAAAGTGTTGAACCTTTAACGGGTCGATTGAGCTCAATTTATTAAACATGCGACTAACACTTATTTCATTCAAGCTCGTGCGAATTAAAGTTCCAGATTAAACATTTTTTATAAACAAGTCAAATTTGAGCTCAATTTATCAATAATGTTCTTTAGCACACAATCCACCTCGTTCAATATCTAATTAATTACGATTTTTTCAAGTCAAACTGTTACTTTTTCTAGTATTTAATAACATCTAAACAATTTTTTCGAATTCAACTATATATGAAGAAAATGAGAGAGAATTCAAAATATGTTTCTTAATCAGCCATGAAATATTGTTACTTAATGTAATTACATAGGTAAGGTAATGATCATAATCTAAATAGAAAAATCAATAAATCACTTAGAATTCAAATTCAATTTCTGATTTGATTTTCTTGAAACAAAACAAACATATTGTAAACTCATTCGAGCTTGTACCGAACATTTTTACTCCGTTTACGTGATCTCAATGTTAGTTTCAACCGTTAATGAGGTTTCGTTGATGTTGTTATTGCAGGGGCATTGCAGTACCCGACCCGAGCCAGCCCCACGGGCTGAGGCTCCTAATCGAGGACTACCCTTACGCGAGCGACGGCCTCCTGATCTGGTCCGCGATCGAGAAATGGGTCAACACCTACGTGGCCCACTACTACCCCGACACGAGCCACGTGTGCAACGACAACGAGCTCCAAGCCTGGTACTCCGAGTCCATCAACCTCGGACACGCCGACCTCAGCCACGCGCCGTGGTGGCCCACACTCACCGACCCACAGACCCTCGCGAAGGTCCTCACCACCCTCATCTGGCTCGCCTCCGCCCAGCACGCCGCCCTCAACTTCGGGCAGTACCCTTATGGAGGGTACGTGCCCAACCGCCCTCCCCTCATGCGCCGCCTCCTCCCCGACGAGTCCGACCCGGAGTATCAGAATTTCCGGTCAGACCCGCAGAGGTACTGTATTTTTTGTTAAATGTGGGTTAGTCCATAACTATAAATACGAACAAATTGAATTGGTAAGCACTCACCATATAATGAAAAAGGTGTTCGAGTTTAAACATTTGACACTAAGGCAGCCCATAAATAACTGAACTAAAAAGAACTGAACTAATTAGGTTTAGAATCAAACTGAAACTCCATCAGCTCGATTTTAGTTTATAAAATAAGAAATGAGTCGAAAATCGATTAATTTATGTGACTCGTTTTATAATTAGGCCTAACAATATTTGGTCAAAAAAAAGAAGTTAAATAATAAGTCAAAGATGTCTCAAGATGTGAGAATTTTAATGAAAATTGGTTTAAAGAAAATCGATCTAATTAAAACTTATGAGACACATAGTAAGTCAGAATGACCTAAAATGTAAAAATTTCATGAAATTCGGTTCATAAACAATTGAATCGAATCAAATAAATTTCGTCAGTTTAGTTTAGTTTTTATTTTCTTAAAGTCTAGCTGATTGGTTCGATTTAGTTTAAGTCAGTTTGGTTCAAAATTGAAGCAAAAAAAACTTTATTTGACACAGTCACAAAAGTTAATACATGGGAGGATTATAAAAAGTAGTTGTGGATCAGTTTTTTTTTGCAATTTCAGCTCGTTTGTTTTCTTCTTCTTCGACCAAGTTAATGTCACCAACTCGTGGTTTCATAAAACAACAATGTAAAGTGGGAGTTGGACTAACTTGGTGGTTGAAGTAGAGAACTATATGCGAGCTCAAGTGAGAAAAATATTAATTTTCATCATTTTCAGACAAAGTTACACATTTTATCAAAAAAATATGATAACAATAAATAAAGTAGTGGTTGTGAATTTTTTTATTGTAAAATGGGAATAATTCATGACCGACTTTTGCAATTTTTTCTTAATACATTTATTAACTTAGTCATTTTTGTACAATTTGTCCAACAGGTACTTCCTCCTGGCGCTGCCAAGCCTGCTACAGGCGACCAAGTTCATGGCGGTGGTGGACACGCTATCGACGCACTCCCCCGACGAGGAGTACCTAGGGGAGAGGCAGCACTCGTCGGTCTGGTCCGGGGACGGGGAGATCGTGGAGGCGTTCTACGAGTTCGCAGCGGAGATAGGGAGGATCGAGAAGGAGATCGAGAGGCGAAACAGCGACGTAAGGCTGAGGCACCGGTGTGGGGCCGGAGTGTTGCCTTACGAGCTCCTGGCGCCTAGCTCAGGGCCGGGGGTCACTTGTAGAGGTGTGCCCAATAGTGTGTCCATATAATTTGGTATATATATATATCAACTACAATTGTTGATATTGTAATTGTATGGAGTTAATTTAATTAGTATGTAGAAATTAAGGAAGCTGTATTTTGGTGCACCAATTGTATTTATTATATGACCATAAAATTGTTCTCACAAGATCAAATGTAATGTTGCTGTCAGGAGTATTTTAGATTATCAACTCTTCAATAGATAAAGAGATTTATCTTAGAAAAATGATAAAAATATGTTATATGTTATCACTTATAATTATTTTTTTATAATAATAGTAAAAATTATTGTAAAATGTGTGTATTTTTGTCATGCATTTATTGCAGAATTATCTTCGTTTTATCACTATTTTAAAGCGTTTGCATCTTGAGATTTCTTCTGGTAAATTTTTGGTGAAATATTGCTAAAACATGTCAATTTTTAGCCAAATCAGGAATCTCGAAAAGCATGAAAATGTTTAAAATATGACTGGAGCTACAAGTAGGAGTTATATCAGCCCGTCATATCCTATTTTTGTGAAGACTGTTTAAGGTGTTTTGAGCTGTCTCTGATGAGGGGCGAGTCTTTGAGGATTTTATGACTCGGTCAGAGACAAATAAAAGCAAGAATAAACTCAAGAAATCGAATAAAAAAGTCCAAACAAGTATCTCAACTCTAAGTAGTCATAACTTTTGAATATAGACTCGGAACCATGATGAGGCTCAGGCGAAGCTATTTCAAATATGATGAGTTTGGGACCGTGAAAACAATTTTTAAGAACCCAAACAAGTCTTTGAAATTTAGGATTTAATTAATTACGAATTTTAAATATATTTGAGTATATCCTACTCCAATTAGGTTTTGGTGTTAATTAGGCTTCGGTGTTAATCTCTTTTTGGATTAGGTTTTGGGTTATCTAGATTTTTCCTTTTTAATTTAGATTTAAGTCGATCAAGTATCATATAAGAAGCTTTCTTGCATCATTGTAAGAACAACTTTTATGATAATAAACTATTTTTCTTGTGTGGTGATTTTTAATCACGTTTACTCACGAGAACTCGCTGCGTCAATTTCTTTAGAGAGGACTGCTCACCTACCATTACCGACCCACATTTTCATCAGATTCTCTTGAGCTCTGAGGAACCTTCGTTGAAATTCATTTTTAGAGGTTCAATGCTTAAGGAAAAGGAGGTTTCTAAGCCAAGGAAGAGTTGCCTATTATTCCTCCTTTTCTTGAATTTTTCTTGAATCTTGCTTTACTTTGATGAATTTGCAAAGATACATAATACACTAATAATGATTTTAATATATTTGTCCTTCCATTATTGTTGGGTTGTTGTGGGTAAAAGATTCAGAACATGAATTGGTTCTTCTTTTTTTTAATTTGGGAATAAAATCTGACAAAGCACTAGTGACAGTAGAGCCACCAGTCTGCATTGACTCAGAGTCAATAATAAAAAAATATATAATACGACACTTCACTTTAAAAACCCAATCAAAAGTTTCTCTCAAAATTTTCCAGGAAAGTGAGTATATATATAAAGTAAAGTCATCAGTACAATGATAGCCACTACTTTTCAAAAGACGAGAAATTACTCGATCATTTCATTTATTTTCATTCCCCACTAAACATCATTTTGGTTGTTAACGATAATTGTCAGTCAAAGTTACATTTAAATACATGAATTGTCGATCACAAACCTGAACTAGTTGTTTCTTAGATGATTAATATAATTTTCTGTTAATTAATATTGAATTAAATGAGTCATCTATGCGGCGACGTTCTGATGGACGGAGCTCGCTGCTTTTCTCTGAACAGTTTTCGGCGGAGGACTTGCTTCCCCCAGCGACGACGCTTGCATCCCCGGGACACTGAGTCTCCCTATCCGATTTATTTAGTTTTGTGGTCGGACAGGTTTGAACTAGGAAAATTAATTACCGTCGTCTGTTTGTTTTCTACTATGTCTTTTTGTCTTTTAGTGTTTACCATTTATCGTCAATTTACCTTTATTGCGATACAAATAAAGAAAAAAAATGTTAAAATGTATAATCAAAGAAAATGTTAAAATTATCTATTATATTTTAAAACATATATTGTGTAAATTTAAATTATGATACAAATATGTGCTTAGTGTATAAATTTAAATTATGATACAATTATTATGAAGTCTCTTTTGGTGAAACATGACAATTCCAATTATTTATTAATTATTCTATCTTGCCCACCAAATAAAAGATTAGAGGAGAGAGAGCTTTCCACGAGACTCACACTTTGAACTTTCTCTCAGTCAATATATCTATTTCATTTCAATTTGTTTTTTTTTGGTATTTTATTTCAAACTTCAAATGCTTAATTTTAACCAACAAATTATTCTGAATCTAATTCATTAATTCATAAAAATCCGATAATTTATCCCACTCAATATATTAATTATTAATTAACATATGAAGGCACATGAAGCAGTAAATAACACCATGTTTAATTTATTATTCAAGCAATTTACTTAACTCAATCGAGCATTTAATGATTACGTAAATTTCACGACCTTATAATCAAGTTGTAAATTCATTGACTCGTGTAAATATATTAACACATCAATCGCTTAATTTTCAATAACCAAATATTCAATAACATCGTTTTATGATAATTTAGCAATAAACTTAACTATCAATCAACTATATAATTAATTTATCTAACCCCGTCCTATTTGAAAACGTTTTTTTGTAGGGTCCATACTATTTATTTATGGTAAATTTCCACAACCTAATCAGTAGGTTTAGATGTTGAATAATAAAAACAAATTGGTGACAACAACTATACTCACTCTTCTATAAATAAATATCACATCACAACATCTCCACCACCACCACATCAATTACTTTTAATTTAGTCACGACAATGGAAGCCACCTACTACTCATGGCTATCCTGCGCGGTGGCCGCGGCGAGCGTTGCCGCGGCCGCCCTGCTATTTCTGTCCGGCCGCCTGTCTGGCGGCCGGAAGAAGCTGAACCTCCCGCCGGGCCCGAAACCATGGCCCATAATCGGGAACCTAGACCTGATAGGCCCGCTCCCCCACCGGTCGATCCACGAGCTGTCGAGGAAGTACGGCCCGGTGATGGGGCTGAAATTCGGGTCGTTCCCGGTCCTGGTGGGCTCGTCGGTGGAGATGGCGGAGGCGATCTTGAAAACGAGCGACGTGATATTCGCGGGCCGCCCCATGACCGCGGCCGGCAAGCACACGACCTACAACTACTCCGACATCACCTGGTCGCAGTACGGGCCGTACTGGCGCCAGGCCCGCAGGCTGTGCCTCACCGAGCTCTTCAGCGCGAGGAGGCTACAGTCCTACGAGTACATCCGGTCCGAGGAGATGAAGGCCCTCCTGAAGGGCCTTCACGCCTCCTCGGGCCGAGAGGTGGTCCTCAAGGACCACCTCTCGACCGTCAGCCTGAACGTGATCAGCCGGATGGTGCTGGGCAAGAAGTACACGGACGAGTCCCGGGACTCGATCGTCACCCCCGAGGAGTTCAAGAGGATGCTCGACGAGCTCTTCCTCCTCAGCGGGGTGCTCAACATCGGGGACTCGATCCCGTGGATCGATTTCCTGGATCTCCAGGGCTATGTCAAGAGAATGAAGGCACTCAGCAAGAAGTTCGACAGATTCTTGGAACATGTCCTTGACGAGCACAACGACAAGAGGAAAGAACCTGGTTTCGTCGCCAAGGACATGGTCGACGTGCTCTTGCAATTCGCCGACGACCCTTCTCTTGACGTCAAGCTCGAGAGGCATGGAGTCAAAGCCTTCACTCAGGTAAATTATAAACTATATATATATATACATACACGTCGATATTGATTAAGAAAATGAAATGTATAGTTTTGTTAATGAATATTGACTATGAAATAAGATATTTATATTTTATATCAAACAAAATAGTTTAGACAAAAATCACGTTATTGCCTGGTATTTTATCTTCGGACAGTGACTGCACATCGAACCAATATAAATAATGTTACGAGACTAAATTATTATTATTGGTACTATAGTATAGTGTTACATTTTTAGTAATTTGCGTTTTCTTATGGTCGGTCGGTCCATTTCAGGACTTGATAGCCGGAGGAACCGAGAGCTCGGCGGTGACGGTCGAATGGGCAATTTCGGAAATGTTGAGAAAGCCGGAAATTTTCGAGAAGGCGGCGGAAGAGTTGGATCGGGTGGTCGGGAACGACAGATGGGTCGAGGAAAAAGACATTCCCGACCTCCCCTACGTCAACGCGATCGCCAAGGAGGCGATGCGCCTCCACCCGGTGGCGCCAATGCTGGTGCCCCGGGTCTCGAGGGAAGACACGAAACTGGCGGGGTACGACGTCGTGAAGGGCACTAGGGTTTTCGTCAACGTGTGGACGATCGGGCGGGACCCTGCCCTGTGGGACCGACCCGATGAGTTCGTGCCCGAGAGGTTCCTCGGGAAGGATATCGATGTGAAGGGGCACGATTTCGAGCTGTTGCCCTTCGGGGCGGGGCGGAGGATGTGCCCGGGTTACCCGCTGGGGATCAAGGTGATCCAGTCGAGTTTGGCTAATTTATTACACGGGTTTACTTGGAAATTGCCGAAAGGACTGGCGATCGAGGATTTGAGTATGGAGGAGATTTATGGTCTCTCCACTCCTAAAAAGTTCCCACTTGAGGTTGTAGTGGAGCCTAGGCTTCCGCTTCATGTCTATGACATTTGATGATGGTATGGTCCAATGTGTCACAATACTTCTAGTGGTGTTTTTGTAATAAATGTGTAATGTAGAGGTTTTTGTGAACATGTTTTCAAGCACATTTTGTTTTGTTTTGTTTTGTAAGAGTTATGTAATGTTATGATGACTAGTGTAGTGTTGGATAAGTGCTTGTTATTATATAAATAAAAGAGTTTTATTTACATTTTCTTTTGATCAGTTTCGTTAGAGCGTTTTTACGAAGAATATTTATTTGTTCATTTTTAGGTTGAAATCAACTCGAAAAGTGACAACAGTATTGGCTTAAGTCGCCAGTAAGTGATGGTGATTGAAATTGTGTTGTTCAAATGAAAGAAACATGTTATGTTAGAAGGATAATCAGTCCAATCGAGATTGATTCGTGAAAAATATATAATTTATTTGAAAGTTGACGTGAAAGTATACTATTCATTTTAGTAAAAAAAAAAGTAAGAATTCAAAACGAACAACCTTGATAATTATTTGTCACAATTATTTTTCGAATAACTTTAGTCAAAGTAGACAACTTATAAGGGTACAACTTTGCAATTAACATTAATAAAGTCTACACAACAACAAAAACACTAAAGCAAAGTCTAGGCCCATTGAATCTTCACAACATTTGGCCCATTATGCTAAATTTGGGCCATGTGAATTGTGGACAAACCTAACACACCAAATCCATCCCATCCATTTGTTTGGACGTAGCGTGCAGGCCATAAGAAGTCCAAGAATGGCCCATTATTCAAAGTTTGGGCCATGAAGTTGGGAACTGGAGACGAGCCCAGCCCACTTCAAATTCATCGCATTAGAGAGGGACTTTGCGTGCAAGCCACAAGAATTAGGGCATAGGGTTGTCCAAAATTGACCGAACCAACCAAACTAAATCAAAACAGACTGAACTAAAAAAATAATCAAATAAAAAATAATTGAATTCGATCATTTAATTACGAATAAAACTTTGATTATGAATAAGTTGACACTTCAACAAGTCAGTTTTGTTTTATAAAATTAAAACCGATAAAATAAATTGAGTTGGACTGAAATTTGATCTATTCTGTTAGTCATATTTACTAGTACATAATAATGGTAAATATGACCAAACTCAAAGTCAGTTTCAAAATCAAATAAAACCGTATTTCAACGATTCAGTTTTTGTTCTTAAAACCGAATTGATGGGTTCGGGTCAATAACATCCCAACAAGAACAGTCTAATAAGGGCCCACTGGGCTCTGTCTTGCACGTGTAGTGAACAGTTCCACACGCAAGCAACTACTCTATCCTCGTGCCAAATCTTATCCAACACGTGCCAATCCTCGTCTCATTACTCACTACCGACTGGTCGATCATTGACTCAACCAAATCAAAACGGTCAGACCCAAACTCACCGACGTCAAAACCAAACTGACGGTGAGATAAGATCGCAAGCCAGGCCCTAGCGAGACGACACGTGTAGCGAGCGTGACAGCCCGTGACCGTGACGGTATGGGAGCATAACCGTGTCGACTACACAAGCCGACCGCGTGGCGGCGGCGACACCGCCACGTGCTGTTTTCGGACACTACACATGAAACCAATGACATGACATAATCATTGTGTTTTTCTCCAGACAAGCTTTCCATTATCAAATTCATCATCCTTAAATAGATTCCTCCAATTATTTTTACTCCTTTCGACAAATATCAACGCAATGGGCCCCACTCGAACCCAATTAGCTACTAGCTACGCATATGATCAGTTTAATACATTATTATTAAATTATTTTGATGTGATCGGAATTTTTTTGATCATAAAATAGAATAAGACACAAAGTAGTTTAAAATAAAAAAAATAGTTCAAACTCAATAAATAGTTGAATCAATCATCATTACCAGAATATAAAGCTTTATTTTAATAAGTACAATTTTTATCCTAACCAGTAATCACAAAAGCTAGACAAGGTAAATCCACAATTTAAAAAGGTCAAAGACTATTTAAATAATATTTTAAGAATTAGATAAAAATGATTAAGGATGGCTACATTTAATTTCATCAATATTCATCAAAATTATAAATTAAGTTGAAGTCAGTGGTTTAATTTCACGTGTCTATTTTATGAATATCTATTATTATTTTCTGAATAGCGGTGTAAACATGTCGAATTGAGTTTTATTTTTGTAAGATTTAGCTCAGACTCGAACGAGATTATATAATTAAATTCGAATTTAATAGAAAAACTTGAACTCGACTCGATTGAGTTCACTTAATTTTCATTACAAATATTAGCTAAAATTTAAGAAATATATATACGATTAATTAAATAATAAACGAACTAGTTTGAGATTAACTCACTCGACTATTTGTATTATAAATATATATTAAAACTTTGAAAATGTATTAATAAAAGTATATAATTAATTAAATATTAAACAAGCCGACTCGCAAGTTTAACGTGATGACTCGTGAAGTTATCGAATCTTAAAAGGTTAGACTCGAAATTACTTTTTTTTATCAAGTAAGCCTAATCGTGTGCTTGAATTCAGTTCGAACTCGATTATAACAAATTTGAATCAAATATTTAACGAATTGAATTTAAGAGACTCGATAGAAACTCGACTCGTTTACTACCTACTTTTAAAAATAATTGATTTATTTGAATGAAAGTAGATCATTATCCTAATGATAATAGTTAAACAAGTTAAACCCGCAATTAGCGGCCCACGAATTGGCTAAGTCTGCGTTGATTAACAATAGCTGAGATTATAGTGAGGGGCTTGTCCCACCTACTGTAAACTCAGCTGTTCGACTTGATGCCGGGTTAGTTGTTATTCATTAAATAAAATTCGCTTTTACGATAAAAGAAATGATATTGTTATAGACGTTCTTAAGTGAATGTTTAATCAACTGAATTGGATAAGGACAATATTAAATGATAAAAGTAATTAACGAATCCATAGTGTCATCACGGTGACTCGTCCCTTTCCGTTAGTAAGGGTACTTCCGAGGGACAATAAAGTAATTGCACTGCTCCTTTCTCTGGCGCTAAACAAATAAGAACATATAGAAGATTCCCAAACAAAATCAACAAGCTCTGTTCACGTCCCTACATTTTCAAGCTTCGTTGAGTCTCTCTTTCCTCTGCAAATCGCGTTAGGTTCTGTAAATTTTCTGTCAATTTAGTGTTTTTTGTTTTGGGTTTTCGATTCCGCGATAGTCAATTTCTCTGTACAAAAAAAATCTGTAGCCTGTAGCTCAATCCCTTCAGATTCTTCCCAAAGCAAAATCAAAATCAAAATCATCAAATTTTCCGTTGTTTTTGGGTATAATCCGTGTAAAGCTGCTCGATCCAACTGGGTTTGTGCTGAATTTTCTGGGTCCGAGAGGAATTTCGATTCGGCTAAGAGAAATCGTCCTCGACCAATCTGAATCTGAGATCCAGATCTGAAACGCCATGGGAGTCCCGACGATAGCTCTGTACGCGAGCCCTCCGTGCTCTGCGCCGCACCCGATCCAGATCAACGGCTCGCACGACTTCGATCTGGGTTCCAGATCGTCGTCGGTGCCGTCGACGGCGTCTTCCTCGCAGAAGCCGATCGTCGGAGGCCTCTCGTCCATGTTCTCTTCGCCTCCGGCGAGGCGCGTGACGTCGTCGAGCTTCTCCTCCGGCGCCGGCGAGGAATCGGCGTGTAGAGGCGACGAATTGAAGGAGCTGAGCATGAGCGGCTCGTTCTGCTACTCGCCGAGCAAGTTTGGGGTTTCGTTCCTGAAGAGGGACCAGAGCCCAGTGTCGGTGTTTCAAGGTCCGGCGAGTTGCTCCAGAAGCCCCCAGTTGAGACCTGGGAGAGGGAGTTTTGGGGATTTGGGTTTTCATGGATCGATGAGAGGTGGGTTGTTCAGTAGAGTTGTGAGGAAGGCTTTGGGGTCTTGTGTAGATTACGATTCGCCGAGCTCGGAGGCTCGTGGTGATGGTGATGATTTGGAGCTTGGTCCTTCAAGCATTGCTGTTGATGACTTGACCTTCAATATGGAGGATGGGTTTGCGGATCTCAGCTCTGAGGGTTCTACTAAGGACTTGCTCGTCGGTGCGCAATTGAGGCATAAGATCTTCTATGATGATTTTGTGATCAAGGCCTTTTACGAGGCGGAGAGAGCGCATAGAGGGCAGGTAATCGGGTTGGACATTGAGACTTGTGTTATTGTCGTTGCTGCAATTTTCTGTTTATATAGGTTGATGCGTGTTTTGTATGAACATTTACACTTTGTTGTTGCCGTAATAATCGTGTTTGTTGTTGCCGTAATAATCGTGTTTGTTGTGTTAATCGTGTTTGTTGTTAACATTTACACAATGCGTGTTGTGTTAATCGTGTTTGTTGTTGCCGTAATATTCTGTTTGTGTGGGGTGATGTGTGTTTTGGAATTGGGTTGAACATTGAAACTTGTGTTGTTGATGTTGCTGCAAATTTCTGTTTATGTTTGTTGATGTGTGTTTTGTGTTGTTTTGTTGTAGGTGCGGGCGAGTGGAGACCCGTATTTGCAGCACTGTGTGGAGACTGCAGTGTCGCTGGCGATGATAGGTGCAAATTCGACTGTAGTTGCTGCAGGGCTCTTACATGACACTCTTGATGATTCCTTCATGAACTATGACTACATACTCAGTACGTTCGGAGCTGGCGTTGCTGATTTGGTTGAAGGGGTGAGAATCATTTTCTGTCTTAACTTGTCTTGATTTGTGAGTATAGTGTATAGAATAGACTCATATTGTCATGCAATAGATCACACCTCTTTTGTTGGATGAAACCATGAAAAATGCATTTTTGCTTAATTACTACATAGTGTTCACTCAAGCACTCCTTATTTGAACAGAAAACAAGTGTAGGTACTTAATTATGAATTCAAACCTATCTTTGGAAGAGTTAGATTTAGGAAAAGTTATATTTCGCTTTATTCTCTGAAGTTGATCAGTGTGAATTAGGAGGCTTATGTGGTAACTCTCTCACGTTTCATCCATTTGGTTTACAGTTTTGTTCATATATTTACAGTCATATCTTGTAATTTAGGTTTTTTCAGGCTTGTGTAGCTCCTACTCCTAGTACTCAGCATGTATACATGTTGCTTCTTCAGTAATATTTCAGTTTTCTCTTGTTTTGTGTCATAGGATCACTTCAATAGTCCGTGTACACATTTATCTGTTGATTTTACTTTTTGCACTCTTTTGATGAAATCTGATTGAAAATGTTTTTTGGAATTTTTATCAGGTGTCTAAACTGAGCCAATTAAGCAAACTTGCTCGGGAGAATGACACGGCGAACAAAACCGTTGAGGCCGATCGCATGCATACCATGTTCCTCGCCATGGCGGATGCAAGGGCCGTCCTCATCAAATTGGCCGATCGCTTACACAATATGATGACGCTTGATGCATTGCCTCTAACCAAGCAGAAGAGGTTCGCTAAGGAAACTCTTGAAATATTTGCGCCCATAGCAAATCGTTTGGGAATCTTCAGCTGGAAGGAACAGCTAGAGAACCTGTGTTTCAAGCATCTGAACCCGGATCAGCACGAAGAACTGTCCTCTAAGCTTCTGGAGTCCTTTGACGAGGCAACGACTACATCTGCTATTGCAAAATTAGAGGAAGGTCTTCAGGAGAATAGCATTCCTTACCACGTCATATCAGGGAGACATAAAAGCTTGTATAGCGTTCACCGTAAAATGTTAAAGTACGTTCTCTCTCTCATTCACACACGATCAAGCAATTAGTTCTAGTTACCTGTGAGCTTCAGTTGGGTTATTTTTGTGGTATATGTATTTTTCTTTGGGGGAAATGGCAAAATGGGCAAGAAGCTGCTCTGAACTTTGCATTTTTGTGCAAAATGTGTGTATTTTTAATAATGACAAAATTGCCCCTGAAAATCAGAACTATTTTTTTAAAAAATAAATACTTTTAAAAGTTTTTCTTCTTTTATCTTCTAACTAAAATTTGTATAATTAATTTTTGTAATTTAAGTTTTTTGCATTTTTTTATAATTATGTTAAGAAAATCTTTATTTTTAGTTTTAGGGGTAATTTCATCATTTTTATAAAATTTACACATTTTGCACACACATCACCTCTTTGCCATTAACAAACAACCCGGTGCCTTCTAGCAAAAATGTCATACTGTAGGGAACTTTTTTTCCATTTTTCCTTTTTCTTATCAAATCCGATGTTAAATCAAGTCCCATGATTTTGTGCAGGAAGAAGTTGACAATGGATAAAATCCATGATATTCATGGACTACGCTTGATCGTCGAGAAAGAAGAGGACTGTTATAAAGCACTGCAAGTTGTTCATCGGTTGTGGTCTGAAGTACCTGGAAAGTCTAAGGACTACATAACTCACCCCAAGTTTAACGGGTATACATGATACAGCTCGAATGTCATTTTCACTGCTTCTGGCTATTTTTAAGGGATCTTGATATTGATTTTGAATGTATAGGTATCAATCTCTTCACACGGTGGTAATGGGTGAATCAATGGTTCCACTTGAGGTTCAGATTCGAACAAAGGAGATGCATTTGCAAGCTGAGTTTGGGTTTGCAGCTCATTGGAGGTACAAGGAAGGCGACAGCCAGCATTCGTCGTTTGTCCTCCAGATGGTTGAGTGGGCTCGATGGGTCGTGACCTGGCAGTGCCAGACGATGTTCAAAGATCACTCCCCTATAGGCTTTGCAGATTCCATGAAGCCACCTTGCAAATTCCCCTCTCACTCTGAGGACTGCCCGTATTCCTACAAAGCTCACTGTCCAGAGGAGGGACCTGTTTTCATCATCATGATCGAGAATGATAAGGTTTGTTATAACTTCATTACCTGTTACATAGACAAAATCGAAATGTTCTGTGAAGATTCATTTGAGATTGCCAAGTTTAGCATCCTCTTTGATTTATTATTTTTTGCTTAGAATTACAGACTAAAATGATTTTGTCTGTCAATTTTGAGATTTTTTGCGCCCTCTTTGATTTTTTTCCCTTACTAATCAAGGATTAGTGTTGTTACATAGACAACTGAATTTTTGTGTCAAGATTCATTTGTGATCACTAAGCTGAGTGTTGTTGACTTTTTTTCCTTGAAAATTAAGGATTGGTGATGTTACATAGAAAACTAATTTTTTTTCTTCTTTCAGTATTCATTTGAGATCACTAAGATTAGTGTCCTCTTTGATACTTTCCCTGCAAAATTAAGGATTAGTGATGTTAGATGGACAAAACTGAATTTCTGTCAAGATTCATATGAGATCACTAAGATTAGCGTCTTCTTCGATTTTTTTCCTTGCAAAGTTCAGCAGTGATGTTACTTTGTCAAAGCTTAGCTTAGAGTCTTCTATGATTTTTACCTTATGAATTAAAGATTTGTGATGTTACATAAGCAAAAGTGAAATTTTCTGTCAAGATTCATTTGTGATCACCAAGATTTGCTCTCTCTTTGATTATTTTTACCTTCAAAATTAAAGATTAGTGATGTTACATAGACAAAACAAAATTTCTGTCAAGATTCAGTCGAGAATGCCAAGACTAGCGTCCAGCGTGGTGTTACATAGATAAAACTTAAAAAGTTCTGTCAAGATACATTTGAGATCACCTAGATTAGTGCCCTCTTTGATTTTTCCCTTAATAATTAAGGATTGGTGATGTTACATAAACAAAACTGAATTTTTCTGTCAAGATTCATTTGTGATGACAAAGATTAGCGCCTCTTTGATTTTTTCCTTAAATTTTGAGGATTCACATTTACATTTTCTGCTTTGAATTGGATTTTGGATTTGTGGTGTACCGTATGTGTTCTGAATGGTACATATGAACTTTTATGCAGATGTCAGTGCAGGAGTTACCTGCAAACTCATCGGTCATGAACTTGCTGGAGAGGGTCGGGCGAGGAAGCTCGAGATGGACTCCTTACAGGTTCCCTCTGAAAGAAGAACTGAGGCCAAGGCTGAACCACGAGCCGGTGAGCGATCCCACCTGCAAGCTCAAGATGGGCGATGTGGTGGAGCTCACTCCCGCAATTCCCGACAAGTCCCTCACTGAGTACAGGGAAGAGATCCAGCGCATGTATGACCGAGGCATCACTATGAGGTCCCGACGTCCTGGCGCTATGGCTGGCTGGAGAAGCTGAAAACAACTGGTTGGTCTGGTCTGGTCTGGTCTGTGACTGTTTGCTTATAAATTACAGTGATGATGATTGGTTCTTATATGTAAATATGTTTCCTACAAGTATTTGTATATAGATGACAGAACAAAACAGCTTCTTTTCTTCTCCCTTAGCAATCACTGATTGAAATTTGGAAATAGGTTGCTTGTGTCGCAAGTTATTACAAAATATTTCTCAACGGTCGATTTTGACGTCTGGCAATTTCCATAGAGAAGAAAAGCTGACGGGCTGATTTTTCCAGGAGAAGGCGATGATGGAGCCGTCTTTCTCATCCACCTTCATTTCCCAATTTCCGTCGTATTTCCTCAGCAGAGCTCGAGCTCCATCAATGGCGTCTTCCTCGAACCCGGTCCCGACGAACCCGACGCTCCTCATCCTCTCTACCCATTTCTCCTTGCCCTCGTTCATCTCCGCCCGGTCCGTCAGCAACTTCGCCGCCTCTCCCTCCATCAACCGCCGCTCATCACTCTCCCTCCCCTTGAACGCCGAGCTCGTCGAGTCCAGGAACCGCCACAGCGACTCCACACGCCTGGTGAACCCGACGGCGAAGTCCCCGCAGGCCTGGCAGCTGCAGTCGGAGTCGTTCTCGGTGAGGATCACCGCTCGGGGAGACAGGCCGGCGATCGATTTCAGGAAATCGGACTTCTCGTCGGGCAAGGAGTGGTGGTTGAGGCGGTGGAGGCGGAACTGGGTGCTGACGATTAGGGTTTCGGTCGGGGACGATTTCGATCTGATGATCTGGGGGTCTAGGGTTTGTAACTGCTGGTTCTCGAGGATGTTGACCTCCAGGTTGATTTGGGGGTTTAGGGTTTGGGCGAACCCGAGGAGCCTGGAGGAGAAATCGCCGCCGCGAGGCGCGGCGGCGAACGGGGCCTCGGCGTTCCCGTCCGAGACGACTGTGATCCTGACGAGCGGCGGCGGGCCGCCCGAGACCCTGGAGAGGGCCTCGAGGAGGATCGGGAACTGGACGCCGTGGGAGACCCCGATCTCGAGCACGTGGAGGTCACGCGCCGCCGCCAGCGGGTCCTCCGCCAGGACCTGTAGGATCGAGGCGGTGGCGACGGTGTTCGGGAACGCGAACCACGGGCTGACCTCGTTGAACTTCAGGACCGTCCTCTGGAAGAACCGCGCCTCCGCCGCGGCGAAGGTGTGCTCCGCCGCTCCGGAGGAGGCGCCGCCGGAGAGGTGGTGTTTGAGGGCGATCAGGCCGTGGTGGGCCAGGCGGTGGTTGGCGTCGCCGGAGACGGAGGCGAGCTCGTTGACGACGTACAATAGGTGCTGCACGCGCGACGCGTTCCCGGAGGCCGCCGCGGCGGCGCACGGCAGGAGCAGCTGCTCCGCCCACCGACCCTCCTTGTTGTTACCGTTATTACCGTTACTCCCAACGCCCTTTGCTCTGCTCTTCTTAACCGCCCTCTTTGCCGGCGGCGCCGCCAATTCCTCGACGCAAGCGCTCCCATTCTCATCGATCGGACGGCTATCGTTCCTCCGACCCTCCGATTTCGGAGTGATCTGTGTATCGATATCGACATTTTTCCTCTTCCTCGACGAATCCGACGGTTGATCTTGATCATCTGAGACCGACGAAAAGGTCGGTATCAGATTCTCATCTTGCGCCGGAACCTGATTCCACCAATCACAGCCGTTGATCTCGCCGGAGTACGGATCGTCCAAGAACGACGACGGCAAGAAGGAAACAGAGTCTCCGAGCCAATCCAACAAGTGATCCGATGATGGGTTCGGCTCCGATCCTCCAAAGGTCATCTTTATTTCTGTTTGGTCGCCGAGAAAATGAGTGATTCTCCAAATGTTTCTTCTGAGTCAATTTGTGAGCTTTTCTCTATAACATTGAGTCTAGAGATGTTTATAGGAAGAGACAGAGAGTGGCATATATTTAAGTGTTGGGTGTGCTGTTGGTTTTTGGAGGTTGTGATGTTTTTGTTAAGGTTTTTTACTTAAAATACTCAATGTTTTTGTTAAGGTTTTTTCCTTAAAATACTCAAAATGTAAAAAGTAGGAAATTAATGTCTTGTTTCTTGGACTGGTTCTCTTGGATTATTATAGTGGTTCAGATCTACACTGCCTATTGGAGGGATCGAGCCAAATGAGGCCAAATCATGCTTTTCATGATAAACTTAAACATCATTTGAATTAGCAACAGACGGCAGATTCAATTTTACTATAATATAAAAATGCAAGTCTTTGTTTTATATAGTTGGATTTATTAGACTAAATATTCTTCTTCTAAAGTAATAGAAAATTTCATTATCATTCATGAGTGACATTAATTTGATCCAAACCAATTTGTACTTAAAATATAGACTCTCGCACTGAAGGCTACACAAAAATAACCGATTAGTTCGGTTCAAAATTGAAGTGAACTGAAATTCTATCGGTATCGAAAAACTGATCAATTTAGATACGTGACTCATTTTAAGTTATCGATTTTTATTAATTGAGTATACAAATATTCAGTCAACAAAAATAAGCTATATAATATATCCGGACCAGCCCAGTATATAAAAATTTCATGAGAGTCGGTTAAGAAAATTTAATTGAAAACCGGTTAGTTAAATAATAAATTAAAACGATTTGAATGTGAGAATTTCATGAAATTTAGTTCATAAAAAAATCAAAATGAACCGAACCGAATTTCATCAATTATGTTTCAGTGCTTACTTTTATAAAACCAAACTGATCAATTCAATTTAAAATCAAACCGACTCAAAACCAAACCATAAACAACCCTAATTGTTACTTGTGCATGTGTAATTGAATGTCAAAATGTGTAGAGATCAAGAGATGTATTGTAAGAGAAATAAAATATAGAAGGGAGTGTCCAATGACATGCGAATTTGGTAGATAAGCTCTTATGGAAATATTATAATTATCAACCCAGTTGGGGAAGCTTTGTATTTTAAGCATAAACCTATCAATCATGCAATAGTCAGCTCATTCTAATTGGGTCTTAGGAACATATAAAAAATGATTTGCCCAAAAGGCTCTATTTGTCATCTTCTGAAAAGTCAACTCCATTGAAGTAGATGTCAACCAAACTAAGTCTACAACTACACAACCTTGCAATGACACAGAATATTAATACAAGGAAAATGAACTGATAAAACTACACAACCTTATTAAATCTTAAAGATCACATGTTACTACAGTAAAAGAGATTTTTATTAAAAATAATATAATTTAGAAAAATTGGTTATTACTCAAGCAAGAGGATTTAAAAAATATATACGTCTTTATATGTAAATGAGCCGAGTTTTTAAATATCCGATCCGGACTTGTTATCATCCACTTTGAGTGAAATTCGAGCTCAAAGTAGGCTCTCAAGCTTACGTGTTTTAGATGCATTGACTATTTTAATACTGAATATTGACTTTCCATTGAATTTTTTTTTCACTCATCTACAGTTTATTAGTTTTTAGTTAGTCTTTAAACGTGAAATGATCAAAAAATTCTTAATTGACGTTTAAAGTTTCAAACACATATCATTAGATCGATTTCTTTTTGCCTATCTCAATACTCTCCCTTCCATTCTCCATTCTCCATTCTCTCTCATCTTCTTTTTGTTAAATGGGAAAAAATGAATCAAGCTCATTATTCTTAATCAAAATCATATAAATTTTCATGTTTTAAAATCATGTAGAGGTCCGAAATGATACAGTAGTACAAGTAAATTCACAAAACTTGAGGACCAGTCTTTGTGTTCTCTTCACTTTACATTTGTTGTTCTCCTATTGAAATGGGACCTACTCGGCTCGGCGCCACTGTACGCCGGTTGTAGCCACCTTTCTCCTCCTCTTCATCGGTGGCCCGATTTTCGACGACGATAATAGCTAAGGGTCGACTCGTCCATAAAGCAAATGAATCAATTGTTTTAGGCTCACTTAAAAAATAAAGTCTAAGTATGAAAAAACCACAACTTTTAAATATTTGAGCCTCATTTTAAAAATTAATGCTCAAAATAAAACTCTATTAATCACTTTTGCTTTAGACCTCAAGAACCATTGAGTCGACTTTGAAAAGACTTAGACTCTGGAGACCCTTGCTTCAATCTTACCCTGACCGGGCCGGGCTCGCCTGAATTGACCCGGAGCGGGAAGCTGAGGAGCACCCTCGACCCTCTCATCCTATAGGCGGCTCTGGCGTAGGCCATCCCCGCATCCTATGTCATCTCGAAGGACCCTCTTTCGTAGCCCATCATCCTCTGCTGGTTCGAGTCCCACTCCTCTCTCCCTTCACCATCGTCTCTATTCAAGTGAGAAATGTGACAACTAATCTATATTTATATCTATGTGAGATTATTTCAATATTTTATGTGTTATAACTCTTTTTATTGACTCGTAGCTTTCTTCTACAATATCGTGCTCATAGGAACCTTCATTTCTTGTGCTAGCTATATTCATCGAACACTAGTGTAGTGCAACAATGGCCAAAGAATAATTAGTCTATTCAAAAACTCTCAACGGTCACATAGGAGAATGGTTTCTTCTGATTCGAATTACATGCCATACATATTTGTAACAAAAAAATTAAAGAATTCCACGAACAAGACTATGTCGGCGATCAATCACCGACAATATTCAAACTTTCCGTTTTGGCCTTCAAAAAAGTTGCCGCCTCTTGTAAATTATGTACGCCGCCACGAAAACCTGAAGCGTCGCCGCCATTCCGGCGAAAAGCAGCCCCACCCTCTTCCCGTCGTTCAGCGCCCCTCCCGGCGCCGCCGCCGGCAATAACGGCGGCGGAAACTCCCTAGGCTCCCGAGGCGGCGGCGACATCCTCCTCGGGAGCCGGTAAGGCGGAGGAACCGACTGAGGCGGCGCCAGGATCGGCCCGCTCGGCGCCGGAGAAATTGACGGAGATGGAACCGTCGCCGGAGATTGTTCCGGTTCCGGAGAAGTCGCCGGAGACGGTTCC
The DNA here is from genome assembly GCA_963920655.1 of Geranium rotundifolium. NCBI lineage: Eukaryota > Viridiplantae > Streptophyta > Magnoliopsida > Geraniales > Geraniaceae > Geranium > Geranium rotundifolium. Next base: position 272,793 of record OY987319.1, read on the forward strand.
GGGGCCGGAGAAGTCGCCGGAACCGGGGCTTCCGCCCAATTTCTCCCTGAATCAGGCGAAAAATTGGGAGGCTCGCCGAGGACGGCCCGAGCGATCATCACAAACCCAATAAACGCAGCGATCACCAACCTCAAAAGCCGCAATTCCATGGATTCAAAAAAAGAAAAACCCAGAAAAAATTTTCCCGGGAAAATCGAATCAAGCCTCCGTCCCGCCCCCAAATTCTCGATCCCTCCTCCTCTCCGAAGCGCGAATTGAGAATTGGGGGCGCGAATCGAACCGAATCCAGAAAATGGGCAGTTTTTATTTTTCTTATTTCACCTCCCAAGCTCCCAAATCAGGAGCTCCGGATTTACAGTTCCGGCACAGAACAGAATCGTCAGTTCATTTTTGGGGCTTCCCAAATATAACAAATCAATCGTAGCTCTCGAGCCTGGTGAAATTCGAATCAAACACCAATTCGGGCTAAAATGGGCCGTTGATTGAAATTGGCTTGTTGTGAATTTTCTGTTTGTGAGCTCGGAAAATGCGAGAAAGTGAAGAAGAAGAAACAGAGTTTCTGGAATATCTAGGTTGAGGCTAAATCTACCAGTCGTTTGTGACAGTTAAATTTAAGGTTGAGGAAAAAAAACTGAACACCGCGTCGTGTGGGGTCGTTTACTTGAGACTTCTGACTTGTTCTTGAGGTCCATGTTGGGTCCTTGTCTTTTCTAGCCCATAATTATAGGCCCACTTCATTTTCTCCTTGTTGACCATTTCTTTTTCAATTTAACCTCTTATTAACAACATAAATTGATAAGATAATTAACAAAATCAGAAATCATGAATTATAAACATAATGTTATATGAAAAAAATGTTAATAAATTGGAAGAGTTTAAAATACAAAATTAGAACAAATCTCAATTTGTAACTTAATCTGGTGATTGGTTGAGATTTAAGTTTTATAAACCGTTAGAGCTCTATTACTAACTTATATAACAATTTGGGCATCTACCTATTAGCTTAAACTTTGAGGTGTGTATAGTGTTAGAAAAGACCACTATATGCCATATGTTTCGAGCTTAAAACTCATGAACCGGAGGGTGTCCATTCTGTTCTTGCCCCCACTCGTTTGTTTACACATGCATTTGAACCAGTTTTCACGTGAGTGATGGTGTTAAAGCCTTATATCTGAAAGATCTGAATTTGTTCACTAGTTTATATAACAATCTGCATTTATATCTATCAGCTTAAGCTCTTATGTGGATAGGCTTTTGACATAAATGTATTAAATTACAATATTTTCATCCAAACTAATTATGAAAATATAAATTTTTAATAGTTGTGACTTTGGGTTAAAAGACAAATATATTATATAATTATTTGTTTTAGGAGGCATTTGTATTGGATATCACCCCTAAATAAATGTTAACCTCTTGTATCATATCTTTAAAAGTATGAACTAAATAAAAATGATAATCGTGTAAATTGTCATAAAGTATAATGTTAATAATATTAGAATACTCACTATGGGCAGTATTTTCATTTAAAAATAAATAAATATTAATGTTTTCATCCATTTTAATAGAAGTTATGGTAAATTGATAAAAAAAACACTTGATGATTAGTTGCTTAATGTGTGTTGGGAAGGGAGGTAAGAATCAACAATGGGCTTTGTTAATGGGCTCAGGCCCAAGTGCATTTCCATTCACAAACCCAGCTAAAAGACTAAAACACCCTTGTTACAGAAGGAGAGAGCAAGAAGCATGTTCCCAACAAGGTCACACAATCTCCTCTTTCTCAAAGTGTCTAAATTCCCAAAATGCCATCAGAAAGGATCTACATGACCCATCCCATCAACCCAAGCCCAAAGCATGGATCTTGAAAGAGATGTGCTATGGCAAGACACACACCATAGAGACAATCACAACACAGAACTGACCCAATTTTGTGTTGTGCATTGGAAATTGATGCTCTCTCTTTGTGCCCTATCCTCAGCTAACCCTCCTTTCCTCAAAAACTCTTATTTACTTTCTTTGTTTCACATCTACCACAACTTAATGTTACTATTTTCCTACAATTTTCTTTTACTGCTAATTTTGTAATGCTGCCCAAAAACAATAATGACCCGAAAAAATACAGAATAAAATAAATAAAAATCAAATCGAGACTCGATATAATTTGTTTTAGATCCAGTTTATAAACTGAGAACCGATAAAAACTTGATCAAATCAATTTAAACTTACTTATCTTTTTAAATAACGAAAGTTTATTAATTGGGCCAGAAAATATTGGTCCATCAAAAAATAAGTTAGGATTGATACAAAAAGTATGAATCATAAAATTTGGTTTTAAAAAAATCAAACCGAAAGCTGATAAGTCAAAACAATATAATACGTGAATATTTCATAAAATTCATTTCATTAAAAATCAAACTCAAATGAAAAACTAACACTTGGGAGTTTGATTTTTTCTCTAAAACCAAACATATTCAAAACCTAAATCTAAATAGTCATGTAAGTTTGATTCTTTTTTATCAACAAATTGTATTAAGATTTAGGCTTGACTATATTATGATAAAACAAAACAGCTGTAAACTAGTGATTCTTAAGATTATTGTATCAATAATCTCGTCAGTTTGTCACGATTTTTTTAAATATGATTTAAGGAAAATTATGGTATGACCATTTTGTCCTTGAGCCACAAAAGTATGTTTGAATTTTGGGGAAGAGAGCAGCACAAAAGAGGCAGAACAGAGAGCAAGACAGAGCTATGACTGGAAAAAGGCTATATAGTAGTGAAGCACAGAGGTCAGCCTATACACATACATATGTATATGTGTAAATTTATATATATATATATATATATATATATATATATATATATATATATAATATAATGAATTTATTTATTTATAATAGCTGTGGATAGATTTTTGAGGATCTCTCTCACTGCCATAGAATCTATCTCTAAATTTTCCTGGTCAGTATTGTCCGTACACTTTCTGAAACCAAAATGTAGGCTCATTTCTCCATGTAAGTTTGATCACCTACGTTAACAAGAAATAGAATATTTATTCCAAATATTTTTCACTTGTTGGTCAACACTCAACACACAAATATTTATCAGATTATGTTTACAAGGATAAAACGAAAATAATATAGTACGAAACAAAATTTTCATGTTAATAAGAGGTTGTAGACAGTTTATCAAGTTATCGATCCACATAAAAAAAATTATACGTGGCTGATGCTCGATTTTTTTACTAATATGTTGCGGCCTTGTTGTTGTTGTGGTGCCGGAGTTGAGTACACTCCGACAAGGGCAGCCTTAAATCTTGAAGGTGACATGCTTGGGAAACAGACAAGAATGGTCCTGAAATGAGCTGAGAAGGGACACACAAAATATATTGAGAAAAATAAAATAAAATATGGAAAGTAGCAGAGAAATGAAAAGACATAAAGCAACAGAAGAGAACAGAGAGGGCACACAATTTAAGGCACCTCTTCGTATAATACATACATACATAGATTCTTCTCTCTCTACACTACATTAATAATCAAACTACACATTAATAATAGTGAACTGAACCATCTCTATATCCATTCACACCATAACACGACATTTATTTTTTTTTAAGCTAAAAGAGAATTTTATTAATTAAATAGCAATTAACTCGACATCAAATTGTACGATTGAAGCTATAATTCGTGGGACATACTCCTTACCATAATTTCAACTACCGTTAATTAAAGCAAATATGATTGCAAGCAAAACAAAGAACACATGTTATACTAGTGGGTAGTACGCAACATTGCTCGCTAATGATTCCTCCAAAGTTGTTCAGCTCGACATGTTTAGCATCATGTAGAGCCAAGGCCTCGAACTCAGACAGATGGAGAAACCCCGTGATCTTGCTGAAGAGTGTTTTACATAGGAATTCATGATAACTCTGAATACCAATCGACTCGAACCAGTTAGCTTCATGCAGAGCCACGACCTCTAACTCATACAGATGGAGAAACCCCGTGATCTTGCTACAGACCGCCTTAAACCAGCTTTCTCGATCAACCTTTCGATCAATATGGGCATCGCGAAATTCAAATTCTCCCAGCTCATTGGGTTTAACAGGATCAACCTATCGACACCAGGGATCCCCCGTTTTCTTCCAGTACTTATCCCAACAAGACACGTATTGAGTCTGCCCACCGACGCCAGATAACTCCGGTTCCCTCCCAATACCAGCCTACCAACCAACAAAAGCAAAACCCCCAGCCCTCCATGTTCCGCCGTGGCAACCCATGCGCGACACATCTGCAACTCCAACCTCACTTATCTCAACCCATCCCCAAACCACCCGACTTCGCCTCCATCAAAACCCGATTTACCACCCGACCACGCCTCCATCAGACCCAGATCTACCTCCACAGGAGCACTGCTTCTGCCGACGTCGCCGCCAGTACAACGCAGACGTCGACACCCATAAAAGATCGGCGCCGTGAGACTTCGCCCAATTATGACGAAACAAATCTTAAGAAAAGGGTACAAACTGCCACACCCAATTAGGGTTTATAACACAACATTTATTAGTTCATAATAATATAATCAGAACATTAATCTATTTCTTGTTTTAGTTTTATTGTATAGTAGATATGATTATGTGTTATTATTATTATTTTCTTTATTCAGGTTTGATCAATGGTTTGAATAAATGGTTCTCTGCTTTTATATTTAAGACATTAATATTAATATTAATTTTTACTCGACCTATATTAATTACATTATAGTATTAAAGCTCTGGTCGATCATTGGTTAAGTTTTAAGTAATAATATTTGAATTTACTCATTTTTCAATTTGTGGTTAAAAAAATTCAAACGCTTCTGTATAATACTTAAACGAATCTCTTTGTCAAATCAAAGTTTAGCTTAGTTGTACAAAGCCATTTAAGGTTGAGCAAAACACTTCTCGAATAAAATTCATTTGCATGTGACTGTGAGCATGCCTTAATTATTAATTGGTTATTGTGATTTATATTATTTGGCTTTGAATCGAATAAAAAAAATAATCAATGACGCTCCAAATAAAAATGTATACATTTTTACACTGAATTTATATATATTTAGTATTTTTATCACTCACAAATTAATTTATAATTCAGTCATGTAACTATTAAACATTCATTCATGATTGAGCAACATTCCCAATAATTTATACTCAACTAGTTTAGGATAATTTTGAAAACGTACATACTAATAAAATAAACTTGTTACACCAATTGCACCAACATTTGCCTATAAGCTTCCTAAAACTACCTAAAACCTTAATTTTTGTTTTGTGAACATACCATGATGTTCCAAACTTTGTCACTCATTCCACAAAGCAAACATAGGAACTTGTTGTCCCAAACCCACATTCCCATTTTCACTCCCTCCATTCCCATCACCATATTTTGCACCATCCGCCGAGAAACACCCCCCCGGGAACTCTCCTCCGGCACCGGCCAAAAACTTCGGGCTCCTCGACCCCGACGCACCATCACCGCTCCACATTACGTCGCTGAGCCCGTTCGATTGAGTTTGATCGGCCTGAGCCAGAGCCGAAGAAGAGTTACTACACTCCTCGGCGACATTCTCTTTCGGCGAACGCTTGGCGAGATCGCTCGCGATGAGAGTCGAGCTCGAGCATATCCTCTTGACGTCGTACCTGCTGATGTCAAAATTTGTCACTGCACTCGTTCCCCTAAACTTTATCGCCGCAATATCGTACGCCTCCGCAGCTTCCTCCTGGGTGCCTGCATTGAATCAGCGATCACATGCTTATTACATTTATTAGATAGATAACATCCAATTTCTACACCAACTACCATAAATATATAAAAACCCATTTACCCGAAATTCATTTCAAGCCCAACAAATCATTAAAAACATGACAACATTAATGCCATAAATGTTCCAAGATTAAATTCAAATTCGGCGCCATGTTCTTATCAAATGTATTTATTATTTTTATTTTTGTAAACAATAAGGTAAAAAAGAACTCACTAAAGGTTCCAAGGTACAAGTCCTTGTTTCCTGCAACCCTTCCTATTCTGGCTTGCCATCTCCCATGCTGATGGTGTCTGCAAAATTAAACCAAAGTACAATAACAATTTATTTTATTTTATTTTATTCTATATATAATTATTTATTCATTTTGTGAGTGCCTATTATTATTGCATGATAATTATAAAAGCTGCAAGAAAAAATAATGGAAACATTATTAATAAAGTTGTATTGCCCTCTGCCAAAAACCTTGTCACTCCTCTGTACACTGATGCTCCTCTTGAGAACCCACTGCTCTTCCTTTTAAAAATAAAATAAAATAAATAAAGATTTGATAATTTGGTACCTGAATTAATGGAAGAAATTATTAAATATTTACTTCACAACCTCACCTTCTCAAATTGGCAACAAATTCTTGTCTTGTCATGCTCTTCATTTCCTCAAGCTCCTTCTCATAACTGCTCAGCTGCCATTTATAATTTCCCATAGCTCAAACATTAAATTAAACATTTATGATAAAAAAAATAAAAAAATTGAGCTTACTGGGAAATTTATGTGAGTTGTTGGACCCCAATACTTCAGTGCAGCTAAATCATAAGCCCTGGCCGCTTTCTCTTCTTTATCATACCCACCTTCAAAATAACATGACATTTTCTCAGGAAACAAACAGAAGATTATCCAAAATAACTCTGACAAATAATACATTATAAAATCACTCACCAAGATAAACTGGGTAGTGTTGGGTTATGCACGAACAGAGACAAAAAAACGCAAAAATCATTAATTTTGTTAGTATATTCTGAATATAAAATAAAATCAAGAATCTAAATATCTTATCGATGATCATGATCGTGATCGATATCGTGATGAAAAATCAACCTTGTCGACCCTTTCTGGTTTGTCCTTCTTTCCGACAACTATTGTCCCATAAATGAGCCTCGTATCTCCCAGTCCAACGATGTCTGAATTTGACAGAACCGAGGATTTAAAATGTAAAAAACAGAGCAATGAAGGAACAAAAATTGAAAAAATTGAGAGTAACGGTAAAAAAAAACCGGACCTTGTGACGCCTCGGTACTGGGAGGTTCTCTGTCCGAAGGTGTCGATCGATTTTCTCGGGACGGGCGGTGACTTTCCGACAGGTCGTTTTCGGGTGTGGTCGAGCATCGAGACGGCGTCGTTTTGGGCGTTGGGGTTTATGGTTAGAGACAGAGAGCTCGGCGTCGTCTCCGCCGTAGACGGCGGCGCTTGGCGCAGCCACGACTTGAACCCGGAAACTGACGTGGCGCCGTCGAACGGGAGGTGAAAGTAGCCGTTGCCGGAGCTCAGGCGAGCCTCACGGTGGCTGTGGTGATCGTCGTAGCCGTGAAAGGCCTGGTTTTGAACGATCGGAGACGGCGCCACATTGACGTTGATTCCGATTTCCTGGTCTCTCCGGTCGCCGGAGCAGATCTCCGGCGAGTTCGAGTAGCAATTCCCCAAAAAGTCCTCGAGCTTCGGAGCCTCCTCGTTCAGGTTCCTCCAATCCCCTAACAAAAAAAATAAAAACCCAATCTTTGAAGAAACAGAGCATCACAAAAAAACAAAATCAAAAACAAAAATCAAAACCGAATCGTCGGAGCTGTACTGTACCATCGCCGCGAAAGGGGTCGGAGACGCAGAGAGAGCCGTCGGAGCAGAGGGGCATAACCGACATTTCACCGGGAACGGCGTCGTCTCCGGCGAAGCCATTGGCGTCGATCCTCAGGTGAGGGGTGAGGGAAAAACCCAACCAATTGCTCATGCTCTGTGGTGAAGTGAATCTATCTGAGCGAAACACAAGAACCCAGAAAATCTAAGAGAGCTCGAGGACCGAAAATTTTCTCGAGAAAAGATACGAAGCAGAGAGCTATGGCTCGCATATGCTCAGTGCTCTGTTCTGTGAATCCTCTGCTTCTGTGTATCTGTTTTGTAAATGAGGTCTTGAGTTTCGTGCCCTCTTTAAATAAACTAAAAGTTTTTATTTGGGTTGGAACTATTTGTTTATTTATTTCAATCCGATAATTTTCTTTTAATAATTTCCAAGTTCTTTTTATAATACAGCTGAATAAATAAATAAATAAAATGTATTTTCAAAAAAAAAATAAAATAAAATGATTTTAAGTGCATAAATAAAACATTTGTTATTTATATTTTTTTTCACAATATATATTATTTTAAACAATTTATTCATAAAATATTTTGGTTTTGTAACTGAAATAATTTTAGCTAGAACAACTCCAATGGGTTTTAGTTTTACAATATTCTTGTAAAAATACCACCTTTCAATTTCAATGAGTATTGTTAAATTTGTATTGTGTATATAAATTATATATACCATTGTAAATTGTTATATTTATCAAGTCACTATAATAATAATATTGAAAATATGATTGAATAATGGTTTTTACATTTTACAATTAAAATTGGTTTGTATATTATATTTGGGCATTTTGGATATGTTGGGTCAAAAATCGAAAAATTAGAATCATGTTTAATGGTTGATTTTAATTAATATGTAAGATAATTACTTAAATTTAGTTTGATTATTATTCTCAAAACTAATAGATAATTAAAAATAACTACACGTTCACGTCTCGTCAATTCTTCTATTTTGTTTTTGTATATTATATTTTAGTTGGGTTGTAACAATTAAATTTTAATATTTATTTTTTATTAATATAACTATAATTGCAAATTTAACATTTTTATATAAATTGATCGTAAATTATAAACCAACCAAGGAATCACAATAAAAATACAAATAGTTTGCTCACATAATATTAATAGTTCAATATATACTTCCAATGGTTAAATAATTACCATTACGTTTTCAGAACTCCTTTCACCCCTAATATACGATATGGGAAATTGACATTTAAAAACATAAGTTATAAAAAAAAAATTCAATATTTTGAAACAGTAAATTGAAATAAAATATTTTGATATCTAAATTAAATATTATTATAAGTTTCTTCTCTCTTTTGCAATTCAGAGTTCAGAGTAGTGCAAGGCCCAAAGGGACAGGCTATTGGTTTTGGTACCACCCAGCTCGGTCCAGTTACTCAGAGCCGTTGGATTGGGTTTTTGTTGCTGATCTTGGGATAAGTTTTAACGGTGGAGATTCGTAGAGAGATGAACGGCTGTGATCTCGACACCTATTGGTCCACGTAAGACCGGTGGGTCCTCTCAAACTGCTTCTCTGCTTCTGCCGCTGGTGCGACCACTCGCCAGAAATTAGTACTGACACAAGTAGGGTTATTTTGGTCATTTCGATGGAGTTTTTGCCTTGAAATCTCCGCTGGGCCGTTTAGTGATGCTGTATTGGGGCTTACTGCCCTCGTTGTTATGGGCTTGGAGTGATATTTTGTGACGTGTACGTCTAAAATGGTTTAAGAAGACCTATCACGTAAGTGGGCCTGCTTTTTTGGGTCTTGTATTGAGTAACTATTAGGTTATCATGGGCCTATCATCAATTTCAAATTTATTTTGGGCTGTAGTTTATAGCCCAATGACAAAACTCAAGCAAGGATTGCAATTAAATATTTTTCCAGTTAAAAATAATGACATGATAATAATAACAAGTACAACCTACCTAAAAGCTCAAACTGATAAGTGGAGGTCCGCTCACGTGCAGGTCGAGTTAAAATGCACGTGGAAATAGACGAGCGAGAGTGTAGAGACAACATGGATGCTCTCCGATCCACGAGCCCTAAGCCCGAAAAAGATGGCATGCGAAGGTCACGTCCAAAGCAGAACTAAACTTTGATACCATGTAAGAATTCCGACCGGCCTAAAAGTTCAAGTTGATAGGTGGAGGCTCATACTATTATTTAAGTTGATGAACATATTCACAACTTTCAGATGTGATACTCTTACATATGCACTCACGTGCAATTCGAGTTGAAATGTTCATGAAAACAGACAAGCGGGAGTGCAGGGACGCCATATTATCCATGTGCCTTAAGCCTAGAACATAAGGCATATGAAACTCACGTCCATAACAAACCAAACCATGATACCATGTAACAACCATGATCCACCTAAAAGCTCAAACAAATAAGTAAATGTTCAAACCGTTATTTCTTAAAACTTTAACCTACTTTAATTCAATTTAAATAAAAACATCGAGTTTATATTACGTATGGACCATCTCTTTTTTTATAACAAATAATTTCATGTGAAATTTTCATTTCACCTTATCCTCGTTTACGAACCATGACATGATTATATAAAGAATCTTTACAACCAAAATTTAGCAGTCTGTTTTTCTTTGTTGTTAAGAAAATAACACAACGTGATGCTTTATTTTGGCTTCTTGTTCGAGCGAGACATTACATATCTCATTTGGAGGATCCTCTGGAGCTTCATGGGACCATTGTCCAAAACCATACACTACAAACATGACTTTAATAGACACAATTACCTATTACCCGAGACCACGTGTTAATGGTGTCACCAAATGAGAATGGCTTATTTTTGAGCTATTTAATGATATTAGGTGACCTACACACACACCCGAATTAGTTTTTTTTATATATATAATTTTATGCTACACAACAAATCGATAAATTTGAATAACTAAAAAACATCTTTTCAATGAAACAACGGTTCATAATATGCTTAACACTTTTTTGAAAAAGAAATATATTGTTTTCCATAACCAATAAAGGTGTATATGTCGGTACAATTTAAGTTCTATAAAAAAATATTTTGTATACTAATGAGTAATGAGTCTCCTATATTTAAAATGTTATAATTTAATAGTGAATGAAATCTAAGTAATATTTTAAATAAAATCTATTCTATGTTAGTCTAAACAAGTTAGTTTAAAATAATTTAGTGACCTTAATAATGTAATTTACAAGAAAAAATGGTCAATGTCAATGCATTATGATACATTTAAATCTAATGTAGGGACAACTATTGATAAGAAAGGGCCTGAATTTAAAATTGCAGGGCAATTTCTTTTTCGAGAGTGGTTGTTTATTATTTATAATAAAAGGAGGATATTTTCTTGATATGATCAGCATAAAAAGCTCCAATAATGTATATAGCTTTTTTGACGGGCCATATATATATATATATATATATATATATATATATATATATATATATATATATATATATGTTTGCATATGTTGAACATGTCAACTATTAGCAACCTGCTATTCAGAGAAATTTACAACAGAAACCAAATAAATTAAGGAAATAACAATTGATAAAGCAAAAGATTTTTTCAATCCAATCAACTTTGAGTTGTTTTTACACGTGGGAAAATGTTATTTGGTCTTTAAACAATTATTTGTGCCTCGTCTAGTGCATTAGGAACGTGCAAACAAGTTAAATTAAGTCGATCTCAATTTGTGAGGAGCGTATAGTTCTCACAATAATTATTGCTTGAACTTAAATTTAAACCACCTATAAAATTTATAACATATTAAGTGAGTCGGCTTAGCTCGATTATGATACAAATAGTGTAGAGAATATTAATATCACAACCAGATTTTGGGCATAAGAAAGTTGTAGAGCGACCAAACTCGGATACTTTTTTATCAGTTGATTTGATTATGATAAATTAAGCTTCTTTGCAATATCAAAGAGATCCATTTCGGCCCCATCACCAAAATCAAAACCCTAATACCCGTCAAACCCTGCCAAAGTTGCTATTTTGGTAGCGTAAACCTCCAAGTACGAAGATCCTAAATAGAGAAAATATTTTTTTCAATAAACAAGCTCAACAAGTAAATCTCACCCAAACCCAATTCTCATGTGAAAGTAAATCTACTTAAACTTTTGACCTCTGACCATGTAGAGCCTCCTTGGACCGCTGCGCTAAGTACGCTTCCACAAAAATATTTTATTCATTCTAGGAGATTCATCTGTATATTCATCATAAAGATTGATTACAATTTTAAAATGTATATTAATTAAGCTTATATGATTCATTAAAAATCAAATAAATTGGTTTACGAGGCTTGAAATATACTCGATCTGAATTTGTTTAGCAACAAAACTAAACCAAATATTTAATCAATCGAGTTTAATTAACTCGTTAAAAACTTGATTTGGTTACCATCCCAATTCTTCTACTATTATTAATGCAAGGAAAGCATTCAGCTGAAATCTGTAACAATAAGTATCAATACAAGGTCACCATGTGACAAGAGAGTCATGTTGCATACCATACTTAACAAATAAACTATGTCGGGGGAGTGAATCTTCACTAGTTCCCACGAGACGAGATTCTTGCGAGATAAGTTTCTCAATATAATTCTCCCCCATTAATGCAGATATATAGGACCTAAAATATTTATTACTGGATCAATAATTTGTATATATATATATATGTATATACTTTGAAAGGTCCAAGAGGCAACAACAATACTATTGGACCAACCGAGACAAGTTACAACCTTAATTAATCGGACATGTTTCAACAGACACAACAAACGAAACGACGTAAATAAAGGACCAAAATCTTATTTTCAATATCTCACATATACATATATATTATACACACACAGGCCAAGGTTATTTTCTATTTTTAGACATCAATTGATTAATTACTAGTTATTTAAATAATTACAAATTAATTAGCCAATCCAGCTGATCTGCTCCACCAAACGAACCCATTGCCTGAAAGTCAAACTGCTGGTCAAACAATAACGGCGTCACCGCCTGTTGACGCTGCTCCAAATTCAGCTGCGAAAATTCGGCTCCGTCGAGGATGTCGGAAATAAAATCCTTGTCCATCTCCAAATCCGCCGTGAAACTCGCCGGCGCCGGAACATTAATCCTGGTATCGTCGGAACCAGGGTCCGGAGAAAACGACGTGGACGGTCCGTGCCCCGTCGGCACGGTGGCATTTTGGTAATTTATGCTGTACTCGAGGGGGCTTGGTGGTGGCAGGTCAGCGGCTCGCTGTGGCTGTACGGTGAAGGAGTAGGACCGTTTGATCGTCGGGATATTCTCCATCGGCCGATCGTGCGGTGCACAGAAGCTCGAGCTCCTCCGCACCGGTGCCGGAGGCGGAGACGAGTGATTGTTTATTTTCTTGCCGATGATGGTGTTCCAATAATTTTTTATTTCATTGTCTGTTCGCCCTGGAAGCCGCCCGGCTATCAAAGACCATCTACATTATTATTTAAATTCGTCAAAACCCAATATATATGAACAGAAAAAAGTTGAAATACTTATCGAGCGAACGAATAATTTAATTCATAACAATATTTGTATAAACATAATTTGGGAATCGACCTGTTTCCCAGGAGCTTGTGAAGCCTGATAATGAGCTCTTCTTCGTCGTCAGTGATATTTCCCCTCTTAATATCGGGTCTCAAGTAATTAAGCCATCGTAATCTACAACTCTTTCCACATCTGTTCAGACCTGCACGCGACAATATAATAAAACCATAATTAAATCTGAATCATCAAAAGTAATGCTACATTTAAAAGTTGCAGATCCGTTCACCATCTTCAATAACAAATCCAACCTGTCACTCATCATATCAAAATTTTAGATGGGTAGAATTTCTATAATGCTTGATCTATAAGTTACAGATTTGTTCACCATCTTCGAAAACAAAACCGACCCATCACTTATCAAGTCGAAATCTTAAATGGGTCGAGTTCAAATGAGTTAAAAAGTTGATAGATCGAATCAAAACAACCAATACATGTGTATAATTATCGTACCGGCTTTCTTGGGGATGTTCCTCCATTTTCCTTGGCCGTGAGTTTTGACGTAGTCGGTGAGGATTTGGTCTTCCATGGCGGTCCAAGCTCCTCTGTTGAGGCCTTGCTCCTTGGAGCAACATGGTGTCCTTCCCATTTCCTTCACAATTTGCTTCAAATAATAATAAATATTGGTGATCTCTAAATTAACATGGCTGCTTTTAATGTGGTTTTGGTCACTACTTCGACCTATTGTGTGGATTGGTGAGTTTATTTATATTACCCAATTGCCAAGGAAGAGAGGGTCATGTGTCCCCACTCCATTTATTCCATGAATGTTCACTATTTCATTTCTTTGTGATAATTGACATATAATTATTTATTAAAAAAATTTGGTTGCATGCATGGTGGCTGAGCTAGGGGATGGACCACTCTTTTATTGCCTAACAGTTCGCATACAATAATCAATATCTTTTTTAGTCAGGCAGAACGAGTTTACTGAAAAAAAATAATTCATAAGTTAAACATAATCGATCAAATAATTCGTACACGAATAACTTACCGTCGTTTTCTTTACGTTGATAGAGTCACGACATTGAGCCATTCGGCTGAGTGTAAATTAGAAAATACGTTTAATATGATTGTTACCATTATTTTTTGTTGATGGTAAAAATATAAATGCATGCAACATGTGGTGGCTTGGCTTGGCCAGGGGGTGGACCATCCTATGTCGCCTAATAATTTGTACACGGCGATGAATATTTTTTGATATGCCGGAGAAAACGAGTCTGCTAAGAAAAAGAAGTAATAAACGACACAATGCATCAAATCAGTTCGAAACGAGCAATCAACTAGTTTATAGTTTACATTAAAGTTCATCGTCATATCACTTTTTAAATAATATAAATAGCTCGTCCGAGTAAGAATTACAAATATATCAAACATAAATCTTTTTAATTCTATGCTAATTATGTGAAAATATTATGGTTAGTTTAGTACCCATTATATGTAGATGTAATAATGGAATATATATGATGATGATTGTGATGGCCATGATGATGATTCCACACAATTTCCCATATTATTATATATATATAATATATTCAACCATCTAACGGTCCATGTACGTTTATTATACACATGTGGCTGCTGCGTTTTCAAGCTAACTTTCTTGCACGATCTTGAAAGTTCGTTGAAATCAAGATACTTTTTTTTTATAATTTTGATGTATGATATATATACAAATATATGTTTATATGCTCTCATTGGGCTGATAAAAGTAAAAACAGGAATTGACGTAAATGTGCACATGTTGCAAAAATGTGTACGGACACACAGAGTCAGAGAGACACATACATGTAACATGTTGGTCGCTAGAGTCCAACGGTGGAGTGAGAGACAATTATTTGGGTTTCATCACATGGTGTGGTGTAGTGTAGTTGGTACAATGTAAATAGCAATGTCACGTACACTTCACCATTTAATTTCACGATCTCTGCCTAGCTAGCTTCTTCCCCAACTCTTGGAAATTATTATCCCAATTTGGCTGTATTTGATTTGTTTTTTTAGCCGTCGTCGCGCCCGAACCGAATTTTATCCTACTTAAACTCAAAAAAGATAAGGAATATATAATGGCAATTTGTTGCACCTGACTATAGCGAAATGACATATTTATACCATAATTATTTTTCTCTCATTTTTAGTACCCTGACAATTATTTGTAACTCTAAAATGCTTAATATACCTAAAATACTCATGGTCGGGTAAATGAATTTGATTTGAACCGGCCCAATTTGAACCAGTTTGATTTCACTATTAGTTCAATTCTAATTTTTTTCAATCGAACCGGAAGTATTTTAGGTATATGAAGTATTTTAGAGGTAGGTTGTCACAAAAAAATTGTTAGAGTACTAAAAAAAAGACTAATAGTTGTGGTATGAAAATGTCATTTCGCTATAGTTAGGTGTAATAAAGTGTCATTATCCCTATAGATAATATCACGTGAGTGCACATGGAGAAACACAATTATCAATTAGGTATACTTAAAATATTTTTTAGCTCTGTAACCCACTTAATTAAATGAATTTTTTTATCATGGTTAGAAACTCAGTTACGAAAAACGTGAGATGACGATTTCAACATATATTTTGATAACTGATTCAGGTTAAAGGTTAAGGGCATATTAATCTTTTTGTATAGTTAGATAGAGATGGTTTAAATTAGACCGGTTCAAATCAGATCGTATAGCCGAATCAAGTTTTTATTTGTTAAAATTTTGGTTTGGTTCGCGAAATAATGGATTGAGGTCAAGTCAAGATTAAACGAAACTAACACAATTAGGTTCGAGTCAATTTTGATTAGTTTTTTTAGCCTAATTTAATATTAATTAATTTATAACTCAAATTAAACTAAAATATATGTGATTCATTAAATAGTAAACGAGTAAGGTCGAGACTGCTTTTGTTTACTACGCTCAACTCATTTTATTTATAATTTATTAAATATTCATTACAAGTTAAAAAATGTATCAAATAAATAATAATAATACTTTTTAAAAAAATATCAAACAAGTCGGGTAGAGATTGACTTTGCTTGATTCATATACTTTCATTATAAACATTTATTATAAATATAATTAATAAAATATTAAATGAGTGAGCCACATAACCTAAAAATCTATATCTAAAAGCCCATCTTATTTATCGTACTTGAGCTCGATTACAGTCATTTCAAATTAAATGTTTATCGATCTTACTTATGATCAATCACTCGTATACATAATATATACTTTCAATATACATAAGAAAGAAGAGTATTAATCGTTTATTCTTCATTTTAAAATATTGCTCCATTTATCTCGTATAATTTAAAAGTTTTGTTCAACAAGTACAAAAAAATAATCAACAATAATTGAGTCACGGGTGATGAAATGCAAATAATATTATTTCTAAAATTATGCTAAGAGTCCTAAAGCTTAAACTTACACATTTACGTGAAAAACTAACTCGTGTTTAACTCGAAATTTGAATAAAAACAAGTAACAAAACCCAAATTGAATCTCAAACATCTCATTACTAATTTGAAGCAAGACACACATTTTTCCTAGAAAGAGACTTGTGTTTCGTAGGTCACCACAAAAATAAAAAAACTCAATAAACTATTTATTTGTTACTATTAATTCTTCATGCGGATCCAACCACCCACGTACACCTAATTCTCTTGCATTCTTCACTTCAACCTGTCATTCAATAAAAGTACTGTGTATAGCGTATATAATATATAATTAACACTGTTTTATATTTATTTTAAATGCACCATAATCATATAACAATTTAATATAATTATTTATCACCCCTACCTAGGCTACATTCAATTTATGTAGAATATGCTTCTTAGTATATGCTCCAACTCTATAGTAAAATGATTTGATAGATTACATAATGAGGACTAGTCTTTTTTCATAAATCAACCGAGAAAATAAATAATTTAAATATGTTGCATGATTTAAAGAATAATTAAATAAATATAGTTAAACCCATATATAATATTTTGTTTCTAGATGATTTGATTGTAGATGAAAAGGTGATGTTGAACCTTAAATTTGATATTATTATTAGTGTTGGTCATCATTTTATAGTATACAAATATGATTGTTTTGTTATTATATACAAAGTTGTTTCACAGTTGTGTGGTAGATTTTGGAGATTAAATAAATTGATTAATTTAATTAATTTGGGTTAGGAGAAAAGAAACAAAATGATGTGTTTATAGAATCTACGAGCCACTTGTTCCACGTGATGCAACCACAGTGCCGAGTGGTCTCCACAGACCACAGAGTTGTTGAAAATACCATAAATATATGTTGTCATTTCCTTCAATAAATACTTTATAAGTTCACACCTAGAAATTGAATTAATTCATCAATAAATTAAATATTATTGCCATTTTGATGTTATTGAGTATTTTGGACAAATTTTATAAAATTCTAACATTTGATTGCTTGATTGATAAAGTTTTTATTGTTTTAATATATTAAATATTAGTCCAAAAATGATGAGGACACTTGCATCTAGGGTGTTCAAGGTTCGGTTTTTGAACGGAACCGACCAAAATCGAACCGACCGGTTCGGTTCTTGAAGAAATCGAACCGAAAAAATTCGGTCAGTTTTTGGTTTGAACCGAATTAAACTGAAAATCAGCCAGAAAACAAACAAAAAAAATCATAAATCAAGCAAAAAATGATTAGATTTCGATCGATTTTTAGAGAAATTATGTATAATAATTTTACACGAACTAAAATAAAACGTTAATAAAACCCAAAAAGAAAAATTCAATTGAAAAACACCCTAAATTGAAACATAATCCGGAGAATTCATTATAATTTGAACCGGAGTCGGTCGGTTTGGTTTTTGATCGGTTTTAGTTGATTGAACCGAAACCGAACCGACCAAGAGCAAAACCGACCAGAATCGAACCGACCAAAACCAACCATGTTTCGGTTTGTTTTGGTCGATTTGGTTTTTTTTAACACCCCTACTTGCATCTTCTTATTACAAGTATATATGCAATATAATTATATTTATACCTATTTGAACTGTAATAAACATATTTAAGCAAAACAAAATTGATGACGATTTAATTATCATTTATGTTACTTTGATCATATACTTATATGAATGCATGAATTATGAGTCAGAGCCAAAGGTCTTGTCTATATAATTATATTTTTCAATATTTGATTAATATATTTATCAAATCAAGTTGATGACAAATTATGGGACTTTGATGTATATGGCGTTATTCAATAGTCAAATTGAGGATGTCTTGTCTATATAATCGTATTTTTAATATTTGAACTGTAGTATTTATTTATTAAGCAAATCAAGTTTTATGCAAATTCAATGTACATGTGTGTCTGCATGATGTTGTTTAGACTTTAGAGTCAAGAGAGGTCTTGTCTATGGTGACTGATAAATAACATTAATATTTGTTTGTTTATGATTATTATGAATCCATCAACTCTTAAAAAAAAAGTAATGAAATTATAAAAATAGTCAAACCTATTTTCCATATATATATATATATATATATGGGTAATCAATTAAATTTAAGGATAATTGTGTAATCTAAAGTATAGCCTTTTTAACTTTATTTTTCACGGATATTCTGAGTATTTTTTTCAATTACACGTAAAGTGGTTTTCGTTAAATTTAACAAAATTATTTGTGAAAAATCCAAATATCATTATTACCTTTAAGTTTCAGAAAGAAAAGAGATAAGGTGAGTATAATTGTAATTTAATAATATATTTTTAATTTAATTTGTTTTATTTGAAAAGATAAATGGGCTCCTCAATTATTAGTCACTTTATTATTCAATGAATTTTCACGATCACCAAATAATTATATAATTTGAACATTATAATGTCATAATATTTCATACTTCTTAGTTGTAAATTATGTTAAATTTAACCAAAGTTACCTTCAAGTGTGATTAAAACATACTCGTGATACCCATAAATTTTTTTTTAAAATTGAATATAGTAAAGTCGGAAACGAAAAAAATCGTATATAGAAATATGTAAATATCCCCTAATTTACATTACTTGTCAGAGTTCAAATTTCGGTGACAATATTAACTCAAAAAATATTCAAAAATACTATTGCGGATTTTATTTGTCCAATTTTAAAATCAACACTAATTTACCTCAAAAAAATCAACACTAATTTGAAATGTATTGGGTTATAGTGTAGCCCATACAATGTCTACTCAACCCAATCATGGGCCAAGAACTGTTTAGCCCAAAATAGCATGTGTATCCCATTAGGCCCACAAGCCCATCTCTGTATCAGAAGGCTCGAAAGAAAAAAGCCCATTTATTTTATAAAAGTAAACCATTGGACCAATTTTATAATAAGAGCCCAATCTCAATCAGACTCCAAGAAAGTAAACAAATCCAACGGCTGAGATTACAAGTTCTAATCCATTTGAATAGTCTCAAGATCATAGGCCAACTCATGCTGCTCTGTTTTATTATTACATTATATAGAAACCTTAACACCCACAATGTGTCATTTTCTAGGAAAGAGGAGAGAGAAAGCACCAAACCAAATCTCTAGAGAGAGAAAGCACCAACCTTTAGCTTCTTCTTATTCTTATCATTTCTGGGTCTCACTGCTTCCAATCATTTTCCCACACTTTCTCGAGAAAATCCACATTAACACACAAAATGCTCCATATTTTCAAGGTAAGAGTACAGAAACACAATAAAAATTGCTTCTTTACTCAATGCTTCTTCTTCTTCTCTATCTCTATGATTTTTTTTGCTGATATTTTATTCTTTTAATGCATCAAATTCCCAGAAGAAGAAGAGAAAAACCCTTCTGTGAATTCCAATGCTCTTCACTGTCTTTTCTTTTGTCCCATGAAAGTTACATACTTTTCCTTTTTCAAAAAGACATGGGTTTGTTCAAATCCAGATTGAGAATTGACATTGGTTTCTGCAACAAAAAAGTTGTTTTCTTTCTGATGTATATTTTGTTTGACCCATTTGGGTGTTTTTTATTTTTCTTATAAGAATTATGACTTGGGATTTGATTTTTTGAGAGCACAAAAAGGGGTTATCTTTTTTGTGGAAAAGATGTACTCTTTTGCATCATATATCCACTGCCAATGTCTGTATATTTTGTTTAGTTGCTGAGAAACTGAAGGAAAAGCTAGGAAAGTAGAATTTTTTCTCCTGAAAATTTGGTTTGTAACATCTATTTATTCCTTATTCTGCTCATCTGCATTTATTTTCTCAGTTCCCAAACAATGGCTCATAGAATTTTTCATCCATGATTTGTATGCAGAGATAATAAATTTTGGGTTTTGTTCCTTTTTCTATCATCATAATATGCATTTTACTTGATTCATGATATTGGTCATGCAGGATTAGGATTTTGGGTCAATTCTGATTGAATTGGATTAGAATTATATAATTCTAATGGAAGGAGCAGACGGTAAGGTTTTGCAAGCGTTTCAGAAGAATTTCGGGCAAGTTCAAGACATTTTGGATCAGAACAGACTGATAATCAATGAGATTAACCAAAATCACGAATCTAAGATCCCCGACAACTTGAGCAGAAATGTGGGTTTGATTCGGGAGCTCAATGGCAATATCAGGAGGGTCGTTGACCTCTACGCTGATCTCTCGAGCTCGGTTGCGAAGCCAACGGACAGGGATGACTCTGGCGGGTCTTTCAAATCCAACGGTAAAGGAAGCCAGAAGAGAATTAGATCTGGGTAATTTTATTTTGTGTTACAAAAGATGGGAATTTTTCAACTATTCAATGCAAGTATTACTTTAAATGAATCATGGTTTTGTAATTCTTATGTCATGAATAAGCAAATTTGAGAACAAGTTGTGTTCTGATTTTGTGGTATTGGTGAAGTTTGTTTCATTTCTTTTTAGGACCACCCAATTAGTTCTTGGAGATTGGAACCATGTGTGTGGATTGGTTGGCTCTCGTTGTTAATAGCTACTTAATGTTAAAGAGTTTTTGGGGACATTTGTTGAAATTGCCCTAAATCTTCCTATTTATGCCCTGATATCTTCTTACAAGTAGCAACCATAGGTAATCCCCAAAATAGTTGGATTCTATAACCTTAAAAGTCAAACATGACACATAAATGGAATCCTTGGCCTACCAGAATGAGTTTTATCTCTTGAGAAATAGAGTTTGAATACGAGTGGACAGTGTTGTAAATAACGCTAAGCACTAATCGTTCGGAGAGGGACCTTCAAAAAATTAATCAAAAAAGAAACCGGATTCAAATTCATCGGGAACTATAGAAGGTTAATCGGACAAGTCAGAGATTTTTACATTGCAGGTGAAAGTTATTGTCGGATTTAATCAGAGTTTGAATACATGCGGATCACCTGTTTGGGAGCACACGAGGGTTATGGTTTAAACTTTGATTAACTAGTTAGGGTTAGGTAGGGATGACAAAAATCTTTTAACCCGACATAGACCCAATATCCCTAAATTGACGGGATACGAATCACTGAATCCGTACCGAACCCTCCCACCGTTTCCATCCTATAAAGAGGCAAAATACATTGATCTCGACGGGAACCTGATATACCCGATCTAATGGAGTAGTGGACGGGGATCGCTAAATCCACCACGTGGCCATCCCTAAAGTTAGAGAAAATTGCAAAAGGTGCATTATTATATTATACTTTTGTAAAATGGCGTTTTGTTGTTTGTAAACAACAAAAAGGTGCCTTGTTATATTACCCATGAAAATAATTTGTTTTAGAGCTAATTTCGTCATTTTTATAAAATACACACATTATGCAAAAGAAAATACAAACACAACACGTTTTTGTCATTAATAAACAACACATCACTCTTTTGCAAAAATGTCATATAACATGACATATTTTTGCAATTTCCCAACTATTTAAGCTGTAGAAAATGAAGAGAAACAACTAATAATGATAAAGTGGCAGAGATGTAAAATTGGGGAATCTCAAGGCATAAACAAAGTAGGAGGAAAAGATGTTGATTTTAAAAAGACCTAGTTCCCTTGCTAGGAAGGCATGAGCATGCTTCCCAGGAACCACATGGAACCAGACAATAAACAAATGCAAGATCTGTGTCATTTCTTGAACCCACATGGACTGAACCAAACACTTAAACAATTCTCTATGACAGTGAAGAATGCTAATCCTTGTTTCCTAGTTTCATGGCCTCAGAATCTTAACCAACCAATTATGCACAGAAAAGAGGAGATGAACCCATTTCATTATATTAAAGTTTCAGTGCAAGTCAAGCTAGTTTATGCTTTTTTCGGATAAAAACATGTTATTGACAACATTAACACACACAATAATGAAATCATGAATCTTGATGACAGTGAAGCTTACTCAATGAACGAAGCTTCCCTGATTCTTGGTTGGTCACTTCCCGGATTCCTCCATCAGTCTGGCCATAGACTCTTTCCAATCCGAAACCTTGTCTCCTCCGTTCACCACCTATTGTGCCACAAAACACCGAACCCTGATGGGTCAAGTTGACAAGAAAATCGATAGCTGACTAATTATGAAATACGATATAGATTTCACATGTTTTGCATGCTGTAACTCTTTGCGCCGAGTACTTTTCTATTTCACCCACTTTATTATTAAGATCAGATAAAGAAAGAACATGAACCTAACTTTAGGAGAGAACAGTGATCATTCAACAATGAAATTAATAATTAGTATTAAGGAAAATGGCAAAATAGTATTGTACACTATCACACTTTTGCAAGACGGTGTTGTGTATTTGTTACGACAAAAAAGTGTTGGAAACTTTGATTTTTTGTGCAAAATGTATACATTTGTACAAAAATTACGGGATTGCCCTTGCATTTAAGAATTAAGATTTTCTTATAATATAATTTAACTACAAAATTTGATTTTACAAATTTTAGTTGAAAAATATTTTTAGAAAAATATTTTATTTTCATTTAAAAATAATTCATAATTTAAAGGGCAATTTCGTCATTTTTATACAAATACACACATTTTGCACAAAAAATCAACACCCTCTTGCAAAAGTGTGACAGTATACAACACTATTTTGTCATTTTCGACAATTTTCTTCAAACAGTAAGTTTGTTTAATACGAACCTCAAAAACGAATCCTGTTTGGGGCACTGACTCGAGTGCTTCCACACAAATGAAGGCTGCGTCTTCCTTGCTTAAACTTCCCTTCTCCGCGCTACCCTGCAACGAATATCTTGCAGTATAAGACGGATTTCGGGCACATAACAGTGAAAAAACAAATTCAATGGCAGAATTTAATACTACCTTCTCGAAGCTGAAACCTTGCTCTCCACCCGGGGAATCTTGCAGCATCCCCGCTCTGATGATGGTGTAAGGTATCCCCGAGGACACCAATTTTGCCTCGTCTTGCTCGGCTAGTTTTGTCGCATTGCTTTTCATGAGAGCTTGAATGCCACCGGCACCTCTATACGCAGACAACTGCAACCTTATGAAGACGACAACAGTGAAAAGACATTATTTCGATCAATGACGTTGTTTGCGCGATGCAGAAAGAGAGGGCGAGAGATGGAGGTACCTGAGATAATAGGATAACGTGTTTGACCCCTTTCAGGTTTCCCGCTTTTGATACGAACCCTTCCTGCAAAATTATGCTGCACATTAAAGAAGCTCTAGCATATATTGTGTTCAAAAATTTCGATTAAAGCCATTGCTACATTTAAGATTATAAAGAAAATTGCAAAAAGGTGCCCTATTGGCTATTATATGAAACTTTTGCAAATGGGTGTTATGTTGTTTGCATTTTTTGGCAAAATGCGCGTATTTTTATAAAAATGTCGAAAGTACCCCTGAAATTAAGAATTAAGGCTTTTATAAAGTAATTTTGCCTTAAAAATAGTATGACTACAAAAATTAAATTACAAAATTTGATCATACAAATTTTAGTTTTTTTTTTATTTTTTATCGGCAAGTTGTGTATCAAGATTTGGGCTCGGCTATGCTATGATGAAAATATACACATTTATGTCATTAACAATACAGCACCTTTCGCAAAAGTGTCATATAATGGGGCACCTTTATGCAATTTTCCCGAGATTATATGCAAGCCTCTCTTCATTGAATCCGGAATATGGCAAATTCGAACTCAAATAATAAAGAAATAGATTAATATGAGATATACATACATTTGGGCATATGATTGAACGAACACCTCTAAGAGCTTTCCTTAGAAATAGTTTCTCACCCGCATCTCCTGTAATTGACTTTGTAAACACAAAAAATGTCAACAGAAGTGTATGGAAATGCAGTTTGATCGAAAAATGCATGACCTTATATACACCTCACCTCGACATAAGTTCCAAATGCTTCCATAGCACTCCGTTTGTCCTTCACTAATGCTTTAACTCGGGCTCTTTTGACGATCAATGCCAATATTACCATCTACATGAGCTAAAGATCACAAGGCTCAGAATTCACTGCAAAGCAAATTGCAAGTGGTACTTTTGCAAGTGTGCTCTATACTATGACAAAAATGTGCAAGAATATGCTCAATACTACGAGTGTTGTCAGAGTGTAGAGCACATTTTTTCCATTTTACCTATCATAAATGCTTTAATGAGCCAAATTTTAGCTCAGTGCAAAAGAACAAACCTGCCCCATTTCACTGTCTCCATCGGTAACTAAAACCGCATCTCTATCCTCAGCTTCTTCTCCTTCTCCTTCTGTGTTATGAAAATGTTTAATAGGGTTTCTTCATGCCCTTAAAAACAACAGTATAAAAACTATGAATCACCACGTCATCAGACTACCTGGAGAGTCACCCTCTTCTTCCTCGGATGATCCGTCTTGAGGGAGAAGATCAGGAGCTCCATACCATCTCCTCAGCTTCGGACCACCTAAGAATTAACAAGACGCCCCAAACACCAAATTGGGAATATAAAGAAGGGTTCATTAGAATTATCCATGACATTTGTTATGATGAACCAATCTACTATTATAAAAGAAGCACGACATCAAAATGTTGGAATCTCAATAAAAAGGAAAATTGTTTAGTCCCAATCTGATTTATTTCCCGATTAGTTCCCAAAAAGCCCTCTGCGCCCGACTAGCACCTAAGTTTTTTAGAGCACTGATTACTCGTCACCATATACATAATCAATACCATCCTTTCCTGAATGCTACTTTAACTTCAGTATCAACAATCAAGGCAAAAACATCAAACATAATCGTATTGGAACCATCTTCTCTATATGACCCTAAACACAAACTCATCACTGGGTCACCAAAACACAACAATCTCATAACCCTCTTCTCTAATCACATCTTATTATACACAAAACTCATTTCTAGGTTACCAAAATCAAATAATTCACATGGGCAAGCGAAAAAAACCGAACACACCCAAAACCCTCTTCTCTATAATCGAATTCGACCCAAATTCTTTACTGGGTCACCACAGAAAACGTCGAAAGTCCTGATTTTTAATCATACCATACCTTCAATGTAATCGAGGATCTGATCGGCGAAGCTGATCTTCTTCTTCTTCGCGGAGCAACGAAGAGGAGCTCGCGGGTTTCCAGAATTGAAGAGAAGAGAAGATCCGAAAGCTCTGAACTGATTCTGAGAAGAAACGGAGAGAAATGTGTACGGAAGTGACGTTGCAGTCGAAGCCATAGCATTAGCACCCGCCATTGGAGCTCTCTCTCTCTCTCTCTCGCTCGTCTCAGCCAACCGTTTCACTCGTTCCCGCGAAACTGGATAGCTATAGACTATAGTCTATAGATATGATGTGTAGTTACGATTATGCCCCTAGGTTCACTTCTATTTAGAATCCTCTCCAAATCACCAACTTTAAAAGAAGTTTAGGGCTGTTCACGGTTTGGTTTTGAGTCGGTTCGGTTTTAAAAAAATAAAAATCAAAACTAATGGAATTCAATTCGTTTTGGGTTTGACTATGTCGGCTTTTGGTTCGCTTAAGTTTTTGTGAATCGAATTTCATGAAGTTCTCATATTTTAGATCGTTTTGACTTGTTAATTTTCAATTCAATTTTTTAACCGATTTTCATGAAATTCTCACATTTTTGGACAATATTGACTTACTTTTTCTTGACCCAATATTTGTAGGTTACAGTTAATAAAAATTGATGACTTAAAATGAGTCAAGTGTCCAAATCAATCAGTTCAGATCTTATTTTATAAACCAAATCGATAGAGTTTCGTTTTAAAATCGAACCATTCGTTTCTTTTCATTTCGATTACTTTCGAGTCGGGCCGAATTGGTTTAGTTTGGTCAGTTCAGTTATTTTTTTGACAATCCTAAAACAAACCGTCAGAAGAATATCAGCTTCATAGCTATAGCACGTTAGCAAGAAAGGTGAGGTGTACTTTGTTAACGACAAGGGTAATTTCATCATTGATGTATAAAAACCTACATTTTGCCACAAAAGAAAATAAAGTTCAGGACACATTTTTGCATTAACAAAGTAAACAACCTCTTGCAAAAGCTCCATAATATAGAAGACTTTTTTTGCATTTCCCCCCAAAATCTACTGATAGCCAACAATTAGCAAATAGTTCCAACATGGCAACATGTACAAAAGGTTCAGAGTATATATGATCCCAATAGATAGAGATATATATAGCTAAAATTTGTTATTTACAGTGCCAATGTCACAAAAACCCAGATTTTGCATCATGCAGGCTTCTTCCACCAGAACCTCCATTCCCAATCTTGTTTGGGCCAAGATTTGGCAGACCTTGTGCATGAACCTCAGCAAGTTCTCGGACTCGTATCAAAATAGGCTCGGGGATTGACATTGAAGCCTGTTTCCGAGAATTTATCTGCATAGGTGACAGACCCATCGAGTTTATAGCACACTCAAACATGATCTCTACTAGAGGCGAATACACCATAAACAAAATGTTCCTTATAAATTCGGGCCTATCAGTTAATAACATTCGAACATGATCTAGACGTGAATATATCATAAGCAAATTTCCAAAATTTCATCATAAGCATAACTATTCGGGACAATTGCAAAAAGGTGCCCTATATAGTATGCCATTTTTGCAAAAAGGTTAGGTGTTGTTTGTGAATGGTAAAAAGGTGTTGTATTGTTTGCAGTTTTCAGCAAAATGTGTGTATTTTTATCAAAAAGATGACGAAATTGCCCCAAAAATTAAGAATCAAGACTTCTACAACATAATTTTAAGGAATTAACTTACAAACATTTTGCAAAAAAACACGCAAACAACGCAGCACCCTTTTGCCATTAACAAACAACACATCACCCAGCTGCAAAAGTGTCGTACTATAGGGCACCTTTTTGCAATTTTCCCTAACTATTCTACCGTGAAAGAATAAGCAATAGACTTAAAGAGATACACGACTCATTACCGCTTTGTCAGGAGGAGTTTGTGCGAAACTCGCTTTCAGCAGGTTCCTCCACTTGTCCTTCAAAAATAGGAATCATTAGCTTGAAAATAGTTACAGTTACGTGAGATGTTTTTGTATTGGGACTACAAGGTTTAATGACATAACAGTCAGGATTCATACCTTAAGGTCAACGGAAGTGCGGTGCGAGTAAGATGCGAAAGCGAGTCGTTTGATCTCAGACCACCTCCCCGCTCCATACCTAGCTACACCCTCGACTAGTTTCATAACCTCGGAGAGAGTCCAGGCCCGATGATGCTTTCTCCTCATTCCGCCCTTTGCTGTGGGAACGGTGGCTATATTATCATCAGAAGTCTCCCCTGATGAATCCAAGTGTTTAGGATCCGCATTTTGTTCAATTTCAATCTTTCCCGCAACTGAGTTGGGCTTGTTTTCTGCTTCGGCATCGATCTAGGGACAACAATGAAATGACAGATCACAACATTAACTGCCTTAAATTTGGACCTTGAGAAGAACTGGTTGAGTGGAATTTATCAAATAGAATTTTCCACTAGAAAAAGAATTAGATTAGCAAATACGTAAACAAGGAGGGTCATACCGGCTGTTCAATTGGACCAGTATCATATCCTGCTTTCACGACTATGCTCTCGTTCTCATCAGCTGATTGAGAACTTGACATACTTGCAGCCTTCTTCACAAGCTCAGCATCCATGCCAGTGCCACTAGGATGGAATCTCTAAGAAATGAATCAGAATAGATCATATTATTTCAGCACAAAAAATTTTACACGAAGAAGAGTGATGTATTCTATCACACTTTTGCAAGAGATTGATGTGTACTTTGTGAATGGCAAACAACTGTTGTGAACTTTGATTTTTCGTGCAAAATATGTATATTTGTACCCAAAAGAAACGAAATTACCCCTGAAAATAATAACTAAGATTTTTATAAAATAATTTGAACTTAAAAACAAAATTAAATTACAAAATTTGATTACATAAATTTTAGTTAAAAGATTTTTTTAACAAAAGAAATTTCTTAATTTTAATGGCAATTTTGTCATTTTGGTACAAATACACACGTTTTGCACAAAACATCAAAGTTCACAACATAATTTTGACAGTTATACAAATATTGCATAGAGATCAAGAACAGTTATGCGTACCATGAGAGCCATGATGTTTTTCCTAGGACGGCTTCTTCGAATCCGAGAAACATAAGGAATCTGAACCCCAGATCCACCTAGCGAATCTAGCCTGGTTATGACTGTCCTCCCGTCAGAAGAGACATTTTTAACTAGCCGGACAGCAGATCTTGGTGAAATTTGTCCTTGTATAGGACATCTAGACGCAGCCAGTAACCTCCCACCGTGCTCTACAGAATCCGATTCTGAGAGTTCTTCGATATATCTCTTTGTTGGTTTCCGAACTCTTTTTGTAGTCATCGGTTCATTTTGGACATCTTCACCTCCACAAGCATATTCATTATAGCTCCTCAATCTTTTACCGGAAACAGTTTGGTCATCATCCATATATTCCGGAACCATGATAGAACTATGATCCATATTCTTGCAACTCTCTTCTTCTCCTTTCATCGCCACTGTGTTGTCTTTATAATTGAACGTCATGGTCGAGACTTCGCATGAATTGCTTAATCCCATGGCGATTCTCCTCTTGAGCCACATCTTGTCCTTGACGGTGGTTTCTCGCCCGAACGTAGCTCTGAAAGTATCTTGAAGTTCTCGAATCGTTAGATTGTCCAAGCATATTTCCCCCTCTAGCTTTGAAAAATCGGGCTTCTGACTGGGACGATCGGAGGATGGTGACGATCCATACTCTGTTGGTTCACTTGGAGGGTTTGAGCATTCCCCAAGACTGCCGGATTGGTAAATATGTCTCTCGTTTACATTCGGCGATAGTGAAGGAAGAGTTTCCTGCAAAGTGCGTATAGATCGAAGATTCTTGTCAATAAAATGCAATTTCTCATGCTGGTCGGGAAAATGGCTGTCTACATGCATATAGGCAGAAGCAACGTTCTAAAACTCGGGATTGGGGAGATTTTTAGCAGTTACAGAAACGAGTAGTGCATAAGGTGTGTGACTATGGTGTTTATCAGCAGCAGTAGAAACAAGGATTAACAATTGGGACAATGGCAAAAACATGTTGTACACTATCACACTTTTGCAAGATGGTGTTGTGTACTTTGTTAATGGCAAAGAGAAGTTCGGAACTTTGATATTTTTGTGCAAAATGTGTGTACTTGTACAAAAATGACAAAATTGCCCATGAAATTAAGAATTAAGATTTTTATAAAATAATTTTACCAAAAAGTTAAATTACAAAATTTGATTATACACATTTTAGTTAAAAGATATTTTCAGAAAATAATTCGTAATTTTAAGGGAAATTTCGTCATTTGCACAAGAAATCAAAGTTCAGAGCACCTTTTTGCCATTAACGAAGTACACATCACCCTCTTGCAAAGGTGTGGTGCCAGTGATGGTACACAGCAGGTTTTTGCCATTTCCCTTAGTAATAAATAAGCAGCTAAGCTTGATATGTTCACTACTGAAAAATAAATGGCTTCAAGCCATGAGAGAACTGAGCACTACCTCAAGCCTGGCCTTAAACCTTCCTGCATCTACTTCTGGATTTGTCCGTTGCGACAAACCTGGATATATTACTTGATCAAATACAACTATATATGTGCCAAAATTAAACAAACAACAGAACTGAGTAGAAGAGATGACACGTACGAATAAATTTGTTGAAATGAAAAGAACAAAAATAGCCAATGCAAGGAAATATAATATCTCAGCATATTTAGTTTGCATGGCAGAAAACACACAGATTAGGCAATGCCTCTCTTCAAACACACATTTAAAAATTGAACAAGTATAAATGAAACATAAAACTTTTCGACAAAGCAAAATAAATAAATAAATAAACAAGCACCTCCGTCTCCCAGATTAACAAAAACTAACCATCAGAGCTTTCCAACAGGGACTTGCCAGAGGAAGACCCGTCATTGGAAATGCATCCTACAGTTTGCCCAGAATCTGCAATATGCTCCGCGGTCTTGTCATTTTCTAGCAAATCGACAACCTCCATAACTTCTTCATCTGTTGCAGGCACTAATCGACCATCGCCTTCCACCTGAATATCAGTTGAAATGTAACAAATTTGAACCTTAATGATATGAGAGCAATTTACCGACTGAAAGCAGATCAAGTAAACTATTTTTCGAAACTGGAAATTGGATATGATAAAAGACTACCAGAAGTATTTGTGAGAATTCAAAGAAAAAATACCAAAAGTCGTTAAACTAATGCCATAATCAAAACCTAGGACATAAATACTACATATACCATGCATAATAATCATTATCGATGAACTAGATATTGCAAGTATGAAATTGTTAGCAATTTTTTGCAATGCCAAACCCGAATATGAAAACTCCTATGCCTGTGAAGGCCAATAAACATCCTTATCACACAAAGCAACACTAACATAACTTCAAACCCAAAGGGAGCTTATTGCTCCATAATATTAAAACCACAATCTACATTCGACAGCCGTGACTTAGACAGACTTACCCGAACTAACTTGTAAACCACCGAGTCTGATATCTGCTTGGGCAAAGTGGCGATGGCGCAAAATTTCTCGGCCCCAACCTCCTCAAACTTCCCTCCGTCGTGCCCCTCAACTCCAACCATAGTTTCCATGGAAAATCCGCCACATGCAACTCAAATACTCTAACTGAAAACCCAAAATAAGAAAATAAGTCAATCACTTCTATTCTTACCAAAATTAAACCTTAATTGAATCTCATAAAACTCAAAAAGATACAAATAACTTATTTCCATATCTAAACAAAAACTTCAAAGCTTGCTTAACCGTCACAGATCCAACTCCAAAACACAATTCTCTAATCAACACAGTCAATGAACTAAACCTTAACTACAACCACACAAGAAAATGCTCAAAAGTAACCTCCATTTCTATTGCATGCAAGCAACAAAAATGGTCCCAAATTGAAATCAACAAGAACAAAATACACATTATACCCAAACTAATTTACCATAAACAGAAACCAAAAACACATCCCAACATAGAAATATCAGAAACCACAATCCCTAAAACACCAAACAGAACCAAAGCTGAGACTTTCAGCAATCGACAGCAAAAACGAACCAACAAATTCACATTTCAGAGCTGAAATCGAAAACCCAGAACGAAATTACTGTAAATTCAGTGAAATTCAGGCTCACCATAGGACTGAGCGACGGAGCAGACTCGGCCTCGGAAACAGACAATTCGGGTCTGCGCGATTCATATGGAACAGTCAATGGAGCGAGTCGAAGACTCGGAACTGAGTCGCGAGCCCGAGTGGTCGAATCAGAGAAAATTGAGATTCTTCTTCTTCTTTACGAAAAGAGAAATTGGAAAGCGAGACGATGATGATTTTTGTGAGAGTTTTTGGCTCGCTTTTCCAGTACGCTGTGTTCGCTCCACAGTTGCGGACTCGAAACTTTTTGTGAACTGGATTTCATAACCTGGGCTTCGAGTCCGGATCTGGGCTTTTACTTTTATATACGTTTTACCAAACTAATGTACTTTAAATAGTTAGATTCACAAAAGGGCATGACATTTTGAGTATCTAATAAATAAGTTGCAACAAAAAAAGTTGTAATGTCAAGTGTTTTATAAAATACTAAAATTAGAAAAATATGACTTTTCAAAATTAATAAGGGTAGTGGGGGTGCCACAAATAATTGTACAATTGAAAAAAAAAATCAAATTAGTTTAATTGAAAATCGAATTGAAACTTTATCGGTTCGGTTTTAATTTATAAAATAGAATCGATAAAATTTAAACTGAACAAAATATATCGATTTGGATACATGACTCATTTTAAGTTATCGATTTTTATTTATTGAGCCTAAAACTATAGGGATGACAAAAAAATAAGTCAAATACAACTCAAATGTGAGAATTTTATGTAAATCGATATAAGGAAAATATAATCGAAAACCAATAAGTCAAAACGGTGTAACAAGTTTGTTTCAAAACAATCCGAACCAAATCAAATAAAAAATTGACATGTTCAAAATCGAACTGCAAACAACACAAAATAAGGGTTTAACAAAAAATACTAATCAAGAATAATAAGAGATTGGTCGAAAACTAATCAAGAAATTTTTAGAACACGGATTTTGTTGATTTATTCACAAGTCCACAATGAGAATTGTATTAGTTATTGGATTTAAACCACAGAAAATACAGTTAAACCAGAACTCGACAATAGATGTAAGAAAACATACAATAACACCTTAAATCTTTCGATTTTTGTGACAAATGACATCTGAATTTTGAAGATAAAACAATGGTCTTTCAAATTTCAATTACTGCTTCCAAATCCACAGTGAAAATAACAACATAGAGCAAAAACACCTCTCATGGTTCTATAAACCAAATTCATGACCTTATCATGATTCTCACAGCCAAATTCATCAGAAACTACAATAAGGCATAAGTATGCATATCCATAAAAACACAAGCCTGCACGGTCGTGCGCTTCTGGCATTCTCAGGTCTTGAGCGGCGCCTTCTTCTCTCTGTCGCATATCCTGGCAGGAGCGGTGGAGTGTGATTTGAACCTGCCTCGTCCTTCCCCTTCCCTGTCCTGTATATTGGGTATCGTAAAAATTAAATCTTTCCTTAATACGATAAAATCCCGTGAAATGGTGTAATTTGAAGCCCAGGTGAAAGATTTGAGTTGTACCTTTTTCTTGACAATCTGAACCACATCCTCGTCGTTGAGAACATGACTGAGGCCACAATGCTGAGGGTAGTGCCGAGCGCTTGTGCCCCATACCAGCACGTATTTCACTTCCTTCACCAAATTTCTGTGTATGTGGTTACAGAAGTCTTCAACGGTGCAGCCACCTCTATCCTGAAATTGTGAACCAGAGACTAGGATTCATAACCAGAAGTATTATTAAAAAAAAGGGTTGTGCTGAGATAGAGATACGTAACATACCGCGGAAAGAACAACTGGGTCGCTGAAGTCGGGTTGCTGGCCTTGTGGCTTGGTGTAGACTCTTACCAGTCCCATCTCCTCCCACATTCTTGCGAGCAGTCTGTCGAGGTTCAGCTGTTTATGCAACAGATTCATGTGGATTAAATATCTCATAACGCATCTCAAATGAGCGATACTATAAGAATTAGAAATTGCCAGTGAATATTTTTTGAACAATTTCTGTAGAAAAAATGAATTAACCAGCAAAAGCATGTCAAACAAATAATTTTCATGACTTCTGAATGTTTGAGAAATTATAGTGCATCCACAATAATTGGCAAAATTTTCCATTATTGTTATCTCGGGACTGAAGTTTTCACCTAATGAAGAACTGCTCATGAAAACATGATTAGAAATGCACTTGCTCTTTGCATGTCAAACTGATTTATTTAATTGCCGTAATTTTAAAGTGACTTGCAACTTTAGAAGCATAGAATATACCTTTAGGTTGCAACTAATGACAACGGAACTTGGTTGTCGAGCCAATCTGTCCACATCATCGATACCAACAACATCTATTTTGTTGTAAACGTATACACATTTCATGTATTTACGATTTCCCTCAATCACGTCAATAAGATCATCCACTGTTGCATCCTCGCGGAATAGGATCTGGAATAAAACCCATTTACTTAAAATTAATTCAGTTTACAAATTGCCAAATTTTTAAAAATGCGAGCTATGGGCCAGGTCATGAAGTCCTCAACACAAAGCCATCATAATAATTATTGATAGAATTCTTCTCGAGCACTGGAAAAATGCAGACTCACTAGTATATTGCATCTAATAATCATTAATACTCACAGATGAAGAACAAGAATAGATTTGGTTGATAGAAGTCAAATTTAAGTACCTCTGCATTGTGAATTTTGTATTCATGTAGAATTTGGTAGCAGAGTTTCTCATCCACGTGAGTCAAAGCTAAAGTGCTGTTGAATGAAATTCCCCCAGTTTTTTTCTTTTTGAAGTATATCTGCCAATGAAAAAGCAGAACTCTGAAATGAAATAACCTTCACAACGATTCCTGACAAGACTCACTTCTCAGAATATTTGCATATGCATGCTAGTCTACTGATTTAAAACTCACAAGAAAGATAACAAAATATATACTTTCTTGGTAAGGTAAGAACATGAAAAATATAGATGCTAGATGGAAGCTAGACAGGGAAAACGGTGCGTTTCAGAATAGACACTAGAAGGGATGACCTTACCTGGGGTGGTTTCTTGTTTAAACGCAAGCCCACGGCTTCCAACTCCTTTGTCAAAATTTGCCTATGGCCTTCAC
Source organism: Geranium rotundifolium (assembly GCA_963920655.1). Lineage (NCBI taxonomy): Eukaryota > Viridiplantae > Streptophyta > Magnoliopsida > Geraniales > Geraniaceae > Geranium > Geranium rotundifolium. The sequence goes on from OY987319.1 coordinate 307,803, forward strand.
TCTGGATAATTTTTAACCATTTTAGAGTTAAAGCATGAAACAAATAGAAATGTAATAACATAACGCCTTAACAAAATGATTTTACTATCAATAGCCATTATATGGCTAGTAATTAGATTCTCACTTTTGAGGCATCGAGAACCATCAACACAATGTCTGATGATTTGGAGACCGCAATGACCTGCAAAAATATATACCACCAAAATTATTGTATTCCAACAATTCCCTGACAACTTAGCTGGAAAAAAAGGAAAACTAAATAACTACATTAAAATATTTTCGTTCTGTGAAAGAAAAAGAATAATCATTGCATGTGCATAAGGTGTGGTTTTGAGAAGACCCAATGATAATATATGTTATAAAAGCAGATACCGACTTAATATCACGCGTTGAAAAAAACCAATTCAAAGCACTTACCTGCCTTCCACGCCCCTTGCCCTCAGAAGCACCTTCGATAATTCCAGGAAGATCGAGCAGCTGAATTTTCGTATCATTGTAGTGTATTATCCCGGGAATGCAGGTAAGAGTAGTGAACTCATATGATGCAGCTTCCGAATGTGTGCCCGTCAACATAGTCAAAAGTGTTGACTTACCCACACTGCAAGACAATTTTATAAAATATTAAAATGAGCTATGCAAGAGTTAAATTCCTAAGGCCCACAAAAACACATACATATGCGTGATGGAAGATAACAGGCAAAGCTAATAGCAACACTAGAATACAAACCACAACCTTACATAACATATGTACTAAATCATTGATGCATACATCATACTATACAAATATTGAAGACAAAGCACGAAGCATAACACATGTATATCCATAGCTGTTCAATTATAACAAAATTATGTGAGCTTGTTCCACTCATAAAAATGGCAAACCTCGGAAAACCAATAAGAGCAACTCGTCCATGACCATATTTTGTAACTTCAAAACCATCTCCCCCTCCAGTAGAACCCTGAATTAAATATTCAACGGTAAGAGAATACATATGGGAAACAGATGACACATCCAGCAACATAATTATTTAGGGAGCATGAAAAAAATATCAAATGAGTCATTCAACTCTTCCTAACACAAAAACTAACAGTTCTATTTGAAAAATACGGGAAAAGGAAATCAGTTAAAAGTCCCAACTTATAACAAAGGATTGCCTAACACGAACAACAGTTGAAAGCATGGATGTATATCTTGGATAGTTGGGAGTGTGAAAAAATATCAAATGTGAATAATTCAACTCTTCCTGCTGCAAACACTTGCGTTCTATTTGAAAAAATACTGGAAAACGAAATCAGTTACAAGTTACAACACAGAATCGTCTAACATGAACAACAGTGAAAACATGGATGTATATCTTGGATAGCTTTCGGCAGCAAGATCGAGTCACAAACACTACACTTTGCCATTGAACAATTAGTCATTATTTGATGTAACTGATACGTTTATTTTACTTTGCGATCACTCGAGGAACCATGTAGCTGATTCACTCGTGAATATAATGTTTCACGACTGTGGATGCTCATAAAATCCCTCAAATTAAAAAACCAAAAAGCACACATACTTTTGGAGGCTCCAACAGTTGTGTCCTCAGCTTTGCTATCTTGGCTTTGAGCTGGCCAAGATGATACTCTGCAAATCCATTTAGTAAAAATCACATTACATTACCATAACACATAACTACATGATAAAAAGAGAGAGACAAATAGATTTCAATAGAATTGCAACATACCTGTGGCTTTATTTTTCTGGGTCCGAGCCATCTCGGCTTCAATTTCCTTGATCCTCTCAATGATCCCCATTTTCCCAAAATTTTAAATGCTACTGATAAGATAAAGGTATAGAATTATCAATCAATTTTGATATCTGAGCACATCCCAGTTTCAAGCTCGCAGTAAAAAACATCAAATCAAGTTCTAACAACCAAATCAAACCACCACAACCCAGATTGATTTCCGAATTCACTCACTTTCCCACGATTTCCCAGCTACCAAACAACCCACACATACTGTGCAACTAAAATAAAATAAAATAAGCTACCGATTCAGTTCAACTTACCAAATTAAGCAGAAAATAAACTTCTGATTCCTCCTCGGCTCAGTGGGACCAGAGAGTGCTCTATCGTTGAATCGCCACAACTGAGTCGCTACTCTTCTGATGAGGAGCGAAGAGGAAAGAGAAGTGAAGAAGGAGATGAAGAAGAAGAAGAGGTAGGGCTTTGCGTGTACTGAATCGGGCTCTGGATCTGGGCTTGAGCCCATCGGGTGTACCTCGCTTTTGAGCCTATAATTGTTAGGCCCAACAGTAAAGAGTTCATTATCAGGACACTAATAAAAAAATCTCATCTCGTCTAATAGTAAAATTTATATTTATTCTGTAATATGTAAACGAATCAAATCGAGTCTCAATCTTGTCGAGAATTGATTTGTATTCGAGTCTTAATTTTGTCGGGAATTGATTTGTGAAAAACATATTCAGCTTCACGTCTGCTTAGCTCATTTAACTTTTACTGCAAATATACATTTAAAATTAAAATATATAGTGAATAAAAAATGTAACTAGCTAAGTATCAATGAAACACAACTTGAATCGATTCGTTTTGTCTAAAGTTTTGTAAATATTTATTAAAATATACTAATAAAATAATAATAAATAAATTAGCCCTTGAATTTATAAATTATTAAAAGAGAAAATGACAGTTTACTATATATTTTATATTTTTTCTTTTTTTATAGTATCTTAACTATTAGTTTAGAACAATCTAACTCTAAAATACCTAATTTACCCTAGTTCAAGTTCATAACGGAATTGAAAATTTTCCAGTTTAAGGTGAACCGTCGTCTAGCCGGAACTGATTTGAAAGAGGCGCGGTCCGAACGAATCAATTCCAGTTCGGAGAGTCGGACGTCTTTGTTTTCGTAGAGCAACTCTGTTCAGTCGACGGACCTCTGGCGAGTCGTTGTCGTTCCCCTCTCCTTCGGGCATCAGAGTATAACCGTCAAATCGGGTAACGTGACCTATTCACCCGGTGGATTGCTATTTTTGTAACGATTCAGTCTGTCGATCTGGTCTTTTCGTTGGGCCAGATTGAATCTAAGACTTCTCAAATTAAACAAGTTGGATTTTAATTTTTCTTCAATCATAGTTATGGTACAAAAAGAATGGGAGAGAGAATAAGAGTATCAAATGTAAAATAAATATATTTAGGTGTACTAAACTGTCATAAGACTACAGTATTTGTGCTATTTTTGTTCCCAATAATTGGTCTTTTGTTATAATGTCCTCTCAGGTACACGCAAATAATATTGAATTCATTATTGAGTGGATAAAAGGGTAGGAAATGAATTAACTATAAGAATCTTAAATTATAGTCCAAATGCAGCCCAGCATGTTATTCTAACTTATCGACAATGAGAAAACTAAAACATCAGCACGTGAGATCCATCAAAATCAGACTACACTCTACAGCATCATAGTCTACACTCTTGATGCTCTACACTCTACAGCATCATAGTCTGAAATTAGTCACTTACTCTCGAAATGGTTGAGATGCAATAATTGAGTTATTATATATTATGAGAGACTATATTATACTCACAATTGTCGAGTTGAATCAAGAATCGATTAATTATCGAACTCAAACCAGTCACCTTAAGATTTTGGCAAGAAAATTAGTTGTGTCCCATTCCCAAACCAAACACGACAGACATAAAATAAAAAGAAAGTTTCGTGAGTACACAATGATAAATTCTATACAAGATAAATACATTTTAGAAGAACATGTAATCACTTACGATGATCCAACCAGGTTAAACCGACGAAAAAAACAGTTAACAAGACACTGATCGGGTTCGGGCAAAAAAAAAAAGGACACAACATTTTTCCTTAATTTCCCCGAAATTCCATGTGGTCGATCGTCAAGTGAAACCTTGTTGTGGGTTCTTGAGCGAGAGGCGTTTCAAGAACTCGTAGGTAGTGATCATCGTCGTCGCCGACATCGACATCGAAGCCCACCGTGGTCCCAATCCTCTGTAACAGGCCATCCACCCTCCCTCCCTCACCAGGTTCCTCACCGTCTGCGCCACCGTCGGCGAGGCTCGACGCCCGTTCTCGTCGCCGCCGCCGTCGAGCACCTGAAGCCTCGTCTTGATCGTGTCCAGCGGCATCGTGATCACCGCCGAGAAACCCCCCGCCACGGCGGCGCTCGCCCCCTGCACCGCCATTATCGTCCCCGAATCCGGCCGGTAACCGCTGACGTCATCGTCGGAGTTGATGACGCCGGCCCAGATCAGCCTCTGGGCCACCGAGTACGACCCCCACCACACCGCGTTCGACGGCGCGTAGGTTAGGACGGAGATTCCGAACCCCCTGTACAGCCCCCGAAAACCGTCGGTTCTTAGGATTTTCCGAAACGCGTCGAGCCCGTTGGAGTACCCTGAATCGGCGGCGCGTGAGGCGAGCGTGGATGCGCGTGTCGAACACGCGCCGCGGGATTGGACCATGAGGCGCTGGGTGACGACGTCGACGGGAGTCCAGACGAGTTGTGCGGCGGTGGCGGCGGTGAGGCCGGCGGCGGAGTTGGCGATGGCGGCGGAGGCGGGCTCGGAGAGGCCGATCCCGGCGGCGAAGGCGGCGACATTGCTCTTGGTGACCTCGAGAGCGCCCATGTAGAGCGCACGCGCCGGGACGGTCCCCAGGAGGGAGGTCCCGAAGCCCCGGTAGAGCCCGCGGAGGCCCTCGCTCCCGACCACCGACGACCCCGTCCTCACGCACGACGCCTGCGACTCCGACGGCCTCGCCACCTGCTGGTGCGTCTTCAGGACCACCACCGGGTACAGAACCGCCGACACGCCGGAGAACATGGCGGCGCCGAGGAAGAAGAACCGAGACTTGTCCAGCATCTCCCAATCTATCTCCGCCGGAACACGACTCTCCCTCCCCGATTTCTCCTCCGGCGAACCCATTTTCGCAAATCCGAAACCGACCCACAAAAATCGAACCTCTCACCCACAAAACCCACAAATCGATTGAACACGACACGATCGATTTCGTAATCAATTTCAAAATTACGAAATTAGGGTTCCTTTTTCCTCTTCCGGAACCAGGTTTTGGGTAGAGCGTGAGGGACGCCGAGCGGATCTAACATTTCTCGGCCCACCAGCCCAAAACCCAAACAGCGAGAGGCTCTATAACCGGCGGCGAAGCAAATCTCGCCGGAAAATTCGGAATTTTGCCTGAAAAAAAAAACAAATTTTTAACCGGTGGAGAAAAAGAGATGTAGATGGATATAGATAACGTCTATATAAGGAAAGAGAGACAAACCGGTGACCGGCGGTTTTCGGGAATCTGACACGTGGAGGCCAGAGCGAGTTTGGCTTTACTGACGCGTGTCGGTAACTGTTAAGGATTGGCGGGTTGTCCGTATTCGGACAGTTTTATTGGAGGGGAAGATTGACACGTGCGGTGACGTGTGATCCATATCCGTGGAGATAGAGCTTGGTTGTTGTTCGGTGGTGACGCAGATGTTTCACTCTCTGACGTCACTGTGTAGTTTTGTGTCCAAATTATGTTTTGGGATAATGACAGTTGGCTACAATGTCGCGTTTCAAATTTAACACCCAACTCCTAGTTTTTCGAATAATATATTTAAGTTTAAATAAGCGACACATAGCCCAACGTCTGTTAAATCTAACTGATTTGGTCTGTCAAAAAGTCTAAAATGCCCTCAATGGTTTTGGTCTCTTAAACCAGTCTGATTGGTTCAATTGATATGATTATGAAATGACTATTTTGCCCCTAATTGAATACTCAATTTAACTAACTAATGGAGGGCAAAATTGACTTTTCAATTACAAATATAATAATTATAATTCTTTAATATATATATATATATATATATATATATATATTATCATTAATTAATTAATAATTATACTAATTATTAATATTAATAATAAACATTAATTAACCCTAATTAAACCATAATTAACACTAATTAAACCCCCACCCCGTCTCCGACCGCCGCCTCTACTTCCGGCGCCTCCGTCAGCGCCATCTCCGACCGCCGCCACGCTTCGAGCCACGCCTCCCCACGACCCCGACCGGTGCCCTCGTGGCCTCCTCCGTCTTGGGCCTCGACGGAGAGGGTTCGCGACGGCCAGATCTGCCCTTCAGCCGCCGCGAGTAGGCGACTCCGACTGGTGCTCCGTCGCGGCCTGAAGAATGAAGACAGATTTTCCATTCCCGAACCCAGACGTCGCGAACCTAGACGTCGCGAACCCAGACGCAGGCGAGGCCGAACCTCGATCGAAACCCAGATCTGTCGTCGAGGTCGCCAGATCTGTGCTCCTCTGGTTCGCGACGGAGAAGACGAGGAGCCGTCGAGGTCGAACCCAGATCTGCCGCGTAGTCGTCGCGGCCGGAGACAGGGATGGTCGGAGTTGCGGCTGGAGACGTTGCTGCCGGAAACGGGGCGGCGACGTCGGAGCGCAGCCGTCGAGGGGAGGCTGAAGAAATTAGGGTTATTAGGTTAATTAGGGTTTAATTAGTATAATTATTAATTAATTAATGATAATAATATATAATTAATATATATATATATATATATATATATATATATATTAAAGAATTATAATTATTATATTTGTAATTGAAAAGTCAATTTTGCCCTCCATTAGTTGGTTAAATTGAGTATTCAATTAGGGACAAAATAGTCATTTCATAATCATATCAATTGAACCAATCAGACTGGTTTAAGAGACCAAAACCATTGAGGGCATTTTAGACTTTTTGACATACCAAATCAGTTAGATTTAACAGACGTTGGGCTAAGTGTCGCTTATTTAATCTTTGGGTATCCCAAATGAAAATCTGAAAGTTGAGGTATTAAATTTGAAACGCGACATAGTTGGTTGTAGCCAACTATCATTATCCCTTATTTTTTTCAAACGAAAACCAACACCGAGCAAACAGATGAAATAAAAGACAGGACACTCACCCGTCAAAGACAAGCACAGTACTGAACAACATGGCTCTCGCTAACGAATGGTTGCCTTGTTTCCTGAGCGCTTAACAAACACTATTGAAATATTGGGAAGTGAGGCTAGAAGCCTCCTCACCACCATCACTACCAACCTGAAAGGAGATCGAAGAATCGCCGAACCATTAATAGCCAAAACCACCAGCAACCAATCAAATTCAACTAGAATATAACAAGAGGTTGCAACGCGCGCCCACTGAACCACCTGCAAGATGTCACAGGACTCTACTCATGTTGGACAGAAAACTCCTTCTAGAGGGACCCATTTTCCTACAATGACCTCCCCTTCCGAATTTCGCACTACCATTCCCACTTCTGAAGAGGTCGGCCATAATACGCCATCTATATTAATTTTCAGCTTCCCCACCTTTAGCTTCTCCCAACAGACCTCCTCACCTCTCGACGAACCGGTCTGGGGATCCTTGCGCCTCCCTCCACTCCCGCCAAATTGAATATATACTCTGCATGATATTCATATTCCTACATTCTTGATTTACATTAATGTCAAAATAAATAAATTTATGGTTGATGATTGAATAATATTTGTCACCTCAATATCGTATTTGAGTTGAGTGTACAATTATTATACGATAATAAATTTAAATATATAAAAATCCTCACAATTTGTTGTACCTGGACTGGACCAGACCAATAATAGTCATAATTATTTATTATTCAATTAAACTATTTAATTTAAAGAAGTAATAAAGCAAGTACAATGTCACACTCAAACTCTCAACTGTGACCAAATTGTTAGAATCTCATGAATTCCTTGCTTCTTAAGACTGTTCTTATTAAATTGAATGATTTAAACATGAATTATTATATAATATTTAAATAACTATTCCAAAACTTGGTATTAGGATTTAAAAGTGAATATAAACTTATCATCACATGTAATATGTTAGTTCACATGTATTAACTCAATCATTTCAAGAAAAGAATCATCATGTTAAGTGGCCTCTCCTAGAGGCAAACCTTTTCAATTAACAATTATATACATATAGTTGAATTTTATAGGACTCATCACTCATGGAACATCTTATCCATTCGTTTACTATAAATCAAGCTTAATTAAGTAATTATTATGTCCAAATCACTTCCTTATTATTAAGGACGGATTTACTGATAAAAGTGCTTTATCAAGGATGTATACGAGCCAAATTTGAGTTATTTGGCAGGATTCGGTTAGGCTCGTACAACAAGAGTTTCTGCAACTAAATTTAAGTCTGACTCAAAAAAAGATGGATAAGCTTAAACTTGAGTTCGACTCGACTCGTTTGATTAATTTTCAATACAAATATTTATTAAAAATTTAAATTAATATTCAATAAAAATATATATAATTTATTAATTATGAAACGAGTCAGCTCGACTCGATTCACCTCGTCTAACTTCATTATAAATATTTATTAAAACAAAATTATATCAATACAAATACATATAATTAATGAATTACGTATATTGAACGAGTTTGACTTGTTTATTGAACGAGTTCACCTTTAAACTTGAATTCGACTCGAGCTCGACCATAACAAACTTAAATTAAATATTTAACGAATCGAAGTCGAACTTGAACAGCTCGTTGGCTCGTTGAGGACAACAACAACCCCAAATTTGAGTTATTAAGAAAGATTCTGTTAGGCTCATACAACAAGAGTTTCTGCAACTAAATTCAAGCCCGACTCACAAAAAGATGGATAAGCTCCAGTTTCAGTTTGACTCGACTCGTTTAATTAATTTTCAATACAAATATTCATTAAAATTTTAAATTAATATTCAATAAAATAATTCATTAGTTATTAAACGAGTCAGCTCGACTCGATTCACCTCGTCTAACTTCATTATAATATTTATTAAAACGAAATTATATCAATACAAATACATAATTAATGAATTACGTATATTAAACGAGTTCGGCTTGTTTATTGAACGAGTTCAGCTTTGAACTCGAATTCGACTCGAGCTCGATCATAACAAATTTAAATTAAATATTTAACGAATCGAACTCGAACAGCTCGTTAGCTCAAAAAAACTCAAACTCTAACCATCCCAACCTCCTTAACCCCCTTAACCTCCAAGTACTTCCTCGAAACGTACTCGCGCACCTTCACCACGACCCAAATCAAGATCCGAACCGAATAAACGACAAAGACAAAGACAAAAACCCCGATACAAGTGTAGAGCGCCGCATTGTAGGTCTGGTCGACCTTGTCCCAGTCGGAGTCGGGAGTGATGATGTCGAGCGACTTCAGGTAGGTGAGGGCCGTGAAGGTGACGGTCAGGCAGACCGAGACCATGAGGAGCCACAGCGAGAACTTGTTCCTCAGCGGCACGCCGCTGACGGTCAGGAGGATGATGGTGAGCGACGCGACGAAGGAGATGGTGTTGTAGACCAAGAACCTGGCGTGCGACTTGGTGAAGACGTCGTGTTCATTGCTCGGGTCCGACAGGTCGTTCTTGCTCCAGGGGGGGCTCGTGCCGGCCTGGAAGGCCATGGTGGCCGTCAGGGTCGCCACGACCATCAGGTTGCCGCGGGACTCCTCCAGCCAGTTCGTGTCGCTCTTGCGGTACACGCGCCACAGCTTCTTCATCAGCTTCGACTTGGGCTTCTTGGTCGTTGTCGTTGTTGATGTTGTGTTGTGCGAGGGTGTTTTGGGTTTGTGGGATGTTATTGGTACGAGGTTGGTTTGGAGGAGGAAGTCCCGGATCTCGACGGATTTCAGGTCTCTCGGGGAGAGGTCGAGGGCGTCGAGGGCGGTGAGGCCGGCGAGGTTCTTGGTTCTCGCCATTTCTTGGCCGCTCTTCGTTGAGAGCAAGTATTTTATGGTCTACACATTGTGAAGTGAAACTATATTATTAGATGATTGAATGCAAAAATAAATAAGCAATCAATATAAAAACACTAACAATCAAGTGGCATTTTGTTAATGTATTGACTATGGTCACGTGTAGAGGAGAAATTTTTTATTTAAGAGAAATTACACGGTGCATAATCATGAAGAAGGACCTAGACACTATATCAGGAAAGTTCAAATATAATAACGTCGGGTTAGAGCGGATGCTTCAAACCTATGCACACCTTGAACGGGCTTTTTTCCGTTGAAACCTGGGTTGACCATAAATAACCGAACCAAAAGAATCGAATTGGTTCGGTTCAAAATTAAATTGAACCAAAATTTCATCAGTTTAATTTACAAACTGATCTGAAAATGGTCGATTTGGACATGTGGCTCATTTCGGGTTATCGATCTAAATTAGTTCGGCCGACAACTATTTGACCGACAAAAAATAAGTCAGATGATAAGTCAATACCGGCCAAAAATGTGATAATTTCATGTAAATCAGTTCAAATAAACTCCAAAAAATTTAATAAGTCAAAACGACATACAATATGAGAGTTTCATAAATTCGATTCATTCGAAATCGAACTAAACCAAATATATCACTTCAATTTTTATTCTTGAAATTAAACGGAACGTGAACCACCCTAATCTGATCCCAATGTCTCATAATCAGTTTAGGCATACCAAACACAATCGATTGACTACTTAGCTCGAGGGGGCGAAAGTAAACAAGCTATTAACATATTAAAGTATAATATTTTATTCAAGTCTAGCCCACCTTCCAATTTTGATATCATATTAAAACTCGACATACTTAAAATTAATAAGCTTTTATAAATTTCAACGAATATAATTACCTCTATTTGCTTGAGAATCGTGGCAAGGTGCAAGATCGTGTTCCCGTCATCATCACCAGCCCCGACAACCTCGTCATCATCGTCCCAACCCTCCACGAACTCCACCAACAACCTCAAAACCTCCAAACGATAACTCTTCACACAAAGATGAAACACCGTCTCTCCCCGGTCCACCCTCGCCCGAACCGCCTCCGGCCTGGCCCGAACCAGCTCCCGAACCGCCTCGACCCGGCCCTTCACGACCGCCAAGTGAACCGGAACCCTCCCAAACTGGTCCTCCACCACACAACCCTCGTCGCCGACCCGCAAGAGCTCGGCGATGACGTCGGCGTGCCCCTCCGAGGCCGCCAGGTGGAGGGCGGACCGGCCCGACCTGTCGAGCTCGGAGGCGAGCCTCGGCTTGAGGTCGAGGAGCGCCTTGACGAGCCCGACGTGGCCGCGCAGGGCTGCCACGTGGAGGGGCGTGTCTTGACAGGTGGCGCCGGGCCGGTCGAGGAGGAGAGGGTCTTGCCGGAGCAGTGCATGCATGGCGTCGACGTCGCCGGCGAGTGAAGCTTCGTAGAGCTTAGCTTCCATTATGGCTATACGTACGATCGAGTTTATGTGTATAATTAATAATATGTGATGTAGCATTATATATAGGGATGGTATTTGTTTTTATAGTATATAGTTTTCATTAAAAAAATGTAGGGTGGTGCACAACGTTGTTGGGTTATTTATAGTAAAAGAGATTATTCTTGGAGAAAGTGGGAAAAGAAAATGATGGGAAATTGTTTAAGGAAGGAATAAAGATGGGAGGCAAATTATAATTGCAAATTTGAGATCGAATGTGATGGCATGGTTGTAAATATAGACGATAAAAAAGAATTATGAAATAACGGGACCTGATAAAAAATTTAAACTTACGGAAAGCTTGATATTTTTAATTTGATTAGATAATAGATGTAAATCACTAAAACCATCTGATCCTACCTCGTTGTCATTTAATAGAGAGATAAAAATCTTTAAATTCGACGGAAACTCGTTATCCCATCTGACGAAATAGGAGACGGAGATTACTAAATCTATTACGAACTGGCTCGTTGCAACCCCTACGAAACCGCCACAAACCCGTCACGTGCCAAAGTCGTAGAGATACAAAATACTCTATATTGGTATGTACTAGCAAATTGATGACAAGTATTTATGAATATGATGGGGATCGGAAGTCAGATAGAAGATAAAATTTTATGAGATCAATGAAGACTTAATACTCTCAATATGATGGCACAAATATAAATTAAAAAACACCTTAAATTTAACTTGTTGTCATTTAAAATTGTAAGTTTGAAGTAGTTACACAATATTAGTATACATTTCTTGCCTTCTTGGTCCTAGTAGAGTAAATAATTCACAAGATAATGAAAAGGAAAGGTCGATGAATATAGATTATAAAAATCCATGGCATGCCTTTAAGCTTTAGCAATGGAGTTTGTAACAATCCAAGAATGTGTGACAAAGAATAATCATAACAATTATTTACTTATAACACGTGCCTATTCTATTTGCCATTTATTACATTAGTGCTACTTTGATGATTCTCATTTAGTTATAATAATGATGTGATTAGAACAATTCTATAATATATTTTAGTTTAATATCAACATGCCCCCCATTGAATTTAATATATAGCAAACCCTTAACACATTTATTTTTAAAAAAAACCATACACAAATAAGATAATACACTGCTATAATTTCACGTAAACAAAATTAAACAGCTTTTTAAATAGTTCAAAACCACGAACATTAGCACACACTATATATAATTTACACAAAACCATAAATATTCCCAAGTACGTACCAATAAACAATTCGGATACACTTACTAATCTATTCTTGTACACACAAACAGTCCAACGAAAAAAAATTAATGGACCATAGCAATTACACATATGATTAACTTCCCTAATTACGTGTGCATAAATTCAGACAAGAATTAATTACCTCGTCAAGACTTGCTCTTGAACTTCCTCACCGGTTTCAAGTCCACGACCACGACCGATATATTGTCCTTACTTCCCTTCTGCGTGGCGAGCATCGTTAGATACTCCGCGGCCGCCTGGGCCGCGGGGTCAATCCCATTCCCCCGATCCCCGAGGGTCGCGACCCCGTTCTTCTTGTGCCAGAGGAGGATCCGCCGCCTGGCGACCTCGCACGCTTCCTCGTTCGACACGACGTCCCACAACCCGTCGGTGGCAAGGATGAGGCACTCGTCTTCCCTCACCCGAGGGGTGAACGTGACTTCTGGTTCCGGGATGATCCACGGTTTTAAGTACCTATCGCCTGTGATGACATGATATGAGTTTATAAATGCTTGAGTTTTCAATGATCGTTCGAAGCTGACGACTATTTAGGAAACTGGGAAAATTGCAATAAGCAGGTGTGAATTATTCGAGTAGTAGTGAACTTACGACGAAACTACCCATGAAATTGAATTTTGTGTGTAAAGTAGCTATGAACTTAATTTTGAAATGATTTTTCGAAGGTAACGACTAGTTTGGAAATTTTAAGGCAGGCGTGTGTACCGATTGATCTTGACATTGCAAGAACACCGAAAACACGATGTCCGTTCCACTGTATGACCTTGCCGCCGGAAGCTTCAATTCTTGCTAATTCGTCTTCTCTGTTAGGCTACAAAACGGCCAGAATAAGATGTTAGACACTAGTAAGGCAGATAGAACCTACTAAATTAATTAGAGATAGATCGAACTTATATTTATACATCAAATAAATCATACTTTATATATACCATCAAAATCCGAATTATGCGCCCTTATTTTAGTATTACTCATTTTTGTTTTAAAATTGAAATTTAAAAAAAGCGTCTACATACGCCAAAATCCGGTCCACCGACTTAAAATGAACGACCATATGAAATTAAGTCGATGTTCTAGTAATCATAGCATAGGAAAACAAATTAAAAAATTGCCTACGTACGCTTAGACCCGCCTAAATCATACCTAAACTAGGCAACTTTAAATATATATATATATATATAGCCTAAATATGCAAGACCCGCTTGAATATGCTAGGCCGACTTAAACTGACCGATCATATGACATAAGGTTAGCGTTCTAGAAATTCTCGTGTAGGCCGACTTTTAGAACACTGTAAAAATAAAAGAAAACCCTTTACCTTATGATCGACTGATAAGGCGATCGCTTCCTTCCCCCGACACAACACTGCCCTCGAATCGCCACAATTGGCAACTATGACATGCGACGAGCAGACCAATGCAACAACAGCAGTAGATCCAACGGTCTCAGCAGCAACCGGATCGGAACTAATTACATCCCCGCCGTTCGTGTATCTGCTAGCTTTACCTCCAATCTCATCGTCAACTCTGAGGAAGCAACCAGTGAAAGCTCTCTCCCACAGCTCTTGCCTACTCTGCCCGATATGATATTCGTCTGTAACAGTGCCAATAATCTCTTCGGCCAGAGCAAAATGCAAGCGCTCACTACAATAGTTAGCCACCTGTACGAGTATTTCAAACACAATGTTTACAAAACGACTTCAAATTTGGAAAAAGGCGAGTATTGTCACATTGATATACTCAAAACCAATGTTCTAAAAATCAGGCCAGGCGACGCCTAGGCGGAGATTTTTAGAACACCGACCCGATTTCATATAATTGGCGGATTAAGGCGGCTATACGGTTTTAGGCGGATTTAAGCTATATTTTTCCAAAGTTGATTTTAAAAAAAATAAAAATGCCAAAAACAAATAATTTATACTAATATATTCTTTTGTTGGTACTTTTATTATTTTTGAAGGACATGAATGTAACCAATATTAAAACCGTTAAAGTCCATCCATGACTCATTCAGAACATGACAAGATTATATAAGTAGCAAACGGAAGATTTCACACAGAATGATTGCTAATGCCTAACCAAAACTATGTATGTGAAAAAAAAGATGTACCTGAGATCCTCCGTGCCCGTCATATGCTCCGAAGAAATGGCCGGTCAGGTGAGTCAAGCTCTGGCCCGTCTCATCAACAACACGATCGCCAGTGAACATAGTGATCGGGATTTTCATAGACCTGGGCACGGCAACAACAGCATCCTCCATTTCGGGTCTCTTCCCGATAACAGACACCGAGCCCCATAGAGGCAAGCAATCACGCCTGTACACGTTCCTAGTCGCTCCTTTAACGAGCCCATTCTCACCAGGCAAGCGCAAAACGACAGCTGAATCGGGAGTCACAGTGGCAATAAGGAGTTCTGTGGCCATAACCTGTTTAACGCTCGATTCCCCCGTAATATCCGGCAAGTTCACTTCAGAAGTTGCTTTCAAAACTATCAGCTCCTCCCCGACTGATAAGACATCGTCTTCCTCACTTTCATGGATCATTGCCGAATCTGTAACTAGCTTGAGATGGGCGATTTCAAGGTGGGTCGCGATTCCAGAGCTATCGAGCGTGGCATTGCCTAAACTGAGCGTCACCGCCACTGCCGGTGACATATCTTCCATCAATTCAACTTCCAATCTTCAAAATTGACAGCTCTGGCATTTATCTCTACCAAGATTAACCCACCAAAGACCAAATTCGATAAACTTATGAACGGAACATTAGCAGAATACAAGAAATGGGCTCTTAGTTCTGCTGAGTGACCATCAATCAGAGTCCTGGAAGTTCAAACCGAATCGAATCCTTCCTTCCAAACAAGAATGCCCAAATCCTAAACCCAACACCAACCTTAACCACATCAAAAACACACAAAACCATCCAAACCAGACCTTTATCCATTAAACCCAAGAAAGCAAAGCAAAAGAGGTCATGAATCATGAGATAGAAAGAACAACCTAGGAAAAAGTAAACCATCAACCACCCAAACCTAGTACTAATCACAAGAAATCCCAACAAAGGTTCCACCTTTCTCACACAAAACATGAAAATTTCCTGGATCTGATTCATGGGCCTCTCTCTTCTTCTTTGACCTTTTACTTGATCTAATCCAACCCAAAACCTAAAGCCCCCCCAGAAAATCATATCAACACCAACAGCATCAAATTCAGATTAACAATCAATCACCAATCTGGTTCTATACACCATATACTATCACACAGCTACTGGCAAGCTATAGCTAATTGACCTCAATTCTTAAATACACAAATCCATCAAAAAGCTTGAGAAACAAAACAACAAGTTATGAGCAGAAGCTGAAAATACAATAAAAATAAAAGCACCATGAACCTGGAAACAAAAAGGGTCCTTGAAGCCTCTCTCACACAGCAGATTCTTTGAGGCTTGAGCTCTGGGTCTCTCTGAAGGAGGCTTGAGAGATAGAGAAGAAGAAAAAAAAGGAGACTTTTTTAATTTCGAAGGGGACACGTATACAAATAAATAATCTTGCATCAATAAATGCTCCTGTGAGGCTGGGAGACATAAAATTATGCAATGTGTTGGAGAGAGAAACAGAGATATTCTATTTTAGAGGAAAGAGAGAGTGGAAAATGCTTAACAGACAGAGTTAGGAGGAAGAAGACAAGGTTTTGATTAATTAATTCATTTAAAAATGGATATTTCTTTGGTTCAGACCAAACTTTGAGGACGGACACGTGTCCTGCGACCTTAAACGTCTCGGCAACACAACGCATGATGAATAATGCTGGGAAAAGGTTTTTTAGTACCATACGGTACAATTATTGAGCTTGTGCCACCAAGTTCCACACCATAGCTAGGCCCAAAACTGGTCACAAATCGAGATTTCAACCTAAAATTATTTTAGAAAAAGAAGTGGGTTACGAAAGATCAGCATTACAAGAGCAATTAAACACGACATTCGATAACGTCTATCTAGCAAAACTCCCGTCAATTTCAACGAACATTCAAATATCTGTCCTACATTCATTTGTGAAGGTACTCATAATGGGTTGAAGACTATATTAATAGTCTTGCAAATAAGACATATCTTGTCTAGGCAAAATTTTAGAAATGATCCATTTATTTTCATGCCTTTCGACGACTTTATCACATACTTTGATTTCACGTTTCTGGGAAATATATACACGAATCCCTTCATCTCACATCAATAACTCGACCCCTCCCACCTCTAGGGGAACATTCTTCATAATTACAATTAGAATTTGAAAGCATAGCTCTATCTAGAACATGAGCTTACTTTATTCCATGATCGTTTAATAAACTCAATAAAAATACGTGAATTTAAACCCTATATTCTCTTACATTTAAATATCAAAAGATCAAAAAGAAAAAGAAATAGAACTATTCTTAATCGCAGCAACTACAGTAAGATAATCCGACTCTATAATCACTGGCCTAGAGAACGAACTGACCCACTATTCTAGAGTAGAACTTTTAAAAATCGCCCAACCCTCAACCCAGTTCGGATCCAAACTCCGTAAGCGACTGAACCCTCTACCACCCAACACTTGACCGAGATCGTTATGAGCTACACAACCAACCGCGACCATGTTGTCTGTAGTAGCTCCGTCCACATTACTTTTTATAGAACCCGACGGTGGTCGCGACCAGCCTTCAACTCTTGGACAGTGCACATTGAAATTAAAAAAATCGAGAATAATAGTAACATATCAATTTGATTCTTAAGTCATAAAATTGTTTAAATTCGGTTAAGATCATATTCTTGTAATGTAAAATTGTCAATTAATTGGTTCATAATCGAATCAGTTTATTGTGCTTGTGCATCAATCTCTAGGCACGTCATCAACGTCTCTTCTACCTAAGTGTCTCGATATCGCTTCAAAATCATAGATGAATTGAATCGTCTCTTTTGTACAGTCACGCTCACTTGATTTCAACTTTATTTAGTTCAGCTAATAAATCAAACATGATTTGAAGATCAAAACCAATTCCAACCAAATAAAACCGGAACCAAACTGAACAAAACCGAATTCAAAACCGAGCCATTTCTCATGTACGTGTCACGGGTCTGGCTCTTATAGACGGAGAACCAAGGGTTATTTTCGTCATTTATAAATAAAATTTCACATTTTGTAAATTAAAATATGCTCACAGCCGTATTTTATTTTTGCAATTTACCTTTAGTTTAATTGAAGACCAAAACGACACCGTATAGTCGGCTCCTCGCCTTACAAATAAAAAAACGAACCTTCCCATTTTACCCTCTCCACCTTCACTTCGCTCCCTCTCTGCGCCAAAAACCCTAACCCTAGCTCCTCCCCCAAACCCAGAATCCATGGAATCGAACACGAACAGCTCCAACAAGCGAGCCTATAACCCTTACCAGGACCTCCAAGCCCCGTACAGGTCCATCTACGAGCTCCCAACCTCCCCAGAGTTCCTCTTCTCCGAGGAGTCCACCAAGCACCGCCGCTCCTGGGGCGAGAACCTCACCTTCTACACCGGCTGCTCCTACCTCGCCGGCACCGTCTCCGGCGGCGCCTACGGGCTCGTCTCCGGCGTCAGGTCCTCCGAGCCCGGCGACACGGCGAAGCTACGCGCCAACCGGGTCCTCAACGCGGCGGGGCACTCCGGGCGGGCCTGGGGGAACCGGGTCGGGGTCGTCGGGCTGATCTACGCCGGGATCGAGAGCGCCGTCGTGAGCGTCACCGACAGGGACGACCTGTGGACCAGCGTGGCGGCGGGGCTGGGGACCGGGGCGGTGTGCAGGGCGGCAAATGGGGTGAGGTCCGCGGCGGTGGCGGGGGTGCTTGGGGGGGCTCTGGCGGCTGCGGCGGTGGCCGGGAAGCAGGCGGTGAAGCGGTACGTGCCGATATGAATCGAATTTGTTTGAATGGAAATTTGAATTTTGGTTATAATGGAAAGTAATGGAGTGATTGATGATAAGCTTTTGTTCTTGGCTTTGACTTCATTATGATCATAATGTAATTTGCCGACTTGGCTATGACTGATTGGCCTTGAGCTATGTGTTCTTGATAAATTTAGTTTAGTTCTACGTTTCTGGTTTCTTAATATTATGTGTAATTTCCCTAGTTTAAGAAGATTTTGATCCTTGGAGTCCATTACTTTGTTTTTGTTGTTGCTTTCTAGTGTAAGTTATGTGTTCTGTGAATTTAGTTTAGATCTACATTTTATATGAATCCAAATTTCAATTTTGATAATGTGTGTACCAAATCAGGCAGAGCTATAGAAACTATTGAATCGATGATGATGATGAGCTTTGTTCTGAGGAAGTACCTTCCTCTGTTCTTGGCATAAATTTCGTTATAAGCATACTGTAATTTGCCGACACGGATATGACTGATGGCTTTGAGCTATGTGTTCTTGATAAATTTAGTTTAGTTCTACGTTTCTGGTCTCTGAATATTTGTAAGATGATTTTGGTTCTTAAAGTATATGAATTTAGTGTTGTTGTTGCTTTCTTGTCTTAGCTATGTGTTATTCATGAATTTAGTTTAGTTATACATTTTTGATGAATTTCAATTTCAAGTTTGATAATGTGTTTACCAAACCAGACTGAGCTATAGAAACTATTGAATCGAAGATGATGAGCTTGTTCTTAGAAACTACATGCAGATATGAGGGCGGTTTCTGATGTGAGTCTCTTCCTGTTTTTGTATTGGTCATATGGGTTTGAGTCAAAATTTCAATTTTTACTATAGGAAGTAATGGAGTTATGATGATAACCTTTTGTTCTTGGCTTTGATTTCATTATGATCATAATGTAATTCGCCGACTTGTGTCTGACTGATTGGCCTTGAGCTATGTGTTCTTGATAAATTTAGTTTAGTTCTACTTTTCTGGTCTCTGAATATTTTTAAGGTCTTGACTCTTAAAGTATGTGAGTTTAGTGTTGTTGTTGCTTTCTAGTCTAAGCTATGTGTTCTTCATGAATTTAGTTTACTTCTACATATTTGATGAATCCAAATTTCAATTTTGATTATTTGTGTACCAAATCAGGCAGAGTTATAAGTTTAATTTTGTTGTTGCCTTGTAGTGTAAGCTATGTGTTCTTCATGAATTTAGTTTGGTTCTACATTTTTGATGAATCAAAATTTTTATTTTGATAATGTGTGCTGGTGTACCAAATCAATCTGAGCTATAGAAACTATTGAATCAATGATGATGAGTTTGTTCTGAGAAAGCATATGCCTTTGTTCTTAGCTTAAATTTATATCATAATGATACTGTTATTCGCCGACATGGCTATAACTGATGGCTTCAGCTATGTGTTGTGTTCTTCATTTCTGGTTCCTTCATATTTTTAAGAAGATTTTGATTCTTAAGGTATATAAAATTTTGTGTTGTTGTTTTCTAGTCTAAATCTAAGCTATGTGTTCTTCATAAGTTCAGTTTGGTTTTCCAGTTCTTTAATATTATGTGTAATTTGCCTACTTCATGGAGATGTGATTCTTAAAGTCCATAACATTATTTTTGTTGTTGCTTTCTACTTAAGCTATGGGTTCTACATGAATTTTGTTTACTTCTACATTTTTTATGAATCAAAATTTCAATTTTGATAATGTGTGTACCAAATCAGACTGAGCTATAGAAACTATTGAGTCGATGATGATGAGCATGTTCTGGAAAATTCAGTAAAAGTATTAAATAATTTTGAACTCGGTATCTAATTGAAAGTAGTGAATTATTTTACATCCTCAATTGAATAATAAACTAATCGTATGGTGTGAGAGTATTAATTTTTTCAAATAAACAAATTAATGCAATGATCATATTACCCCTTTTAGTGCTCTATCCCCTCCGATTTTATTAACATCCCTTGCGCTGTACGCTTCTTAGATTTAATTGATTGAGATAGGATATGTTTGAATTTTCTCAACGATTCTATTAAGTTTTATCTGAAAACAAACTTTCTTGATAAAATCATACCTGAAATTAATTTCATAAAAAACACTTCAAAATGTTAGATTGTGAACTTTGTCAATTTTGTCAATACTGTTGGTGAATTTATCATTTCTTTGCAAATCGTGTATACATATTTTTTTTTAAGAAGTGTGTACATGTTATTTGTTAAATAATGCTATTAACATCAAATTAATTTGAAGGGCATTTTTATCACTTTTTAATAAATGGACACATTTTGCAAACAAAATGACGAGTTTAAAACCATTTTTTACAAAAATAAAATAAAGATTTATGGCCGCAAATTTTTCCAAGAAAAAATAAATTCTCGCCTTTCATATTCTTTCTAGGCAGCCAAACAGACCCAAAACAAAGTAAGTAGGGGCAAAATCGGAAACAAAAAAAGTAACTGAGTGGATCGCCCTCCAGAACCGAGGAGTTTGGGAAACACTAATTAAAGCTCTGATCATTATTCATTTTCACCACTGTCTTGTTTCCATCTCTATCTCTCTCCAACACTCACAGGTTCGTGTCTCTGTTCCTTTTTATTTATGTGTTTTGTCTTTGATTTGATCAGTTTATTTGAATTGATTGCTCATATGTTATGTTGTCATGATATTTTTATGCATATTCAGATTGAAAAAATAAGTTATAAATTATCGATCTTCAAGCATTTCGTTTTGGTTAACATTGAAGAATTTAGGGATAATCTCTTTTTAAGTACAGTTCAGTGGTATGATCTTAAAAATCTACTTAAAAGGAGAAGTGAAGTCAGTATTCTAAATATCTTGGACTTGTCCGATTAGTCATGAATAATCTCTGACTAATTTTCTATTAACTTTTTTTTAGTTTTCGATTAATACTGGAATATGATTTATTTTCCAACTGATCACGACTAATTCCCAACCAAATTTTAGAAGGCTCTCTGCCTGACTAACACCTAGCGTTTTTAAGAACTTTGTTATTGGTTTATTTCGTGTTTGGCGCGAAGCAGCCGGGGAAGACCAAGCTAAGGGTTTTGATGAGCTACGAGATGGTATAAAAGCATAGAGAAGGTTCCGAGGGTTTTATCTCGATGAATTTACAATCATAGTTATCTTTAGGGCATCATAGGTATTGTGGATACCCAATTCGGTTTTATCTTGATGAATTTATAGTCGTAGTTATCTTCGGGGTATCTTGATGAACCTGTAAATAATGCTCAAATCAATGCATGTTCCAAATTTTATCAGTTAAATCGGCGTGCTTGATTAAGATTCAGTGAAATTAAATTTTGCTTACCTGACAGTGGTATCAGAGAATTTTCCAGGCTCAGAAATGACGTTGGATGCGACAAGTAGCGGGGTTGCAGTAGAAGATCATATTAACAAACTAATTTCTAACATTGAAGGGCTCCGGAAGGAATTCCTAGAGTATAGAGGTATGTCCGAAGCTCGACTTGTTAGGTTGGAGGCGACAATGAGCAGAACAGAACAATGCAACCAGAAGGTTATGCAACGCCTCTCCACTACGCCTCACGATGGAGAGCGCTCGTCTGCTCATGGCCAGCGTGTGAAGGAACGAGAGAAAAAGCTCAAAGCCGAAACAAAGGAACCATCTAAAATGACCGAACCGTGAGCATTTTTTATTTTGTACATCTATTTATAGCTTATGTTATTGCCCTAATTTTAAATAAGGTCTGTGTATAAGGGATTGTTTGTGCAGGCTCTCGTCGGAAGGACAAGACTTCTTCGCCGCATATGATGAAGTTCACGACAGCTTTGACGCCATGGGATTGCCCGAAAACCTTCTGAGGGACATGTATGCTTATGGTTAGTATGATATGTTAATACTTTTACTCGAAAAGTTGGAAAAATGTTATATGTTGTTTGCATCTTTTGCAAAATGTGTATTTTTTATCATATAAAAGTAATTAAATTATCCTTAAAAAAATAAACATTTTAAAAATATATTTCTTTCTCTTTTAACTAAAATTTGTATGATCAAATTTTATAATTTAATATACTGTATTAAAGTTAATATCATGCTATAAAAGTCTTAGTTTAGAGACAATTTCATCATTTTTATAAAATACATATATTTTGCAACAAAAAATAAACATTTTGTTCCTCCAGGTTTCAAGGATAGGTTTGTCAATGTTCTCATATTTTTTTTAATCTTAAATGTCTTTAAATTTTTTATTAATTTTTAGAACAATGAGTTTTTGAACAATGAGTTTATCTGATTATTTCTAATTTTTTAAGTATACAGTATTCCTATTAGTATTGGGTTTATATTTGAGATAAATATGTACGCTTAACAGTTTTTAGAACTTTACATATGTATGGTTCAAATTCGTATTTTTTGTCTTGCCCATTTCCCCGAGCTTGATACAATTATACGATATGCACGTCAGATATACGATATCTTCCAGCTGCTCCCTTCCAAGCGCCAAGTCGGGTTTTTCTCCACCACGATGCCTCCGGAGGCCCTCGAGATCACCCGAAAATTCACGAACAAGCCTGTCCGGATCCTGGTGAAGCCCGACGAGCTCACGCCCGAGAACATCAAGCACTTCCACGTCAACGTGGACGAGGAGGAGTGGAAGCTCGAGGCCCTCTGCCACCTCTGCGAAACCCTAGCCATCACCGGGAGCGTCATCTTCGTGAACACCCGGCGCAAGGTCGACTGGCTCACCGACAAGATGCGGGGCCGCGACCACGCCGTCTCCGCCACCCACGGCGGCATGGACCTGAACACGCGCGACATCATCATGCGCGTGTTCAGGTCGGGGTCGTCCAGGTTCCTCATCGCCATGGACGACCTTGCCCGAGGGATCGACGTGCAGCAGGTCACGCTCGTGATCAACTACGACCTCCCGACCCGGCCCGAGAACTACCTCCGCCGGATCGGGATGTGCGGGCGGTTCGGGAGGAAAGGCGTCGCCATCAACTTCGTTACCAGCGACGACGACCGGATGTTGTTTGATATTCAGAAGTTTTACAACGTTGTCATCGAGGAACTCCCGGCGAACGTTGCTGGTCTCCTGTGACGACGAGGTTGTTGAGGTTTTGGAAGGTATTTAAATTGATGTCTTGTCTTTTGGCTTGATGTAATGTTTCTGCACTATTTGGTATATCTTGTGCATGCTGAGCGTTTGGTATAAAATCACAGTTAAATTTATTTGCAAAGCACAAGGTAAATCTTCGTTAATTTTACCTTTATAGGAAAATGTCACTTATCTCCTATGTACTATACTCGGTTTTCACTTACCTTTTCTATTTATAGAATGCGTTCTGTAGAGTACTCGAGGTATATCACCTTTTTAGTTAGCCCAAACGGCGACCGACTTGAACATCTAAGTTATATAAAATTGAGTTGGTGTTCTAAGAAAACCCTTCATGTAGTGTACTAAATGTTTCTTTTTTTGATTTTGCAGCCAATTCCCATCGGCAGTACCCGAAGGAAGGGTCTAAATCCGTTCTTGTTCTTCCGCATTTCTTATCTTGAAACTCGAATCGAGTCTATTTCCTATTACAATGCAGGACAAGTTAAGCAGTTATACCTATTTGCAATCATCCCTCGATATTATATTTGAGAGAACTCTCGAGTTTGATTTAATTTTAGGATATACCATATTTTCCGGCTGCTCTCTTCCAAGGTCCAAGACGGGTTGTTCTCTGCCACAGGAGGCCCTCGAGATGATTCGAGAGTTTCCGTCGAATGTTGCACTGTCAGAGGGAATGCGTGTACATGTAAATTATATTGCATCATCGGAGACATCAAATTATGCAGCGAGTTGGAGAGACAAATAAGAAGTCACATTTTCTTTTTCTTCCTAGAGAGAGAAACAGGAAAACCGTTTCAAGTTTCACTATTTCAATTTCGACGGGAATGAGACGAGACATTGGAAACATTATATTGATGAAGTGGATTTGACATGAGAAGATCAAGTATTTTTTCCTGATAATTGATAGGGATAATTTCATAGGCATTTTGCTCATATTAATTTGAAATAATGATAAATAATAAGTATTATCGTATTTCGATCATTTTAAAAGTTTCGAAAATTCAAAAATAAAAAAAACTAAGAATGTTAGTAATAACGAGGAAAACACATTTAGGTAACTTTCGAAATAAAATAAGTGACTCAACTAGAATGAAGTGTACTCATATGCAATTAACTCTAATTGTTAAAGGATTTATTCATTTGATTAATGACTTTCTATTCATCGTGGTTAAACATTCACCACATGGTAACACATCATGCGAAAGTTCAATTAAATAATGCTTAAGGGTAATGACACTTACTTACGTTTAACTATAGCGAAATGTCACTTTCATATCCTAACTATATATATATTTTAGTATTCTAACAATTATTTTGTGATAATGTATCTCTAAAATGTTTAAAATGCCTAAACTACCATTGGTTTAAAACACCATAAATTGAATTGGTTCAATTTGGTTTATCTCTGGTTCAATTTGGTTTATATTTATAATGCAATTACAATTATGCCCCAAGATCTAAAATTAAATTTGAACCGATTCAAATTTGGTTTGATAAATCAAATTGGATCAATTATATTACGGTAAAATTATCAGGGTATTAAAAGAAATAATGATGATTAATATATGAAAGTGTAATTTTTCTATACTTAGATGCAACAAAGTGTCATTATCCTAAAGTTTATTACATCACATTAAATTAAACTATAAGTTTATATTAGTAAATGAATTTTCAAACTTGCTTATTTTTTGCATGCATGGTTTAGTGCAACATTTATGAAAACCATAAGAAAGACACTTTGATTTGAAATTAATTTTTGTTTTTATGACTATCAAAAGAAACGAAAAAAAATTCCTCTTTCCAAAAACTTTCTAGGCAGCCAAACAGACCCAAAGAAACATAGGAAGGGGCAAAATCGGAAACAAAAATTAGACTGAGACAAGGATTGTGAATCAGTACAAAACCTAACACGAGTGGATCATCACTCTGTTTCAGATAATCGCATCCCTTCAACTCCACGGCGCAGATCCAAGGAGTTTGGGAAAACCCTAAAGCTCTCTCCTTTACGATCCTCTCTCCATTGTTTCGATCTCTAAGCTCTCTCTGACACTCACAGGCATGTCTCTCTGTTCCTTCCTTCTCATGAATCTATGTTTCAGTGTGCATGATATTTTTATTGTTGGTCATGAATCGATTGAATTGTTCAAGCCTATTGGGTTCGAATTTGATGATTTTTTTTTAGAGTGTTTGTTTCTGTTTTGGTAAAGTTGGGATTTTTATTTCTGGGTTTTGTGTGTCCTTTGATCTGATGATAATGGGTATTTTTTATTTAATCGGTTTCTTTTGATTTTGTTGTTCTGCATGTGGATTATTATATTGTTATGATGTTTGGATGGAGAATAAGATAGAACTTTGAAGAAAAGTTGAAATTCTGAATCTTGAAGCATTTTTGTTTGGGTTAAGATTGAAGGATCTACTTCACAAGCAGTTGGTTTGAATTTGTGTGTTTCTTTGAGCTGGTTATGGAATATTGATCAGCTTGAAACCATGTCATAACCTTAAAACCCATAATTAATCTTCTAAAATACGCTAGGCCTAGTCGGGTGGAGAGGGCCTTCTGGGGACTTATCAAGGATTAGTCGGGGATAAATTAGAAATAAATTGGATTCAAGGATTAGTCGGAAATTAACATAGGATTAATCAGGGACTAATCAGACAAGTTGGGGATTTTTAAAACACTGCCTTGCTCTTGAGGGTGAGTTGTGTTTCATGATACGTTCAAAAGCCTCAAATGCATTGTAGCTTGATGATTCACCTGAAGTCATTTCTAGTGTTTAGGCCTGTGACTTTTGGTGTAGGCTTAGTAATTGGTAAAATAGAAGCTTAATGCTTGACATTCATTTTATTAGACATCGGAGGAAAAAGTTATGAGCGGATTTTACTCATTGTTCTAAACCGTTTCTTTTTTGCAGCTATGGCCGGTGCGGCACCAGAAGGATCACAATTTGACGCTCGTCACTATGACTCTAAGATGACCGAACTGTGAGCTTTTTCATCCCCTTTTTAAATGCTAACATAATTGCCCTACACCCCTACTTTATGTTTCATTGATTATACACATTGTGTACTCTCAATATGTTATCGTAAATAAGGTTTGTGTATAAAAAATTGTTTGTGCAGACTCTCGTCTGAAGGACAAGACTTCTTCACCACATATGATGAAGTTCACGACAGTTTTGACGCTATGGGATTGCCCGAAAACCTTCTGAGGGGCATATATGCTTACGGTTAGTATTGTATGATATGTTTATTCATAGGACGAAACTTAAAAGTCCAATAATTTCGAGATTAGAGTATAACAAAAAAAGAATAAAATAAATTGGCGAATATATAAGACAATTTTATATATTAGAATTAATAAGGTAGGGTATAAAACTGGTTAAGATTTAATAAAAAAAGAAATTCAAAAAATTTCAAATACCCTTTTTGAATTCAATTAAAAAATAAAGATAAAGAATCATACCTCTTTTTAATTTGTAATTAAGAGGAGGATATTGATTGTTTTGATAATTGAGAAATAAGCATCAATTTATACTATACTGACCGTTGTATTCTATTAATTGTTATATGAATTGGTATGTTCTGTTCTATAATATCAATATATTTTATTGAAAATTTTATTAATCGTTATATTTATATACGTAACAATAAGGTTTCGAGAAGCCCTCTGCAATCCAGCAAAAAGGGATCGTCCCATTCTGCAAAGGCCTAGACGTGATCCAACAGGCTCAGTCCGGAACCGGCAAGACGGCCACTTTTTGCTCGGGAGTCTTGGCTCAGCTCGACTATGACCATGTTCAGTGCCAGGCCCTGGTCCTGGCGCCCACCAGAGAACTCGCTCAACAGATCGAGAAGGTCATGCGAGCGCTCGGCGACTATCTCGGTGTCAAGGTGCATGCGTGTGTTGGCGGCACGAGCGTTCGCGAGGATCAGCGCATTCTTCAGAGCGGTGTCCATGTCGTCGTTGGGACTCCCGGGCGCGTGTATGACATGTTGAGGAGGCAATCGCTCCGCCCTGATTCGATCAGAATGTTCGTGTTGGATGAAGCCGATGAAATGCTCTCTAGAGGTTTCAAGGATCAGGTTTGTCAATTTTCTCGTGTTTTTATTTATGTTAATTGTTTCTAGGCAATGTTCTAAAAATTCCTTGTTATTCTTATCCTAATTACCGATCAATTCTTATATCTGATTAATTTTCAATTAGCCCCAACTAATCCTTTATTAGCCCTCAGAAGGCTCTATCCACCCGACTAGCTCCTAGCCTTTTTTAGACACTATTTCTAGGAATAGTATTGTGAACCAAGTCAGAACTAACGAAAAATAGATCTTCATTGCTGTTTAATTGTCTAGGCAGTGTTTTAAAAACCCAGATTAATTCTAAAAATGTGATTAATTTCTGATTTATTCCCAGAAAGTCCTCTCCGCTCGACTAGCGTCTAGCGTTTTCTAGAACATTGTTTCTAGGAATAGTACCATGAAACTAGGTCACATGCATGTCACAGGACCTCTGTTTTTTTCCAAAATGACAAATTTTCCTCTTAAATAATTAAAATAATACTTGCATGTAATTCCTTGACAAATATAAGTTTTAAACTATTTTATTCTGATTCAGGGTATTTTTGTCTTTTCAACATTTTTAGCGATATCATTGACATGATCATACATGTAATACACTAGTTCTTGCAGTGTTCTAAAAATCCCCGACTTGTCCCAATTAATCATTTAAACCGATTAATTTTTTATTAATCCCAACTAGTCTCAGAAGGTTCTCTCCGCATAACTAGCGCCGTCTTTTTTGGAACAATGAGTTTTTGTGATTATCCCTAATTTTTAAGCATGCAATTTTCTTGATAGTATCAGATTTATATGTGAGATAGATGTATGCTTAGAATTCGTATTTTCGTGACATTTTTTGTTTTGCCCATTTTCCTGAGCTTGATCCAATTACATGATATGTACATCAGATATACGATATCTTCCAGCTGCTCCCTTCCAAGGTCCAAGTCGGGGTGTTCTCCGCCACAATGCCGCCGGAGGCCCTCGAGATCACCCGAAAATTCATGAACAAGCCTGTCAGAATCTTGGTGAAGCGCGACGAGCTCACGCTTGAGGGCATCAAGCAATTCTACGTCAACGTGGACAAGGAAGAGTGGAAGCTCGAGACCCTCTGCGACCTCTACGAAACCCTAGCCATCACCCAGAGCGTCATCTTCGTGAACACCCGGCGCAAGGTTGACTGGCTCACCGACAAAATGCGCGGACGCGACCACACCGTCTCCGCCACCCACGGAGACATGGACCAGAACACGCGCGACATCATCATGCGCGAGTTCAGGTCGGGCTCGTCCCGGGTACTCATCACCACCGACCTCCTCGCCCGTGGAATCGACGTGCAGCAGGTCTCGCTCGTGATCAACTACGACCTACCAACCCAGCCCGAGAACTACCTCCACCGGATCGGGAGGAGCGGGAGGTTCGGGAGGAAGGGTGTCGCCATCAACTTCGTTACCAGCGATGACGACCGGATGTTGTTTGATATTCAGAAGTTTTACAACGTTGTCATTGAGGAGCTCCCGTCGAACGTTGCTGATCTCCTGTGATGCGGTTGTTCGGAGATGTTGATGTTTTGGAAGGTTCTATGGTTTAAATTGGTGTTTTAGTGTTTTTTTTTTCGGTTTAATTGTTCGGGCACAATTTTGGTACGTCTTGTGCAAGTTTTTTGCGGGCTAAGGTTTTGTATGGTACTTTACATTTATATTTTGCTTACAAGAATTAGAAGGTTTTGTTTCTCTAATTAATAGTTCACACCAGTGATCTAATTTTTTTTATTCTGATTAATCTATTATTAATTTTCTAGTTTACAGATTTTTATTTTTGTAATAGGTACCATAAAATGGTAAGTGTTTCTATTGTGGTCTAATTTTTCCAGAAACTCTGAAATTGAAATTTACTACAAAAAATACTTGACACTTATTGTCTCTCAATTATAAAATCTTCATGAATATTTCTTTTTGGGAGCTTCGACAAGGGCCTGTCAGTGTTGCGACTCGAGCAGGGCGGGTTTTTGTTAGGGCCTCAACTTCTGTTTTTTTTTTTGGGGGGGGGGGGGGGGGGGGGGAACTCATGGGCGAGGAAGGTGGGTGTTTCGCTCTGAGGTCGAGAAGGAGTCAGGGATTATGGGTCTGTTAGATTTGTTTGTTTGTTTGTTTATTTGTCTACATTGAAAAGAGACCGCCGGTGCACAGATGTTGTGAGCGTAAACATGTTTACATAAATAGTGATTAATCATGAATCAATAATAGACACGAAATCGGGGAAGATTTCATGTCATCGCCAATAATCCCCCTCAAGTTGGAACATGAAGGTTGGTAATGTTCAACTTGCGAAGAAACTCATGGAATCGATCTCCTCCGAAGTCTTTGGTGAAGATGTCGGCGAGTTGATGTTTGTTGGAAATAGGTTGTAGACAAAGAACTGTTGCTTGAAGTTGTTGGCGGATGAAATGATAGTCAATCTCAATATGTTTTGTGCGCTCGTGGAAGACAAGATTGGAGGCAATATCAATATGAATAACAACACGGTTATCACAGAACAAGGGAACCTCCTTACCTTGAGGCGCTTAAAGGTCATTTAGTAGCTATCGTAACCAAACTAATTCCCTGCTTGTGGCAGTCATGGCTCGATACTCAACTTCAGCTGATGAACATGATTTTGTTTCTTGGGTCGCCAAGAGATCGGCGAGAATCCAAGGAAGAGTATACATAGACCATAGAGTTCAATAATAAGCCCATGAGATGTTTTCTCCTAAAGGAAAATATAAAAAGAGACAAGCTCGCAACAATTTCTTATAAAAAAATAATCACCCAATAACAAGATAATGAAGTGAAAATAGCAAAGAAAATTAGCATAAAATGGAAACTTATTAATAAATTAGAAGCCTTCATTAGGCATTCGACTTTTATGTTAATGAACCTAAATATTGTTGGAGAAGAGAAAATAAAACTAGTAACAATTAGACAACAAAACATCCAGCATCGATATGATGGTTTAATTAAAGCTTTTTATTAGATTTTAAACGGTTTATTTTATGGCACCAGAAGGATCAAAATTTAACTTTCCTTGTTTATTTAGGTAATCACAATTTTCCTAATTTTCCCTAATCTTTGCCTATAAATAGACGTCCTTGTAAACCTTAATGGTTCATGAGTTGAGAGCATAGTAAAATTATTTTGTTGCTTGTTCGTTCTTGTGTGATTATTCTTTACTTTTGTCATGAGGCAGTTCTACGTCAACGTGGAGAGAGAGGAGGGGAAGGTCGATAGGGTCTTCCACTTTTTGGAAACCCTAGACGCCGCCCAGGTCGTCATCTTCGTGAACACGTCGCCTCGGGCCGACTGGCTCGCCGACGAGGTTCGCGGCCACGGCCACGCCGCCCTGGCCTCCCACGGCGACGCGGACCAGAACACGCTCGACGTCAACGAGCGCGAGTTCGGGTCCGGGTCGTCCCGCGTCCTCGTCACCACGGGCGCCCCCGCCCGCGGCGTCGGGGCCCACCGGGCCCTGCTCGTGATCAACTACGACCTCCCGGCCCGGCCCGAGGACTACCCCGGCCGGCTCGGGAGGTGCGCCGCCGAGGGCGCCGCCGTCAACCTCGTCGTCATCACCAGCGAGCGCGACCGGGCGCTGCTCTCCGATGTCGAGAGGCTTCGTTACAACAACAACGTTGTGATTGAGGAGTTCCCGGAGATCAATGTCGAGGGCGTGAAGCAGTTCTTCATCGGCGTGGAGAGGGAGGAGTGGAAGCTCGACGCGCTCTGCGACCTCTACGACACTCTACCCATCAAGCAGTGCGTCGTCTTCGTCAACGCGCCGCGCAAGGCCGAGTGGCTCGCCGCCGAGATGCGGGGGCTCGGCTTTGCCGTCTCCGCCGCCCACGACGACACGGACCGGGACGTCGCCCTGGGCGAGTTCCGGTCCGGGTCGTCCCGGGTGCTCGTCACCACCGACCTCCTCGCCCGTGGCGTCGACGGGCGGGAGGCCTCGTTGCTGTTCATCAACTACGACCTCCCGACCCGGCCCGAGAGCTACCTCCGCCGGATCGGGAGGTTCGGGAGGAAGGGCGTCGCCATCAACTTCATTAACAGCGACGACCGTCGGATGTTGTCAGACATTGAGAATTTTTACAACGTTGTCATTGAGGAGCTCCCGATGAACGTTGCTGATCTCCTGTGACGACGAGGTTGAGGTTTTGGGAATTTCTATGGTTTAAATTGGTGTTTTAGTGTTTTTCTTTGGTTTGATTGTTACGGCACAATTTTACTACAAGTTTTGTATGCTACTTGTCACTCTTGTTTTGTTGACAAGAACTAGGTTTTGTTTACTCTTATGTTATGAAAAAAATATTGTCCTAACAATTGCACTCTCCTCACAAAAGGAAATTGACCTTTTAGAATTAATTCGATGATTGATTCAGAGCTATAAAGGATTAAACGAAGTTAGAATATGGGAAAATTTGGACTATCGATACTTATCACTATTTGGACCCTCAAATCTCTGACCTCGTGTCGACGAATAAGTGGCTGAACCATCACGTCAAACTCTGTTGGTAACTTATTAAATCTTACGATTCAAGAAAAGCACACAGTCAATTCCTCATTAATTAATTAAAAAATAATATTTAAAAAAAAGTTATTTCAATTACGTTCAATTCATATACCACCGTTATTTGTATGATATAATTTTGTTTTGATAAAATATATACATTTATCTTAAACCTTAACACTTAGTATTTTGTTAGTGAAACTAGCTTAAAGTATAGACTCTTAAAATTTTGAAGGGAATTGAGCTGAATATTCATTTATGGTAAAAGATCCAAACAAGATTCATTAAGAGTTGAGATTTAAATATCAATGAGACACTTTCCAAAAGATTGACCCACAAACAGTCCTCATCAAATAATGGTACCTTCCTTTACCACAAATCTTCAGAATGAAGCTACCTAGAAACACTTGATTAAAGTTAGTTATTCACACACAAATAGTAATCAATGTCACATCAATTACACAATCCAAATATTTAAAAAAGACAATTTTTAAATCAAATGGAAAATTCTTGAATTGTTATTCTTCTAGCAGTTACACTCACACAAGCTTTAATTTACATAAAGAATTTTCTTATTTTGTGTGCCATATTAAAAATATGGTAAAATACTAGAATGAAATTTATCTTATATTTTAGGAAAATAAAAATTGTCAAAGATAAAAAAAGGACATACAAGGTAGTGAAAGGTGGCATTTTTTCATTGGAAGACCAGTCAACACAAGCAACCTCAATAACTCCAGTGAATAAAGTTGAAAATGCACACAATAAAAGGATCAAAACAATTAATAATCTTTTAAATAAAGACTCCAACTTGGGGCTGGTCTATTCTATTCCATTTTTACAAGTTCAGAATAATTTTTTTTAAAAAGGTTCTTTTTCAAAACCCAATTGCCTTTTCTTCTTGTTCCTGCTTTGGAAAATCCCAACCTCCTCAGAGAAGAAGGAGAAGAAGATTTTGGTTTCTGGGTAAAGCTTGGATTTTTTTGGCTATGGAGGATTTCAGATCCAAATCATACAGAGATGGGAGGATGCAGATAGAGAGCTACTATGGAGGTGGAGGAGGAAGAAACCCAAATAGCATGCAGGATCTGAGGAGCTACAGTGCAAATTATGCAGGTCAAGGTCAAACCCAGATGGGGAAGGAGATGAAGATGAAGAAAGGGAAGGGCAATTTTGGGTCAACCTCTAAAAATTGGAGCTTTAATGATCCAGAGCTCCAGAGGAAGAAGAGGGTTGCTGGGTACAAGGTCTACACTGTTGAGGGAAAGGTCAAAGGGTCCTTCAGGAAGAGCTTCAGGTGGATCAAGGACACTTGCAACCATGTTGTCAATGGATGGTGGTGATTGATCCATCATGACCATCAATTCAATTCTCTCTTTTTTTTCTTGTCCCTTTTTGTGGATTTGAGTAATGAGCCATATATGATGCTTTTGGGTTCTTGTTTGTGTTTCTTACATGTTTTTGGTTTCTCCACTGTTTCTTGTGTAGCATTTGGAGCACAGTCTTGAAAGTTCACATTTTTCATCATCAAGATTCAATTCAACTCTCTTCTTTTTTCTTCTTTTTTTGGGGGATTTGGGTGATGAACCATATGCTGTGAAATCAGATTCTGAGTCATGTGAAGTTTTTGGGTTAGCTTTTGTGTTTGTTCCATGTTTTGGTCTCTCCACTGTTTCATGAATACCATTTTGGAACACAGTATTGAAAGTTAAGCCTTTTCAGATCCTTCATCATCAATTCAATTCTCTTGAATTGATGAAATCAGAATCGGACCCATATGTGATGTTTTTTTGGGTTCATGTCTGTGTTTATTGAGTTCTTGAGTTCATGGAGACATGTTTGTGTTTCTCTTTCTCCTAAGATTTATGGTCCCTCAAATTGAGCTGTTTCATGAAAGTTCACATTTTTTCCCGTTTCATGAATTGTGGTAGTTGACATGATCCATCAATCCATCCAAATCAATTTGTTAGATTTGACTGGTGTTTTAAAAAAACGTTAGACTCTAATTAATCGAATTAGAACATTGGATTTGACAGTCTTTATTAATTCATGGGTGTTTGTTTTCAGAGAAAATAGCAAAACAGTGACAAATTAGTTCATAGTTTCTACCATGTTTTGGTCTCTCTCTCACACACATGTTGATCTGATTCACAAAAAGCTCAGATTTTTAACTTCAGAAACTGTTCAGATCACAGTTTTTCTAGAGTTGACTTGAACTCTACAAAATCATCACATTGTCAGGATCAAGATTCTACACTCATTGGATTCTGATCACATCTCCTGATTTCTCTCACTTTCTCATTGACTTTGTACCTAAATTTTTTATTTTTCAATTCATTTTCTGTAGATTTCTTTTTTCTCGAGAAAATCTCAGTCTTAGACTCTTGATAAAGACACCACCGACAATGCAAAGATAAAAAAAAAAGTTGATGCCAAATGTTTCTTGATTATTGCAAGATCCAATTTTGTGCACATAAACTCATCAAAGTAAGAGATAATCGTAAAAAAGTTTAGCGTTTTACTTTGGGTAATTACATGTCAATACAACACTTAGGGTAACTTATGTTAAATCTAACGGTTTTTGTGTGTAAAAGGTCTAAAATGTCCTTGTTGTTTAACTACAAATGCTTTAATTATTTGTTAAATATGAAATGACAATTTTATCCCCAATTAAATTGACAAATATACCCTTAAATTATAGGGTTAGTTTATTATTTGAATGAGGATAAAATAGTCATTTTATTTTTATTATTTGAAAATGTTACAATAAAGGCATTTTGGACATTTAAAAAATATGATTGTTATCTTTGACAGAAGTTACTTTAAGTGTAACATAAATAAAAAAAGGGTATTGCCATGAAATTACCCCTTTTATTTTTGAATAGCTAAACTATTTTATAGTGTTCTAAAAAATTCTCACCCAACATTCTTTAAAATACTAGCACTCTCTTGCAATCATTTCTAAAACAATTTATAAATGGCAAAGTTGTAAATATGTACATGATTATTCAACATGAAAACCAACGGCAAAAAGCTATATGCAAATACAAAACACAACAATAAAACCCATATTCTGCAGCAAACTAGGTTTTGGGGACAGTTCAAGTCTTTTATTTTCTACTTACAGCAACAATTTCCCAAATTCACAGCCTCTCCCGAGCTCGATTCTTCGTGATCTCTATGAAAATACGAGGTTTAGGATTTACAGATCGTTTCCTCAGTAATGCAGCCTCTCGTCGTTGTTGAAACGCAGACTCTCGATGCCTCTGAGAGTTGACTCGAAGTTCTTTATCCTCGAGGAGGCGATTCTTCCAGATGACGAGCGCTTGTGCTCTGATGGAAAGACCGGAGAGCCTCTCTGTGCACCAGAGACCTTGCAGGGCGCTCCTGGGCTCGCGCCAGTTGCACGGGCTCGAGGAGGATCAGACTCACCCCTGGCCCGCCTTGATGATCCGCTCGTCCAGAAAAACTTTGACCCCGATAACTGCACCAGCCAAAATCCCGAGTTCAAAACAATACAATGCAATTACAAAATGACGATCAAGAAAAAAATTAGTGTTGGTAAATATTGGCGTGTAAACTAAATATAGAGACCAAACTGATCATCAACTAAAATTGTAAGACAATAACATGTTCGTAGAACCTGTTGTGAACATCATATATAAGAGAAAATTGTAAAAGGTAGATGTGAACTATTCAACTTTCAGGGTTAAGAAGTGTAACTTTATCCAAAAATGACGAAAATAACCCTGAAATTAATAAAAAAATTAAAATCAAACTTAAGTTCGTCGGTTTTCCTCTTCTTCGATCAAATATCACCAGACGCGACTTGATAACATGACGATGAAAAGGGAAAGTCGGACCAACTCGGCGATTGGAGAGCAGAAATATAGGCGAGCTCGAGTTGGGAAAATATTTTTTTTATTTTTTTTAATTAGGGTCATTGTTTGACAAAATTACACATTTGCAAAAAGATGATAAGTTCACATCTAGTTTTTGCAATTAAGAAAGTTCACAGCCACTATTTGCAAGAACTGAATAATTCACAGCTAAATTATCAATTTACTAACCATTGCATTTTTTACCGGGGATGGATCAATTAGCGCATGACCTTTTTGCTTAGTAGATAAGCTTCCGGCGTTCACAAAAGGCCCAGAGCTCCTTCGACGGGAAGGATCCATCGGGGACCAACCAGTTCGTCTCCCATTTTCACCACCTGCAATAATGCAGGGGAAGCAAGAGCACGAGTCGGAGTCTCAATTGTAATTGTCCGTGCACAACATACGTTTGCATATGAATAATGTTCTATAAATGCCAAGCGCTACTCTAGTCAGGCGAATACGGCCTCTAAGATTAATCAGACTTGTACTTTTCTATTATATATGTACACACGATCAAAATATAAACTATACTATATAAAAATAACAATAGCTAGTAATAATAACTATTTAAGATTAACATATTCTTTTTAATATTTGTTACATTTATATCTTAAAAAACACAAAAGTGCCCATAAAAATACTAATTAGCATGTAATAATTTAGTTTAAGGTTTTGTTTTATTTCTTAAAAATGAAAATTTTTAAAAATAATAATAAACAAAACGCCTAGATCTGCTCCACCAATTTAAACCGTCCGATTATATGAAATCGGATCAGTGCTCTAAAAATTCTCACCTAGGCTAATATTTAGAATACTATGTATGAATATCAAACCAGTGTATATAAATCAACAATATGAGAATAAAATTACCAGATTGCCTATCAGCGGTAGCGCCAGCATGAGGCTGAGCGCCCAAGCCCTGCAAGAAGACAAGTACATAAAACTCACAAAAACAGATTTCAAGTATATGCGCTCTAAGCTATAAAGTCATCATCACGTCACTTACAAGAGGGCGAGGCACGGGAGACGCAACCTTAGACTGTTGACATTCCAGGATGGTCCAATCAAACACATAATCAACCTTAAACCCTGAATTCACACAAAACCACACGAGCGAATCAGATAATGATTTAGAACCACCACCGTCAAAACGACATCAAACCTCAAAATATTAAACAGAAACCAAACAAACCTTCACGAACGAAGAGGTCGTGAAAGAGTCTTTTCAGGTAAGCATAATCCGGTTTATCATCAAACCGGAGAGAGCGACAGTAGTGAAAGTAAGAGACGAATTCCGCAGGATAGCCCCGACATAATGACTGACAGAATCAGCGGTTAGCTTCACAGTGAAATTCATGATATCGAACATTTAGTGTTCTGAGTTCACCAGCTTACCTCGATTGAAGTTGATACTTTCTTTTCGCTGATCTTTTCGTACTTCTGCTTCTTGTTTCCCGCCTTCAGTCCTTGCCACGGCAAACTAAAAAAAACTCAGTACATGAGTCTTGGCGTGAAAAATCAAAGTAAGACGTGATGTGATGACAGGATACAAATATTTACCTGCCTCGCAAGAAATACATAAGAACGTATCCAAGTGACTCTAAATCATCCCTTCGACTTTGCTCTATAACAGAAATAAAAGTAAGACGATTTTTAACGATTCTGGAAAGTTATTGCAGCAGATGAGAGGGGACGATAAGCATACCAATGCCAAGGTGAGTGTTCATGCTTGCATATCTTGCAGTTCCCGTCAAATTTTTATTTTCTCTGAAAATAAGATATGTCAGGTTTAAGGAAAAAAGGCAAGAGAATGGTAAATGTTAAAGATTGCAGGACAAACAAAAAAACAGTACTTCTAAACTAATTTTCACAAGCATAACAGGATCATATTAGATATAAAAGGTCCCAATTATCCCTATACTATATATTTGCAAATGAAATAATGTGTTTAGAATCCAAAAGTTAATATTTCATTTAAATTGTAAATAAAATTCAAAATGAATATATTTTTATTTTAGTAAATTAGTGAAATATAATCACGTGCATTCCTAAATTATTATTTGATTGCAAAGTTATAGAAGAATTGCAAGAACATGAAAAGTTAATGGGGGTTTCTTGCAAATTAGAGATACTAAAAATACCACAGCCAACAAGTCATTATTCTAATGACTAAACATTAAAAGCATGAAATTGCATTTCAGACATATAAACAGCAACAAACTAGCAAGACCGTCGACCGAATAAAAAACTATGAAGGTAGTTTTATTTCATTTTACGATTCACTGTGACTAACCTGTAAGGAATATGGTGATGAGTTGAAGTGTCTCTATACTTCTTAGCCAAACCAAAGTCGATAACGTAAACCTGCATGCAAGCAGATACCAGTATCATGCGACAAATCAAAAAGAGCAAGAAAGCGAGGATTTACAACGATAAAGAAGTTCCAAACAAAAACCTGATCTCCATGCTTCCCTAAACCCATGAGGAAGTTGTCCGGCTTGATGTCTCGATGCAAGAACGATTTGAAGTGAACATACTCAACTCGATCGATCTGGCGAGGACAGCAAGAATTTTATGTTTAATAAAAATAATTTTCAAACTATTAAAACAAACGAGCACACAATGGAAGAAATAGTACCATCTGATCGGCAAGCATGAGAACAGTCTTCAGAGACAGTTTCCGGCTGCAGAAGTTGAATAAATCTTCGAGACTAGGCCCTAATAAATCGATAACTAGAGCGTTGTAATCTCCCTCGACACCAAACCACCTCACATTTGCAATTCCAT
Source organism: Geranium rotundifolium (assembly GCA_963920655.1). Lineage (NCBI taxonomy): Eukaryota > Viridiplantae > Streptophyta > Magnoliopsida > Geraniales > Geraniaceae > Geranium > Geranium rotundifolium. The sequence continues at coordinate 346,679 of OY987319.1, forward strand.
CTGCCAAAAATTTTAAAAATTATCAACATATAAGAAAAATATTTACGAAATGAAATCCAAGCGAAATTGAAAAAAATAAAATTAAAAATTACTTCCTCCTTGTAGCAGTTTGTACAACTTTGATTCATAAATTAACTGTGGATGCTTTGTCTTGACATTTTCCTGATCAAAAGAAACAATAATTAAAGTTATAATTTACTATTTACACACTAAAGTCTCTACAAGGATCAACCAAAAAAAGAGAAAAATAGAAAGAAGCACGAAGGAGAAAAGGAAAGAATTAACATAGCCTCAGTGAAGCAATTAAAAACGCCATAAAGCCATCTATATGTTAAAAACACCGATTTGGATACACAAAAATTCAGATGTTACTCGGAAATCCAAAATACTATAAAGACATCTAAAATAAATGTTACCAATCTTGACGACTAACATAATCAGGAATCGAAGTTAACGATGCGGAAATCCAAAATACTATAAAACCATCTAATTGCTGACGACGCCGATTTGGATACACACAAATTCAGATGTTACTAGGAAACCCAAAATACCACAAAGCCGTCCAAGTGTTACCAATCTTGTCAACTAACATAATCAGGAATCGAAGTTAACAATAAGGAAATCCAAAATACTATAAAACCATCTAATTGCTAAAGACGCCGAATTGGATACACACAAATTCAGATGTTGCTCGGTAGTATTGCGTAAGCGTATCCTGCCTCAAACCTCTACACTAGACTTAAAATGAACATCCTCATACCTAAAACCATATCCACTGAGCCTTTCAAGTCACTACAACCTCAAAATCAGCTAATAACCTCAATTCTAGTCCAAAATAGCCAAAAACCTCACCATTATAAAGTAACCATCTAAATTACATGTTTCAACTGCAAATGTCATAAGAAATTGAGCTACCACACAACACCAAAATCCCCAAAACATGAAAATTGAAGAGAAATCACTCACGAGCTTAATTGCAACCTCCTCATTACTCTGAATACTAGTACCTGCAAAACCCAAAACCCAAATCCCAAAATGAACAATAAATCAACTCCAACCCAAAATAAAAATCAAAACTTTCTCAACTCAACAACGACCCAGATCATTAAAACAGTAAATCAAAGTCACAAACCGAGATATATCTCCCCAAACGACCCGCTCCCGATCTTGCGGCCGAGCCTGAACTTGTTACCAACCCTCGGCTCCATCAACAGGGGTAAAATCGGAAAGTGATAGAACTTTCTCTCTCTAGAGCAGAGAGAGCTTCATGTTACAGTCCCCGAAGAGAGAGAGGCATTGCATTGCAATTTCAATTTCAATTTGTGCATTATTAGAGTGATCGATTTCGAGAGGACACTCAAAACCACCGACTCTCTGCACTGTGCTTTCACTTCGATCCAATCGATTGTTCTTGTCCTTTTTTCCTCACTAAACGATGTCGTATGGTATATTCTACATTTAGAAACTGAGTCACGTTGTTGTGCTAATCTCTTTTCTCGCTAAACGATGTCGTATGGTACATTCTAAATTGTCTCTCTCTTTTGTTTCTTCGGTTGGTCCATTATATGACCATTTCTTTTTGTGTGCTGTCCAATGAAAACATTGTTACCATGGAATTTCTTGTTCACGTCACAATTCCTCAATTACGAATTTTAATAGTTATTTTTTATTAATAATAATATTTAAACTAAGACAATCTTATAATTACTGATATAATATATTTTACAAATGACAAATTGGGTCGTTGACAGATTTTTTTTTATCCACAGCAATCGAGTATCAAGTATGTTGGTCAAGGCTTACTCTTTTAATGAAATATTTGTTCGATGACCGCGATTATGTCAAACTTGTCACGTTTGATGGGTTGATCTGTATTTTGGGCTGGCATCGTCGTGACATGTCGGTCTGAATGATGAAAGAGTATGGTGTAGCGGAATCCTACACTAATTTTTCGATCGTTGACTTTAGAGTTATTCAAGTCTGGTCAATTTCGTCACGCGAAGTTCACTTGTAGGGGAATGGTCATGAACTTCTTCTGATTCAGGATCAGAAATTCACCGAGACGCATACGGAGAATTAGGGTCCATGCAAGATTTGTTTCTCTACAACATTGAGACCGGCGAGTCTAAATGTCTTCACTCATTTATTATGGGGTAATTTCAGAAAACACCTCCTAAATTTACTTAAATCTCACGCAATACCTCATAAAACCAATCGTCTCACAGTCACCCCCCTAATTTGTTCATTTATCTCACTTTTTTTTGTCAATTTAGTTCCGTTTATTTTAGACCATGTGCAGGTCACATGAGATGTTTAAACTTAAATAATATTTAAACTAACCTTTTACATAGAGTTATAAATTATAGAAGAATTGACTAAACGTAATTTATCTCCTCTTTGATTCATATATCCCAAACTCTGAAACGTCGCTGGATCCACACCCCCTTCTACCGATACCTCACCTTATTCGAGACTCAATTTTTTGTGAAGTGCTTGAGTCAATCGACTCAACTCTTCACTTAACCAAACAAACCAAGGGCGAAACAGACAATCAGTATACATCTGACGATGAATTGAACAAAACTGAACGAATATAACAAAAGTGAGATAAATGCATAAATTAGGAGGTGAAAGTGAGACAATTGATTTCAAGGAGTATTATATGAAATTTAGATAATTTTAGGGGACATTTTATGAAATTAACCCTTTATTAATAAAACCACATTCAATGTAATTTCTTACAAAGAGAGTCCAACGTTAATGTCACCAAATTCACTCGCGTGGTTCATAAAAGTTGGAATTGTCTTAAGTACACATCTATCTTTCTCTTCGTAACTTTAATGCGTGCATATATATATATGAAAAAAATAGCAAAAACATACTATATATTATCAACATTCTCCAAGAACATGTCATATGTTTTGTTAATGACAAAACATTGCTGTGAATTTTATTTTTTTTGCAAAATGTATATTTGCATAAAATAACGACATTGTTCATTAGATTATAAAATTATATGTATTTTAAATAATTTTTAACTGAAATATTAAATTACAAGTTTTGATCATATAAATTTTAATTAAAAAATATTTTCATATCACTAATAAAATATTTTATCTGTTTACATTTTATAAATAATCTTTAATGTGAAAGGTAATTTTGTTATTTATACACATTTTGCTCAAAAGATTCAAAGTTCTCGTCATATTTTTATCATTCACAACGTACATGCATGTTTTTGTCATTTTTTATATATACAAATTAAGACATTTACTCCAGGATGATAATATAATTACTCTTTTCTCGACTTAATTCCTAACTAGATTTAGCTGATCCTGCTTTTGAATCTTGATTTGATGAATAGATATAGTTCTATTTGCAGTGGTTCACATATTAACTGTTGTTAAAGTATCTGATTGTTACAATTATTATTCGTAGATGATTGAACAACAGGTAGTAGAAGACTGAAGTGGAGGTGAAATAGAATGTATAGCTTTGATTTGGTTTTGTTATCAACTTTTTGTTTAAGATATTTGTTTCAGACTTGATTTGTTTATGTTCATTTTGGGAACCAACTTGGAAGTTAATTAATTATTATATGTGAAGTATAATTTATGGAATATCGGTCTAATTAAGTGGTTTATACACATAGATGTCATTTGATATTTTATTAAAAGTATCATTTTTCAATGATCATTAATACCATATTTTAAAACTTTAGAGTAATTGATTTTTTTAATTTAAGTTTATTACTTGTTTTATAGTGAACTTATTGTACATTTGTACAGTCTTGCAAATTTTGTACATTTGTGCAAATTTTGTACATTTGTACAAAACTGTACATGATTTTGTAGTTATTTTTAAAAAAAAATTCAACTTGAGTTCGTCAATATTTTTATTTCATAATGATATTTTTTTTGGTAAGATTCAAATTTAGATGAGTTTGAATTCAAAAATCAACACTTGAACATTATTTTATAAGCTCACAGCCAGATTTTACGACAACAAAAATTCACAATCACTTTTATTTTGCTGAATTGAAACAATTCATTCACTAATGGGTATTCCCCAATTAAAAATTCTAAAATAATCGGATTCCGACAAACAAGAAACAACAACAAATGGTATATAACCAGAAACTTTCCATTTTAAGAAAGGTAGTGAATCAACAATAAACCTATGTACCGAAACCAACAACCTGAAACTCCTCAAAAACTGCTATAAACATTGCACATACACAATACCTACAACAATTGCTTCCCCTATAACCAACCTTGTTAAAAATCAAAGAATCAAAGAAAGAATAGAAACCTCCCCAAAACCCTAATTAAACAAAACAATACCTTCCACCGCAAGAAACCCACCAACGGCTACAAAACAATACCTTGCGCTGCGAGAAGCCGTCAATGGCTTGCCGGAGACGCCGACCCTCCGGCCAGGGCGGAGTGCTTCTTGTTGAGCCTCCCCTTGAGCTGCCGGATCGTCTCGTCGACCCTCGCCGTGAACCCGATCTTCGTCTCCTGCCTCGCCTTTGACCGCTCCCGGTGCCACATGCCCCGGTCCTCCACGTCCTGCCGGCAGTACTTGATCTCCTGGATAATGTGATGATCCATCGGGTTGAAGCACCGCTGGTATGAGATGTAAACGAGGTACGGGAGGTTACATGCGACGGTCACTATGAGCGTCGTCGACCAGTACAGCGGGGCAGGCCCGACTGCCTCCGCTAGAATCTGGTATGCGGTGCCCGAGCTCGAGGGTGGGAGCATCCCATAGACGAGGACGAAGAGGTACCAGAAGGCGACGCTCCCAGTGACAAAGAGGTGCTGGATCCAGGTGAAGTGGCTCATCGTCAGGGCGATCTGGCAGTTGACCGCCCAGACAATGCAGGTGAACATGGTGGTCCCGAGGACCGCCATGTCGACGGTCTGTCCGTCAGAGCGGAAGGCATGGTTGAAGAAGATCAAGATGCTGAGGAAGAAGATGGCGAGCGAGGAATAGAGGCCGTTGCCCATCCAGCCGAGTATCCGCTTCCAGTCGAAGAACAAGTTTTGCTGCCCTTGCTGGTACAATGCCGGGAACTGTAGAAAACGAGCGGTTATTACGTAAATATGTGTAAAAAGAAGGGTTATTACCAGTATTCTAAAAAACTTTAGGCGCTAGTTGGGCGGAAAAGGTCTTTTACTCGGGAAATAAATCGAATTAAAGGATTAATCGGGGACTAATCGTAGATTAATCAGGAATTACTCGGACAAGTCTGGGATTTTAGAACATTGGTTGTTACGTAAATTACGTATTTTAAAAAACGCTAAACACTAGTCGGGGGACATAGCATCGGATAAATTGGAAATTAATAGAGGATTAATCGTACAAGTCAGTGATTGTTTAAAACACTACGTAGATATATGTATATTTAAGAGAAAAAATCGGTTATGCATAAGCGCTAGTCGGTCGGGGAGGGCCTTTAAGGGACTAATCGAGAATTAAATTGAAAAATAAATCGGATTAAAGGATTAATCGGAGATTAATCCGACTAGTTGGGATTTTTATAAATTGCCTAAACTTGAAAAGTGTTCAACACTGTCCTAAAATATGCAGAAAAGCCCTAAACTTCAAAAATGACCATGCCACTGCCCTAAACTTTAAAAGTGAACCATGTCAACTGATCTCAATTTTTTTAAATGACCAAATTGCTCTTGCACTACAAATTAAAATAAAAAGGGAAATGAGCGCTCCATTGAAGCTGATCTCTCCCATAAAATGCAAAATACAGTGTTTATTTTTATTTTTCATATTAACTCAAGGGGCAGTTTGGTCAATATGAAAATGTGTGGATGGTTGGAGAATGGAGCTAACCTGTAAGCAAACATCGGAAGAAACGTCTTGCTCGAAGACTCCGAGCGAAATGACAGGCAATGAGGTAAGGATGACGTTGAACAATGTCATGTACCAGTCGTTGTAGATTGACTGCCCAGAGAAGCCCGTAAATGCCTCAAAGTAGAAGAGGGTGAGACCGAAAGCAATGTTTTTGTAGAAGAAATAACAAACCTGAAAGGTTTTAAGAAAACCGAGTAAATAATATGACAAATTGATTACTGAATTATTGCATAAATTGAGCAAATATTTGATAGGATTTGTTTTTATTACCATCTGAGCGATACGCTTGTAGCACCAGTGTCCATGGACGACCAGAAGTCTCTCCAAGAACCGAAATTGAGCAATGGCAAAATCACTAGCCATTACCGCCTGCAAGTTGCGAATTCCTTAAGCTTCACTATAAAATCTAGAAAACGGAGTACAAGGTTTTACGGATGCAACTGTCACGAGCCTACTTGTGATTCATACATATCTGACAGCAATGGTCATTACATTTTAGTATTGAATATTGGGTAAATAGCAAAACCATGTTGTATACTATCACACTCACTTTTGCAAGAGAGTGGTATGTACTTTGTTAATGGCAAAATTGCGTTGTGAACTTTGATTTTTTTGTGCAAAATGTGTGTATTTATATAAAAATGACGAAATTGCCCTTAAAATTAAGAATTATTTGAAATACATACATAAAAATTTAAAAGATATTTCTGAAAATATCTTTTAACTAAAATTTGTATAATCAATTTTTGTTATTTTTAAGTCAAAAGTTATTTTATAAAATTCTTAATTCTTAATTTTAGGGGCAATTTCATCATTTTGGTACAAGTGCATACATTTTGCACACAAAATCAGTTCACAACACTTTTTTAGCATTAACAAAGTACACATCACCCTCTTGCAAAAGTGTGATAGTATACAGCATGTTTTTGCCATTTTCCCTTAATATTCAGTTTAGAACTAGCACCAATATGTCAAAATAGACTCATAAATTTAGTGTATCTCAATCATCAAAAGGACAGTGCAGCGATCACAGAACTTTATACATGTTCGTTTCCTTTAAAACAGACAAAACAAAAGGCGTTTTTATTTGATGCTTGTTAGAAAGACAAAGAGGAGAAGAACTACCACAATCACCTTCAATCATGCAAACCCCTATTTAAAATTAGTGCCATCGATAAATTAAATCATGTTCACGACAGATAAAAATGTAAAAAGGGGAAGAGTTAGATGTTCACAAACCTGCATACCTTCCACGCCACTGATGCCAACGCCAATATCAGCTTCTTGTATCATCCCGACATCATTAGCCCCATCGCCTATAGCTAAGGTGGTTTTTCCAGTTCCTTCTTTTACTAGTCTTGTTACCTGAAGCAAAAAATCGATTTCAGTGAAGCCGAGAAACAAGGGAATGCAAATCCAGTACCAGTCGACAGAAGAGATTTTAGAAATACAAGAAATATAGTAACCGTACCAATGCCTTCTGTTTTGGAGAGACGCGGCAGCAAATGACGGATGCACAATGAACGGCTAATTCCAAAAACTGATGCTTCATATTATCCTCCAAAGCATGTGTTAGAGTCTTTCCGTCAATAATCAGAGCAAATGCAGCGTGCGGATCTTTTTCCAGCTTGACCATTTGCGAGGCATTGGTGATTTGCATCAAAACATTCTCCTTCACCGCCTGATCAGTAACAACAAAAATATTGGAGTCTTGACATAATTACATAAACCAAAGTGATTTCGTGAATAACAGCTCCTACTATTCTCAAAGCGATGAGTACCTCTTTGTCGTCTTGGAGTATTGGATCTAAATTTGTAGTCGATATGCTAATCTGCTTCATGCCCTGCCGGAGCAAACTACAGGCGTATCTGCATCACACAAGCAAACTCATTAGCACCTTTTTGCCATTAACAAACAACACGGCACCTTCTTGCAATAGTGTCATATTATAGGGCACCTTTTTGCCATTTCCCTTTTTATCAGCAACAGTTCAATCAACAATACGCCAGCATGGGGATTGGAACCAGTAGCCTCATGACTATTACATGAGGTCTCTGCCCCTTCACCCACAGCCTTTGGTAGGACAAAGAAGCTTGGTAAGAAACGAACCCTATGTTGATCGCTGTTTCCATCTTATCCCCGGTCAAAACCCAGATCTTCAGACCAGCTTGTGCCAATTTATCTATACACTGAGGAACCTGAACAGAAGCAAATTTTTTTATTAAGATGATATGAGCCACCGGATAATAAACTAATTGTGCTCTAACAGAGACAGTGATGATTAGTACCCCTTGTTGCAATTTGTCTTCTACGGCTGTAGCACCGACGAGGATCAATTCCCTCTCGATCATATCAGACACCCTTTCGAGCATTGCCTCCCTATCGCCCCCGATAGAAGTCCTAGCTTTCATGAATTCTTCGTTCCAGACCGAATACTCGGCCTCGTCGAGCTTTCTGTAAGAAAGTGCCAACGTGCGCAACCCGGATTCTCCATAGTCGTTCAAATGCTTAGTTGTGGCTTCTTCGTACATTCTTCCATTTTTCGATAGACGGTCGAAGATGATGCTGCACAAACCAAAACGATATAAATATAAATGGGTTCCCAGGAAAATGATCGGCGAAGGAGACAATTACAAGTTTCCAACATGAGTCGTGCAATTTTTTTAAACAAATAATAATATAAATTCCAAAAATTAAAATAATTTATATTAATAGATACTTTTGTTGGTACTAATGTAACAAATATTAAAATTTATATTGTTATATTCTAAATATTTATAATAATTATTTATATATATTATAATTCATATTTTAATTGTGTACAGATAATAACTTACAAAATAGAGAAATTCAAATCCGATTAATACCCAGAGTCCCTATCCGACAGACTAGCGCCTACCGCCTAGCAATTTTTAGAACCTTGATAGAAAGTCACTTCCATATGGAAAAAGAAAAAATAGCTTTGAGCCTAACCTGTCAGCACCCTTGCAAAAGAGAAGAATCTGCCCGCTTTCGTCCCGCACAATTACCGTCATTCTCTTTCTCTTGCTCGTGAAATCCAACATGTTGAGAATTTTGAACTCCCTGTAATTTTAAATGATCAGTGAATATAGTAAGAAAAAATAGCACCTCTAATAAGAAACGAAATCGTCAATTTATACACTCACCTCTCAACTGGTTTCCCCGAGGAATGATATCGTTCGCGGACAAACACGCTCGATTGAGTTCTCTTACAAAACTCAAAACCAAATTCTCGCGCTGCAAGAAGGAAAGCCCCTTCGTCGGGCGATTCCGCCTCATACACGAAACTTCCCGTCTCCTCGTTCCAGTCAGGAATCGCGGTGTGGCAAACCGCTAATATCTTGCAAAACAACGAGATTTTATCGGCGTTGGCCTCTTTCGACCAGTTCCCGTCCATCAGGCGCCCGTCCTGAAAGCTGAATCCCTTTATGCGAGGTTTTTTCGTTTTCGGAACAACGGTCTCCATTTCAATATCCAACGACGTCGGTCTGTTACTACTGACCATAGGAAAATTTGAAAAATCTGGTTCCTGGTCATCGAGATCGCCCGCCATCTGTTTTGCAGCAGCGAGCTCGACTTCACTAGATTTAAGACCGTACGAGGTTCCGGCAACAGAACACTTTAAAAAATCCATCTGATTACACGTCAAAGTACCCGTCTTGTCTGAGAGAATCGTGTCGACCTGGCCGAGCTCCTCATTCAGATTCGACGTCCGGGCCCGCGCGGGAGTCCCGCTCTCTTCGTCAAACATATGCAAGTCCTGGTTGATGAAAGTTGCCTGCAGGACCTTCACAACCTCGATGGAGACGTACAGCGATATTGGGATCAAGTACCCGTAAAGCATGAGAGCGGTGACGAGATGGTAGAATCCGGAACGAAAGGGTTTCCGAGGATCCCCGACGCCTTTATCTTCGTAGGGCTGCAAGTACCACCACTTCGGGACTTGGTACTTCGTCAACACCCCGAAGCCTATCGAGCTGATCACCGAGATCAGCACGAGGAGGCCGAAAAGCAAGTATATAACCGAGTCCAACCTGACCTCTATCGAGCTCCTCTTTGTGGGGGAGTCCGTGCTGTTCTGCATGACTTTGGTGTCGTGGCCGGTAAATATCACCGCTCCATACACATGGGACGTGTTCCTCAGCTTCGAGTCTCGGAGGAGGATCTGACTCGGGTCGATAGGATAAATTTGACGGTCAAACTCAAAGTTACCGACAAACGTGTAGAGGCTCGGGTTCGGGTCTTCACATTTGATAGTCGCCTCAAAATCCTTAAAACCCTCATCTTCGTCCAAAGGCAATGTCACCTCCAAGGACCTCTTCACCTTCAAATTCGTCTCGCCATCTAAATTCATCGTCTCAACATAACAAATCCCGTCCTCGTAACTCGATGACAGGAGCAATAGGTCCGACGGGAAAAACTGGTCTTTCTCGACCTTCACAATGTCTCCAACTTGTAGTTTCTCCCAGCTCTTGTACTTAAACAAGCCATTCCCTGCGTGAAAGCAAGCCTTCCGCTTATTGACCGCCACGTCCTGTCGGTACCTGCGCCAGTCCTCCAATGCCTCCTTCGCCATGCTGAGCCCCACGACGAAAGCGAGGGGAGCGACCATGCTTAAATAGCTGTACGGGGAGAGGGCGGTGAACGAGAGGCAAGCGGCGGCAAGAAAGTAGAGATTGGCAACTCGTCGGAACTGCTCGTAGAGAGCCTTGGGGAAGAAAGTGATCACGTTATATTTCGTGGTAGATATGTAATTCGAGCAATAGGGCCTCTTCTTCCTGTCTATGACAGGTTGGTTGCAATTTACGATTCTTGAGAAACCAGGACCTTCGATTTGATCGCCCAATTCGGACGGGAAATGGGGTCGGATGCAGGCGAATGTGTAGAGATGGCTTCGCCGGAGCTTTGCCCTTATCCTGCCCCCCGCCATCTATTACAATTTCAGCAGAAAACTACAATATCATGCAATCACCACTGTAAGTAATGTTCTTCCAGAGCTAGGCGCGTCCTTCTAAATTGCCTAGTAACAAAAAAAAATCGAAATCAACTCTTAATACACAAACCTGCAATAGCATACAAAACAATGAAACACAAACACACAACTCTAAATTCACACACAATTTCTGCAAAAAAAAACAGGCTTCATGCAGTGAACACAGCACGCCATTATGAGGAAATTGGTTCAGAATCGAATCTACTTCAGAAAATCTTGCATACCCACTATTGCAAATCATGACATAAATCACCCTAAATTCCCAATCACCATAACCATAAAGAATTAAATATAATTAACTCTACAAACACAAAATCACAAATTAGAGCTACAAATCTCATACTGAATGTCACATGCATATATCCTGAAAAATAACATACTCTATTGTGAGGAAATGGTTCACAGTCAAATCTACTTCAGAATACTCTTGCAAATCCTGAAACTAATCACCCCAAATTCCTAAATTCCCCCAATCACCATAAGTACAAATATAATTATCAAGCACAGAATTAGCTAAATCTCACATATTAGAGCTAAATGTCACAATCAAATGAAAAATCCATCAAAACAAAAAACCCAGATCGAAATTAACTCTTAATACACAAAACTGCAACAGCAATAGCATACAAACACACACACACACACACAATTCCTGAAAATAGCAGACTTCGTGCACTGAACACACCAAACCATTATGAGGAAATTGGTCCACAACCTAATTTACTTCAAAAAATCTCACAAACCCACAATTGCAAATCCTGACATTAATCGCCCCAAATTCCCAATCACCATAACTACAAAGATAATTAAAAATAGAAGCACAAAATCACACATTAGAGCTACAAATCTCATACTGAATCACATCCACATGAAAAATCACAAATTGGTTCACATTCAAATCTACTTCAAAACAATTCTTGCAAATCCTGAAACCGATCCCTCCACATTCCAAAATTCTTAATCACTATAACTACAAATATAATTAACTCTATGTTGAGATTCTACCAAATCAACCCTCTACAAGCACAAAATTATCAAAAAATCACAAATTAGAGCTAAAAACCTCACACTTACCTTCACATTCACATGGAAAGAAAAAAAAACCCCATCAAAACAAAACTCCCAGCTAAAACCCATCTCGAACCCAAATCAAAAACAGATTCAAACCCCAAATCTTCAATGAGCAACACCCAGAAACAGCTAAAAACCCCAGAACGAAACCAAATCAAGCTCACCTGGAACCAGAGCTCTAAGCCCTCCAGAGCCGAAATTGACCGCGAAAAAAGCAAGTCAGCGACGAATCGAGCCCAGAAACACTGAAACGAGCTCGCGATTTCACAGATCGGGAGCGAGAAGCAGATTGGTGAAGATCAATCAATGCTGGTATTAGGGATCGTGTCTCAGTCGACCAGAGCTCGAACCAATGCCAGATATGATTTTCATTTCCCGATTCCTAAGCCTTCGTTTTTATATTTTCTCCTTTTCAATTTTGTCGCCAATAAGTTACTTAGTGTCACACATAATTACCTCCACTTTTTATGCTACTTCACTTCGAGTTTAATACAATTTTTTTATTTAAACAATTAGTTCACACTAATTTTACAATTCTTTTCTTCGAAAAATGATATAGTGGCACATATAAATTATACAAAATCGACATTTAAAATTTAATACTTATGAGAATTATTAGGTAAAAATTATATTATACTTCAATTAATAAAATATTTACGTGTAATTTTAGAAAATTTGAAATTAATTAATATTTATCATTATTGACGTGTTTTGACGTCAACATTTTATTTTATCAATCAAACGGTTGAGTTGGTGTGGTTTTCATCTCAATAATCTTCTAATGTCTACTATCGATGATATCTTGATAATTTTTATAAAGGATTTGGTAATAAAGAGATTTGATTAGAAAAAATTAAAGTATAGCATTTATTTGAGACGATTGAATTAGTAAACATATGCATTTATGAATATACGAAATATGTGATTTATTATTAAAAATAATTTATAATACTTTATATTAGGAGGTGTTACATATTTTATATGATGTGTATACATAATAGAACTTGGTGTATTATGTTCATGTTTAAATTAAATTAAATTAAATTGGTTTCAACATTTTTTTCAAATCAAAAATATTTTTAGCATTTAAATGAGAAAAATGAGAAGTATTTGTCTTTAATTGACTTGGCAATTTCCGAGAAATGAAGAGCCGGTCGTTTGAAGAGGCAAATGTGTGGACCCCGCGTAATCTGACGTGGCGTTCTTACAGCGCACGTTCATGTCTGTTTCCTTTGCCGCGTAATATATTTTTTAAGGAAACGGATTATATAGAAATTAAAATATTAATTAGACAACTTGTCCCCATGATGATCTGCTCAACCGATCAAGACCGTTGATCCTGCCACAGTTCTAGCCACTGATTAAAATTATTATCGCAAAAATTCTCAACTTTTAATTAGTTATTATTAATTATTCAATCTAATTTATTTTTTCAGTTAGTTTTTAAAATTATATTTTTGATCGACTAATCCTAACTTTTTTTACAACATTGATCAGATTGACTTGGTTGGACAAATTCTTATACAAATTGAATGATAAATCAATATACATTTTCTAAATAACTATAATTTTCAACTGACATATTCAATTAATTGAAGAGAATTATTTAAATCATTTTTCTTAGAAGTGACTATTTAAATGGTAATATGTTGACAATGATTGAAGCGGCACAATCATTTATATTATAATGTATTTTTTTAATCAATTTATTATAATATGTTAATGTTCTAATGGGACATTTTCTCCTTAATGCTCATAAAAACTTAAATATATAAATAAACAGAAAGTGACAAAAATATACATATAAACTAAGTATAGATTGACTTCATATCCGCCGAAAAAATATCAAAGAATATAAGTTAAATTTCAATAAGATTTAAACACCACTAAATGATTTTAATATATGTTATATATGATTATTTTTATGGGAAATTACTTTGTTAATTTCAACAAGACTTTGTTAAATTACTTTGGGCTGATTGCAAATTGAATGTGAAAATGATGGCATGAAATATAAAATCTGTTGGAAATTTAATAAACTAGTACTTTTATTTTTAATTTTTGGAAGATAATTAATATGCTTATTGATTGTACTCGTTGAGAATTTTTTTTTAGTCAAAATTGAATCATCATTTTCTCTTTCACATTGATAAAATTGCCTAAGTTATGGATAATACTTCGAGATAAGTAATTGAATGCGCGTAGAGCATTTGAATTTAATATTTGATGGAACTATTTTTTATTGGATATTAGGTTCACACCGTTGATGTATTTATATTTGTCATAATTGCAATCAAATGAGTAGGCTTTCACATTCAATTTGTGAAGCTTCCATGAACAATGTTTTAATATTTGATTGTGTTATTCATGATTACTAATAAGAAAATGTAAGAGTACACAACAATTCACACATTCAACTTTAATTACTGTAAACAAGTAAATTTTATAGCGAGCGTCAGAGATTGGAAAGTCAGACGGTCTTGGCTCACCTGACTTTTACCCTGCTCTAGTTTTGATAAAATTATAAACGAGTCGAGCTTTTAACGAGTTGCTTGAATTTGATTCGTTAAATTGTCCCTAAAGCTAAAGATAGGATTAGCACCTTATTTATAGGGCTCGAACCAAGGCGTAGAGGTTATTTATATCCGTGGTTGATTGGGTCTCGGCCTCCTCGGAGGATTCGAATGGGCAGTTTACAGGTCGTCCTGAGGTCGATGACCGCGATTCGGAGAAGGGTCTCAGAGACTTCCAAACCGAAAGCGAGGGGTCGGAGACCGAAATCGATAACGCGTGTACAGGCAACTCCTCCTTGCCAATTTGGGCTGGTGAGAATATTTCCTTTGGAGACTCTTGCACGTAACAATTTATTATATGACTTATCAGACGTGTTACGTCTTTCCTCTCTTGCTTATACAAGACTTTTTCGAGGTAGGAAATCGGTTAAAGATTTCAATTTCACTTTGGACTCAATGTCCTTTACGAAAAAAATCGGACCCATTATAATCGAGCGCGGGCTGAATTCAATCTCAAAACTAGACTCGATTAATAAATGAGTCGAGCTTGAGTCGGACGCGAACTGACTCATTTAATATTTAATTAATTACATATCTTTATTAACCTATTTTAAAAAATTAGTGAATATTTATATTAAATTAGACAAATTAAATTAGTCGAGCCAACCTCGACTTATCTCGTTCAAAATTTAATGAACGTAGTTTATTTTATTTTATTTTTTTGATAAATATTTGTATTGAATATTGAGTGAACTGAATCAAGTCGAATCAATATCGAACTTGCCTATTTTTTCACACGCCAAACTCAAGCTCAGTTGCATAAAACTCGTTCGAGCCCTACCCTTGTTGTTGATGCTAATCAGTAAATTAGAGCTTAATATATACGTCATATTGTTAAAAAGAAAAAAGTAATTAATAGTCCACAGTGGCAGCTACGATAAAAACATGAATTTCAATAACTGAAATAGAAAGAATTTTAAAACCCATAATTTATCATCAACCATCAAGACAATAACGTAACATTGTAATATTGTGGGATAAATTTTCATGAAATGAACAAATTTGTCCATGCTTGGGATGGAGGATATTTTGTTTTTGTTTGGTTCTCGATGATTTAGAAAGATGTGGGTGGGAGTTATTTTTTTCTTGTCTTGGATCCAAGAATGAAACAGATGGTTGCCATGTTGGGCACGCTTTTGTGGAAATTCATGTCATGGCGATGCTAAGATTGAAAAATCAAAGTCAAGTGGAGTGCCCTCCATGATTTCATTTTCATAGTCACCTTTATTGATGTTTCCTTCAAACAAGATAAAGAAAGCAACCACGTGAGTCCAAAGTGGAATTTATGCTTTTTTGCTTCTACTACTATTCAAAAATAACAAACTCTCTCGGCAAATTGGAATTCTTAAGAGGTAAGTTATGCCAATATTGGGCATAATGTTCTATCAATTTTGGAAGGAAAATTAAGTTATTGTGTGTATCATGTATCAACTTGCATATCCACTTGAGACATCTCCTAATTTGTAAGACTCATCACCAAACACTCAACTTGTCGGGAATGACAAAAAGTTTCAAACCCGATGATGACCAAAGGTATATGATTTGACGATGTAAGGGGCTGAGGGATATGATCATTGAACCCGTCTAAAGGTTGTTCACGGTTTGATTTTGAACCGAACCAATTTTTTTAGTTTTTTAAAAAATAAAAATTTTCAAACCCGATGAAACCTAATGTCCATGATTCTACATTGTGGGAGTCAAGACAAAAATCACTAAACCTGCTCCTATTGTCATATCTTCATATGGTAGAGAATAACAAGATGTACTCTGAAGTCTCAAATGGGATGGGGATACAATAGACAAGGCATGATAAATGATCAAAGTGTGTGATGGAGTAAGAATTTAAAATACCCAATTGACTATACCATGAACACACATTTCAAATTCAAAATAACAAATAATTAATTGTGGTTGGCTTGGCCCATGCCATGGCTTTCACTTCCCAAAACAAGTGTTAAAGTGAAAGAAGCTTTATAAAACCCTAAAGTGAAGTTGAAGCTAACTATAGAACTAATATCTATATACCATACCTTTAGAGTTTAGTCTTTACTTACTTTTTCAGTACAAAAAAATATGGAACCCATATAACCACTGACCACATGGAAGCTTTGGACCATCAAGTGTTAAACTAATAAATTAAGATCAAGATTAGGCCGGCCTATGGATTGGTTCAGAGTTATTTTAATATTAATTTGCACATATGTGAAATGCTGTATACAATTATAAAACCCAGAAAATTACATAAATAAAGTTCTAATATGTTCCTAAAATATACTGGCCACTACCTGTACATGATCCATGTGGCCCAAGTTTGACCTTTAAGGGAAACAAAAGTTGATTTGAGGTGTCTAGTGATGTCACTGAATAACACTTTGTTTTTTGTATTTTGCGGCAAATTCTCAGTTGAAACGGTCCAAGGGATATTCATATTTTGGTATACATAAAATCAAATTTTGAACTCATAGTACTTCAATTTAAGCCTGTGATTTGTTATATTCCTCAATTCAGTCGAATGTATATGCTTTGTTCCAGTTTTATTTCAAATTAGTACTAGGTTCATATGATATGCTCTAATATCTAAATTCATAAGGTTAACTTGAACTTGGTTCCAAATTATTCGTAAGTTTAGAGTATATTAGGACATCCAAATTTAGGACTGAACTGAAACATTTCAGTCAATGTTAAGGGTAAATTGGAGCATTTTCCGCACCTAAACTATTTCATGTATGTGTATATGATTTGATGCTTTCGGATGTACCTAATTTGTTATGCTGAACTCAATTTCAATAGCATCTTTAACCAAATGACAATGATGATCATCACTCTAAACACGCAAACAGATAAAAGGAAACGATCTACTGTACTAGCGACTCATGACTGATGCGAAGACGGGAGCATGAAGTGCGAAGAAGTAAAGTAAGGTCGGGTGTAGTTCCTTGCCTGGATATGCCGAAATTCTTATTTGAGAAGGCTTCTTGTCAAATGTTCGCGTGCTGTAGCCAAAGCTTGGCTTATAGTCTGCAAAATCAATGAAATATTTAAGTTAGATTACGGTCCAAATGGAGATAATTTGTGTTAGAATAGGTGAATAATAATAAGGTTTTAGTATTGGGATTTACTCTTTCTTATTAGTATCAAGTTTTCTTATTTAGTTTATTTCTTATTGCTCCCTATATAAAGAAACCTCTTATTGTAATTCATAGTATTCATTATCAAATTATTCATCAATAATATAATTCTATTTTAGAAATTCAGCCATTTGTACCCAGTGCATGAAAGGGGGTTAGCAAGGTGCCTAGATTGTGAATGTCAAAATGGTGTGTTTGTGGTGCAAGAAACTGGAGTTCTAGGGTTGCAAAGATAATGAGTAATTAACGGAAATGGGGTTTAATAATGTTCGAAAGTGATATAATTAGCATGGTATAACCCGTGTTCCCCCAATTAGTCCCCAAATTCCCTATCTGTCCGACTAGCGTCTAACATTTTTTATAGCACTAGATATAACATATTATAATGTATTTGCAAGTGGAAGGAAATTTACAGCACCTGCTCGGAGAGAGGTGCACCGGCGTCCATGCTATGGCTTGCTACTTTTCCTGCTATTACATTGGCGTCTGTTTCGAGTACCATCCTGCAAAAGGAATAATTGGAAGAAGAAAAACATCAGAATTTATAGTCTAGATTCAGGAAAATAAATCGTTTACATTGAATAAAGCTTGGAAGGTTGCAGATATTAATAAGTTTAATAAAGCCTCCATACTACACGTATGATAGGTTTAATTAGTTTCATTCCACTGTGACTGTACAAAGTACAAACATGTGCAACTAAGCACAGGTACTATGAAAAGTCATATGAATATGAACAAGCTCTGGTAGTCAATTCTATGTGGTCCTTTCATGCATCGATAATGAGCCAAGTATAGTTTACCACTTATATTTAAATCCCCAGACTCATTAACACCGACAAACTACAGATTCATTTTGTTCTGCATCATCCTCACAAAGTTTATGAGAAAACACGAGCCATTAAAATGGTTCCCTCTTGCAGAATGTACGAGTCCAAGAATTAAAGTGCTTACCCTCCATCAACAATCTCATCAAGGCACAAAAGAACGAGATCCAAGTTCTCAATTGCTTCCCTCTTGTCAACATTGTTCCTAGAACAAAGACATGCACAAAGTACGAACTAAGAAATCAATGATATAAACAAGAGAATAGAGGATAAAATTATGAGCAAGATTACCTCAGGAGAAGGGTTATAGCATCAAAGAATCCATGAAGAACAGCAGCTAAAATGAGTTCATTCTCATTATCACCGCCTGTTACAAAGAAGTGAAGGTCCTGGACAAACTTATAGACGACAATGTTGCTGTCCAACATTGCGATCTCCGCTGAAAATGGCAATGCAAGACTTTGTTAAACATACAAGTGAGGTGGCATTGGAAGAAAAAAAACCCGTATAAATACATATATTAAAAAGTGTTTGGCATGAGGGTGAAAATGCCTGTTATGGATATGAATCATTTGGTATCTCCGGACTTTACTGACAAGCAACTTAGAATATTTTTTGGGCATGGAGGACTACGACTTCTAAGGTATTCAAAAATCAAAATGATCTGACAATTGTAGTAACATATGGTAACACCACACAAGGACACACAATCACTCATCTTCAATCTCAAAAGATGCATATGAACTCATTCCACATACCTTCTGAGCGAGCATTTGTCTTTACAGTCTTACTGAAAACAGATTTTTCAAAAGCCAATTTCGCATTATTTGCAGGCCAGTCATCCGAGAAATACTTCACTGCTACACGTTTTCCTTCGGCGTCTAGAAGAAGAATGTTCTTTATCAAAGGGCATAATTCCTAAAAGATACAGACAGCTCAATCATGTATATATCAAATATAGAACAGTGCAATCATTCCCAAAATCAAACATAGTCAAGTCAAGTGTCATCCGTATTCATACTACTGGCACTTGGAGCATCATTAACCATATTACTCCCCCAAGGAGTTCCGAAATGTTCAAACTAGAGTTAAATTCAATCACCCAAGAACTTGCATGTTGCAACACGAACAATAAATACTCAAATGTGGTTATGAATAGTTACACATTGAGAGATCACCATGAAACAAAAGCATCATGAACATTGTATGCTAAAAACACTGAGCTATAACCCATGCATTGCTGGTGCGTTCCTCCAGTACATTAAGAAACCAAATCCAAATGAAAAACACTTCAGTCAAGTGGTTATACTGGTTTATACATCACTGTAGAACAAAAACGCCACAAACAGCATACACCACAAAACACTAGACTGTAAGCAATGCATTGAAATAGTGATCCGAGGGAGCATTGGGAAACCGAATCCGAACAAAAAAAACACCTCATATCAAAAGCTTATAGGTTATGATCTACGTGAAAAACATTTCAGATCACATGATTATACTGGTTTACACATCACCATAGAACAAAAACATCACAATTATTCACAAACATCATAATACATTAGACTATAAACAATGCATTGAGTGTGTCATGCCTTTGAACATTGAAAAACCTAATCAAAACTAAAAAAACACCTCAGATCAAAACTTATCCTCTGTTTGGAAGCCGAGAAACCAAATCCAAAAACACAACGGACACAATTAATTTCCTAGAGAACAATCCGTGGAACAGAAATCCATAATCGCAATCTCAATCTCACTCAGCTTCAGCGAGAGATCACCGAAATTTCATCATTACTTTTCAGACGAGACACAAATTAATCTTCGGCCACTAAATTCACCGGAAAAATCTCCTAACAAAGGCGATTCACAGATTCTTCGCAGATCGAAGCCTATACTCACACAGACACACAAAACACATGAATAGAAAATGAAAATGCAGTAATTACTGGAATCAACGACTCAAATGTTCTCGAAAATGGCGATGAATCGATACCAGAAACAGATCGTACCAGAGAGAGAGAGAGAGAGACTCACGTGAGAGGTAGAGGAATGAGCCATTGATGAACAGCGAGAGAGCTCGGTGGTCACAGTCACAGAGCTTTTGCTTCGTTTTTGCGCGAAACGTGAGTTTCGTTTCGTTTTGGTGCTCCTTTTTGGTTAAAAGGGAAAGGAGAGGCTTGAAAGCGAAAATACATATTTCTCCCTCTACCCATCACGAAATTACGTATAAAGCCACTGGCCCACTCTCAAATCCTAACGGGCTTGATTTGCCACAATTGATTTTTCCTCTCTGGGCTTGTAGCTTTATTTGGGCCTTCCGTGTTCTTATATGGGTCGATAAGCCCAACTGAGATCAAAAGGACTACGTGGCGGAATCTGAAGCGTCCGATTACTTTTACACTGCCGATGATCTGTTCTTCACCATCGTTGTGGGTGCTGAGCTCTGAGCTCTGAGCTCTGAGCTCCAAGCTCTGCCCAGAGATTCGGATCCAGACTGCTTTTTAAGCCTTTCTGGTAAATGGGTTCTTGTCTCTTTCACTGATTTCACTGTTCTTACGGTTCTGCAACATTAATTTGTGTTGATTGTGTTGCTTTTGGTACTTTTCGAGATTGAGTTAGCTGTGTAATGTTCTTTGAATTTAGTTTTTTTTCTGGGTTGGAGCTATAGGTTTTAGCAATTCAACTGTGTGATTAAATTGTGAAACTAGTTTTTTTGTGGTAGATGTAATTCAAATTTTAGGTTATTGATTGGATGAGCTGTTTGTGTACATTGTGTTTTTGAAAAGCTTAGGTTTTTTTGGTACTTCAAGATTTATAGGATTGATCATTGATGAATGTCAATTGTATTTGGAACTAAATCAGTACAAAATACATAAAGTTATGATTATTTTGGAGCGCAATCTTTTTTTGGATTCAGTGAGCTACTTAGCTGTGTAATGCTCTATGAATTTAGTTTTTTCTGGGTTGTAGCTATAGGTTTTAGCAATTCAACTGAGTAACTAAATTATATAACTAGATTTTTTTTTGTGGTAGATGTAATTCAAATTTTAGGTGATTGATTGAAGGGTGAGCTGAAATGAGGTCAACTCTAGATTTAGATTGCTAGATGGGTTTTGGACATAGATGGTTAAAGTCAGACCTTTTATGGCATGTTTGCTTCTTAGTGCTGTTTTCAGGGAAGTCGTAGATTTAGCATCATACTATAAATGGAGAATTCAGAATTGCCTCTTCAACCTTGAAATTTTGAAATGTTACTCACTTTGTATTTGGAATGTGATTGATTGGTAAGGTCTTGATGAATTGTTCATAGCTCTGTAGGGTTTATTGTGACATTATTGATTTGATCGTTGAATTGAGTCGATGACTTGAGCTTTAGAAACAAAGGAAAGACATTTCTAGCAATCTTTGCACATATACGAAAGTGGACTGTCTGATGATTATTACTTCAATAAGGATTGTTATGACAATATTGCTTATCTTAGTTGATTTGGGTACTTGATTTGCATTTTGGGTACAAAGAAGAGGCATTTCCAGAGAACTTTGCGTGACTAATTCAAAGACGAGCCCAAACCTATAACCAAACAAGTCCCTTCCCAGTTGTCAAGTATCACAAACAAACTCATTGGAGATGTGTCCTCCGTGTTCTGGCAATTATGACACTGGTAAAAGTAAAAATGGGAACAATGTGACATCAATAGTTTCTGCTAAACCTCCTAAAATCGTCCACGTTACAAATTTTTCTTCATGCCCGAGTTCCAAATCATTTTTGCGTGTTCAATTTGTCTATCGTTTATGAATCTGAAAACACTTAAGCTGAGTAAAAATTCAAAGAATTTCAAGATCAGCCATTATCATCCATATTATGTGGTTTTGGAATGAATTTGCCCAGAAAACCCGAATCAAGATTTTGGCACTTCAATTGCATGATCTGCATCAAGAACTATTTGCTGAAGGTCACTTCAGATTTTGGGTAAGTGAAAAAACTCAAACTTGGTTACTGTTGTCCTTCAATTCTCTTGTTTTCTTAAAATTGTTTAACACGCGATTCTTCAAAACTTTCAGGCTGAACATTCTTTGATCCTATTTAGCTGATTGTCACTTCCAAGTTCTGGTAAGTGAAAACCTCAAAAAGTTAAATACTTATGTTTGATAGAAACAGAACATTATCTCTACTTATGTTGTTTAACACAACAGATTGTGATATTGTCCTGTAATCATCAAATTCCAGTGATATTAATGTGTTCATACTGTGAAAACTGAAAAGGTATGATAAATTTTAGGGAAAATGGCAAAAACTTGTTGTATACTATCACACTTTTGCAAGACTTATTGTATACTATCTCACTTTTGCAAGACATTGTTGTGTACTTTGTTAATGGCAAAAAGGTGATATGAACTTTAATTTTTTTTGTGCAAAATGTATGTATTTGTATGAAAATGACGAAATTGTCCTTAACATTAACAAAATGACTGAAAATGAGGGAAAAGGTTTTGATAGAAACAGAATATTATCTCTACTTATGCTGTTTAACACGAAAATTATGATATTGTCCCATAACCATCAGATTTCAGTGATATTTGTTCAAAGGTAAAATAAATTTTACATTCACGTTTTTGCTAGGAAGGACCACAAGGAGGCATCAACATCAGCATTGCCATATATAATCCGAGCCTCCTAATCATTCAGTCTCTAAGCAATAACAAGAAAAGAGAAAAAGGAGGGTGTGCTCGAGAACATGATCATAATCGAGAAACAATGCAGTTTCGAGATAATAGAGACAGGACGATGAAACGGTTCACGGGTCAGCCTCAGAGGGAGTTTATTTTTTTGGACACTATCCTGAATCCGTTAAGGTTTGACTTCTCACTCGCTCTTGCATGGCTGCATGTTAAAGACTGTTACTGGTGATCTGTTTCGCCTTCTTCCCCACGTGGGAAGGGCTCGCCGAGAATGGCAAGAAATCAAAATGCCATGGAAAGCTGTAAATTTTCTTCATGTGAATGAAAGTGAAAGGAAAATGAGGGAAAGGGTTTTGGGAGCTTTCTTCAATTTTGAGTAAATAAGTGGACTTTCCATCATGGGGTTGTTGCCATGAAGAGAAGGAAGGCTTTGTGGGGGCTCTTGTTGTGGGGGCTTATAGGTTTCATTGTTTTCATTGCTTTTTGTGGACAAAACTATTCTCTCTGTAAATTTGGGGATGTGTTGTGCACTCTCATGTAACTTGTACTTGTGAGAACTATTGTCCATATATGAAGAATCTGTTATTTTTCACATTTTGTGCTATCAAATGTTGAACTTTATTGTGCTTGTCAATGTGAAAAGCTGTTAAGGTGTTTGTGTTAGTTCTGAGCATCACATCAGATAAATAAAAGGTAAAAGAAAATTTTCATTTACACTAAAGGTAGGCATTTTAGACTGAACCGGAAACCAAACTGGAATCGAGTTCATAACTGAATTGGTCTCTTATACAATGGTTCTGGATCCGATCCTCAAAAACTTACAACCAATAAGCTTGGTTCAGGACTGTTCTCACTCCTAATTTACACTATCTATAACTTACTAGTTCACATGACAAATAAACACTCGAAAGGGGCCGGGTATCTTCCATCTGATGGGGTAAAAAACGAAATGATTATATTCGCTCCGAACTCATCTTGTTGTCACTTCTACACATGTAAAATACCTTGATTCGATAGAAATCAAGTATCACGATCTGAAGAGACAGGTGACGAGGATCACTAAATTATCCTTGAACCTACTCTACATTGCCATGACATCAACACTGGAAGAGTAGGTTTGTCCCGAGTCTTAACTATTTGGTTTGTGGCGCGACTTTCGGTTTCAACCGCCCCAACCGAACCAAACCACATAACCTAATGATTAATTTTCATTTCCCTTCCAAATGTACCCAATTTTAAATTAAATTCGTGTCGAACATGTATACATCATAAATCTCACCTCTACACTATTACATTGAGTTTTTTTTATCGAACCTATTTATTTAAATTTTCACCTCTCTCCATTTCCAAATAAGAAATGAACAAAATTTGAGTGAAAATGACACATACCAGCACCAATCCACACTCCCCAAAACAGGACAAGTAAAATAAAATAGCAAAACCAAAATTATCATTTTATTCACATTTTCATGGAGTGAAGCTTTGGAACAACAAGTTGGGATAGAACCAGAGCCTCTCATATAGAGAGTGTCCTCTCTGATGGCTCAACAAATAAAGCAAATCAGTTCTGGTGCTATTTATTGGTGCATGTGCATCAAAAAAATATATCAAGAATCTTCTTTAATTTGGTCCCTTTTTATATATATAACATTGCTTGCATCACAAGCATTGCTGTCCTAACTCTTGCTTTTTTTCCATGTATAAAAAATGCAAATTTTATTATCATCCCATGTTTTACCCGAGTCATAAAAATACAGACATGCAGAGAAAATATTTAAATTAAGTTTATATAACAGACCGAAAGTAATTGCAATAATTGCTACATATTGCTAAGGTAATTGAGTATTTATTAATCAAGTCGAACAATTAATCATTCACTTTAACTTGATTCGTTAATTATTCAACTTGTATTTGTTATATTTGAGTTTGAGATTAAAATTCATCTTATTTAATAAATGAGTCGAGTTTGAGCCAAAAAATGATATTAAATTTTGATATAATTACGAGCCAGATAATTTAATATTTAAACAATAATATATTTAGATCTAATATAATTAATGATTAAATTCGAGTTTGACATTATTTTCTTCTTGAGTCATAAAATTTAACTCAATTCAGCTCATTTAATACACTCATGCCAAATAAAATTTATACATCAAACAATAAATTTTAGATGGCTAATGCATACCAACCCGTTGAATATTTAACTGTCGACATGTTCAAAATCTATTTTCCAAGCCATAATGTTATTCAGTTTATTACTTTTTATAAAAAAAATTATATATATATATATATATATCAATTTAAAATTGTGTACACTAGAAAAAACAAATCTTTCTCCATCGGAAATGATAAATGGAGAATGTTCTGTTTTTATTTAGATGTCATAAAAAGAGTGTCAATTTTTGTATTCTTCAATTTTTCGAGACTTTTAAATAAGATCACAATTAATTAATTAATTAATTAAAAAATATTAATGATTGCTGTCAAATTAAATGCAGTCCTGCAGGTATGATCTAGAAAACTACTATTTAGAGATTCTCCTTTCAGTCTCTCTCACCAATGTCCTTGTAATGATTTTTCCTTTTTCTCTAATCCCCTTAATGAAACATGTTAATTGCAACTTCCCTGATTAATTGGTGTTAGATGTCATGTAACTTTCATCCTACATTTTCAAAAATCATTAATTTTGATTAATAACAATCTTATTCATGTTAGCATTATTGATAAATAATTAATCTGACATCATATTATATGTAAATTTGAGGAAAAATGATCGATTATAACATTATATGTTTTAAGATCGATTATTATTGTATTTAACACGTCATCAAAACTTTACAAACGGTACATTTAAATGCAATTTCTTTTTGTTTAAATCGTTATATTTTGTCACGATCAAATTAAACTATCACGGTTTGTATTCACATATTTATCAAGATAACGACTTGATTAATTTAGTTAATTCAAGCAAAACAAGGAACCTTGGTAGGTTCTCACAATTGTGCCTTAATTAATTAGTTTATTGAGTGGATGGAGGAAAATAAAAGTTTTCCAATAAAGGGCATAACCCTAAATTTCATTTACAATTCCTTGTGAGCTATTCAATTAGGATAATTAAGGAGGATAATGTGATTTTGGTGTCTACCAAGCCATAGAACATTTTTGGTTAACATTGCATTAGCAAAACACACAAGCAATGGATAGATAGATAATAAATATGATTAATTCATTCATTTGACAATTATGACTCATTATATTAAAAAAAACATAATTTTGGAGCACTTGTTGTTTTTCAATCTTGCTTAAATTGGGTAAAAGTTTATACCATTTGAAGAAGAGGGGAAGAATTTCAAGAAGATTGGAACTTATATTTGTTATGGAAAATAATTATGAATCAGCCACCTAACTAATAATATATTTATTGAGATATTATTTATAAATAATGATGGAATCAAATCAAAACAACATCAGAAACATATTTACTTTACCAACAAAATTCTTATATTATTATTTATTATTACACACTTCCATTAATCTATAATATCAACACTCCACAAGTTATTGTTGTTGACTTGAAAAATAATTTTGTTACTTTGGACCACAAAAAACATGCTCTTTATTTATTTATATTAGTCACAATCATCTTTTCCCATCATCATCATCTTAATTAGAAATAAGAAATTATAATTAAGCATGCATATGTAATAATTAGAATTAAACAAGATTGATGAGACTGTTCATATTTTATCTATGGTATTGTCGCTTCCTAATTTGTGTTAGTTCTTGAGAATAAAGCTAATTGATTAGTGGTACAAAAAGCTTGGAATGATATGATTTCTTGTTAATAAAGATATTGTGACCCCATTTCTCATCATTTAGCTTTTTGACTTTTTGAATTAACATGTTGATGTAATTAAAATGTTGCTCACTTAATCATTGATTATCTATCCAATTAAGTCTATAATCATCATTACTTGCCTGCAGCACAACATTTCTATAGTTATTTTGAGATTAAAAGCAAAAAATATGCCAAGACATAATAGTTAAATACTAAGTTTAATCATTCACTCTAGTATATAATGAACTTGAAAATTTTATTTGAAAGTTTTAAATGTTATTACTAAATTTACTTAGTCGATAATTTTTAAATCTCATCATTTCATATTCTCTCACGGGAAATTTGTTCATCTTGAGGACTCCCTGGCTCCTAGGGGAGAATCCTCTTGTCGAGAATCATATAAATCTGGTCCAAGGTTTATCCGTCAAATCAAGATATGTTTCAGTCAAATTGTCGTGCTGAGGAGGTGTCGAAAGTGGAAGCTATTTTCGATTTGGTTACCTAATATGTCTACATATGAATTCAAACGTTTCAGTACATTTTTGGTCGAAATTTTGTACCGAGACCAAACAGAACCGTCACTTCGTTTTAAACTTATTATTTTAGTTTCAATTTTCATTCTCAGTTTAATTTGGTAATCTCTTTTACCGGATGTAATTCTAACTTTTAATAAATTTGAGTTTTCGAAATAAAGAAAAAATTCACTGTCTCTTTAAAAATTCAAACTCATAATCCTAATTATAGTTGTAAAATTCAATTGTTACAATGTCTCATTGAAAACAGTCATAAAATCCTACTCTTTTTTATTTATTTACTCCGACATATTTTTTTTCCAAACATTATATTGCTACCCATATGCTCATAAATATATTAAAAAAATCATTACTCAATGGAGACAATTACCATAATGTTGAAATAATTGGAAAAACAAAATTAATAATAATTATCGAGCTAAACAAATTAAATAAAAAGGGTCGCTATCATTTTCCTATGTGACAGTAACTATTTTTGTCCCATAGTATTTGATGAATTTAAGAGTGGGGCCCACCTAGTGGGCTTGATTGCATGCAGATGCAGACCCCACTGGGCCTCACTGTCAAAGGCACGACTCGCCTCCACCATACTTCATCTGGAACCGCACACAGACTACAAAAACTCTCCTAATCCACAACCGTTAGATCTCTTGACCAACATAGAAACAGTTCGATAGATCATCTGTTTTTGAGTTGATTAATTACGGTGGACATATAATAATTATTGTGTTGTGGAATGTTATTATGAGAGAATTTTTAACAATACTCTTTTTTTAATATTATACATTTTTACCAAATAATTTTAGTGGTTAAATAAACGTGATAATAATGATTGTTTTTTTTATAAGAAAAACACAAATATTATTAAATGAAAACTAACATGTAGTACACCGGACAATCAAAACAATAACGGGTGGAATAAATCATGCATCATATATAACTCCAGTTAATGTTAGTTAAAATGTATCAAACTGATTCGTGAGTCACAGAATTACAAGAAGAGTTACACAACGGATTATTTTATATTGAAACCTCCAAAATGTTATTTGTGATTTTTTTTTCTTAATGTGGCCATTATATATATAGAATATAAGTTAAAGGTTAAAATTTGTTTATATCCAGGTGAAGAAAATCAATTATATTTCCCTCTTAAATATAAAATTAATATCTCTGATTATTTTTTGAGATTTATTCCTATTCATGTATAAAAGTAGTGGGACAACCCTCGAGAATATTTAAAAAAATTCCAACCATAAATAAAACAAACATTCAAATGTTGTTAATAATTAGGATGATCATAAACAAGAACATAATAAGTGAATAATTCAAGAACATAGGACCCACAAAAGACCTGTGTAAGAGAAAGTAACTATTATAAGCCATGCACAGTTCTTACAAGGAGAAGCTGCAGCTTCAGACTTTTGCCACAAACCCTAGTTCTTCACTGGACCACCACTGTGTTGCTGCCATGATAATAATAATCTGATCCCAATTCCAAGCTTTTTTAACTTGATTATTAAAATATCAATTGCGTTTTTAATAATAAAAATGATACATTCTGTTGGGCTATTCACGATTCGGTTTTGAACTGAACCGATCAATTCAGTTTTAAGCTAGAAAATAAAATTCAAAACCGAATAGAACTTGGTTTGGTTTTGAACATGTCAATTTTCGGGTTGGTTCGGTTTTTTATGAAATGAGTTTCTTAAAATTCACACGGTGCTTCAGACCGTTCTGACTTGTAATATGATTTATCGATTTTTTCAGTTTAATTTTTTTTCGTGAAATTCTCACGTTTTGAAACAGTCGTGGCTTATTATTTATTTGACCAAATCAGTTTTTTATCTTGTTCGCTTTTCTATCCTTTCTATTTTATAATATATAAGCAAATCAATATATTTCAGTTTAATTTGATCAATTCGATTATTTTTGGACAGACCTAACCCTATATGGGTTATTATATATCTCATGCAATTGCTAGCAAATTAATAAAGCTATATTACCTATGCGAATAGAATCACATAAAAATTAGCTAAAGAAGACCCACACACAAACACCTTTTGTCTCTCGATTCTATTTTGAAGATAAATAAAATAAAACAGATTATTAGTATATATTACGCAATGTACTGAACTTGGTTGGGGTCAGTTTGGTCTGCCACTGGGTGGTGGTGTTAATTGTTCTTGTCTTCTCTAGCCAGAGAGAGATAGAGAGAGAGAAACAAAAAAAAAAAAATGGGTCATCACTCTTGCTGCAACAAACAGAAGGTGAAGAGAGGTCTCTGGTCTCCTGAAGAAGATGAGAAGCTCATCACCTACATCTCCACCTACGGCCATGGCTGCTGGAGCTCCGTCCCCAAACTCGCCGGTACGTACTTTCAATAATATACATATATACTTATTACATCAGGTCTCTGTTATTACCAAAAAAACGCTCTTATGTATATGAAAATGACGATAGGGTGTGTGTAATTTTGTTTGTTTTCGTATTTTAATATATAATATATATACTTATTACATCAGGTTTCTGTTGTTCAGCATGTACATGAAAAATCTCTTTGCTTATGTGATATAATATGGTACATGTGTTTTGTTTGTTTCCGTAGGGCTTCAGAGGTGCGGGAAGAGTTGCAGATTGAGGTGGATAAATTATCTCCGGCCTGACCTCAAGCGCGGGAGCTTCTCTCCCCAGGAAGCGTCTCTCATCATTGAGCTCCACAGTATTCTGGGAAACAGGTAAATCGAAAATATTTGCATAAATATTTATAGGGTTTCGGTTATTTTGATACACAACTTGCTGATTAGAAAAATACTTGTCATTGTATCGAAAATGTTGTGCAGGTGGGCACAGATCGCGAAACATTTACCGGGGAGAACTGACAACGAGGTGAAGAACTTTTGGAACTCGAGCATCAAGAAGAAGCTTCTCTTGTCACCTCACCACCACCATCTTCTTCCCAGTGGCGCCGGTGCGGGTTTAGCCCCGTGCACCTTCACCGACCACCACATGATCCACAACCCTAGCACCCACAATCATGATCAAAATCAAGAACCCAATAATCATCTCCTCTCGTCTCTCCTCAATAACATAGCAAACCCTAGTTTCGTCCAAGCACAAGCACAGGATCATAGCCACAACCACAACCACAACCTTACCCAATTCTTGTACCATCTTCCTCCTATGGTACAGACCTTCGACGTCGACCACACCATGGCTCCCATGTTCCACGTCCCACCGAATCCGAGCCCTAATAATAATCCGAGTCATCATCACCACCAGAATAATTATTTCATGGGCAATAACGGAGCTTCTCTCGCCGACCACAACGGTCCGATCCTGACGTCACCTTCGGACATGCCAAAGCTGTGCGATGACGTCATCGGGGGGAGTTTTTGTAGCGTCCCAGGTTCTTGTCCTTCGATATTTGATAATAATAATAATAATAGTAACCAGATCATGCCGACGTTGCAAGTGAATCCGATGATGTTGGATCAGAATAATTACATTGATGCCATTCTGTCCTCGCTGCCGTCGTCCACGTCATCGTCGTCGCCGTACAGTTCCGCCGGAGGCTTTGTGATGAACGGCGGAGATCTGATTCCACCGAGCTCGTGGCAATAGAATAATTTGGAGACATTTATGGTAATTGTGGGGTTTGTGTGTAATTAAATAATTAAATTTGATTTATGATACAATATATTATATATATATATATGTAAGGCAGGTTATAATTTTATTTTTGAAATTTAAATAAGTGCGTTGTTGTTAATTTTTATATATATGTGAATTATATGCGTAAAGAAGGTAATGCAGGTCATTTTGCAGAAAACCTAAGTGTGGCTAGTTCAGGGTCTGTAGTTAGTAATGGCATTAATTACTTGGATATTTATGTGTTATTAATTGTCTTTCACTTCTTTGTTTGTGTTCACCTGAAAATATACATTTCATTTGTTACATTTGTGTATTATATTAATTAAGACTATAAAAGTGTGATTTAAATTTTTTGTGTATATATGGTGACAGTTTTATATTTGTCATTTTCTGGTGATAGATTGTTTTTTTTATTATGTATGAGATGATGTTAAAAGAGTCGAAATAGAAATTTCAATATCACATTGTTTTCTACAAAACACCAGTTCGGTCAACATGTAATATGAATAGTCTAAATCTAACATGTATACCGTAAAAATAATTTATAACTCATAAATCTTGTTAATGAATTAATATTTTATATATTGATTTGAATTTTTGAGCGGAGAATCATGACACTACACTATTTTGTTACAAGATCGTACATATGAATAAGGTACACGATTTTAAAGAAAAGTTACCAGTTACGTCAAGGTTCATGAGTGCAATATTAACATAATAGTCGTGTGCATACAATATATACGTCACCGTAATTTTTCTTTTACATATAATGTGTATGTACGGTACTTCTTATTCCTTTTCTTATTTTCTCTCTTCTCTTCCTCGATGTCGAGTTCATATTCCTCTTTTCTTGAGGTCTTTATTACCGACTCTTTCTCTTCTCTCCCTGCTCGTCTCCGCCTTCTCTTCTTGTTTTCCTCTCCGTAAGCACCTTTTTCGTCGTAGACGAAGGACAAGTTCACCACTACAACATCAGATTTTACTCTCTCTCAACTACTAGTGTCTCCATCTTCGAAAGTGACTTCAACGCTAAGCTTCGATTCGATGATAAAGATTAAATCAGCAATCCTCAGATCATCACTTTCTTGTCGTAGCATGATGAATTCTCCGCCTCGTGATCTATGAGGACCCTGATCTGGACCCATTCAAGAAACAATTCAATATCCTTGACTGAATTTTTTTGGACAAGTTTAAATTAAATTTGATTTGACTTGACTCGACTCAATTCATAATTCGTTTAATTTTTGTTACATATTTATCAAAACTATACTTCCATTATTAAATAAAACATTAAACGAGCCAACTCATATTTGTCTAAAATTTAAGACTCGAGTTTTACTCGTTGCCAACTTAATAGTGAATTTGAATTTGACTAGAATTCAATTACGACGAACACACATCTAATACATAATGAATCATGACTCTTGGTTCATAAACCCTTATCATATTATACAAAACAACAATTAGATGTGAGCACAATTTTGGAACATGACTAACTCATTAAAAAACTCGTTGCCAACTCAACGAACATAAATCAAATACACAATGAATAATGACTCTTGGTTCATAAACGTCCTTTATCACATTATACAAGCAACGATTATGGGTGGGCACAATTTTAGAATCGGACTAACTCATTCATCTTTAATAATTAAACAATCACCGATATCGTTATACGAGAAAATAGTCTTGTTTTAATAGTGTTTCTCTAGTTTGGATCCTTAAGTCTAATAGGTTGATTTCCAAGTTCAGTTTATAAAGTACTATAAATTTACAATTACAAAAAATTTATCGAAAATAAATAATATTTTCATATAACAATTCAATTGAAATATAAAATTTACAACAAAACAAAAAGATAAACAGACACGTACGCGACAACGGAAACTGATATGATTCTTACTTATTATTAACCCTCATTGTTTTGAAAATTAAATCCGAATTGAATTCGATCGGTTCTCTTAATTTAGAATTAAAATCAAAACCAAATTATTAACTATGTTTCTTGAACTTTCGATTACGATCCGGTTCGATATTCACCGGAATCAGTTCCGAGTCCAAAATATATATTCCAATTTAAAAAGGAAAAAAAAAGTGAAAAAAAAAGAGAATTTTCTCTCTCCCCTCCAAATAATGCCGTTTGAACCGGTCCTCTCCAACAATCAATCCCCGCGCTTTATCGGCCTTTCGCTCTCTATTTTTCGTTCCCTCCATTTTAGGGTTTTCTCAGCTTCTTCTTCTTCTTCTTCGACCTCCCAATCTCTCTCCCTCTCTCGGTTCTCTGCAACTGTAACTCTCAGATCCGCCATTAACAAGATGAACATGATGCCGGCGAACCTGATGTCCAACCTCCAGGACGTGATCGGCAAGAAGCCCGGCGGCGGAGATGCCACCGCCGCCGATTCTTCCGACGACGAGAGCTCCGGGAAGCCCATCGTTCTCGTCACCTGCGGCAACGGAATCGATTCCCCTGGGCTCATCTGCCTCGTCGAAGCTCTGGTTCGCGAAGGCCTCTACAATGTCCATGTCCTCGCTCCCGAATCGTGGGTTTGATCTTTCAATCTCTAGTGATTTGGTTCCGAGTTTCTGATTCTGATTGATTCTTCACTCGTCGAGTGCATTGTTTTCTGTTTCTGTGTTGGTGTGCTTGAGGATCTGGGTATTTTCCCCAATTTGGCGTTGATTATTGTGCATAATCGTAATTAGGATTCTGTTTTGTAACCTAGAAGAATTTTGGAGATATTTAATTCTATAGCATCAAGGGGGATTTTATACATGAAATGAATGATAATTTATTAGGGAGATTTCAGTTTGGGGCTATGGAATAAAATATCTCAGAAATTCATGTTGATAATGGAGTCTGTGGTTTGTATGTACAGAGACAAATCGGTTTCGGGCCATTCCCTTACCTTCGGAGAAACTGTAGCTGTGTCTTCTGCTGACGTAAAGGGTGCCAAGGTCTATGAAGTTTCTGGTATGACTGCAATCATATGACTTACTTTGGTATTTGATGGGATGCGTGTTTTAGTCGCGTTGGTGATATTGATGCCCCTAGGCGATGTTTGCTTTTCTCAGGGACACCTGCCGATTGTGTCTCGATAGCATTCTCCGGGGCATTGTTTTCTTGGTCGAAGCCCGTGTTGGTTTGCATTTTAAACTGTCACTGATAAATTTCATACACGGGTTTTGTTATTAGTTAATCCAACGGTTTGTATTTGACGCGGTTTTCAGGTTATCAGTGGAATTAATAAGGGATCAAGCTGCGGTCATCACATGTAAGTTGTTTCCACACACCTATATATCATTGACAATGATCAAGGTTTATCTTTCAGGAGTCACTTAATGGCTGTTATATTAATAATAGTTCATGTTTGAAATTGCATCTCGACCGTATATGCTTGTATACTTGTAGGCCTGAATCTGATTCTCTCCAAAAGCATTCTGTAAAGCTCTCCACTCATTACAAAAATGCTTAAATAAACCAGCAAATTAGGACATCATTAATCAAAATGTGTGTTCATAGCACCTAACCAATGCCAGAGAGTCAATTTTCATTATGTTGTGCAGAATCTGCAGATGTTATTCGAATACTATCGGTTTAGTTTATATGGATTTCCCAAGACAATTTTACTTCCAACATCTCGTGGGAATGATAGCTTATGCTGCTACTACTTTTAAGGTTTTGAACTTCCCAAGTGAAACTCCAATTTATGTGTTTTTCTTGTTCCCAAAATAAACATTGTTCAAGCACCATTATCTATATTTCAAAAGATGTGCATTTGAAAAGTGTCTCAATGACATCTCATGCCTTGGGAGATGCTTTGTCCCTCCCTAAGGAGTCCAAAAAAGGTTTGAAATGAGCTTGAGGTGTGAGGTAGAGAAGAAATAATATAATAATTCACTTATTGTTGTTATTGTTAGCATCCTATATCAGAACAATGTAGATCAAAGTATATTAAAACTGCTTTATCTGTTGTTTTGTCGTGTTTTTATTTCAAACTTGCTATGAACCTTGTTTTTCCTCTAGGTTTTACTCGGGTGTTGTTGGTGGGGCTAGAGAGGCATTGCTCTCTGGTGTACCATCACTGTCATTATCACTGAACTGGTGAGTTGGTGATGTATTGTGGCATAGACTAGGGTTTTTTCTTCTTATTGACAGTTGATTTAACTTGATTTATACAAATTTACTATGTAGGAAAAAAGATGAAAGTCAGGAAAGTGACTTCAAGGATGCAGTCACCGTATGTTTACCGCTAATAAATGCTGCTATGAAGGATATTGACAAGGGAAATTTCCCCAAAAACTGTCTTCTGGATATAGAAATTCCTACATCTCCCTCGAAAAACAAGGTTTGTTCATTGATACACATTTACTAGGATGTTCTAAAGAAAATAGCTTTTATGTTAGACATGTTATGGCATTGAAGAACAGATGATCTTAAAATAGTTACTTTCCACATCATCCTGACTCTGAGTGCATTTAGTGTCATTTAACGCCTTCTTCTTACATAGTTAGTAAAAGTCAATTTGAGAGCTATGTCCCAACCACAGGACCTTCTATGAAGGCTTTGTCATTGCATTAACTGTTATATGGCTTTTGGTATCATCCTTTTAATTTGAACACTAAGCTCTAGTCTGTTGCATATTGCTAAGTTCATTCTATTTTATCTCGTGTCTTGTTCTCCCATAGTAATGTGTCCATCCTTCTTTAAAGGAATCGAGGAATTGCTTTAGGTAGAAAGCAAAGTATAGTACAACTTATAGAACTATTAATTACCAGCTGCTTATTAGTTATACTTTGGGACCCCAGCTAAACACACTTTCAACTTAGCTACACTTAATTAGGTTTTGGGTATTTCAGATACACCATACTATTTTCTTGGGTACCGTCTGAAATTGTGGATGGATAATGTTAAGTTTAAAAGTGAAAAGTCTAAAATACTCCTGATAAAAAATCTAAATTTCAAAACATGTCATTGTCTCTCTCTTCCTCTTATCCACCGTCTGAACAACCTCCGAGCTCTCAAAGCCGGCTGGAACAACATGTGCTCGATGGATAAGTCGTCGGCATTGCCTTTCCGCCGGCTTCGAGAGCTCAGAGGCCGTTCAGACAGTGGATGAGAGGAAGAGAGAGACAATGACATATGTTGAAAATTAATTTTTAGTCAAGGGTATTTTAAACTTTTCACTTTAACTTTTTCCATCCACAATTTTAGAATGTGTCCAAATTTTTTTTGGTGTATCTTAAATACTCAAAACCTAGTGAAAATGTGTTTAGTTGGAATTTTTATCTGTCATTTTTCTTTATACTTTAGCTGTACAAAAGGCAATCCAGTGTACACCACAAAATGTAGCAATTTGATCGTTCGGGAGGCATTTGAGGGATATGTCGCATTTGATCATTAAACTACTGACCTCCTTGTTCCCAAGTTAGTAGTTGCTGGACCTGCTCGATCCTTTCTGTCAACATTCTTGCCGCTTCCTCTAGCTCTTATCGATAACTTAATGAGTATCAGTACCTCTTTATCCCCGTTTCACATATCGGTCTTGTTGATAGGAGTCCTAATCTCTAGCTTGACAGGGTTTCAAAGTGGCAAAGCTAAGCGCATGGAGATCAAGTCCTTGTTGGTTAGTCTCGGCCAAGAAAAGCCCCGGACAGTTCATGTCCAATCAGCAAAGCCTAGGCTTGCAGCTGGCCCAGCTTGGCCGCGATGCTTCTGCTGCTGTGAGTAGTTATGAAAATCAAATATCTCAAAAATATTTTTAAAGGAAAATTAAGTTTTTCCCCAGCAATCTACTTTGTTCACATTTAGTCGTCCCTCTCTCAGGCAACTCGCCGTGGAGGGCCTGGAGGCACGCCGACAAAGAACGTTGAGGTTGAATCTGTTGGGGCGTCAGGAAAATCCGATTCCAACAAAGTGAAGAAGTCTTTACGGCTAGAGGTAAGAAAAAAAGAAGCCAATTACTGGTTACACATTTGAAGTTAAATCCATGGAGTCACAATGATGATGTTTCGTGTTTCACCATTCGTTAAAATGTGTCATAATCTTATTTCTTAATATCATGGGCAATTTTGTCATTTTTGTACGAATACATAAAATCTGCACCAAAAATCAAATTTCACAGCACTTTTTTACCATTAAAAAACTACACAGACACCCTATTTCCTTTTGCCAAGATTCAACACCATTTTCGGTTTTGTTTCTTCTATACATGATACACTGTCGTGATTGCAGTTCTCCGACAAGAAACACGAAGATGCAGACGAGGATCTGGATTTCAGAGCCCTCGAGAATGGATATGTAAGTCACGACTCTGTCGAAATCTCATTAAAGTAGTGTTAAAGCGAATCTTGGTACAGACAATCAGCTTAAGAATTAGATTAGAATTTCCCGAATTGTTACTGATAAAAAAAAGGTATTGTTATTGCTGATACTTGCTCATAATCTGAAAACAGGTTGCAATAATCCCAATAACAGTTGCTCCGAACTCAGAGTCCGATGTTCAGAAAGCTGTCTCAGATTGGGTCTCATCTGCTCTCAGCGGATAGAAAAAACAGAGGCTCTACTTCTTGGACATGACTTAGATTAGGAGTGTCTAATTATTATTATTATTATTATTTTCTATAATCCTTCATTCATTTTTTAAATTTAATCCTCTTAATTATTATATTTATATGGGCTCTGCTTGTTTTTTTCCCTTATGAATCTGAAATTTTATTAGTTGGCTAAATTATTGTATTTATGTTTCTATTGTATTCTTGGTTCTTGTTTCTCTTGCATGTCCTTCAGTCCAATTGGTGTTTGGAGCAATATTGATATACATTCTATCGAATTAAGGCTCACTCTAAACATTATGTTAAGAGAAGTAATATAAAGTTGTGATCATGAATTCATATTTTCAAAGTTAGTGTGAAATGTAAACTACAATGTACTCACAGAGTTTAACCCACAAAATCTCCGAATCTAACGAAAATTCGGTATCCCAGTCTCATAAGATAGAAAAAAAGTGATTGACGATTACGATATGAAATGTAAACTAAAATGTTAATGGAGTTTAACTCACAATATCTTCGAACTTAATAGAAATTCAGTATCATGATCTAATAAGACATGAAATGAGATTATCAATTTTGTCTATTGTCAATTTATAGAGGGACAATATATTTTAAAACTGATGAGATTCAACATTTTCAATTTAACATAATAGAGGACGAGAACTATTAGACCCGCTTACTTATTATCTCTAACTAAAAAAATATTTTTAATCACACATTGACAAATAATAACATTTGGATACTTTCATTACAATTGACCAGCAATATTCTAATTATAACTATTCCCGACGATAAGTAGACGACTTTTAATATGAAATAAAATGATAAATGGATACCCTAAATTATTTCCATTAAACTTATTTAACAAACTAGTTAAATACCCAAAATTATTTTCCATTTAATTTATTTAACAAACTAACTAAATATCTCATGAATGGAAAGTGCCGGAAAGAGAAAGAGTCAAGATTAATGTAGACGGAATTGTAGACGTTACGAGAGGAGTTTTTGGAGTGGGTATGATTACGAAGAATTGCGGCAGGGAAGTTCTAAGAGGCCAAAAGCTTACGTAAAAAAAAGATCATGGATGTAACTATTGTAGAAGTTGTGGCGGTCAGAGTGACACTTCTTGAGATTTGTGTCGAGAATGACTGACAAAGTCTCACCCTAACTATTAAAAGAGTCGATGCTTTGTCAAGTCATCGGGGGTCGATAGTTTAGGATTCTCACCACTTCCGGCCGGTATGTTCTTTTTATAATGTTGTTTTTGTTTGGCGTTTAACCAATGGAGCGACCAATGTTTTAGACATAAATCTCTCTTTCTATATTTGTTTGGATCATGAGTGAGAAATCCGTCCCACCAAATTTTGAAGAACCCATGTTTGCGGACCGGCCTTAACATACCGTCAGTTTTCTTTAATAAAAAAAATTAAATATCATGTTTTATAAATGAATATTTTATTTTAATTAAAATTCCTAATTTGCCCTTTATTTTTTGTTTATTTACTTTTTTTTCTTCTATAGACACTGTTTGGAATGTCATATCCATCCTCAGTCACGACCGAGCCCTCTCGCCGCCGATCTTCTCTTTACTGATATCTTCGCCGCCGGCGAGTTTGAGCTCTCACCTCCGGCGAATTCAAGCTCCCAAGTCGACCTCTCATTGAATCTCTCCCCAGTTCAAGGTCCCATCCTCCGATTCGTATTTCGGAATGCTCTCTCTGGTAATTTCGTTTCGCTCAATTGATTCTTCACAGTTCAATTTCGTGTTTGATTTGAGAAAATTTGAAGTTCTACTACATGTATTGGTGATTTGATAAGCATTGTTGGTAGTTGGTTATGGTGATTACTAGTCTTATAGAGGAATTGTGAATTGTACGATTCACGGTTCTAGAAATAGGTTTAGCGATTGAGGACATGAACCGTGATGATGATGTGATTTTGATTAGGGTTCATGAGGTTTTGTGCTATTAGTTTAACACTTGCTGTTTTTTGTTGTATTGGGATGCAATATGCAAATGCTATGTCATGGTTCTAAAAATAGGTCTGATGATTGAGGATATGAACCGTGATGATGAGAATGTGATTTTGATTAGGGTTCATGAGATTTTATGTTATTAGTTGAACACTCGCTGATTTTTGTTATCCCGGGATGCAATGCAAATGCAATGTCGCGGTTCTGGAAATAGTTTGAGTGATTGAGGACATGAACCGTGGTGATGAGAACGTGATCTTGATTAGGGTTCATGAGTTTTTGTTTTTTCAGTTGAACACTTGCTGATTTTTGATATATCGGGATGCCTGACGATTGGGGATATGAACCGTGATGATGAGAATGAGAATGCGATTTTGATTAGGGTTCAAGATATTTTGGTTTATTAGTTGAACACTTTCTGATTTTTGTTATCTTGGGATGTAATGCAAATGCTGTGTCGGACAGATGGAGTTTCAGAAAGATGATGAGAAGAAGATGGTTGATGGGTGCAGACAGATAGTGGATTGCATCAACCGAATGTCGTTTAACAAAGAGCTAAACGACCAGCAAGTGCGCTCGCTCGTGAAGATGAGGGAAATAGCTCGTGGGGTTATAAATGTTCGATGTGAGAAGGTAGGACTGTGAATCGCATGTACTTATCGTCTGTGATTTTTTGCAGTTATTAATGGGGTAGAGTAGTTTTGTTTATAGGTTACAGAGAGTGACGTCGATAGGGCATTGCGTGCTGATATTGACAATATGGTGAGTCGTGAATTTTTATTCAGGTTGTTTTGTAGAAAATGCGTTTGTTTTGACTGTGTGCGACGGGCTTGTGTAGGTGGATGATTGCAAGGATATTTTAGACAAGATTGGGAGGATGTCGTGCAAAGGCTTAAATGACCAGCAGGTGTATTCACTGAGTAGGATAAAGGAACTGGCAAGTGGGGTTGTTGGTAAACATTTTGAAGTTCCAAGGACTCCACGCAATGGCATTGGTGAAAAGGTCTCGACATTTTATGTTTCACACAGTCCTTTAAATACTATCTTCATGGCGCGATGAACAGATCAATGTAGACATGCATGTTTGTGTGAAGCTTAGTGTATTTCTTGCATAATCTATCACCTTCTTAATAGCATTAAGAGAAAATTGCAAAAAGTGGCTGTGAACTTTCGTTTTTTTTTGCAAAATGTGTAAATTTGTCAAAAATGATGATAATGCCCTTAAAATTATTAATTTTTGAAAAATCAAGATAAAAAATAATTTTTTTCAACTTGAGATCGGCGGTTTCTCTTTACTTCGAACTCATATAGATTGAAGTCTCAGGAAAGGACATCAATGGTGTGCGAGAGAATAAAAAAACCGTCGAACTCGAGTTGAAAATATATATATATATACATATTAAAATATTTCAAAGGCATTTTTGTCATTTTTGGACTAATGTACCTAATTTGCAAAAATGTGGTAAGTTCACAGCCACTTTTTGCAAAATTGGAAAAGTTCATGACAACTTTTTTTGCAATTTTCCCTAGCATTAAACGCTACGAATTGTTCCACATACGTGAATTTTCTTTCTAGATGCTTTCATTTTTACCAATGATGGGTCAAACAGTCTCGTGGTCTGAAATGAACATTGTTCATAGTCCTTACTGAACTGAGATGAATGCACTAGTAACTAAACTTGGAGATATGATTTCATAGATCACATTACATTTTCACTTGTGAAATTTTATGTTGTATTCAATTCCTTCATATGATGATGCATATCTGCTCGCTATGTATTGAAATTAATACACAATATGTTTTAATAAACCATAGATCATCTTGTATTTTTTGTTTGATTGGGACTTTGAGAGTCTGGGACTGACACCATTCTAGTCTTGCATTCAGTTTTTGATCGAATCTCGAGAATTACATGCAAGAGCAGATATATTATACTTGCTTGTAAGCAACACATTGCAAATTGAATGAACTCACCTCTGAAACCACTTCAGTACAAATAACATGTCCCTTGTTTTTCCCATTTTCTTTTTTCTCTCATGGATTGCTTAGACTTATTTTAAACTACACGATTTTGGTTCATTGCTCGTTGGTTGATAGTTGAAATAAAAAAAAATGATAGTTTGCAGTTTGCACAACACTGTATAGTCTATTAAATTGCGGGTAGCCTTGAAAATTTGGATCACGCATTTGGGTGTTTAATTTGTTAATGGAATTGTTCATGTCCTCAAGCTGTTTAGTTGTAGAATAAATTAGTTTTTTCAATGCTTATTGTTTTGAATATTATTAAAATGCCCCTATATGAGTTTCTTTATTGTAAAGCAAAGCCTAAAGACAAGGTATGTATGTTCTTTTGAAAGCGAACAGATTGTAAAATCCCAAGTTGATACACCCTCTCCCGCTCAGCACTCTTATGCAACCGGGACAAATTTAGGGTATGAATTTGGGTTGGAGGGCATTAATGAACTCCAAGCTTGCGATGCTTTATTGGCGGATGAGGGGAGCCCGGTGCTAGTTGAAATTTTCGAGGATCCTGATGTGGAACACATGCTAACTTCCTCTGATTTACAGGTGATTCATTGTATTTCTTTGTGCCACTAAACTTTTTGTCTGCATACTCAAAAACCGGCAAAATACCATGTCCCCTCAAGTGCAGGAACCGCCCAGCTCTTCTTACGAGGATAT
Source organism: Geranium rotundifolium (assembly GCA_963920655.1). Classification (NCBI taxonomy): domain Eukaryota; kingdom Viridiplantae; phylum Streptophyta; class Magnoliopsida; order Geraniales; family Geraniaceae; genus Geranium; species Geranium rotundifolium. Next base: position 389,082 of record OY987319.1, read on the forward strand.
TTATAAGCAGAACGCCGAGAGTAAAGAACGAGATCAGAAGTTGGTAAGAACAAGATATATTTTTGATGATGCTAAGCAAGAATATGAATAAATATGTTATTATGGTTTTTGTCTTCAGATAGCACAGATAATCTATATTTTTGATGATGTTAACAGGTATACAAATAAATACTTATAGTTATTATGATTTTTGTGTTCAGATAGAGCAGATAAGCGAGATGGAAAACATTCTCAAGGTTAGCTCTTCAAGTAGGTTCACTTTCCTCGTTCCCGCGCTCTCATTTACATAGCTCATTTGATATACGTGTGTTAATCAATCAACCAGGGAACTCATAGCAAGGCGCGCGACAAGATGCTGGTAAGCAATAACATTTTTCAACCTTCCATTTCTAGAAACCATTTATAATATCATTTTCTGTATCTCCCAATCAGATGGAGCAGATTAGATCACTTAGAAGCACTCTCAATGAGACTTCTTCTACAATGAGTTCCTCTGAGGTTGTTGTATTAGGCGACAGTGAGGTCGAAACACGCCCTTCTAAGATTAGAGCTAGAAGAGCCCCGGGGGTTCTTGAGGAATCGCCTGTGAAAACCAGACTCCGGTCTCAGGGAGGTCAGCCTGATTAGGTGAGAACCTAGACTTTTATAAGGGTCAATTGCAAAGAGTAGCTTTGAACTATTCAATTTTTGCAATAAGCGGTTATGAACTTTATTGCAAAAAGTATTTGTGAACTTATCATTTTTTCGCAATATGTGTAATTTTATCCAAAAATGATGAAAATGGCCCTGATTTTTTTAAAATAAAAATATTAATTTTTTCCAACTTCAGCTCACTTATTTTTCTCTTCTCCAATCGGCGAGTTGGTCCGACTCCCTCTTTTCATCGTCGTATCATCAAGCCGCGAACATTTATATTTGGTCGAAGAAGAGGAAAACCGACATTTGTTTTAATATTTAAAGAAATCATTTCAGCTGTATTTTCATCATTTTTGGACAAAATTACACTTATAAAAATTGGTAAGTTCACCTCCACTTCTTGCAAAAATTGAGTAGTTTAATGCCTGCCTTTTGCAAATCTTCCTTTTTGAAACATGAGTCCATTAATTGCTAAAGGTGTTAACTTCCTTTTCTGGGTTCTGCAGATTTTGGTTCTGTACTGACTGATAGTTTGTGTCTTTATAGGCTCAATTCACTTGTTGATAGCACAAAGTTGCAGTTTTTGGTGAAGACTGAAAGATGGCAGATTTTGTTCTTCTTCCATTTCACCTTTTCTACCATCACTACATTGGAATGTCCAAAAACATAATTTCAGATAATTATTTGGTCCTGATTATTTTTTTTGCTGTTCTTTATTGTTAATATATAATGGCCACGTGTTTTTTTGCGGTGTTTTAAGACTCGAGAGAGCCTGATGAAGCCGAGTTGACTAAGTGTTGGATTCAATTTTAGAACTCGTTCTTGGTAGTTCAGTTTTATCAATTTTTATTTATTTATGTATTTCATGTATAGAATGGGTGTTGTCGATTATTCTCGTCTTGTCGAGTTTTCCTCGATTCCAAGCTTTAGAATTTTGGCATAAAACTTAATTAATGTTAACATCATTAAATATGACAGGTCGTATACTGTCAACTATGTAGACATAATTGCACGAATTGAGTTGAAACTATGTTCTTAAAAAATGTTAGGTGCTAATCGGACAATTAGTATCTTATGAGAATTAATGAGGAATTAATCAAAAATAAATCGGATTGAAGACGTTAAGGACTAAACGAAGTCGGAGTTTTCAAAACACAAAACCATGGTATTTGTTTTGGAACGGACACTTTATTTTGCACCATATTAAATTGCAAAACTGGGAAATGTATTAACAATTAATAAATAATACGCAAAACACCGAACGACGTCGTTTAAAGATATGGTGGGCTCTCTTTCCTGTTCGAGCCAATGGTATATATAAGAAGCAAAAAATCAGTCAAAATTAAATTTGACATTGGGTGGATCTTTATGTTTCTCTGTACGTCGCGAAGCCACACAATACGCCGCCGTTTTGCTCTCTCTCCATCTCTCTCTCGCTCGCTCGCTCGCGCTAAGGTTTCTGCGCCGTCGCGGTCTTCGTCTTCCTCAGAACCGCGATTCGAGCTCTTCGCAGAGCGAGAGAAACTCATCAGCTCCATCGAACAGCTCTCCTGCAAGCCCTAGCTAGGCACGAACCCGGAAAAGGTAAGGACCAGAAAATGGAGCTAGGGTTTTGCGATTTGGGGGTTTAGGGTTGGCTCAAATAATCTTCCATGCAGGTATCGAGAGGAGGGCCAGAAGCCTCCGAGAATCACCATGGATGGAGGAGGTTTTGCAGATTACGATTACAACGAAACTCAACAGCACCACAATCACCAGTACGAAGATTATTCGGAGTTCGGGGTCGAGAACAATGCGAATGTAGATAGTCAAAACTCGAATCCTCGTGATTCGTCCGCAGGGTTAGTTTGTGAAGGCCTTAGGGTTTTGATTTTGTAATTGTTAGTTCCTTAGATTTAGATTTTTTAGTCGTAGTGGCTCTGGCAATTTTTTTTATGATATGTGGTTTTGGTTTTTGTTGTTCTTGTGTGGTAGAAAGCTCTTCGTAGGAGGAGTACCTTGGGAGACATCTGAAGGTACGTTTAAGATACATTGTAGTTAGTATGTGGTAAAAAATTCATCTTAAATGATTTTGGAATTTGGAACAATTTTTTAATCCCTGTGATGTATCGAAATATGTTGAATGTAGTTGTGACTGTTGGAATGTAGCATGTGAATAATGTTACTATAATTATTGATTGTGTTGGGCATGTGAATCGATTTGCACCTAGCTGTGGCTATGGGAATATGGTATTTGAATTATGTTACTGTAATTATTGTTTGTTTGTGACGAGGTTCATGAAGACACTATTTTTATGTGGTTGCGGTAGTGTATGTAGCTATTCAATGTTAAGCTTCAAATTAGGCTGCAGGGTCATAAATTGTGTTACTATAATTATTGATTGTGTTGGATGCATGAATTGAGTGCGACGTAGTTCTGGCTATTGGAATGTATTATGTGAATAATGTTACTATAATTATTGATTGCGACGAGGTTCATAAAGACACTGTTTTTATGCGGTTGTGGCAGTGTGTGTATCTATTCAATGTTCATGTTCGATTCAGGATCCAGGGTCATAAATTATGTTTGTCAACTCCCCGTGAGGTTTTGTGTTTATTCAAGTCTATACGACAATGACTTCCCCTTTTCTGGTTTTGTTATTTCTCAATGAGCCAGCTTCCTTGAATCATAATGTTGAACGTAGTTGTGACTGTTGGAATGTAGTATATGCAGCGATTGTGACGTAGTTGTGACTATTGGAATATAGTGTTTCAATGATGTTACTATGATTATTGATTTTGTTGGATATATGTATCGATTATGATGAGGTTCATAAAGACACCATTTTTATGAACTGTTCAAGTTCCATTTAGGCTCTAGGGTCATAAATTATGTGTATCAACTCGTCACAAAGTTTTAAGGTGTTTAGTCAAACCTACATACGGCAATTGCGTTCTTTTCCTGCCTTTATTATTTCTCAGTGACCCAGCATTCATGTATTGCTTGAAGTGGATAAAATATGTTGTTTTGGCATTGTCTATATCAGATGGCTTTGTAAAAAATATAATTTATTTTGTACTGTGATATGTGACTTGTACAAGACTATACAATGTTTAAATGGATGGTGGAACCAGTTGAGCATCTTATTGCTTTCTGCATTTTTTTCTTTGGATTTGCTTGTTTCATTATACCATGAATTATGGAATTCATTCTTACGATCGTTCATTTCTTTTGGGTTACAGAAGCTTTTAGTAGTTACTTCAGTGAGTATGGAGAAATTACAGATTCTGTGTTGATGCGAGATAAGCATACTGGAAGGCCTAGGGGTTTTGGGTTTGTAACCTTTGCCGACTCATCTGTTGCCGACAAGGTTTTAGAGAAGGACCATGTCATCGATGGGAGAACGGTAACTTTCACAATTTGGATCATTGATAACGAAATGTTTGTACACGTGCTGTGCTTTTAACATGCATTGTCATTTCAGGTTGAAGTGAAGAGGACGGTTCCCAGGGAGGATATGGGGTCTAGACCGATGTCAAAAACAAAGAAGATTTTTGTTGGTGGAATACCTCCTTCTTTGACTGAAGGTTTGACTGTTACCCTTTATAATTGGCTGTTCCTTTTCTCTTTTTTTTCCTTCCCAATTCATATTTTTGAACAGTATGTTTACTGTTTGATTTTGCAGATAACTTAAAGGAGTACTTTGAGGCGTATGGGAGCATTCTTGAGCAGCAGATTATGCTGGATCGCACCACCGGGAGGTCTAGGGGGTTTGGATTCGTCACTTTTGAGAGTGAAGAATCCGTCGAGAAGATTTTCTCAGACGGTGAAAAACACGAGCTCGGTGGTAGGCAGGTACGTCCTTTACTTTGGGAAAATTGCAAAAAGTAGCTGTGAACTATTCAATTTTTTTTGCAAAAAGTCGCCGTGAACTTTCTTTATTACAAAAACTAGCTGCAAAGTTACCATTTTTTCGCAAAATAGGTAATTTTGTCCAAAAATAACGAAAACACCCCTTGAGTTATTTTTTAATTTTTTTCCAAACTTGAGCTTGTCGATTTTCCTCATCTTTGACCGAATATCACTGGCCGCGGCTTAATAACAAGATGATGAAAAGGGGGAGTTGGTCCAACTCGATGACTGGAGAATTGAAAATCAAGCATTATATTTTAAAAAAAATTCAGGGTTATTTTCATAATTTTCAGACAAAATTACACATTTTGCAAAAATTGAATTGTTGACCGCAACTTTTTTTGCAAGAGTCGCCTGCCTCCCCTCAGCTGTTTGCCCTTTCGGAACTAACCCACGCTTCTATGGCAAACTTAGGTTGAAATAAAGAGGGCCGAACCAAAGAGAGCCGGCGGGGACTACACCAACACCGGCGGCGGAAAGTCTCACGGCGCCTTTGGCAGCGACAGAGGCGGCGGGTATGGTGGTAATAGGTATTCGGGTCGATACAACGGAGGCGACATGAACAGAGGCTATGGCGGCGGTTACGGCGATTATGGCGGCTATGGAGGTTATGGGGGAGGCTACGGTGCAACCCCAGCCGGTTTCTACGGCGGTTACGGTGGATATGGGTACGGTTTCGTCGCCCCCATGTACGGTGGGTACGGGGCCGCCGGCTACGCCAACCCTAGCGCCTACATGGGCGCTGCCGCCGCCGATGGCTATAGTAGCGGTAAAGGATTTGGAGGCGGCAATGCCGCTGCTGGTCATGGAAATAGCAGCAAAGGAGGAGGATACGGAAGCGAAGACGGCTATAACAGCAGCGGCGGTAAAGGAGGGTTCGGGAGCAGTAGCTCCGGTGGTTATGGCAAAGGGCACGACGGCCCTGCCACCGGAAGGCACGACGGCCATGCCACCGGAAGGTACCATCCTTATAATCGCCGGTGAAATGAAATTTTTTCGTCAGGCCTTTAGATCAGTTTGTGTTTTTGAACTTCAGAGATTTTATATATTTTTGTTGGTGTTTCTGTTATGTGTTTTGTAACATTCATTGGTTATATAACTTGTGAATGGTTAGTTTGATCGAGGAAACATTTCAGTAGTTTTGATCAGAAGTCGGGTATTTAACGAATCGAGCTTATTTATATTTCTTTGTATATATAGCATCTAGGTATATATCTTTTCCGGCAGTTATTATTGTTTTTGGTTACATATAATGGAAGTTTTGTAAAATATTTTACAGGACTAATTGTTCATAAATCAGCTCATAAGCAATTGCAGCGAGAAGCAAAATAGTAGAATTTGCACCTCCTAGAGTGAAAGTTAATTGAAGATTTTAGGGATTTTATTTGTTTTCAAATTCTTGATCATGGTAAAATTATCATATAGTTTATTTCAAATTTAAATTAAATGTTTCATGATCACAATTTTTTAAAATAAAATGATAGATGATTGTCATTTCAATGATTTGTGATAATATCTAAATTTTTAATTATCTAAATATTAGATATGATTGCTCGTTCTGGATCTCGGATCAACCAAAATTAATATTATTCTATAAAAAACACTTGATTTATTAAGGAAAATCGTAAAATTAATATAATGTATTAGCTGACATTTATAAATTATAATTAAATTTATTTGTGATCGTTGATTCTTCAAATTTATTACTTTTAAATCGTTCATTTCAGATCGATCGACCAAAATTAATTTTATTTTTTTAAAACAATGATCGATTTTCTGACGAAAAGTATAAAATTAAGCTAGCTGCCATTTATAAAATTACAGTGAAATTTATCATGATAATTAATTCTTCAAATTGATTGCTCTTAATGGTAGTAAAAGCTTAGCAAAATAGGTCTAGATTTTTTTTATTATGTAACAATTAGGTCCAAAATCATTTTTAAAACTTAAATATGTTCCTCTATTGGCAGATATGTTATCGAATATACCTGAAGCGCAGTATATTTTCCGTGTAATCACACGCGCGAAGCCGCGCGTGTGTTAACTGTAACAACCTGACTATATAAAGACCAGAGTGAAACACGAGAAAATGCACAGAGAGTAAAGCCGTCATCAACAGTCTGTATTATCTCGATTTTCCCTCGTTTTCTAGGGCTTTTCCTTGCACTTTCTCGCTTCCCAAACACCAGCTCCGACGAGAGACAGCTTCGACATGGCCGATCGCGAGTCCGACCTTCCCGCCGCCGCCGCCGGTATATGATTTCGTGAACCCTGCGCGTTTTCTTCAATGTTTCAACCTTTTTTCTGAATGTTTATGTGTTTTGTGTATGATTTTAGGTGTATATGTGATTTTGATATGGTTATGGCGTTGTTTGTTTGAAAATCGAAGCTGTTTGTTTGATCTCTTCCATTTGCTGGAATCTAATGCGAACCTGTTTGTTGTTTTGGTGATTTGTCAATGGACTTTTGTTAGTGATTGGAAGGTGTTTGTGGAATTGTGGACTGGAGAGTCAAATCTGTATCTGAAGAACGCTCAATTGAAGCCGTGTTGGAATATTTTTTTGTGTGGTTTTGTTAGTATGTGAAGCAATGATTGGATAGATGCGTAGCTGTGGTGGAAACTACTAAGCATTGATTTGACTGTGTGTGCAGTTCTTGATGATTGAGATTATAGGGAGTGATATTTAATGAAGACGTTCAGTTTGTTTGATTTGCTTGTATCAGATCTGAACCTGTTATGTATTTTTTTTTAAAAATTGACGAGTCTCTGAAATCTGAGATATAGAATTGCAGCATGAATAATCAAATATGTCTATTGATTCATTCACGTGCACAAATGATTTGACATTCTAGTTTGGTTGACAGCTGTTCAATGTTCTAGTTATTTTTCTTGTGTTTTGGTTAGTATGTGAAGCAAAAAGTGGATTGATGCATAGTTTGTGATGGAAACTACTAATCATTGATTTGATTGTGTTTGCTGATAAATTGTTGGAGTATTCTACAGTGGCATTTTATTGCTGTTGGTAGTTCTTGATGATGGAGATAATAGGGACTGACAGTTAATGAAGATGCTTTGTTTATTTCATTTGCTTGAATCAGATCTGAAGCTATGTATTTTTTTTATATTGACGAATTTCTGAAATGTGAGACGTAGAATTGCAGCATGAATAACGAATTTCTGAAATGTGTGCGCAAATGATTCTGTTTTGTTACTGAACTCAGAGTACTGACTTTGGTGTTTTATTTTTGGAAGCTCTGAGCCTGGAAGATCGCCAGGGTCTGGTTAATATTCTCAAGGTAAATTTTTCAACAAACAAGGTTCAGTTTTTAAAAAAAAATTATTTTGCTGCTGATTTTGTGTTGGGGTTTTGTATACCCAGAATAAGCTGCAGGGTTTGGGTGGAGAGAATATCTTGGAGTCACTATCTCCCAATGTCAGGAAGCGTGTTGAGTTTCTAAGAGAGATTCAGGTTTGTTTGAGTTATATGTTTGTCTTGCCGAGTTTATCATAATTATTCGTGCATTTGAATATTGTAGTATTTTTTTGGTAATATGAGGTATGAGTCATACCGCATGACACATTCATTGTAATTGAAATGCTATCACATTATGCTGTTAGGAATTGTCTTTGTGCTAACTGTTTGCTTCCATCACACGCGTATTGATGAAAACTTCCATTTATAATTTTGAGGCGATTGTTTGTGTGCTACCTAAGCAAATTGAAAGTATGGAATAGAATATATTGGTACCCAAATAAGAAAAAACTACTACATTCTATCTGAAATACCAGTCGATGTTTGGATGATTCATGGAAAATTAAGTGAGCCAGACTCTATCTTTGCGATCCTATGATTGTCCCTACTTAACATTTTTTAGTTTTGAGGAATATATGCCAACTTATAGGTTACTCCCAGAAACAAACATTTTGTGAACATCTTGGATGATTTTCATAGTGTGATCAATGTCTTGGTTACTTTTCTTGGAATTGCAGAGCCAGCATGATGAACTGGAGGCAAAGTTTTTTGAGGAGAGAGCAGCCTTGGAGGCCAAATACCAGAAGCTTTATGAGCCTCTTTATACAAAGGTTTGCTGAATATTGTCCCGGCTAACTTATTTATCCCATATGCTCAAGAAGCTGTTATTGATGCGTGTTCTATTCCAAAGATTTGCATATTAATTTTGGCATGACTAATTGTTATATTTCACGTGCAGAGGACTGATATCGTAACTGGCGTGGTTGAAGTAGATGGTGTTGTTCACGAGGCCGTGGTCGATAAAGAAGGTGAAGCGGGGAAAGGAGTGCCTGACTTTTGGCTCAATGCATTGAAGAACAATGAAATTTTAGCTGAAGAGGTAAGAATATGAAATAATCATTTCTCTCTCCATAAGTTCTGAAATCATGATCACCTATATTTCCTTGAGCAGATCAATGAGCGTGATGAAGGGGCTCTCAAGTATCTCAAAGATATCAAGTGGATTAAAATTGACGATCCCAAGGGTTTCAAATTAGAGTTTTACTTTGACCCTAATCCATACTTCAAGAACTCCATTCTGACAAAAACCTATCACATGCTTGATGAAGAGGATCCGATTCTGGAGAAGTCAATTGGGTAATCTGAAATATTGTGTTCAACTGCAATATATGGCTCTTGGTCACTCTTCCAATTTTCTAAATCCCATATACATCTGCAGGACAGAGATTGAATGGCTTCCAGGGAAAAGCTTGACCGAGAAGATACTGAGGAAGAAACCCAAAAAGGGATCCAAGAACACGAAGCCAATCACAAAAACTGAAGCTTGTGAGAGCTTTTTCAACTTCTTCACCCCTCCAGAGGTCCCAGATGACGATGACGAATTGGATGAAGATGCGGTGAGTGAAACTTTAATTTTCAATCATATCTAATATCGAATTGAAAGGAACGATCATATCTAATATTTAGATAATTGAAAAACTTTAAATTCGGTTTATCACAAATAATTTGGGTTATCAAACATTTGAAACAAAATACATGATAATTCTGTCATAAACCATCAAGCTAAAGAACAAAAATATAAAGCCTTACTATTTGCACCGTCTTGTTTCTGTATGACAGGCTGAAGAACTCCAAGAACTAATGGAACAAGATTATGATATTGGGTGAGCCCTCTATTTTATCTCAAGTGAAATAAAAACAAATTCTCTGCCATTTTTTATATATTACTTTTCATTAATGTCATGCTGCTTTGATTTTCCTTGTAGTTCAACTATTCGGAACAAGATCATCCCCCATGCAGTGTCGTGGTTTACCGGGGAAGCTGCTGAAGATGATGATGATGACTTTGAGATGGATGATGAAGAAGGTGAGGATGATGATGACGAGGACGATGAAGAGGACGACGATGAATATGAATCGGAGGATGAAGATGAAGGCAAAAAGGGGAAATGATAAAAAGGTGCCACCAAACTTCTTCATTTCTTACCGGTGAAATGGCAAAAAGGTGTTGTATACTATCATCACACTATCGCAAGAGGGTGCTGTGAACTTTGATTTCACCTTCTTGCAAGAGTTTGATAGTACACAAAACACATTTTTCACAAGTTCTTGTAACAGTCCGTATTAACGTTTTCTCCGGTTTTGTGAACTGCAGGAGGTTTGGAAGGTCTGAGGTGGAGGAGGCTTCATCAACAATAGTTTTTAAGGTTTCATACAACTTGTGTCCTTGATTTTTTGTGTCAGTTTTCTCATAGATTTTAGTTTCTTCGAGTTGAAAGTATTTTCAATTTACATTTCATTGAATTGGCTTGTGGGTTTCTCATGAACATCATTTATAAAGTTACATTCTTATAAATGTTTGGGTTTTTATATGGTTAAGTCAATCTCTTTAGTTATGTCAAGTGCCCATTTATCTCGTTTGCATATTCTTGTATGTACTGTGACATTGTTGAGTCTTTTCATTATTGTTATTATTTATTTAAGGATGGCATACGGGTGGGTCTCGATTTTAGGTTTGTCGGATCGAGAATATTGGGTCTCGAGTTTAGGAATTCTTGTTTTTGTATAGATAGCTACCACGACAGACATCCTTCTCCCAGTGGGTTGATGGGTGAGTTCAGATGAATTTAGTGATTTTCATTTTTTATTTTGTCGGATTGAAAATACTGGGTCTTGAGTTTGGGTTAGTTGGATTGAAAATATTGATTTATAGTTTTGGAATTTTTGTTTGGTATCGATAGCCACCACGACGGTTGTTCTTGTCTCGGTGGATTAACGGGTGGGTTTAGATGGATTTAGTGATTTTCATTTTGTCATATTGAGAATGATGGGTCTCGAGTTTGATATAATTTTTTGCTAGTGCTCCAAAAAACGTGAGACTAATCGAACAAACAACATTTGAGGATTAATCAAATATGAAGAAAAGCTCAATGATTGATCGTTTTACTGAGGCTGAGGATACATAATTATACCCAACTACATTCGACTAAATAAGCAATAACATATTCTGCACTAACTTAACTCCTAGTTAATGCCTAATACACGCAACAGTCAAAACAAAGAAATAAATATGAATCAGATTTAATTTCTATCTGATTTCTACAACAAGTGGAAAATTGAAACGTGTTCCTCTCAGTGGCGTTTATGTGTTCAACCGATTTGAGCAGTCTTCATGGTCCAAGCAGTGAAACTTGTGATGTTGACATTGGTTGTTCCATTGTTGAAAGCATACAAATGAGCATCTCCGAAAGTAGCCAATGTTGGGTACACTCTTGCCGTGATGCAATTCTTGCCTCCAGCTCCAAAGCTCTCCACCACTGAGTGGTCTATCTGTTGGACCAAACACAAACCCACATTCACTCAGACCAGAACATCAAATGTACTCAAGTGTGAAGAATTAAGGATGACACAACAATTCGTGTACTCGAAAAGAGTTTCTCCTGATCCCAACCGGGTCGGGTTGGAAAATTTTCGAGACTTAGATTGAGAAGTACGAAAATTTCCCCTGCCCGATCAGGTAGGTCGGAAAAATTTCAAGATTTTAGCCTTGAAATTTTCTCAAATTATTTACCAGCTTGATCTTTCAGGTGAGCTGGACTTCTGATAAATGTACATGTAGTGAGGCCGGAGTGCCTAGAAGTAGCCGAACTGAAGAGAACTGAACTGGTTCGGTCCAAAACTTAACTGGAACTCTATCAGTTCCCGTTTCAATTCATAAAATAAGAACCGATAAAAAATCGAGCCTAAAACCGATTGATTTTGATGTGACTCATTTTAAGTCACCGGTCCTTATTAATCGAGCCTATAAATAATGAATCAATAAAAATAAGTCAAAATTGATCCAAAATATAAGGATTTCATGAAAATTAGTTGAAAGAAAGTTGTAGCGAAAACCGATAAATCAAATAATAAGTCAAAACGGTCTAAAACATGAGAATTTCATTTTATAATAAACCAAACCAAACAAAAAATCGACATGTTCAAAACATAATCGAACCAAATTTTATCGATTTGATTTTAATTAATAGATTCTACCGAAACCGAATAGTGAACAACCATTGAAAAGAGACCGACTCACCAGACTTCTGAGCGACAGCTTCTCTTCAACTGGGTCCACATCCACAAATGTCCCATAAGAGGCCAAATCATTTTTAACATTCAAAGAAGACCTACATCAAAAACACCAATGAGCACCACAAAACTAGACCAGAAACTTGATACTTGCAATCCAAGTAAGAGAGACCAACACTGACCTGCTTTGGTCACTGCACATGAGCACAACATATTTGGTTGGGGCTTTGAATATTCTGAAGAAAACTGCAGTTTGCTCCTTGAGCCCATCTGAGGCCAAAACCAGAAGCCCAAAAGGCCCAACTCCTCCTCTCACTGAAGCTCCCTTATGTGTACAGAGCACATGTGCATTTGTCCAACTTGGGTCCATCTTTTCTGCTTTCTCCAACTCACTCACTTCAAATGTTATCTCCACATCAGCCTACAAAAAAAAAAAAAACTTACATTGACAGTAAAATTTGTATGGTCTTCAAGACATTATGTGAACTAATCAAACTAAAGAATTAACCAGGGGTTTGGATTGTCAAGGGACTATTACAAATGGGTTCATGGTTGATTCAGTGATCTATGTCTCATATTCTATTAGATAAAAATATTAAACTTTTATCAGATTCGAGATATTTTGCTCCTTCAGAATATGACAATGAGACATGTTTGGAATAGAGTTATTGATTCCATCCTCTACCATTTTAGATTTAGGATATTAAATCTCCGTCGGGCTTTAAATATTTTGACATCTTATCATATGCATACATTACTGATCAAATTTTGCAATTATTCTTAAATTTTGTAGTCAAAAGGGGATGACTCACTTGTGAAGCAGTGACACCAGAAACTTTAAGAACTGAACCACCCAAGAGCTCTTTGCTTGGGACATTAACTTCGTTCTCTCTGAGCCTCTCAATCTCCTTAACTGGCCATTGCACCAATTGCCTCCCATTTTTGTCTAACAAAATAGTTCTAGGAACCGCCTGCAAAATCCAAAAATAAAGCACCCCAAAATAAGGACCACCCACACGTTGCTAGGACTGCAAAAAGATAATCAAACCGATTTGAAAATAACCAAAGCAAATAGATCCAATTTGATTTGGTTCAAAATCAAACCAAGTTCGATTAATCTAGTTTTAATTTATAAAATAAGAACTGATAAAAACCGAACTGAACCAAAAATCAATCAATTCAGACACACGACTCATTTTTAGTCATCGATCTTTATTATTTGGGCCGAACAATATTGTTCCAACAAAAATAAGTCAAAACATGCTCAAAATGTGAGAGTTTTATGAAAATCAGTTCGAAAAAAATCCAACAAAAAATTGGCAAGTCAGAATTTTCATAAATCTTGATTTATAAGAAACCGAACTAAAAACCGACATGTTTAAAACCAAACTTAATTCTATCGATTCGATACAAAACTGAACCTTGAACAGCCTTACAAGTAGTAGTGTTTATCAAGTCGGGTCTAGCCATGCCCAACCTTTTCCAGACCCGCCCGAGACAAGTCGGGTCTGGATGATCATGACCCGTGACCCACCCATTTTGTCTTATGTCAAGCAACGGGTCAACACCCGATCGGGTCATTGGATCGAACTAAAACCCAACGGGTCATATAAAAATTTTTAGAGTCACGTGTTGTAGGAAAGTAATTAGTAACAAGTACGAGGTCGTTGGTTTCGAGTCGATTACCTGAATCCCTGACCACCCCTTCTTCACATCCTCCTCCACAGTAGACGACTCATTAACCCAACCCCACAACACCCTCCTCCTCTTCTCGCCGTCATAAAAACTCTTGGAAGCATAGAACTTCCCATAATCAAATCTCAGCCCCTCATCGCTCTCCACCGACCCCTCGTCAGGCACGTACCTGTCCCTCGCCACGTCATACCTCCCGACAGTGTACACGTCATGCCTCGTCACATCCAAGCTCACCTTCAACACGTGCTTCAACCCCGGGCCCACCTCTGACGTGTCGACACCATAACTCCCCGTCCGAGACACAGGGAAAAAATCAGGACACTCCCACATCCCAGTCCCTCTCTTGGACCGTAGCGGTCGGGTTGACTTCTTCCACCTCAAAAAGTCAGCGCTCGTGTACATGACCACGACGCCGCGTTGGTGCCTCTTGCTCCCGACGGCGACCCTCCACCGCCCGTCGCGGCCGAGCCAGGCCGTCGAGGGGTCCCGGAACGCGGTGGCGTTGACCCTGTTCTTGGCCGTCGGCGACATCAGGGGGTTTTCGCTGGACTTGGTCCAGCGTACGAGGAACGGGTCGGAGAGGTTTTCGGGGAAGGCGAGGTTCTGGACCTGGGAGTCGTGGCGGTCGACGCCGGTGTAGAGGATCGCGGGTTTGTCGCCGGGGAGGATGGTGGCGGCGCCGGACCAGCAGCCGTTGACGTCGGAGGTGGGGTCGGAGGGTACGAGGGCGGGGGCGTGTGGGGCCCAGTTGACGAGGTCGCGGGAGGTGGAGTGGGCCCACACTATGTTGCCCCAGACCACTCCTTTGGGGTTGTACTGATAGAACAAGTGGTAGATTCCTTTGTAAACCATTGGTGCTACAAAATAAAAATAAAAATTCGTGTCCATGAATTGTTTGGATAATTATGATCATTCACAATATTGAAACCAATTAGTAATAGAGTTTGTAGATTGTGTTGCATTTTGATATGTTTTAGATATCCAATCTATTATATCACTGGTAATACGATCAGAGAATTACGTCATCGATGTGCTTCACTCAAGACCTCACAAAGTGCTAATTAGTGTGAACTCCAGTGTGGTGCGGTTAAAAATGAAACCGACTGCAAATCGTTTCGATCTTTAAAAATTGAACGACCCTTAAAAAAAATCAATTTGAATAAAACACCCGATCAATTTAGAGACGTGACTCGTTTCAGGTCACCTAAATTCCTCAATAAGCTAAAATTTTAGTCAAAAAGACGTATGTCAGGAGAAAATACATGAAAAACAGTTAAGTTAAAACCGAATAAGAAACATAGCAAAACTGCAGTCCGCTAGTTTAGTTCCAGTTTTGATTTTTTTGTAAAACCAACGAGATCAGTTCGATTTAATTTTTAGACCGGTTTGCTTTAAAATCGAACCGTAAACACTCCTGCTCCATACTCGTGACTTGACAGAGACAGACTACTTTTTATCACTAAATTTGTATTAGAATCAAGAAATACAACAATATATAAAGAGAAGGAAAAAGGTTGAGAACTAACCATTAGGATCTGCACATAACCATATTTGTTGGTTTCCATTACCAGAACAATGCCAATAACAAGAAAACAACAAGCAATATTATCAGAGAGTCTGAAACTATATATATCTGTATATATAATTATGTAATATAACCCAAAAACAAGAAAAATGAAAGTGTACCATTGATCCAATTCTTGAGGGGCTGGAAGTGATAACCAGTTCTGTAAGGTTGAGTTTTGTCCACTTCTGTGGGTTCAGAATTTTGAAGGAGGCTATAGACTTGGTGTGAAGCTTCAAGAACAACACCATGACAAAACAAAATAGAGAAGAAGATGAGCAAGTTTGTGGAGAAATTGCCCATTTTTGGCCCTTAATTATTATTTGGTGGTGAAAATGGGGATGAAGAGGCCACTCCAAGCCTCATAGCTATTTATAGCCAATTTTTGAGTGATCTAATTAATTAGTGTCTGTTTACACAACTTATCTTAATGGCCCCATACAGTATAGATATTTTTTAATTAATTAATTGTATCAAAATATTTTGTACATGTGTGGACTGTGGTACAACAGGACAAAGGATGGCAATTTTGTTGGATTTGTATTTACAATCCCTTGCAATTAAATATTATTTATTTTCCAAATGGATTTTTTAATTGGGAGTTTATATTGATTTGCATCTTTTTTCTGTGAGTTTATAAGGGGTAACTTGAGGTGACAAATAAGAGTTATGCTAGATGAATTTTAGATTATTTTTCTATTTTCACGTTTGATTTTGGTAAACTGATTATTATGTGTGTTCAAAATTGTGTTTGGTGACTCAGTTCACATTCTCTATGTTTGGTTCATTGTCTGGTGCTTCATATCTGATGTCGAATACGAAAAACTATTTCACACAAAAACTCTGATTATCTTCTTCTCATTCTAAAGTTTTCGACTGTGTGATCTAACGACTTCACTTTGTTGTTCTTCCTATCGATGTGTGTGTTCTCTACGAGTTCATCCTATCTCCTTCGTTCGTTCATTAAATATGTCACGCAAGTTTTAGATTATGTTGTGTGAGTGGGCGCGTATCAGAAAGATGACCAAAAAAATTGATTTCAATGCAGTGACTTCCATGCCACGACGCGGTTCCTTCTCAACCCTTCAAATCCAGTCACTTGCTCCAAGTTTATGCTACAAATCCTTCCTAAGATCTTGAAACCCTAGTTCGATCTCTAATTTTTCTTTTAAATATTATGACCTATTCCAGTCAGATCGATAATATCGTTTCTATCAAATTCAATTTTTTTTTATATTACATAATCAAATTGAGGTTTCTTATCTATAAATCCATTAATATATATTAAAAATTTCTACCGCTAATCAAGGAGCAATGCCTATTAATCATTTCTCAACTACTTAATGTAAATGCACATTAAATGATGATATAAAAAAAATACTTTTTATCATGAATTCTATAGGGTTGATGCATAGGATTGGTGAATTATGTTCTATAAAAGTCATCACATTTATTGGGAAATCAAAACAAGCTTGATAAAGACAATTTAAAAGTTATTATCACTTATCACAAGTCAATCACGAAGCCTCCTTCGAAATTGGGTTCTGAATTTTATTACAAGTGAAAAAAAGTCAAACACTGTGACCATACACAAACATTACTATAAATGAAAAGGTTAAAATCACTTGACAACGATGCCCTAAAAGTCAAACTTAATTGATTAGTTTTTAGAGTCCAAATGATAATAGTTGTGAATTCTATGATAATAAATAGTTGGTTGGTAATAAAATTTGCGATAGAATTGTAATTTCAGTTCTTAGGTTTGGGTTTTTATCATTAAAATATGAAATATCTATAATTATAACCTCTTTCCTAATTTATGGCCAACGTTTGATGCTTCTTAGGGGTTGGGTTTGTATTAAAGAGAACATAATTTAACAACTATATATTAAAACTCAAAATTAAATTGAATTTGAAATATTATAGTTGAATATTTTAGTTAAACATTAAATTAACTTACTTGTAATTGAGCATAAATATATATTTTTATTATTATTATGATAATACAATAGCGGGTAAATTCGATTCTCCCGTTAATTTTTAAATATTATTCAAATGAGGCATGCAATTAATTGCACTTCTGGTTGTAATGTGATTACTCATCGATCCCAGAAAAACAATTATATGATGTTGAGCATTGTCTTATATGTGATGGATGATTTAAATTTTATAACTGTGTACGTTTCAAATCATAGATTTTGTTTGAACTTGTTCGATTGTTAATTTAGTTGGTGGCCAGACGATAAAATTAAATAAATAGTATGAATTCGTTGACATATAAAATTATCTTATTATATGTATATTTATTTGATCATATTCATATTGATTATGTTACTGGTCGTGCCACTTTATAACACCGGGCAAGTAATTGATTTTGTTCATTTACAAAGTTATCAATATTTTATATTTTTATAATTATTTTCATAAAAACGAGAATGAATAAAATTAATATTTAACTTCTTAAACTCAACAAACATACCGTAATATAGTTTCTTTCCATTTTGGTTAATCTTTTAATATATTAAAGTTAAAAACATTCATTTATTTTATTTGACATGCGTTGATTTATATATAAACTACATTCGTAGAAAACTGACTTATTGTGCTTCTCATGAATCATGTGGGTTTTAAATTATATATTTTTTTTCATGTTGGTGGTGAGTCATAATTATCAGTTTTTGTTTATGTAATTAAATGTGTTTTTGTTTGCATGATCATGAATTTACGTCGCTGAAGCACATTAATTCTATACATCAGTATACGTTTTTTTTTGCTTAAGCGTGATGTGAAATGCAGAAATGGTCTCTATATAGACCAATATTCAATTCAATAAATTAAATGTCGCACGAGGCACATTAATTTTCTTTTTTTTCGATAAAACACGAGCCACATTAATTGAAGTTTATTGGTAGTCCGCAATAATAAATTAAATGGTCGTCGGCTATACAACATAAATAGTTTATTGGATCGAAAAGAAACGAATTGATTTGGTTCACAAAAATTAAACAAATTTAAAAGTTTATTAATTTAGTTTTAGTTTATGAAATGAGAATAAATAATAAATTAATCGATTTAAATACGTGGTTGGTCATAACTTTTTATTATTTGAATCTAAAAAATATTTGACAGATAAAATATAAGTCAATACCAACTTAAAATGTGAAATTTCATAAAAATCGGTTAGTGTAAAATCTCATATGTTAGAAAATAAAAAAAATCTTATTGATGATAATAGTGTATAGTTATCATTTTCTAATATGTTATCAGAGTTGGTTGGATTTGAATCGGTCATCCATGCATGTCATTCAATATGAGCCTGAGACATATGAAATAGAGGTCGTCCTGATTCCCTACTCGTTGTTTTCACTTGTTTTTCAATTTGAGACGAGAAGATGTTCTCGAGAGAATATCAGGAAGTGATCATAAAATCCATCCAGGAAGTTATTCATATTTATTCTCTGAGCTCTTTCTATCTTATGGGCGGTATTGTTGAAGACACTAAAAGGCTCTTAACTTGATCTTGGTGGACTAATTCGACGGGAGGGAAAAACATTATATGGAAGTGACGAGACGCTCTATGCTCTCATAGAGAATCCGATGGATTGGGCTTATTACGTTTTCGAGATTTCAATTTGGATTTTCTTAATAAACATAGATGTGGATTTATGATTTTTCCGGATGCTTTGGTGGATCTTACAGGCGATTGTAAATATTTATTGGTTAATTTGTGTAATTTTTTGGTGTACTTTGTTAGGCGACCATGTAACACAACATCATATTATTATAACAGTTCTTGACTGTGGATTTGATGGAGGCTCGTTGTTGCTTCTCAAGACAAACGTCTCTATAACATTTGGAGCAAACCTTTGTTGTTGAGCATATTTTAACAACTCAGTTAACAACAACTCAATTAGCCGATTCGAGCAATAAGGATTGATGGGTCTGCAAAATCGATCCATCCAGATCAGTTTTTGTTCTCTCAATTTTTTATTTTATATTATTTAATTTAATTTGACATACAAAATGGAATTGAAATCAATCTTGTTTAGCAGCCGAGAAACCCGAAGAAAATTAAAAGGAAAATCAGGAAAGCAAACGAGCTGTCTCAAACTTCTGTGAATCAAGCAATAAAACGAAAAACAAATAAAAGTTTTTGAAAAATTAAATCGACAGAAACCCCGACAAGAAATTTATGTCTTTCTTTTTTCGGCAACCAAACAGGTGGAGGAATAGAGGAGGTTGATTTGGTGACTAAAGATGGCTTTAGCCATAGATGTTCAAACCAAAAACGGACAAAGATGGGAGAAGGGTATTCCTGGTTTTTTTACAAAAAAGAACACTTATGTGCTTGTCACATGACCAAAAATTAACACCATTAAATCTAAGTGACACGTTACGAAGTTCAGGTGGTTTACAAGCCAAATTCATTCTCTGAGGTAGTTAAGTGAAAAACCGGTATATTACACTGTAGTTAAAGTGAAATTTTCCTTATATGATTTACAAATTACATTTATAAATTAATTATAAGCTCCAGGACACAGTACGAGCTGGGCCTTGTACTTGGGCGATGCACAAATGGGCCCAAATAAATTATCTTTACGGGCCGCTCTGTAAATTATTTGGGCCGTGGGCCGTACCCGAATATACAAATAAATAAATAAATAGTTTTGAGATGATACAGAAGATATTTTTGTACTGCCATTTGCGCGGGAAGCTGAGCAGTCAGTCACATCGTCTTCTTCTCCATCATCGCCTCCAAAAAAAAGCTCTGAACCAGCGAAGAACCAAAACCCTAACCTAGCCTCGCCTCAACTCTCCAGAAGCTTCGAATCTCGCCTGATAATGGACGATCCGTACGGCTCAATTTCTCTCTGCAAGATCTCGCGCTCTAAAAAGGACCTGCTCGTTCTCGGCGGCGCCGCCGTGTCTCCGCCGGATCTGGAGCCCTCCGCAGCTCTCGGCGTCGAAGACTCTCCGATCTTCGCGATCTCACCTTCCGATTCCCCAGATTCAGAGTCCTCGGATCTCAGGGTCGAAACCACTCCGATCGCCATGGTCTCGGCCTCCGATTCATCGGAATCGGAGTCCTCTGCGAGACCTTGGGTCCAGCCCGCTCCGATCTGCGTGGATCTCACTCTCGATGGAGGTGCCTCCGAGAGGCGGTGGATCACCTGGGACGAAGGAGGGAGCGTCGTTGTGGGTGCGAGCACACAGGAAGGTGCTACGTCGGTTTGGACCGATCTGCAGGAATTTGAGGAATTTCTGGCCTGGAGGAGAATGAAAATGTCGAATTCGGGACTCGAAGCTAGTGGCGCCGTTCGAATTGAGGAGCAGAGAGGCACAAACAGTACCAGCAAGTGTATTGGTGAGGTTGAAGCTGAAGGCTGCTGGTCTAATTGCTCCGCGCTCGACGGTCTAATCGCTGCTGTGGAAAGGCGAGAGACAGAGAATGCAAAGAACAGCCCGGGATCTAACGATCGAGATGTTTTGAAATCGAATGATTTGACTGAAGTTGAAAAGAGTAGGAACTTGGAGCACAATGAACCAAGGTGTTCTAATTCCAAGCAAAGACCCAAATCAGCTCGGGTCCTCCCCAAGTCAATGCGTGGAAACACGAAGGATTCTTCGGGTAATGAGACTGAAGAACCTGCTTTTGTTTTACATAGTTGTGGCATTTTGGCTTCAGTGAACTGTGAATGTTGCTCCTTTTTTGTTCTCTAGTTAGTTAGTTTGGAAGATGCAACTAAAATGAACATAGGGTTAATGATCTATCAGTCATTGACAATCACATTTTGTACATGAAATTGTGACTCAACGAACTCTTTTGTTCCAGGGGAGCTCTATCTTGCTCCAATGTGAAGCGTGATGATCTCATCTTATTTTGGTGCTGGCTTTTGGATCGGGTGGAAAATTCGTAGCCCCGAGAGAAACACTGAGACTTTTTGTGGTGCATAATCTCGGCTCCAAAGCATTTACATATACATTTGTAGATCAAGAGGTAGGGTTTGGGATATGCATTTCCACTAACTTCACTGATGTTTTCGTGATGGGGTTATGTATTCTTAGATTAAGTTCCAGGATTTGGCTGGACAGCATATCTCGGAGTATCTGCCTCCTCCACATGAAGAAGCGTGTTGCATTTCTAAGAGAGTTATAGGTTTGATTTCTACGCTTGCTTACCGAGTTTCTCGTTTTTAGTATTACATTTAGCATTGTGGTAGTAATTTGCTATTGATAAAAAGTCAGAAACATGGTAATTGTATAGTTACTCATTAAACGAAATGATATCGCATCATGCTGTTAGAAAATATCTTTTTGGCAATATGAATCTTGATCTTTATGTTTGTGCTGCATTTGGTGGAGAATTAGCTGAAGCCAGCAGCCTCCTGTTTTGGTAATGCCCAGTTTTGTTTGAGTTTTTAGTTCCATAACGACTTGAAAGTTAATCTGTTTTTACTTGCGTTGTCCGTATCAAGGATCTGAATGAGTTATTAATAGAGTTTCTCCTGAAAAATATTTGTAGATGGGCGAGGAACAGAAGCAGAAGCCGGAGGAGAGTGCGAACAAATGGTAAATCAGCACAGGTTTGTACTGTGACAGTGGCTTGACTTCCTTTGGACTCTATTCTGAATCAGTGAATGGAAAAGCCATGTTCATTCTTCGTCTCAAGTGATTGCAAAAATTCTTTTGGATGTTAATTATAATTGGGGCATGCAAATTTCACATTCAATTCTCTAATTTGTGATTTGAAGTACTTTTCCACCTATGGAATAGATTTTGCAGCTGTTTGTTTATTACAAATTTAGGGGTTTTGAGAGGAATCAGACACACTTAGTTTTGAGAGTTTGCCGCTCATGCTCAAATTTGACTCAACTCAATTCATTTTGTTTAATTTTCAATACAAATATTAATTAAATACACACTATAAATAAGCTGGTTTAGTTATTTTGATTTGATTTGACTCGTTTAATATCATAAAATTATTTTAAAAAATAATTATAAAATATTAAACGAATCTGTTGACTAAACTTTAGAGCTCTAGAGAGTCACATATTTTTGTGTCACTAAGGGCATCTCCAACCCTATATTCAAATATGCAAATTTTTGCATATTTGGAGACTATCTTCTCCAACGCAAGTATCCAAATATGCATCTTTGCTACAGTGAGTTTTCAAATTTGAATACACACTATTGCAATCTCCAAAAGTGAATAAATGAGTTTTAAGTGAAATGTTATTATTATTTTTATTTATGAGTGTAATAAATGAGTATTTAAATTTATTTTTATTCATGAGTGTAATTTATGTGTATTTTTTTAAAAAGAAATTAATTAATCTATTTAATTTGATTGTAAATTGAATATAAAAAAATTATTGTATTATAACTTCATTTGTAATTTATTTTGAAAAATATACTTTTCATTAGAATCGACGACAAACAATGATTTTAAATAAAGATTCGACAACAAACATAAATTTTCAATTATAATAATAAATAAACGAACACAATGATTTCTCTTATTCACTAAGAAGATCGAAATATTGACTAAAATTACTCGTTGGGACGAGTTTACTAACTCGTAGAATTAATTTTGTTTTATTCGATGTGTTATTTTTAATATTTTATTATATAAAATTTTGATTATTATATGCATTTATTTTTAGTAAATTAATGTATATATTTAAATAATTTATTAGAATTAGAATTATATAAATATAATATGTAAAATTATTAAATAATAAAAGTAATATTTGATGTTGACATATAGAGATAATTTTAGAAATTGAGTTGGAGAGAAATAAATATAGAGAGAGTAATAAATTTTGGATATATGGATATAGCATTGGAGATGACCTAAATCTACTTTTGTGTCATATATGTTACTGTTTGAAACTGTTACTCATAATATGTATGTTGTTTCATTCTTGCACACATCATTTTCTACTTTGTTTCATCATCCTAAATAATTTTCTATTTACAGCTATTAAAAATAACAGTAATGATCACAACAAGCACTCGCACATAACATAATAAATTGACCTAACGATAAGAGTGCATGTCACATGTGGATGTAAACAACACCATAATACACATGCATAACATGCGCTGGGCCCACCAAGTTGACGTGTCCACTCCAACTCCTACCTCTGGGTGTGGCCCACTTGGACCAACTGTGTTTAATCTATAAAGTTGACATGATATCAAACCATGTCCACACCACCGACACCGCACACATACATTAACCCACCAACCATACCAAGGTCGAGCATTTTGCGGGTACCTTGTCCATGTTCGAATGTGACCATTATATGTTATTCTATTTTAATTAAAGAAAATTACAAAACAACCCATATATTTTCTTTTTTTGCAAAAAATCTACATTTATTGCTTACTGAAATTCTTTTATTCCACCCTACACTTTTTAGTGCTCTAAAAATATAGGAGTTAGCTGAGCAGAGACAGCGTGTTAAGAACAACTGATTAAAAATTAATCAAACAAGACGAATATTTTTAGAACACTCATTTTTACACTTTTGCACGAAATCTTGATACACACTATTTCTTATTCTTATGAATTTCCTTTAGAAGGTGTACATAGATATTTTACAATAAACTCATACACTTGTGCTTCACTAATTTTCCTTCCAATTATAAAGTTTCTTGTGGAAAAATGGAATAAAATTTTAAAGTAAATGCTGAATAAATAGATGGAATAGATTCCAAACAATTATGTATTTTATATGATAAGTTTCCGTGACTACCACACAAAATCAAACATAAAATCCTCGCAAACTCCATTTACAACCACATCATCACCGAATATAAAAGAATATTATACGAAAAATGTAAACAATTCCGAAAGAAAATACACGTCACAAACCTGTCTGTTGAGTCCAACCCGTACGTACATCAGAAGGTCCACTTCCAGATCTTGATCCTCAGATCCACCTTGCACCTCGCGTTCGTCGTCGTCGCCGTCGCCGACGACGCCGTTTTGACCCTGATCCCTTCGCACGAAACCCTAATCCCGACCTTGGGGCTCGTGATCGCCCCCAATTTGACCTTCACCTTCGTCTCCAACTCGACCTTCAGCGGAGCTCCCGCTTTGCTCTTCAGATCCGATCTCAATTTCGCCGCCGACGAGGAATCCACCGATTTTCCGGCGCCGGAGACGGTCGATCTGAGGGTCGTGGTGTTCCTGGCGCGGTGGACGAACGCCGGGAACGATCCGTCCCCGACGGCGACCCCTCCGGCGAAGATCGACACGGAGATCGGGTCGTAGGCGTAGACGAGCTTCTTGTTAGGGTTTCGCGCGGTGATTGTGAAATTGAGCTTGGAATTGAGCAGGGGAGAGGTCGTGGAGGAGGTGAGGTTGAGGTATGAGACCCTGACGGAGTCGACGGAGAAGGAGGGGCGGTGGGGGCGGTAGAGGAGGTACACGGCGGCTCCGGCGGTGGCGGCGGCGAGGAGGAGGAAGAGGACGGCGAGGGTGAGCCACAGGCAGAGGCAGCAGCAGCAGCCGCGGCGGTGGCGCCGCGGCGGGCGCGGGCGGTAGGCGGGGCGGGACGCGCCGTAGAGCTGCGCCTTCGTCGCCGGGAACGGCGGGTTCGCGGCGGTTCCGCCGCCGTTGGCCGCGGCGGGTTTCGCGGAAGGGTACACTCTATCGGCCATGGCGCGTCAGAGAGAGAGAGAGAGAATCACGAAATTGGTGTGTTGTGAAATGGAAGGAGAGAGAGTGACAGTAACATTATAGCCTTCGTGCCTTCGTGCTTTATATGCGTATGTGTCTCTCACCTTCCGCGTTGGCGCGTAGATCACAGTGAACGCGTCGGTTTTTTTTTGTTGTTGAAATATTTGCGTATTTGAGTGATTGGCGCTTGAGTAAAATCAATGTTTCGTTTTAATTTTGGGAACAAATGTGGAAAAATTTATATATTGGGGTGGACACAGTTGTAATGTTGGATAATCCTTGGCCAAATTGATTTTATCCTCTATAGTCAAATGATCAAAATTAAATGATTTTGATAATCACTTGTAAACTAATAGTTTCATTCAAATTTTATGACATTTAATGTACGTTTTTTTTCAAAATTGGATAATGTATATTTTATGGGTAACTGCCCATATTAGTCATATATACACCTTATAAGCAGTCATAATTTACATTTAATTACCTACATGTCGTAACAAAATCTAAATCAAGTGATTAAAAAGTCTCAATTGTTAAGTCAATGTAGTTTAGTGCAAATCTTGACTGTATATATACACATATACACGTGCAATTATCCTTAATATATTTTCATTCGTAAGTAAAATTTAATCACAATTTTGATGAAGTTAGAAAATATAATATACATGTTTAAGTATAATTATAACATATATAATATAAATAAAGTGATCGTGATAAAACTACCATTGTTTATTTATCAATTATTTATTGTGTGGAAGATATCAATTATTTTTGAAAAACAACTATACACAAATTTTTAATTTTGTTCATGCCCAATTTTGCTTATCCTGTATTTAATTTATAAACTTCATTATTATGTTTATAAAATTAACAAATTATTAATGGCGGTTGAGTGAACGCGCCAAAATCGACGGTGGGAGATATATGGTGCCAAAAGTGTCAACGAACACCGACTGGTTCACTTGAACTAACTGTGGACCCTCTTAATTAGCTGGAACGTTGACACGTGTGACAGCTCTCTTCCATCTGGAGAAGCGGCCACACCGCAAGGAACTCGTGGCGCCACACAGGATCGTGGCCCTGAATTATAAACCGATAATAAAGAAAAGGAATCACCAAACAGCCAATCATTGACCAATTATAAGTCAATGATGAGCCACCGAATTGATTCCCTCGTTTCAATTTCTTTTATTTGGTATTTATTGTCCATTTATTGTCACAATCTACTCGTTACAAACCAATTGATCCTGATTATTTGGAACGGTTTTAGGTAATAAAATCGTGATTTATACTTGAATATCATCATTTATTGCACCAATTGAGAGAGTTTTAGAAAAAAAATCATGTGAAAGCTGTAAATTAATCGAGTTTTTAACAAGTAGTTTGAATTTGATTCGTTAAATATTTAATTTTGGGTTTGACAGAATTGATTTTTGATAATTCAAACTCCATATTAAAATTATTTAATGTTTAATTATATTTATAAATATATTTAAGCATTTGTAATCTAAATATATGAAAGCAATTATATATGTATATATATAGAAAGAATATTTGTACTGATAATTAGGACAAACCGAATCTAACTGTGCTCGAACTTATTTATTTCATTTCAAATTGAACCTGGTTTGAGTCAGGGACGAGGTTGACCCAAACATTTTTTTTCATAAACTGAGTCAAGCATTTCTAAATTGAGGCTCGATTTAGCTCATTTATCTCGTAACTGTTTAAGTAGGTAGAGAGTTTTATTCTGTTTGATTTGGGTTGAATTGATATAAACATGGCCCAAACTTCAAGCCCAAGCCCACTTCATAATAAATATCAACCTGGTTCTTAGTGGGTTGGGCCTTCCCTGCAAGTTTTGGGCCCACAAGAAGTAATTCTCACCTGCCTTACC
This sequence comes from Geranium rotundifolium, assembly GCA_963920655.1. Classification (NCBI taxonomy): domain Eukaryota; kingdom Viridiplantae; phylum Streptophyta; class Magnoliopsida; order Geraniales; family Geraniaceae; genus Geranium; species Geranium rotundifolium. The sequence continues at coordinate 416,001 of OY987319.1, forward strand.
CTTGGGTAGTGTAGACCTTAGACAGTCTAGGATACGGGCCCACTTGTCTAGAATTTTGGAGCAACATAGGTTTCTATTTTTGTAGCTCACATATAGGGATTTTGGTTCTCATAGGTTCCTCCTAAATGGGTTTCAGTTGTGATGACTTTGGGCCCAATAGGACCATATGGGGCAATATAGAATAATTTATTTGATTAAATTATTTTTAACTTGACCATATATTAGATCTTTTGATATCATGTGTTAAATGTTTAGGCAGAGTCTATTTAACGAAAAGAGTTTCAAAATTTTATACTGTCTTTAAAGTGAGATACAATAATATAAATTGTTATATTATATCAATAAATCATATCAATGAACTCGAAATGAAAATTACAAAACTCTACATGATACTATTCTTATTACGAGATAAATTATTTCAAATAAAACGTAATCCTAATACATTTCCAAATTCAATCCAACAATCATAAATAAAAATAACATAATCTATCCTGAATCTACTTCATTACTATGGTTGTTACAAACATATGAACAACTAATTTTTACTATACCATAATAACGAACATTAATAAAGAATAAGTACAACATAACATAAAACAAAAAAATATAAAGAGACTAAAATAGAATAGTAATATAACATAATAAGAGGATTGCTCGTGCAAAATCCTTTTTTTTTTTTGAAAAAGAGTGATCAATAATCTCGATCATTGTATTAACAAGGTATATACATGATATAGAATATAGAATTTTAATCTTCTTTGAATTTAAATAAAATTAATTCTATTAAGATAGACATTAAGTTAGGCTCATTACTATTAACCTATCTTTTTTGAAACTCTACGTGATGTTAAACGGGTCGAGCTGAACAACTTTGGAGAAATCATTAGCGAACGGTATTGCGTACTATCCATTATTGCTCGTAATCAAATGACTCACGAATTGACCATGTTTGCTTTCACTAACCGTAGCTAGTATTATAGTGAATGGTCTGTCCCACCATCTGTAGCTACAGCTGTCCGATTTAATGCCGGGTTAGTTGCTATTTAATTAATAAAATTCGCTTTTACCTTTAAAAATAAAATAAATAATCTTGTTAATAAGACTAATAGGTGGTGTATTAGGATTTCTTATTAACAAGACTATTAGGATTTCTTAATGTCTTTATAAATAAAGGCTTCTGTACTTCACAGCAACATTATTGATAGTACTCACTCGAGCAACAACGAGGTCGGGATCCTGAACGCGCTGACGCTCCTTCTGTCGATCCCGATCCTGTTGGTGGGCCTGGAGCCGAGCGAGGAGGCGAGGTCCGAGTGCGCGCGCCTCCTCCAGACGGCCACCATCTACCCGGGAGCGTTCCTCGCGGCGTTCTCGGCCGCGGGGATCATCGGGGCGTGCTTCCGCCGCCTGACGTGGCTGATGTGGGCGTACCTCGTCGTCGCGTTCCTCCTCATCGCCCTCCTCTCCGTCTTCACCGTCTCCGCCTTCGTCGTCACCAACGAAGGCGCGGGCGAGGCGCTCCCGGGAACTACTCCGGCTGGCTCCAGAAGAGGGCCGCCGGCGACAGGAATTGGAGCAAGATCAGAGGTTGTCTCGTCGCCTCCGAGGTTTGTTCACTCTTGTCCACCGACGACTCGGTCGGCAATTTCAACTCTCGAAACCTCTCCTCCTTTCAGGTACGTTCCAATATATAATATTGATGATGATCACTCTCAAATTTGTTATTTCAAATTTTGCACTTTGAGCTACGGGTTTTTACGGTTCGGTTTTTGAACCGAACCGACCAAAACCGAACCGAACCGGTTCGGTTCTTGAAGAAATCAAACCGAAACCGAACAGAAAAAATTTGGTCGATTTGTCAAACCGAACCGACCAGTTCGGTCGGTTTTTGGTTTGAACTGAATTGAACCGAAAATTAGCCACAAAACTAAAAAAATTCATAAATCAAGCAAAAAATGATTAGATTTCGATCGGTCTTTAGAGGAATTATGTATAATAATTTTACACGAACTAAAATAAAAAATTAATAAAGCCTAAAAAGAAAAATTCAATTGATAAACATCATAAATTGTAGCATAAACTTGAGAATTTATTATAATTTGAACCGGAGTCGGTCGGTTCGGTTTTTGATCGATTTTGGTTGATAGAACCAAAACCGAACCGACCAAGAGCAAAATCGACCAGAACCGAACCGACCAAAACCAACCATTTTTCGGTCGGTTCGGTTTTTTTTAATACCCCTACTTTGAGCCCTTATATTTGTTTAATATGTTTATAAGGTGACTTACTTTGGTAGTGTATACGTGCTTGCATGCCTCGCAACTTTATGCAATTTTAGAAACCGTGAATTTATTTTTTTTAAAAGTTTAAATTATAACGTACGAGTGTCGATTTGAAATTAAGGTAATTTATAACATGAGCATGTTATAAACGTATATGTGGAATTTTGCAGTTTGGATGCTGCAAGCCTTTGAACGACTGCAGGTTCACCTACGTGAAACCTACGAACTGGAGCAAAACTGGGGGGAATTACACGAACCCCGACTGTAACAAGTGGGACAACGATCCGGCTACGCTGTGCTTTGACTGCGAGTCGTGCAAGGCGGGAGTGGCCGACGGCATCAAGAGCGGGTGGAAGAGGGTGGAGTTCGTCAACTTCGAATTTCTCGTCTTCCTCATTATCGTCTACTCCATCGGCTGCCGCGACTTCAGAAACAATAGGAAGGACAATTCACCGAATGGACATAAATTGGTGGATTCACATTTAGCTTTGGTATATATATATAGTTAATTTGTGCATTCCATATGTAACATTTATACGATCTACATATTTGAGTTTTTGGATTTTGAAAAATCATATAATTTTTGTTCAAGTTCAACTCGGTTCACACCCTATATTGAATCTCAGGGGCTGTTATAATATTATAGGAAAAACTATACATAATCACACTCAACTGAAGTCAAAAGACACAACATAAATCTCCTCATCTTTCAAACTACTGGACACATGACTACACTCAGATATTGAAAATTGACACTCAGCACCTACCGTTAAATTTTTTGATGGAATCTGTTAAAATTTTAAGTAGAAAGACGACGGGCTCCGGCGAGGAGCCGAGGACGACCAGAGAAGTCGGTCGGAGGTCGGCGAAACTTGAGCCACGGTCATCAGAAAAACAATCAAAATTCTCGTAATGACGCGGTTTTGAAAATTTGAAATTTGACTAAGAGTATTTTCGTCTTTTTATTTAAAATTTTGACAGTTTCCATCCAAAATTTTGACGGTAGGTGCTAAGTTTCAATTTTCAATCTCTTAGCTTAGCTAGGATTCCAACTTAAAATATGAGTATATGTATATATTTTTTAACTTTAGTTGAGCGTCACTATATATAACTTTTCTTATATTATAATATTAAGGTTAAAGGTTCATTGTATTTCAGCTATTTACTTTCTTAGTTCAGTGACTTATATATTTGTTAATATTAGTTTAAACCATAAAGATTGATTTTCATATAAATAAAATAACCCTCTATAATATAAAATAAGAAATAAAATATAAGGGCAATTAATTACAAATAATGTGAATGTAATTAGGAGAGTGGATAAGTATAAGCCAATTCACCGACAGAATTTAGGAAGGTTTCATTAATGGAGTGAGGTGGTCCATGATTGACTCATCACCATTGTTGTCATTATTTGCAGACCTTCATGTACAAAAACAACTACCAAACCTACCTCACCACCATGTCCAATATTTATTAACACACTAGCTAGCTTCACATCTTTATATTGATTGGGCTCATCATGATTTTGGAATCTTGATATTGATCTATATATATACTTTGTCCTAGATATTGTGTCCAAATACCATATTGTTCTAAGAAAATCCCCATTTAACTAAGTAATTATATATGGACCAATCATTTTTTTAGCTCTATCACTAGTTATTTTAATTGATTTTATAAAATACAAAAATAATATATTTAAATTTTGAGTATTGGCACAGTAAGGTTTACTGGATATATAGTGGTTGGATTAATAGAATATAGACTTAAGATTAAACAAAATTAATCAAAATTATAATTTTGGGAATCTGTAATTTTGGGAATCTTGAATTTAATAAAAATTATAAATTTATTAACATGATTTTCACTTCAATTATCCTCTTTAAATCACTATGTTAAGACCAATTTAGCTGTGGTTGAATTTTTTTATGGTTATATATTTTTTTAAAAATTGTTCACAATAAGTTGAAAGGTGTCTTTTCTTATGCATTCATTAACTAATAATTAATTATTGTATCACCTTTAATTAACTACAAAAAAATTGAAAATAATATATTTTTTGTCCCTTTCAAAAAGAACAAAGATTTAATGTCTTCTTTTTCTTCTTCTGGTTTTTAAGTTGGTAATGGAGGTGAAGAACAAGCCATCTCTCTCTTCCATGTGATGTGGTCAGTCTGAAAATTCCTATTATAATGATAACTAACCAACATTAATGTCAATACTATAGTTAGAATCCACATAATATTCCATTAGAATATCATGAACCTATAGATCTTCTAAATTAACACTTGTGGTCACCATCATAGTGTAATTAAAGTCAATAATGCAATTGGAACAATGACAAGTATTCTTTTTAATGTTAAAAATAAATAAATGCAATTATTCAAATAATCAATACAGCAAGGAAATGAAAAAATCAATCACATAATTGTTGAGGGAACAATCTGTGTCTCTTTCTCCCATCCATTGCCCACAAGACCCACCGAGCTTTTTCTTGTTCATCAAACTCAAAAGAGTGTCCATTGCTTGCTTCTCTTTCTAGTCCACAGTGCACTGTTTGTTCTTTTCTTAGCTTTGATCAGCTCAGTAACTCCTTTAATCACAAACCCATGTGGGAAAAAAAACCAAAAATTGAGCTCTCTCTCATCACTGACCCAACACCCTTTGTCCTCACCTAACACATTCTCTCATATTCTCTGGTTGCTCCTTGAAGTAAAAACCCAAATTCTGGTTCTGGGTATTTATGATTTTTTGTTCTTGCTCTTCTTTGGGTTATTGGGTCATGGGTTTTTGAGAAACTGAGTGTCTAGGTCAAATTTAGGGGTGGAAATGGAAATGCAGGTGGTTTTGCAGGTGATGAAGATATGGGTGGTTCTCATTGCCTTGTCAGTTCATGGATCTGCAGGTAATGGGTTTTGATTTCTCAGTTTTTGGGTCTGTGATGCTGATTTTTATAGTTACAGTTGATGAACTATGCTTGATTTTGAGTGATTGAGTCAGTGGCTTTGTTGTGGACTCTGAATTTGGGGCTTTCATGGGTAAATTGAATTTGGGTTTGCTGTATAATTTATTAATTTCTAGGTTTCATGGGTTTCACCCAGAATGCTATTCTGTTCCACTAGATCATTTGTTGTTCTTACATGAATTTTCATTGTGAATTGGATTCTGAGGTTTTAATTCTTGTACTATTAAGTACTATTATTGTCTCAGTGTCATTTCCATATACTTTGCCCCAAGTTTCTTTGGACAATTATATGAATTTTGGGATCAAGCTTAGCATTGCTGCCAAATTCTGGTTTTTTTCGTATATTTAGATTTGTTTTGTGAAATCCACAAGCAACCATAATTGTCATTGTGAATTGGATTTTGAGGTTGTAATTCTGGTACCAGCAAGTACCATACTGTGTTGTGTCATTTTTTTGATCCAAGTGTCATTGAACAATTTTGGGAATTTTGGGATCAAGCTTAGAATGGCTGCTAAATTCTGGGTTTTCACTCGTGTATTTCATTTGTTTTACGAAATCCATGGAAAAAGCATGTGCATTGTCTATTTATGCTGCATTTTGTATGTCTAGAACACTTAAATGTCTATAACTTGGTACATACACGATTTGATTCTCTACGGTTTGGATCTCGAGCATGTACAAACACCAGAGTTATTTTGTTACCGGTATGGTAGCTAATCGGATCTGTTCCAATATAATTACTCAGACCCTGCTGTGTCACCCGAATCACCTTCTCTCCGCTTTGGCACAAAAGGGCATGCGAAGCCAGTAGCTGAAGCTCCCCGAAAAGCCCACCCCAGATTTTGGCCCACAGGCACAGGCCATTCTCCAAGTAAAGGTAGTAGAGAGAACTTTAACATATAGGAGCTCAACAAAATTATTATATAAACATTAGAGCTGAAATGTATGTTCTTTTTTGTCTTAGTACCATTTCATCACAATCCCGTGAGGCCAAGTATTGCAGTTGCACCTTCAGCGCCATCTTTCCCCGACCCTGCAAAGAAAATGGGTCGTGGTTATGCATTTTCACCCTCGGTTCCATACCATAAGCATCATCACGGGAGGAACAGGTTGAGAAACTCTACTCCAAAACCATCTTACAAAGTTTCACCCGCTTACAGCCCACAAGGTTTGATTCTAGCTTAAAGAGCCTCGTTGAGTCAATTTCACCGCTCTCCCATTCTCCAATGCTGATTTTCGTGTATTTAATTTGTAATGTGTAGGTTCTTCCATATCTCCAAGCCAGGGCTGGCTGGCACCATCGCCATCACCAACAAGATTATCCAATGGTATGAGAAAAGCTCTCTCTCTCTCGTTTATAGGGTAATATACGACATATTATTGATATATGTCATTGTGTTTGCATTTTATGTCATCAAGCGCCTATTGCATCTCCTGCAATCTCTCCATTGAGTTCCTCATTGAAGAAGACGAGAACTCACCCACCAGCACCAGTTTTGGCCCTCCCGCCTCCTCCGCCTAACCAAAGTAAGCAATATCACATCTCACAGCCACAAAAGTCAACCAGTCACTTCTAAAAGTCAACTCACGACCATCTATGGATCCTCATTACAGATTGCGCCTCGGTGACTTGCCCCGAGCCCTTGACATACGCGCCTCCCGGGCTACACTGTGGCTGCGTCATGCCAATTCAGGTAAAGCTCCACCTCAGCATCAACCTCTACACGTTCTTTCCCCTAGTATCCGAGCTAGCCAAGGAGATCGCCGCCTCCCTGTCACTAAACCACAGCCAAGTCCGGATCATGGGAGCAAACGAGGCCAAGGAGCAGCTAGACAAAACCGCCGTTCTCGTCAACTTGGTGCCGCTCGGAGGAAAATTTGGTGACGATGCTGCATTTTCGACTTACAAGAAGTTTTTTCACGAGAAGGGTTTAATAAAAACTTCTCTCTTTGGTGCCTATGAGGTCTTATATGTTCGCTACCCCGGCCTACCACCATCTCCACCTTCGAGCATGGATCGCTGGCCATACAGTGGCAGCGACAACGGGAGGACAATAAAGCCATTAGGAGTTGAAGTGCCTAGAATGAAAAACGACAAGGAAAAGAAGGGGATAAGTAAGGTTATGGTTGCTGTGATCGTGATATCGTGTTTCACAGCATTTGTTATGTGTCTCGTAGCTTCTTGGCTTCTGCTGTTGAACTGTGGAGCTTTTGGTCATCGCCCCGAGAAAATTCCACACGCTTTGCTATCCTCACCTTCAAAACCATCAGGTATTGTTAGTTTATGCAATTAGGCATTACTATCACTATTCAAGAATTGGGTTTGTCCTATTTTGATTAACAAAAGAAAATCTAAAACCAGCAGGATCTGCAAAACCCGTGATATATGGAAGCAAGGCGGGTTCTTCATCAATACCCTTAGGATCAAGCGCACTGGCGTACACCGGATCAGCCAAAACCTTCACTCTAATTGACATAGAGAGAGCCACCAACAAATTCGATGCTTCGAGAATAGTTGGAGAAGGTGGTTTTGGGATCGTGTACAGGGGAGTTCTAGACGATGGGAGGGAAGTGGCTGTTAAGGTGCTCAAAAGAGAAGATCAGCGTGGAGGTCGCGAGTTCTTGTCTGAAGTTGAAATGCTTGGCCGTCTTCACCACAGGAACTTAGTCAAGCTGATAGCTATCTGCACAGAGGGCCATATCCGATGCCTGGTCTACGAGCTCGTTCCTAATGGGAGCGTCGAGTCACATCTACACGGTAACTTCTAATTCCTAGAATTTTCTAACGGGAAAATGGAAGCAAAGTGCTATATAGTACAACATTTCTGCAAGAAGGTGCTGCTTTGTATGTTAATGGTAAAAATGTGCTCTTAACTTTACATTTTGTGCAAAATGTGTATTTTCATAAAAATGACAAAAATGTCCCTGGAATTAAAAATAAAGATAAAAAACATAATTACAAGATTTGATGGTTAGAAGATAAAAATAGAAAAACTTAAAAATATATTTTTAGAAAATAAAATTTTAATTTGAGGGCAATTTCATCATTTTATATATAAAAATTATACACATTTTGCACAAAAATGCAAAGATTAGAGCCCCTTTTTGCCATTAATAAACAACACATCACCTTCTTGCAAAAATGTCATGCTATAGGTTCCTTTTTTGCCATTTCCCCTTTTCTCATTCACGTTAATATGTTTGTATGGTAAAATTTGTATTCCTGTCAGGAGTTAATAGGGAAAATGGTCTGCTTGACTGGGATGCAAGAGTGAAGATTGCGCTAGGCGCAGCTCGGGGCTTGGCCTATCTGCACGAGGACTCGAGCCCTCCTGTTATACACAGAGACTTCAAGTCCAGCAACATTTTGTTAGAACACGACTTCACTCCTAAAGTGTCGGATTTTGGATTGGCCAGAGCAGCTCATGATGAGGGAAACAATAAGCACATCTCTACGCGCGTTATGGGGACATTTGGGTATGATTTTCTTCACACACTGTATCTAATGATCAACATGTTTTTTCATACACACGTTTTTGTCGGCAGAGTATGGTTTTTTTTTCTGTTATGAGGGCAATTGTGTATAATTTTCTTTACCATTGTATCTGATACAATCATATCTCCTATGTTTTGTCTGTAAAACATTTTTATTTTGTTATGGGGACATTTGGGTACTATTTTCTTCACACGTTGTATCTGATAACCAAATCTCCCATGTTTTTTGCTTGTAGAGCATAGCTTTTTGTTTCATGCATATGTTTTTGTCAGTAGAACATGGTTTTTTCTGTTATAGGGACATTTGGGTACTATTTTCTCCACACATTGTATCTGATATAATCAAATCTCCCATGTTTTTGTCTGTAGAAAACAGTAATTTTTTTCATTCATATACTTTTCTCAACTGAACATGTTTTTTTCGTTACGGGGACATTTGGGCACTATTTTCTTCACACGCTGTATCTGATAACCAATTTTCTCATGTTTTTGTCAGCAGAGCATAGTTTTTAGTTTCACGCCTATGTTTTTGTCAATAGAACATGTTTGCTTTTTGGTTATGGAGACAATTGGATACAATTTTCTTCACCAATGTATCTGATATAATCAAATCTCCTATGTTTTTGTCTGAAGAACATAGTTTTTTTTCATGGATATATAAATTTTTTCCTGTATTGCAGTTACTTAGCTCCAGAGTACGCGATGACAGGTCACCTCCTGGTGAAGAGCGACGTGTACAGCTACGGGGTAGTCCTCCTCGAGCTCCTGACGGGCAGGAAGCCCGTGGACCTGTCCCAGCCGCCAGGTCAGGAGAACCTCGTGGCGTGGGCCCACCCGCTCCTCACAAACAAAGAGCTCCTGGAGACAATCATAGACCCGGCCCTGAAACTTAGCACCACGCTCTTCGACAGCATTTCCAAGGTCGCTGCCATCGCGTCGATGTGCGTGCAGCCCGAGGTCTCCAACAGGCCCTTCATGGGCGAGGTGGTGCAGGCGCTGCAGCTGGTCCGCAGCGAGAACGACGAGAAGAGCTTCAGACAAGAGTTGGTCGTCAGAATCGACGATGGAGCTGATGCTGTGACGTTTGATGGTGTGTCGACGAGAGATGTGTCGGGGGGCTCGAGCTCGGGGGGCGTGGGGAGTGAGAGGAAGATGGGGAGGTTCTGGGAGAGGCTGAGGGGAGGGAGCATCAGTGAGAGTGAGCATGAGTCTTCTCATAAACTGTGGCCAGGTTCTGATTAGGAGGTTTTTGTTTTTGTTTTGGTTTCAACTTGTACTTCACTTTGTTGGGGAAAACATTCTCGATGTATCAAATTTTATGTTTACATGCCTTCTGTTGTTGGATGTAATGTGCAATGTGGCCATCCGACTTACTGGCGCCTAGCGATTTTTATAACACTGAATTTTAACGATCAAAATCAATCTGCATGTTAAATAGAATTAAAACCAGTATTAAGCGTCATCATTTACTCATACCATGTGATAGAAACTTGAGTAATCAAAATCTCATGCTTATTTCACTAACATTTGCGGCTCAATAGTAAATGAAAGGGGTAATTCCTGATCAATACGATAAAGTTTGATACATTTTCATGTCGCTACAGTAAACTTTTTTAAGTGTCACGGTTTCTAACAGAGTTAGTTTTGATATGAAATATTCATATTGCCCTTATATTAAAATTCTAAAATAAATCTAAAAAAATATGTTTTTTAACTCATCTTCAAAAAATATTTTTTATGATAAATAATTAAGAACTTATTTCAATATTATTACTTTTAAAAAAAAAGTTTTTTCGAAAAAAAACATTAAAAATAAGAAACAAATTTGAACGACGTTTTTATTTTTAATATATTTTTTAAAATATTTAAATAAGTTTTTATTGTTTATTTCAAAAAAAATAATACGTGGCAAGCTCAAAGATTTCTTCACCTCTCACCATATACCTACATGAATAATGCCTTTCAGCTTCACATGTGTTGCTATATTTAAATTGTCTTAAACATTAGGGATAATGTCACATGACTACCCTTAAGTTGATTTTTTTTTTCATCTGGGTATCTTAAAATTTATTTTAGAACTATGGGTACCCTAAATTTGCAAAATTGTCACCGTTAGTACCCGAAGTCATTTCCGTCCATTTTTTTTCAAAAATTTGTTAAATTTTGAGGTGAAAAAACTTAAATACCCCTATAAATATTTTAAATTTTCAAAGTGTGCCATTTTGAGCTCTCTCTGCCATTCCTCCACCACCACCGGCCATGACCAGAAGATGGGAGGTGGTCGGAGGGGAGGAGGGAAGGTCAGAGGATGAGGTGGTCGGAAGAGGAGGAGGTCGGAGAGGGGAGGTGAAAGAGGAGGTGGTCGGAGGAGGAGGAGAAGGAAGGTCGGGGCTCAATGACTTGAATCGAGCCTCAATGTGCCGGGGCTCGGTTCGTAAAAAAGTTTGGCTCAAGCTTGAACGACCTTATGTGAAAAAATTCGAGTTTGGTTCAGAAAAAGATAGTCAAGTTCGAGATTAGCTTCGTTTGTTTAACTTTCATTCAAAATTTTCATGAGAATTAAAATGTGTAGAAAATATTTAATAAATAAAATATTGAAATGCTTATTACATAAATGACCAATTCTCAAAAACACAGCAAGCACAAATGCAAAAGATAAGAGTTATAAATCATTCAATGGCTAACAAAGTAACATCAAATATTTTACAAAAGATTATTGTAAGTTAGTACCTGGCCAAACTCAATTTTAGATCACTGTACTCTCAACTTTCAAGCTCTTTTCGGTACTTCGAGTTCAAAACGTTCAATTAAGATAATTTTTGTTAATTTAATGAAAATGGTTTGTAAAAAGTTTAAAATGTCTCTGCTATATAAACTTCAAAAAGAATAATATCTGATAAATGTAAAAGATACTAATTTATACTCTACAAATTCAGACATGTGACTTTTGATGCGGCTATCTCCACATCATCGCCACATCTCTTTGTAAATCTTGGCTTGGATGTGGCAATCGTCACCTCCTATGTGTCGATCGTCACACCCTTCAAACTCCTCCAATATGTAAATAATCAAAATTCTTTCGAATCGATATATTATAAATCCAAATCGGAGTTCAGATGAAAAATTTTACACTATGCCAAAATTTCAGTTTTGCTACAAAATTTTCTAAAACGATTTTCATTTCCATTTTTACTGAATGGACCACAACATATAGACTCAAGTGGAATATATATGATTTAAGGTGGCAAAAAACATAGAAGTAGAACATGAAAAAGTAGAATCAACCAATATAAGAGCATTCACAAAAGTACATAGGAAAAACGAATATAGTTAGAGGGAGACAAATACATTAGATTGTTTTAAGGTAGAAACCAGACACAAAAGAGGTGGAGACAGTGATTTCCAAATAGACAAGCAGGACCATTTCTCAACTTGTGAACACTGCTTTGCCAAAAATCAAAATATAAAAAAAAAAACCCTAAAACTACAATTTCCATGCCAAACACTTATAACACCATCTCCTCCTCACACCCCAGCTGAAGTCCCTAGCCTCTCCCTCAAAATCTTCACACCCATATACCTACAAAAAATGGTTTAGCTCGATAAAATTAAATTAACGTAACATTTTCTCTGAGAAAAAACAAAACAAAAAAATCTCATATGCAGTGAACCAGCTTATAAAAACATAGAAACACGAGTTTAACACAAACATAACATTTCATATGGGTTTCGAGTCAATAAAATATTAGTCACTTTGGAAAAAAATAAAAACTTCACATGTAACGAAATTTTATCAGAAAAACATAAACACAAACAAAAATCCATATGAATTTTGAGTCAATAAAAAATCCATAAAATACAAAAACTCATATTTGACAAAAACTATGTAACGGAACAGTTTATCAGAAAAAAAACAGTAAACTCGAGTTTGACACGAACAAAAAAAACTCAGTACAAATTTTGAAACTCTTTTAAATAAACATATATAAATTAACACGGATATGACAAGGGAAAACTTCACGTACCTCCCCATCATCATGACGGTAGCCTGAGGGTTAGTCCCCGGGGACTCGCGAAACGTTGACCCGTCAACGATCCTCAGCCTCTCGACGCCCAACACGTCGAGCTCGGGCCCCACCACCCGTCCCACGTGGCACCCGCCGTGGTAGTGCCAGATCGTGATCACCGTGTCCTTACAAAACTGCTCCAAGCTCTTAGTATCGTTGGTGTGGTTAGGAATGAGGTTCACATTTGCCTGAACGCTCATGTTCAGTATCTTCTCGAGGCTCTCCTTCTCGCACTGGGTGTAGTTGGTGAAGTACTCGGACTGGGCGAGCTTGGCGGCGATTCGGACACCGTCGACGCAACGTTGGAGGTCGCGAGGGTCGCTGAAGTAGTTGAAGGTCACGGACGGGTTGTCGTCAACGTTGGTGTTGACCAGCTCGAGGTGGCCGGTCGAGAGAGGCTCGGCGATCTTGGTTAATATGAAGCCTCCCTTGAAGGCTTCGTGGGGCAGGGATTGCTTGTTCTTCACGTATTCTTGGATCGCCTCGTGTGACCGTTGCTTCGGGGGGATTGTAGAGAGCTGTCCGATCTGATCGAAAAGAAAAGGAAGACAGAACTGTGGTTAATAGTTCGGTTTTAGTTTTGAATCTTTAAGAATCGTTTAATTTTGATTTGTATTCAGAACCGCCACCTGTCCATCTCTCGTTCACCCACATATATTATCTATCTTTAAATTTTATTTTATTTGCTAAATTTATATTTCGATTGCGTTGTAGTTGTAACAGTTAAATCTCGACATTTGTTTTTTTGTCAGCATAATTTATAACTGTGAATTTAATGTTTTGGATATAAATCTGGCTCAATTTTATCTAATTCCGCTCATAAATCGAGCATGATTTCAGGACTGAAAACTAATCGATTCGAACTGGGTAGGTAGGATCAAAACCGAGCCCAAAATCAAATCATTTTTCAGAAAGTAATTGCGGGTTTGTTTTCTATATACTGAGAACCGAACAATCAATTTTTGAAATATATTTTTACCATATAGTTTCTATATCTCAAATTTTACTATGCAAAAACAGGACAGAAACGTGGTACCTCGGCAGAAACAATCCCATGATGACAATGTATGCTCTCGTTGGACTGTCCGAAACCGCTGCTTCCCTCAATGTACACTCCCAACTTAGTGATCCCGACGGTCTCGATCAGCGACTGCTTCACCGCCCTTTTTATGGGCACGAAAATGGCGTTCATCGGGTTATCGGCCATTCCCTTGCCCACGAACTCGTTATCATGCACCACTGAAATGTTGAGCTTCTCGAGCTCCTTTTTGGGCCCGATGCCGCTAAGGAGCATCATTTGTGTCGTCCCGATCGCCCCCGAGGACAGTATGATCTCGCTCTGCGGGCTGCTCGCGAGGAATGCTTGGTGCATGTTGTCCTTCTCGTCCTTGAAGATCACTCCCACAGCCTTCGGTTTTTTTCCTGCGACGAGTAAATTTGAATCGTAAATCCATCTGAACGTTTAGATTAGCGTAACAGTTAATTTGCGTAACTCAAATTATGAGTTATGAGACAAAAGATGAATTATTTGAGTTTTAGCTAACCAACCCAAATGTACACATGACTTTTAAAGTGTACAATATCGTCAATTGTTGATATATTAATAGAAGCACCAAAAGTAACCAACTGACTTCAAAAATGATGGAATCGAAAGTAATTGAATTATAATTCCATCCGTTCCGTTTGGGTTTACAAAATGAGTACTAATAAAAAAACTGGACTTTTGATCAATTTGAATACGTGACTCGTGTTAGGTCATCAATCTATAAATTGAACGGAAAAATATCAGGCGAGTAAATTTGAAATAAACTAATAAGCTTAGACCGGTCCAAAATGTAAGAATTTCATGAAAATCGGTTGAAAAACAATCAAATAAAAACCCAATAGATCTAATAATAAGTCAAACCGATCTAAAGTATAAGACTGTCACAAAATTCGGTTAATAAAATTCGAACACAACTAAAGACCAACATTGGTCAAAACCGAAGCGAACTCAAATTCATCAATTCGGTTTCATTCTTAATCAAACTCTATCCACTTATTTTCTTTTGGTTAAGCTAGTCACAATACTACGTACAAGCACATGATTTTAATTCTTATTGGACGGACCCCTAGAGAATGTTACCATTATATGTGACACATACCTGATGTGTCAAATAGGACCTTTTGGACCGTGGCGTGGACGAGGACGGTGAGCTTGTCGGGGTTGCCGGAGGCGAGCAGCTCGGCGGCGGTGTGGCGGCGTCCGAACCTGTCGTAGGTTGTCCCTCCGACCTTAGTCCCATAGATATGGTCGTAGGTGAAGCCATTGTAAGGGGACACCCCTACGTCTAGGAGACTGTCCCTTATCACTCTCTGCCACGGCGCGAAGGTCGGTTTGTGCACTATCTGCTTCTCGACCCATGGATACGACTCGTTCACCAACTTCTCGTCCCAACCCACTCTCCTTATAAACCTGAATCATAACCCATAAATCAATTATTTTAAATCGAACCAACCGATTCGTAAATTCGTGACAGTTATATCAGTTATGGTACATTTTTGATGAACTATAAGATTAATCGTATAAAATTGTGATTGTAATGACATATATTGTAGAGAATAATAATTAATTAATTAATTGAAATGTTTAAAAACCAAATTGTTATGGTTAAGCGGTTCAAACACCGGTTTGTGAATTCGGTTCTAATACACTTTTAATAAATTAACAATCTATCTTCAAATTTTGTGATTGAAGAGACATGTATTGCTGGTAATAAATTATAAAATAACCTTTTATAATATTTAAAAAATTAAAATAGTGTGGTTAAGCAATTCAACAACCAAAACCATAAATTCATAGCAATTTCACCGGTTCTAATCCAAAATTTGTGATTGAAGTGGCATGTATTGCTGCTGATAAATAATAATTAACTGAGTTAATAATAGGGTGAAATGAACCATTAATTAACAACTCCAACCTAAATAGCTAAATTCCGAATGACATGAATGTTTAAATTTGTGCTAATTTGTTATTTCGGTTTCTCAACAAAAAACAAAAATTGTCAAGTCACGTTTTATTTAACTCGAATACTGTGAAAAGTAGTCATGACAAGTTGACAAATTTAAAAATACATATAAAAATTCAGTAACTATTAAAGATGAAAAAACTATCATAACTCCTATAAAAGATATAAGAATCAATTATGAAAAATTGTGATTGACGTGACATATATTACTTATAATAAACTATGAACAGGGTCAATATTTAGTTGAACGAGTAAAGAAAGTTCAAAGAAATGAACAAAAAGATAGAATATTAGTTGGGTCGAACATAAATGGAAAAGAAATGGGTAGTTGGGTTAGTAATGTGAGTGTGGTGGTGACCTTATAAATTCAATGAACCGGTGATGTAGAGGCAAATGGGACACACTCACAGCTTTTTCCTTAAATGTTTTCGTTTTTCTAAGAATGGAATTAAAGACCCACAAAAGAGGATGGTAATTAGGACCAACTATGGCAACATTTATTAGCACATAAACAATTGGAACCTCAAAAACCTCAAATATTTTTGTTCACAAGAAAGAAAAAAACAGAATGGGTTTCCATGACAGTGTGCCTCACTCACGTAATGGGAAATCATATAATTGACAGTAATTTCTCCGGTAATTACTCAATTAATTAATATATATATGTACACACGTCCATTAGTAAACTGAAAATGTGATTTTCTAATAAATTTACTACTACTTTTATAAATAAATAAAAACCTTAGCCTCTATCACACATGTTATTTTTAACTATTTATAAATTGGAGGGCTGAACTTATCTCATATTTTTTTGCAAATTGTGTATGCTTTTCCAAAATGATGAGAATGCCCTATTTATAAAAAAAATCAAAATATTTCTTTCATGTTCAAGCTTTTTGGGCATTTTTTTTTGTTCTCTTGCACGCAATTGATGTTGCATACTTTACTTTGTTCAGTCACAAAAAAAATTGTCTCACACGCTATCAGAGTCAGGAGATAACCCGACGGATTGATGCAAGAAAACATTATTATTTTTATTTGAATTTAAAAAGAATAACTTGAAGGGCACGGTTGATCATTACAGTGTGTGTAGTGAGGTCGAAAGTTTGATTCTGCTGAGAGGATGGGAAGAGTTTTACGAATAATTAAGATTTAATGCAAAAAAAACTAAAAATAACTCTAAGGCTATTTTGTCATTTTGAAAACCGTTCACGCCCACTTCTTACAATTTATTTATTTTATGAATAGATTTATTTTTAATCACATCATATATTAAATTTACTTACTCATTAACCATTATCCACCCTGGTCACAACATGGTTCGAAGTCAAGACATTTGTGTGAGGCTCAAACTGTTACAGTGTCCTATCGAAAACTTCTTAATAGGTTTCATTTAACCAGATAAATGAATTTCTATATAAATTAAATAAAATCACATAGCTCTGTGTATGGAAGTGAAGAGTGCATCATACCCTCTGTTAGCTCTGGTGTAGAAGCCGGCGTTGATGGCGGTGCCGCCGCCGAGGACCCGCGCCCTGGCG
This sequence comes from Geranium rotundifolium, assembly GCA_963920655.1. Taxonomy (NCBI): domain Eukaryota; kingdom Viridiplantae; phylum Streptophyta; class Magnoliopsida; order Geraniales; family Geraniaceae; genus Geranium; species Geranium rotundifolium. The sequence goes on from OY987319.1 coordinate 433,363, forward strand.
TTGAGGACGCCGTCGGTGGAGGCGAAGAACTGCGAGGCGGAGGTGGGCGAGAGGTCGGCGAGGGCGATGTGGAAGTTCTCGAGGAACGACACGTTCGGGTTCGAGAACGGCACGCCGCCCCGCTCCAGCACCAGCACGCTGAAGTTGCGCGACAGCGTCGCCGCCAGGGGACACCCCGCGGTCCCGCCGCCGATGACGATGTAGTCGTAGCCCATGCCCTTGTTGTTCATCGAAAACGACGACGACGACGCGAACGAGCTCGCCGTTTTGATGAACGGGTACCCAGTCAGCTTCTTGCCTGCGAAACGCACCGAAACGACGTCGTTAGGGACGGTGAAAAATTGAGCCTTTCGCGTTCTGATCAAAACAGAGCAAGACCGGATTCGAGAGAAATCCAAACATTTAAACGACGTCGTTAGGGACGGTGAAAATTTTAACATTTCGCGTTCTGATCAGAACAGAGCAAGACCGAATTCGAGAGACACGGACATGAATGTTAATGAAAACATGGGGAAAAATCAAAATTGTCCGTAAATCCAAACATCAAAACGACGTCGTTACAGGAAAGAAAGTTTTTTTAAAGCTTTTTTGCTTGTTTTTTTCACATTTGATCGAAACAGAGCAAGAACGAATTAGAGAGACGCCGACATGAATCTTTACAAAAACATGAATGAAAAAAAATTGAAATTTACCATAAACACAAACAACTAAACGACGCCGTTAGGGACAATAAATGTTTTTGAAGCTTTTCTTCGTTTTGATCAAAACAGAGCAAGACCGAATTAGAGAGACGCGGACATGAAAAGAAATTAAGCTTCCCCGTGAACCCAAACAACAAAACGACGTCGTTAGTGACAAGAAAGTAAAAATTGAAGCTTTATTTTCCTTTATTTTCACATTTGATCAAAACACAGCAAGGCCAAATTCGAGAGATGTGGACACGAATCACTACAAAAACATGGGAAAAATCGAAATCCTCCATAAACCCACATGAAAATTTCCAAAACCCGGTCGTTTCTTCAATCCTAGAGAGAGAGAGAGAGAGAGCAAGACATGTGAGAGAGACCAAACCCAGGAGACACGGGCATGAATTTCACCAAACAACACGAAAAGAACCCAACAAACCCACATGAAAAAACCCAAAACCTCTCTGTTTCTAAGACTCCTAGAGAGAGAAAGAGGAGAGAGAGAGAGAGAGAGAGAGCAAACCTTGAGAGGAACATAGGCATAGGAGGAGGAGGAAGGAGAAGGAGAGGAAGTGTAAAGCCGAAGCCATTTTGACACAAAACACTGATCCGATCTGCAGAAGAATCGAATCGAAGCTCGGTCTCTTCAAAAAACCACTATGTGGCCTCCTCTGAATGGCCTTGTTTTGTGTGATATATATACTCACACACTCTCACATCTATATTTTAAATTATCACAGTTATGAAACAGGGCATGAAATTGCAGAAATTGCTCTCTCTTTCTCTCTCTCTCTCTCTCTCTCACTCTCAACTGTAATTAAGCAATGCTGGAGCTACAACTCAGAGCTCATTTAATGCGAACATGAATGCCACAGTTGGAGTGGCAGTTTTCAACCGTTGGATCTGATCGTCTCATCCTGTCCGTCCGTTCCCGTGCTCGTACGGGGTTGTTGTGTGAGTAATGTACCACAGGCTGCGTTGTCGTTAGAGTCAGATGTAAGTATAGAGTAAATGTGTTAGCTACGTCAAATTAAGTCGTGATAAAAGTGATTTTAGTAATTTATGTTCTTTTAGTTTTATATTATTCTATATATTATTAGTTGTGATATGAAATTAATTTTGATTGTTACTTAATATTAATATTGTTGTAGAAATCTCTAATTTGTTTTTCTAAAACATAACCAAATGAAAAGAACGGAACTAAATTGGTTTAAAATTAAACCAAACCAAAACTCTGTCAGTTCGTTTTTAATTTATAAAATTAGAGCTGATAGAAAATTAAATTGAAACAAAAGTCGATATGTTTGGATATGTAGCTCAATTTAAGTCATTCATCTTTATGAATTAGGCCAAAAACTAGTGACCCAAAAATTATTAAGTAAAGACTGGTCCAAGGTTAGTAATCTCATGAAAATCGATTCAAGAAAAATTAAAATGAAAACTTTCTAAAATACGAGTGTTCATGAAATTCGGTTTATAAAAAATCGATCAGTTCAAATTGAACTGAACCGAATTCCATCAATTTGGTTTCAAATTTTAATTTTTTAAAAATTAAACTGTTGGGTTCAGTTCAAATTTGAATTAGTTCGAGTCAAAATAGTATCGGTGAATTAATGTTTAGAATATATTTTTTTTGGAACATCGTTATTAAAAGTATATTTATTGAGCAAAATAAATAACAACCGAATTATCATAATTAAGTGAAAGCTTCCTCGACATCGACAAAATAGACAACACAATTTCTTTCTTTTTTGACACCCAAAAATAGACACCACTTAATTTTATCACGAAAACAAATCCAGAAAATAAGAATATAAAAATGGACTGATTAAACCAACATTATAATATACATATGCTGTTGTTTCGAAGATGGGCCCCACACAGCATTATGGGACTGCAGGCGTTGTTTGCAGCGAATCAGGTATTGACACGTGGGAAGTGCCAGGGTGGCGGGCACTGGCTGGTCCGAAACTTACAATAACTGGTTTAATGAATAATTTGGTCCTTTGGTGGGTTTCTGACAAGTGGACCGGTGAGGAAGTAAATTCGGTAGTGTAATTGTAAATGCTGATATTAAATAGACCTTTAGTTTATAATGTTTAATGGATAAAGATTGGTCCTCTCTCACTCTCATGTGTGTATCTAAATATCCATGCCAATTTATGAAATGAAGCGCATTGAAAAATTAGGTCAACCAGATACGTCTCGAGTAAAAAAATAAAATAATTCAAAGATTGTCATGAATGATAAATTCAACGGTTTATTTATTTATTTTTATTATCTTAGAGAATTGGGTTTTAAAGTTATGTTAGTTTGATCTTTTAGGTGAGTTGGGTTTCCAACATGTATCAAAACTCGGTTCTATTTTGGACATGACATCCATATGCCATATGTTTCCGGTTTAAAGCCCATGGATCGGAGGGCGTCTATTATGTACATGCCCCCTGCTCGTCTGTTTCCACGTGCATTTTGAACCAGCTTGCACGTGAGTGAGGTGTTACAACCTCACATCTTAAACATGTGAATCTGTTCACCAGCTTATATAACATTTTGAGACTTCACCTATCAGTTTAAACTCTTAGGTAGGTTAGACTTATGACATAAGGGTACATTTGGTTCTGAAATCGGATCGAAACAGACCTGACACCTGAACTCGTTTAAATGGGTTGGTTCTCGGTTCTATTTGTCGATTAATTCTCATTTTTTTGTTAATTAGTCGATTTATGATCTGAATTAGATTATATTTTGTTTTGATTTATACGCAAAAGATCTAAATTTAAATTATTAAAACTTCTATGGAAGATTTAACAATACAAATTAATATTACAACACAATTGAATTATAAAATTTACAAATAAAATACTAAGAAAGATAAATTTTTACTCATAACTATTTCTGATTTTTATAGTTGGTTATTCAACGATTTTTGAATTAGGAATTGAAACCAAATAATTCTCTCAATATAAGAATTAAAAGCGAACCGTTAACCTTGATTTTTAATTCTCCAATTTAGATTCCAATTTAATCTCAATATGGTAATTGATTTCAAGTTTAAAATGATCTGTCCTACATGAAAAAATCATTATCTCACATTTAAGATATCACTTTAAATAACACACCTGAGGTTTTACTGTAAATTGTTGTGAAAAGTGTGTTTATGGTTTATTTTGACATTAAATAATTATTTTCGAAAAAAATAAATGATATTGCAATAAGTATTTATAGACTCATTATAAAAATGACAATAACAATTCGGCACAAGTCAACAAATGAATAGATCAATAGAAGAAGAAAAACATATCACATGCCAATATTGGAAAGTGTGATTTTTATTACAACGAAACTCAAAGAAGTGTGGACATTTAAGTCAAAGGCTTCACTTTCACATTAATATATAGTTTCATAACTTTATTAAGGTGTACTTTGATGGTAATTAATATTTCATTATTTATTTAGACCACCAAAACAATCGGTGGATCAATCTTAATGCACCCAAATAACCCATAATTTTGACTCAGACGTCAAATTAACAAATAAAAAGGCTTATGAACAATTTCGATGATAATTATGGTATAAAATTCTTTTTCTTCACCAAACTGGTGATTATAATTGAGGGTTAATATATAATTTAATGCGCATGTCAAAAGTCATTGATCAGAGCTGTGGTGGTTTGTTCTATGGTTTAAAAAATAGAAATTTATCTGTCTGAATTAATAAGTTTATCAGTTTGTAATGGTTTTTTTTTCACCTGTATATTAAATTTGATGCTCTATTAATCAAGTGGCTATTTTAAAAAAAAATTAGACTTTTTTAAGTTTACTTAGAGATTAAAGAAAATCGGTTGACTGATTTGATTTGGATATTTGTAAAATATTCAATTTTAGAATGAATTATGAATCACAATTTAAAACTTTATATATACATATACAAGGAATGGACACAATTTTGGAACATGAACGAAGTAGTTAGAATCTGTATTGAACTTCTAGTTTCCTAATTATTGGAATCATACTGTGAGGAAATTGTCTAATTATGATTGTGGTTCTTTGGGTTGGTTCTCGGTCTATCTGGTTAGAAATTAATGATTTTCAATTTTTAATTTATGTTCAATTTGATTATAGATTGAATAAGACGAATTTGAGCATTATTTATAATTAAAAATATATAATAAAAACTCAAAGTTAAGATTTAATTATTACAACCCATCAAGATATAAAAATGACAGTAAAAGAGAAATAACATATGTGGGTGGACGAGAGACGGACATATGCACCGACGCAAACCGGTCTGGTTCTTATCGATTAACAAAGTTATGAGTTTTAAGAAGCAAAACATAATGGGAATTAAACGGGTCTTTTAAATTTAGAACCAAAACCAGACCATTAATCACAGTTCTAATTTTTCGGTTCTATGACTAGTTCGGTTTTCAATTCGAGACCGGTTTCGAGTCTAAAATGTCCATCCTTATCTGAGGCAGACATAGTTTTGAACCGAAAGAAAAAACCCTTCAAAACCGAATTACAACCCTCAATTCTCAATACACGGGAAACATATCCCTAATTACTATGTGAGAAATAGTTTGATTTTGAATTCGGTTTCGACCGATCCGATTCTGATCCTACCTAATTGAAACCGGTTAGTTTTCGATATTTACTTCATACTCGAACACACTTTAACATGCAATATACTTTTATTAGTTTAATGAACTCCTTAAAAGTGATGATTTTTTTTGTAAAAAAAAGAACTTGTTAAGAATAATAGTCAAAGATTCCAAAAATGCCCTTCAACCATCTATGGGGGGTGATAGTGGCAGGTGATTGAATGCAGAAACCAAAACTAGTTTATGAAGGCCTCACCAACTCAGTTTAAACATTAAAAGTAAAATCAAACAACCCTTCTCTCCTCATTCATGGTACCTTTGTCATTCAGACATTTCCTCATGAAACTATCTACTCCTCCAGCTGTCTATGACAGTTGTTCTTTGCTAACTTACTATGTGCTTCATGCTCCCAAATTATATGGTTAAAAGTAGTTGACATTATCTATTTTTTTCCTTCATATTTTCAATAACATTTATATGCATTTTTCTAATTTTGGAATGATTTCAATACATGGATGTGACATTGACATGTATGAGTAAATATTATTTTTTCTCAATAATAATTTAGCAACAGACTGCACTCGTCTGATTCTAATATTAATTTTGTACTTAATTAGACATTTTTTAAATATTTTAAATACTAGACTTTTGTATGATTGTGTAAATTGTAAGAAAGTTGTCGTGAACTTTTCAAATTCTGTAAGAAGTGGGTGTGAACTTTTATTTTTGCAAATTGTGTACATGTCCCAAAATGACAAAGATGCCTATATATGTATATATTTAAAATTTAAAATAAAAATATATTTTTTTCAACTCGATTTCGTCGATGTTTTATTCGCCTGTAACAGACTGCACTCGCCTCATTCTAATATTGGTTTTGTACTTAATTAGACATTTTTTTTATATTTTAAATACTAGACTTTTGTATAATTGTGTGTAAATTGTAAGAAAGTTGTCATGAACATTTCAAATTTTATAAAAAGTGGGTATGAACTTTTATTTTTGCAAATTGTGTACATGTCTCAAAATGACAAAAATGCCCATATATATGTATATATTTAAAATTTAAAATAAAAAAAAATATTTTTTTCAACTCGATTTCGTCGATGTTTTATTCGCCCGCAACAGACTGCACTCGTCCATTCTAATATTGGTTTTGTACTTAATTATATATATTTTTAAATATTTTAAATACTAGACTTTTGTATAATTGTGTGTAAATTGTAAGAAAGTTGTCATGAACTTTTTAAATTTTGTGAAAAGTGGGTATGAACTTTCATTTTTGCAAATTGTGTGCATGTCCCAAAATGAAAAAAAAATGTCCATATGTATATATGCTTAAAATTTAAAATAAAAAAAATATTTTTTCAGCTCGAATTCGTCGATTTTTTATTCGCCCGCACCCATTGATGTCTTCCCTTGAGAGTTTAGATCTAGACGAATTTGAAATGAAGAGAAAAACCAACAAGCTCGGGTTGGAAAGCATTACTCCTTTTTATTTTGATTTTTCAAAAGTTTTAAGTGTATATTCATCATTACACATTTTGCAAAAAGAAAAAGATAAGTTCACAACCATTTTTTTTAACAATAAAAATTCAGTCACTCTTTATAGGAAATTAAAAAAATTCATAGTAATCTTTAGCAATTTTCTCAATTTTATGTAATAGAAAATTGTGGTATATTATGAAAATTGCATGGTCGAATAATTTTTAACTTTGTTTTTGTATACGCAAGTTTGCTATTAACTTCGATTTATTAAACTATAGTACAATGCCTTTCATCATAATGTAACATTGTTATGATATTCACTGTCATATCATTGCTTTCAAACCCTACATCTTATTCAAGAATTGAAACCTCAATAAAATGGATCATTTTCAAGTTTGTTTTTGCTTATGTTGGGTACGATATTAATTTTGATTTGTTACATCATAGTGCAATGTCTTTCATAATGTGGCATATATCATTATTTTCAAACCCTACATTTTAGTCATGAGTAATCTTTAACTTTGGTTTTGTTCATGTTGGGTTTGATGCATATCAACTTTTATTTATTACATTATTATAGTACAATGTCTTTGATGATGTAATAAAATTGCTGTGATATTAACTGCCATGTCGTTACTTTTCAAACCCTACATTTTTGTTCATGAATTGGGTCTAGCTTTACATTAAATGGCTGTCTTTAATAATGAAAACCATGTAAATTGTGTTGGCCCACCTAAAAAAAGGAAAATCGAATTTGGTTAGTACTCTCTTCACGACCTCAAATATATGATGATGAAATCGAATTTATGATGCTCACATTCATAGTACAAAAATGCAAAACTATACTCGTGAACGACGGTTTCGAGTGTAATGCCTTTTAATCATCTTTAAACTAATGTTACGATTAAATCGATAAACATAACTTCTCATATTTCTCTTAAACAATTAATTCGACTTTTTTTCTTAAATTTTGAAAGTACAATCATATGAGATACTGTAAAATCTTATTTAACAAAAAATTCAATATTTATTGACTTGAAACATATATTATGTTAAATAATAATTAAGAATATGCTTAATTTAAGTAATATACGGTTGAGCACTCGTGTATATGCATTAAATAGATAAAAAAAGTGCCAACAAATTTTGTTCATCAATCAAATTCTTCTCATCCACCACTTTAAATTGAATTGAACAATGGTATCTTTCAAGAACGGATTTATCAAGGCAATTAAAATTGTGGTGTAGAGAACGTGTGTATTAAATTAAATTAATTAAAAATATGTGACAAAGAGAATGGTTAATCGATAAGATTAGAATGATACATATAGAGAACGAGAATTTATCAAAAATGAATAATCAAAACTCATAATATAATATACATATCATGATATGTATTGTTGGGAAAATGAATGATCAAAACTATCATTTCACAAAATTCCAAAATTTTATATAATCATAATCAAATTAATGAATCGATCAACTCAAAAGCATGAAAAGCTCATCCCTAACAAGAACATAGTACAAATCATCTTGAATTATAAACAGCAAAAACCAGACTCAACATTTACATATTATTAACCTGAATCCAAGACAAGAACATCATAAATTACAGACAAAATCAACAATTACCAATGTTGGATCAAGCTTTGCTCATCCAACAAAAATATAGACAGAGACTCAAAACCTCCTATGAACAAATCTTAGTATACACGTATTTATACCAAAAAATAAATGGACCGACCTCTGATACAATGTAAGTTAATCGTCCTTTGAAAAGCTGCTAGATGGAGTTAATTCCGACGACGACGCGCTCGAGGTTAACTCTGCATTACGGTAGGGTCTCGCGGGCTCGCCCGTGGGAATTTGCCCTTCCTCGGCGAGTTTTTTCATGAGGTTCATGATGGTGGGAATTAACTTGGTAGACAATGAGATGAGCCCGGGGAGCTGTAACGAGAACGAGTTCCCGAATCAGTACACTCGGGCTCGAGATTATTCAATAAAGGGATAATTGTGAAAACATGTCATATACTATGTCACTTTTGCAAGAAGTTGTTGTGTATTGTATTTTTTAAAAATGGCAAAACTACCCTTCTGGTTAAGAATACAAAACTAGAGAAGAAAATTAAAGACATCTCTTCTTCTACAGCGAGGAGCAATAAAAAATTAGATGAAAATAGGCATGTATGGGCAAATTGAATTAGAAGGGCAATTTCGTCATTTTTTGAAAAATATACCCATTTAGCCAAAGAAGAAAAACTCACGCCATGTCTTTATAATTTTTTTTCAGATAACGTTTTTATAATTAGCGTAGTACACAACAACTATTTCCAAAAATGTTATAGTACATAACACCAGTTATTTGCAATTATCCTTGGAATAAACAAGAATTCGAGTTGAAATAAACTTAAGAACCAGCTACCCAGAAATCTCATGCAATGTGCAAGCTTAATTTCTTCACTATGTACCTCATGAATGGTTGTGTCATGTTTTTGCATTTTACACAAACAAGTTTCATTTGTGTGGAATTATAATAATATGGAAAAAAGAATTAGTGTAAAACAAGAGGATTAACTCTATAGCCACACCAACCCCAAACCCAGTAAAGGTTGAAAGCTACTGATACCAAACTTTATCCTATAGTTTATGATTTATAAATGGGAAAATGGCAAAAGGGTGTCGTGTACTATCACGCTTCCCGTTTACTTTGTTAATGGAAAAAATGCCGTGAACTTTGATTTTTTGGGCAAAATGTATGTACTTGTATACAATCAAGAATTTTTTTTGTAAAATAATTTAACTAAAACATTAAATTATACAAATTTCAGTTAACATATATTTTCAGAAAAACTTAAAAAAATTATTTTTACTCTTTTAAAAAAAATCTTAATTTTAAGGGAAATTTCGTCAATTTTGAGTAAATACAAACATTTTGCACAAAAAATCAACCCTTTTTGCCATTTTCCCTTTACAAATTGTTTGTGCTTGCTTAGGGGACAAAAATTTAGTAAATTCAGATTTTGTTTCCTAATTAAACTCGATGTTCTAAAATAACTGTGCAGTTTTCTTGTGAGGAAGCGAATTATGCATGAATAAAATAGTTAATGCTACTATAGTTAGCGTAAAATCTAGAACTTACAGCGCCATGTTGGAACTCGCCCGCTATGTCTAGCTGTACCCACAAGGCCTTCATAAGTAGGTACCCAACAAATATGAGAAGCAGGTAGAAAGGGTTCCTGCAACAATGGAATGGTTTAATAATAAATTAGTAGACCCACAAGAAACTGAAGGACCAACGAATTCAATTATTTAGATACCCACCTCAGAAGCGTCATAAATTCATTAAATCCCAAGATCACCATGGCAGCGATGGCCCATGGAGGAGGTAACCAGCTATTGTTGCGCCTATTCGCTTCCTGCAAAACACAGACACGAGTCTTAATTTCTATATGAATTTAGAGAAGCTTTCACGTTTTCAGATTTGGGCCACAGAGAAAAACTGCTAATCATTGTTTACGTGAAGCATTTTAAGTTCACACGACTGTCCTAATTGGTTTTGCCTTTTCTTGCTTTAACGAGGCCTTTTGCTTGGTCAAAGCCTAATCAAGTTTTAAAGGATGAAGTTAAATATAGGGAAAATGGCAAAAAGGTGATGTAAACTATCACACTTTTGCTCAATGGCACAAAAGTGCTGTGAACTTTGACATTTTGTTCAAGACATGTATATTTGTACAAGAATGACAAAACTACCCGTCAAATTAAGAATTAAGAATCAAGATTTTTACAAATTATTTCAAAATGAATTTAACTAAACTTAAATTACAAAATTTGATAAAAACTTTTTTGGTTAAAAGATATTTTCAGAAAAACTTTTAAAAATAATTGTTAATTTTAAGGGCAATTTTGTTATTTTTGTACAAATACATATATTTTACACAAGAAAATCAAAGTTCCCTACACCTTTTTGCCATTAAGAAGGTACAAAGCACCATCTTGCAAAAGTGTGATAGTATACAACATGTTTTTGCCATTTTCCCTTAAATAAAAACTTCATAGCTCTGAATATTATTACTAAGACCACGAAGAAACTTGACATGAAAAATGGTGCTTTTGAGTAATTTTATAGCTAACTCTAGTTTGCAGCAAATGTATTTTACACTGAATCATAAGATGTACCTCATATTGCAAAGCAGTGCATGACATGTATCTTATCTGTATTCTTGAAATAGATGAACCAGATCTGGACCACATATGAAAAATGATACGTAACCGGTACCTACCTCTCAGTCTAACCAAGCATCTTTGTCCAATCATCGTTATGTTTAGCATTTTAAGTTCTCTCAACTACTGTGTCTGCTTTGACTCGCCTTTACTGGTATTTTGCTCGTTAACAACCTATCTAAACCTAGAGGAAGCTAAATAAATTATGAAGCGTAAGTCTTCAGCACCATGAAGAAACTTGACATGAAAAATGGTAATTGTCTCGTGTAAGTAATCTCATAGCTAACTTTTTTATGCTAAATCTGAATATGTGCCTTGTCTTGCAATGCAGTGCACGCCAACCGTGATCCAGAAATAGATGAGAGTGAGACAATAATGTGACAAAATTTTATCCAATATCGGAAGCCCATGCTGCTTTCAATACTTCTATGAGAAACCAATAAAAACGAAAAATATATGATATCGTAAAGTAAGAGAAAAACATGCCTGCGCCGACAGGGCCTGACTGACAGTGTACTCTGTCTCTGCCTTGAATTGCCTCCATATTGATTTGCACTGCACGGGCGTGATCAATGTTCTTGCAGCTTCAATCTATTTAGGTCCATCACGAGAAATATTCATCAGAGCTTATATGGTATGTAGAAGAATCTAAATCATGATAATTTACAGTATCAAACTTGCAAATATGCATAAAACATTTTATATGTGTCAATCTCAAGTTTTATTGATGATTATTGTTGTTTCATAATACAATGAGAGCAACCTTTATATAGGGAATACACATTACAAATAGGAAAGTATCTACTAAACCAAATCAGGAAACTCTAAATAGGAAACTTTAGTAACCTTGATTGACACCCCCCTCAAATTGATGTGGGTCGACCAACATCAATTTGACTATAAAAAAACTGATACGGTGGCGGCACTTGACGGCTATGCCGGTGGAGTGACGTTGATTTGGCGTTTGAACTCGGAGAACTTGGAGACTTCGAGACTTTAGATACTCAAAACTCGGAGACGGAGACAGGAACCTTTGGGAATTTATACCCAACTTGGAGATCATGGGGATTTATAACCATACCTCGGAGACGGAGACTCTGGGGATTTATACCCAACTTAGATCATGGGGATTCATGCCTTATGGCGAGATGACAATGGATGATGACATATAGATGATGCCTGATGTCTGATGCCCGATGCCCGATGATGCCTGATGCCTGATGGCGAGATGACAACGGCTGATGGCATATAGATGATGCCTGATGCCTGATGTCTGTTGGCTGATGGCGAGATGACAACGGCTGATGGCATATAGATGATGTCTGATGCCTTATGCCCAATGATGCATGATGCAGATGCTCTCCTCTCACGTGCGGTGTCCGAATTACGGGGATGTACACATGTCGGTTTTCGGATTACGGGATAACTTTCCGAATTACGGGGATGTACACGTGTCGATTTTCGGATTACGGGATAACTTTCCGAATTACGGGGATGTACACGTGTCGGTTTCCGGATTACGGGATAACTTTGATTGATGAGTTGATAGGATTGCTTCGTGAGAGAAGATTTGTAAAGAGTAAAAAAAGAACATATTGGTTTGAGAAAGACGGTGTTTGAACTTGGTAGAGAAGATTCGAGATTGTCGAGTTGATTTGTTTGCAGAAGCGAGAGGCTAGAGATTGAGATTTGAATTGTCTCGCCCACCCGAGTAGAGACGGTGTTTGAACTTGATAGAAGAGATTTGCTGAAAGTAGCGACGGAAGCTTACGAGATTGTCAAATTGATTGTTTGCGGAAGCGAGAGGTTAGAGATTGCGATTGAGATTAAATTGCCTCGCCCACCCGTCAGAATCACGAATCATCGACGAGTGGGCAAAGCGAAATTTACGTAGAGATTTAACCAAGGATCGATTATAGCTCTGATACCATGATAGAAATAAGAGAGAGATTTATTATTGGTGTGTATTGTGAATTACAAGAGACCTCTATTTATAGAGGTAATAGGAATAGAATAGGAAACCCTAATATATGTGAGAAAGGAAACATAAATATAGGAAACTTTAGTAACCTTGATTGACAATATGTAACTCCTAAATTCAACACATTCCTATCCAAGGTTCTGAAAAACGTTAGGCACTGTCAGGCGGATAGAATCTCCGGGATTAATCGGATTTGAATTTCTCTATTTTTTTAAATTTTATTAAATACTTTATTATATATACACAAATAAAATATGAATTATAATATATATAATTAATTAATTTTTAATATTTGTTACATTCATTACCTTCAAAAACAATAAAAGTACCAACAAAGTATATATATTTTTTTGAAGGATATATTAGTATAAACTATTTTAATTTTTAGCATTTTATATTACTATTTGACAAAAAAATCAAATTTGGAAAAAATACCTCAAAAATCTGCCTAGCCGATTTGATCTACCCGATTATGTAAAATCAGGTCTGTTTTCTGAAAATCCCCACCTGGCCCGATTTTTAGAACACCGTTCCTATCAATGTTCTAAAAAAAATGCTAGGCGCTAGTCGGGCGGAAAAGGCCTCTGTGGACTAATTAATCATACTAGTCGGAGATTTTCATAACACTAATTCCTATGCAATAAAACTTGTCACAAAAGTATTCTTCGAGAAATAATTTCAGCTGTGTAAAAGTCACCTTGTCCCAAGTGCTTGACGCCAATGGATCAGTTGCTACAATGGCTCTAGTAGTGGCAGCACTCTTGGTGGCATCTAAGAGAGCAAGGGAGAGTATTTTCTCGATATTATCAGCTTCATCATCCAAACGAAGAACGGTCATAACAGAAAGCAACTTTAGCGACTGAAAAAAGGAAGTTATATGTGTAAAGTTAATAGCAATCGGGATGCAACACAAACTGAAGAGTGAAAACTTTTGAAAAGAAAATGGCAAAAATGTGTCCTATAGTATGACATTTTTGCAAGATGTTGTGTTGTTTATTAATGGCAAAATGGTGCTATGAGCTTTGCATTTTTGTGCAAAATGTGTATATTGTTATAAAAATAACAAAATTGGCCCTGAAATTAAGCATTGTTTTTTTTAAAAATAAATACTTTAAAAAATTTCTATTTTTATCTTCTAACTAAAACTTGTATAATCAAGTAATTTAATTATTCTGTTAAATTACTTTTAAGTTAATTTTTTTATAATTATGCAATGAAAATCTTTATTTTTAATTTCAAGGGCAATTTGGTCATTTATATAAAAATACTCATTTTGCACAAAAATGTAAAGTTCAGAGGACATTTTTTTCATTAACAAACAACACAACACCTTCTTGCGAAAATGTCATACTATAGGGCACCTTTTTACCATTTTCCTGAAAAAATATCATGACATACTGAAGTGCGAGCAACTTTGGTGATTGCTCGAATGTCTTCATCTCCAGTCCAAACCCGAGGCATTGAATCTGAATCGCGACTAAACAATGTTGAAAACCTGTTCGCAGTTTTTTTTACAGTGAGATATAATATAGCTTAAATAACTCACAGAGGGTTTGAATCAAATTTTGCAGCGAGTTGTTGTTACCTATCCTTCATACGGATCAAGACTCTTCCGGCTTCCTCCTTTGCCTTTATTTCAACCACACTTCGCGCATAATCTGCTACACTCGTTAGCATTTTCGCTTTTGTCTGATCATCAATGTCAAAACCCAAGAGAGCTCCAGAAAACCCGGAAACTGCTGAGTCTGTCTCGCGCCGAAGGAGTTTCCTTATTGCTGGCCATGTCTCGTTATTAGCTCCATCTAATAGAGCCTCCACAGGTGCTGATAATGCCACATTCAGTTTTTCCTGTATCGTGTTATTATTATCAGTAAGAAGATTTTCCATGAATTCATAATGTATCACTTTTAGAAGACCGTGTACTTTCAAATGTGATTAGTATGATTAGTATTTAACACGAGTGCAATTTGTGTTCTTTAAGTATGTAAATATAGCATGCCCTTCAGTTTTCAACTCTGATATACCATAAAAGGGAAAATGGCAAAAGGGTGCCCCTATAGTATAACACTTTTGCAAGAGCATGCTGTGTTGTTTGCATTTTTTAAAAAAATGATAGAATCGCCCCCGAAATTAAGAATTAAGAATTAAGACTTTTAAAGAATAATTTAACTAAAAAATTATATTACAAAATTTGATCATAGTCATACAAATTTTAGTTAGAACATGAAAAAAAAAATTAAAAAGATAATTCTTTATTTCAGGGGCAATTTTGTCATTTTTATAAAAATACACATTTTGCAAGAAAATGCAAACACAGCCCCATCTTGCAAAAGTGTCATACTATAGGACACCTTTTTGCCATTTTCCCGCTATAAACAACAAATGAGGGCCCGAGAGGCTCGAGCATTTTCATTGCCTTACCATTTTTGCCTCAGTTCCATTCTTAAACTATCAAATTTAAGATGGGCAAATTTCAAATAAAGTCAAATGAGCTAGCAAGTCCTTATACCTCATAATGTTTCGTAATCTCAGCCAGCTTTTCAGCACAAATGAGGGCCCGAGAGGCTCGAGCATTTTCATTGCCTTACCATTTTTGCCTCAGTTCCATTCTTAAACTATCAAATTTAAGATGGGCAAATTTCAAATAAAGTCAAATGAGCTAGCAAGCCCTTATACCTCATAATGTTTCGTAATCTCAGCCAGCTTTTCAGCACGAACAGCATCAATGTGTGAATCTATATCCCGTTTAAGTTTTTCCTTTACTTTAGACGTGTCCCATTCTGCTTGTTCAATAACAGCATCTGCAAGAGCAATGTTGCGATTCCAAAATATTATACTCTAGTGAGAAAGACGAACCTGATATGTTGAAGCTTCAACATTTCAAGACGTAAGGTATGAATGAAAAGGGGGAAATTGCAAAAAGGTACCTATTATGACACTTTTGCAAAAGGGTGTTGTGTTGTTTGTTGATGGCAAAAAGGTGTTCTATCGTTTGCATATTTTTTTACAAAATGTGTATATTTTTATAAAAATGACAAAATTACCCCTAAAATATGCAAACAATATTGCACATTTTTATCATTAACAACGCAACACCCTTTTGCAAGAGTGTCAAATAATATGGTACCTTTTTGCAATTTTCTCATAAGAACTCATCTAATGTGTTCTATTGACTGTTTCAACACGGCCCTTTTGATCTATCTCCGGATTTTGTTGCTAATGGAAGGGAATCACTGAGATTAACTTATACCTGCACACCCTTCATCGAACTGAACCATGAACAACTTAGCACAGTCACGAGCGGCTGCTGCAAACGCTTCCCCTCCATTCACAGCCTTGTCAAAAGCTTCCTTGAACTTATCAAGTGTTGTAGACCTTAGATGTCCCAACACAGATTGGAATGTTGGTTGTACAATCTAACACATCAGAATAAAGTATGAGCAAGGCTCACAAATTAAGTCGGGAAAAAGATCTTTAACATCGATCCACTGATTTTGATATGGGAAGATTTATTACTTGTAGCAACTTTTCTTCAAGATGGACCCGCTTTGAAGTTCTGACACCTTCCTCAAAGTATGTAGCCTCGTTATCATACCTATAATCGAAAGGTTCTCATTAATGTTATATTGATGTATAAGTAACAATTTCTGATTTAAAAATAGATGATAAATCAAAATAAACTTACTTTGATAAACAATTCCCCAAAATTGAACTGAGCTTCTTTCCAAAGCCCGCACACTGACCAGATTGTACATCCTCTTCGAGTTGGCGCCAACCCTGTGATAATTTTAAAGAAATTGGCTGTTGTGTGTATCTATATCTAACCGGAGAAAAATGAAGTTGACAAAATTTAGATGGAAAAATTGCAAAAAGGTGCCATATAACATGACACATTTGCACAAGGGTGATGTGTTGTTTGTTAATGGCAAAAAGGTGCTTTGTTGTTTGCAAAATGTGCGTATTTTTTATTTATAAAAATGACAAAATTACCCCTAAAATTAAAAAATATTTTTTTAAAATAAAATTTGTATGACAAAATTTTGTAATTCATTTATTTAGTTAAACTATTTTTATGTTAAAATTATTTTTTAAATTATGTTATAAAAGTTTAAATTCTTAATTTAAGGGGCAATTTCGTCATTTTTATAAAATAAAAAATATGCATTTTGCAAAAGTATGCAAACGACGCGGCACCATTATGCAAAAATGTCATATTCTAGGGCACCTTTTTGCAATTTTCTCAATTTGGAATATGTGAAAATTAAGTACCTCATTAGCAGAAAAGGCAGCATATTTCTCGCTGGCAATTTCCTCACAACGAACTGTCGCTACCATGACCTACATTGATAAATCATATGCAACATGAGGATTGACAATATATATGTACTTGCCGAGTGAGCGCCAATAAGTAGATATTGCGAAGTTACCTTGTGAGCAGGAAGATCAAGGTCCTTGTTCTCTTTGATGACTCTCCAGATCTCCTGTGCGCTGAAACAGAATCCCGAGGCTGGAACTACACCCCTTCGATCTCCCGCGAGCCCTCCAAGTGCAATAGAATGGAAGAATCGTTGCCTCAAATTAGCAACCTTCATTTCAGCCAAAAAAATGAATAAAATGCACGAGAATGCCAAAGAAGCTTGCTAGGCCAAGAATGTTACTTCTCAGTCATGAATCATACACGTGACTATTTATTTTAGATGTCATAAGAATTTAGAAAGAATAGACAAAAGTATTGCATCGCTTCTGTAAATCTGGCACTTTTGCAATATACCCTAAAACAAATATGCCAAACCATACCTGCTCTTTAAAAATCTCTTCCTTCTCCTCATAGCTAGAAAGAGCAACAACTTCAACCTGGTCTTGGATTGGCAACAAAACATAATCACAAAAATGGCTAATTAGGAGACCAATCACACTCCCCAATCAATATAAGTATAGCATCTTACGTTAAAAAATTCACTTAATGGAGTTTCCTTGTGCGCATCTGGCTTAGGAACAGAGTCCCATATCTGTTATAAATGAAACAAGATTAATACAGACAACGACAAAGCCAATAAGGGAAAGCAGAAATCCCGACCTTCTGAATATCTTCTCGTAGTACGGGTTCCAAATTCTCCAGTGGCGTCTATAGACAAAAGAAGGTCAAGAAAACAAGGCATTAATCCATATACCAAGAAAAATGGATGAGTATCAATTTTGGTGAACGCACCCTCGTTTTATCTCGTATGACAAACATCAATGTTGTCTTACGTGGACTAAACAATCTCATCATGACCTTTAAGCAGATATCACCAGAAAAGGTTAGTCGTGACGAAATGGATTTGAGAATTATGAACATTTTCCAAAAAAAAAGGTAATGTTATTAATATGGGAAAGAAATACCATTTGGGCAATATTTCCAAAGGAGTATTAAGATTTTTATTACTGATCGGTAAAATTCATATTAAAAAAATAATAAAAAATATGGGGAGGAGGCCCTGTTTTATGGTAAAAACTCCATTTTCAATACATAATGAAATAGAACTCAATACATATATATAAAATAATATTTTCAAATACCCATTTTGAATTCGATTAAATAAAAAATGAGAAAAAAAAATCTTACCTCTTTCTAATTTCTTACCCTTTAGACCTTTTTGAAGAAGGTTGTGTTACTATTATGTTTACTTCCATCGTGGGTAATGTATTTGGGTTCAAAGAAAGGGATTAAAATGGAAGATGGACAAAGTACCTGGAATACAGTTTTTAAAAGAGGTTTATTTGCAGCTTGCTCTCGGCCAATATCATGGCACCACCTGAAAAAAAAGACGCCGATGAAAATTGCTGGAACTATGAAAATCCACCTCATGAAGCTTACAGTTAGAATGAATACTTATAAGTTGAAAACACAGCTTGCCAGTGCTAAACAAAGAAACTTACATGTTTATAAGCACAATATCTGAAACAGCAAGTGCAAATAGAGCACTCTGCTTCTCAAATGCAGTATCATCCTATAAAGATGCAACACAATTCTAGTTATTTAACAGTTTTAAATTATGGTAAAATAGCAAAAAGGTGCCTTATAGTATGACATTTTTGTGAGAAGGTGCTGTGTTATTTGCATTTTTTGCAAAATTAATATTTTTATAAATGACAAAATTGCCCCTGAAATTAAGAATTACTTTTTATACCATAATTATAAAAAAATCATTTTTAATTACAAAATTACATTATACAAGTTTTGTTTAGAAGATAAAAATAGAAAAACTCTTAGAAGTATTTATTTTTAGATACATAATTCTTAATTTGAGGGTCAATTTCGTTATTTTTATAAAAATATACGCATTTTGCACAAAAATACAAACAACACGGCACATTTTTGCTATTACCAAACAACACAACACCTTCTTGCAAAAATGTCATACTGTAGGACACCTTTTTGCAATTTTCTCTTAAATTAATGCGCATCTCGAGGAAAGAAATGAAGAGGCAGGGACGATGGAAGGAACAAATCGTCACAATGATAGAATAACATTACGTCAATGATAACTAATGAATATAAGACTGAAAAGCTACCTCTCCTCTTTCTCTACCATCAGTACCCTCCAAATCCATTACGACTGTGCAGGGCTCAATGCCATTACATTTAGCACACCAAATACCTTTAGTGGTTTGTGACCTATAAAGGAAACAAATCTAATCAGTTTATCACTTTAATGATCTTCAACCAGAAAAATCACTGATTCGACATCAAGATATCAGGAACATGCCTTCCCTTAAATGCATCCATTTCTCGAAAATTTGTGTAAAACAAATTATTTAATAGTGTACTCTTCCCTGCATAAATAAAGAACGCGCTTAGAATTCAATCATAAGTAAAGAGTATATAATATTACCAATTTAACATTTTGATGTACAAAAAAAAACTATGGTTGGCAGCTCGGAAACATGAATGGAAACATTGTTTTGAGTTTTCACGTTTCAACTAACTTGCATGTTGAAGCGGTGTTGCTTAAGCTTCAAACATGCTGTGGCATGACATCGGTGAAGTGCGAAATATATATTAGCTTGATGGAGATAATACAGTACATACCACTGCTTTGCGGTCCCATGATGGAGACAATGGCATAAGAAAGCCCACATTCATTCATTTTCACCTCCTTGATGAAGCTTTCGATTCCGGTGGCATTGAATACACCATCTCCATCAATAAGCTGAGTAGAACAGCACGCTTCTTTCGCTGGGAAAGAGATTGATCGAAACGTTATTCAAGAAGCAACAATTACAGTTTCTAAAACTCGTGGTCCTTGACATAAATAAACTTATCGAGAGTTCATTTGACCCAAAATAAACCTTTTCATTAGACTATATTGGTTCACAAACTAAAACCAATAATATTCCTATAAACGTTGAGATTTTATAAGTTGACGTGCCACACATTATAGGTTTCTAATTTGCTCTCAAACCTGAAATGTCCACCAAACCATCACTTTCTCTCTTTCTCGAGAAAGCCATTTCAAAAGAAGGTCAAGCATCCCAAAATAAACCTTTTCATTAGACTATATTGGTTCACAAACTAAAACCAATAATATTCCTATAAACGTTGAGATTTTATAAGTTGACGTGCCACACATTATAGGTTTCTAATTTGCTCTCAAACCTGAAATGTCCACCAAACCATCACTTTCTCTCTTTCTCGAGAAAGCCATTTCAAAAGAAGGTCAAGCATCAAACTATTGCCATTTTATTATCATCAAACAACCATAACTCACACTGTTACTTTCAGATTGGCTACGGAGAAACCTTTTGTCATTTTGTGCATGTGTCTAACCCAGTGTTCTAAAAATCTTCGACTTGTCCAATTAATCCTTCAATCCTATTTATTTTCCGATTAATCCCTGATTAATCCCCAAAAGACCCTCTCCGCCCGACTAGCGCCTAGAGTTTTGTAAAACACTGGTCTAAACCTTTTGTTTCCCACAACACATGCAACTATCACAATCCACAAATTCTTTTGCTTTTCCTCATTTTCTCAGCATCCAAACAAAAACCCAACGACCACCCTCAATTGAAATTCAAAACAAAGCTACTTCATTAACAAGAGAAAACAACTTAAAACCAGATGATTTATAGGTAAACCGCCTTTTGCAGTGCTTCATTAATCTGGAACTAACATAGCAACCAAAAATAGTCAAAAACATAGAAAATTAGACAGTTACAAATCATACCCAGAAAGTAAATAATCAATATCAACCCTAAGAATCAACTACCAATCACTGCAAAACCCAATTTAAATGGTTTTGTCATTCACATTGTTAATTTCAGATTGTTAACCTTCATAATTCACAAATTCTTTTGCTTAACCCCATTTTCTCAGCATCCAAACAAAACCCCAACAGCCATAATTGAAATTCGAAACAAACCCACTTCATTTACAAGAGCAAACAATACATAGGTAAATTGACTTTTACAGTTCTTCATCAATCTGGAACTAACATAGAAATTAAACAATTACAAATCAAACCCAGAAAGCAAATAATCAATATCAACTACCAATCACTGCAAAAAATCCATAAGAGAAGTGGGAATCGAGAAGGTACCCATCAGAGACCGGTCGATTTGGGCGCAGATTTTGAGAGCTCCGAAAGCACCTGAGAAATGTTAGATTCCTATAGACTTTGATGGAGAAACAATGAGAAATAGAGAGAGAAAAAACATAACGAAATCGAAGGAGCATTAGCGTCTCTTCTTCTCCGGATTCACTGGCCATTGATCAAATTTAGCCTCTCTAGTAAAAAAAAGATCGTACTTCTCATTTCTTCCATTTTCTAATTTCAAAAAACACTTCCAATTTTGGAAAAAATATTTTTCATCTTCAAAAATTTTGTAGAAAATTAAAGTTCGAAACGAATTCGTTATACGTGGCGCGCCACAGGCAAAAACTGAATAAATTGCTCAACGGAACATTTTATTTTTCTGGGCTCGCTCATTTGGGTTGGGATAGACCCAATCTGCTCGTATTGGGCCTTTCTGGGCCCAACTATTCTAGATGGGCTCAAAGATGAAATGTTTCGATCAACAACACTGTTGGGCAGATACAGAACTTTTCCTCTCCTTGGGCCTCAATCATTTAGTTCTGTAAATAAACCGAGCATTTAACCAACAGCTCGAGTTCGGTTGGTTAAATATTTAGTTCAAATTTGTTATAATAGCGCTTGAGCTGAATTCGAGCTCAAACTTGATATTTCATGGTTCGATAGACTCACAAGCCGACTCGTTTAATATTTAATTAATTACATTTTTTATCGATACATTTTTTTAGTTTATCGAATATTTATTATGAAACTATACTAATTAAATTGAGTTTGGCCAAACTCGAGTTGATTCCTTTAGTATTGGATGAATCATATTTTCTATCTTATATTTATTTTATGTTTTAGTAAATATTTGTATTGAAATTTTATTCAAACTGAGTTGAATTTGAGTATAATTGTATAAGCTCATTCAAATTCCAGTTGAACATATTTTTACGATTAAATTGAACCTTGTTAAATTGAGGCTCGATTCAACTTATTTACACTCTAACTAGTATATGCATAAGTTCAAATCGAGCCTTTCACGGAACCAATTAGCCTCGATGGGCTTATAGATAAGATGTTTTGACCAACTCTGAAAAGGTTGTCCTTTATTTTACTAAAAACTATAACTGAATTTGGAACTAAGCTAAAAAGAATTCTAAAATTCAAAATTAGATAGGTTATTTAATTTATAAGTGAATTAGTTAATTTTGATATGGGTCTGGTTTGCATAACTCAAAATCGACTATTAGTCAAGAAAATTGAAGTGAAGTTGGGTCGATATGTGTCGCTCTCACAAACGTCTACACATCTTTCTCTTAAACAAAACATTGTTGTTTCGGCTCACTTCTTTAATTGCTTATGCATATTCATAATTACAAGTAATATAATATATAGAAGATGAGAATATATACATTATTTCAACTTAAAATAAACCCAAGATGATATACTGAATCTCAAATTGAATGACTAAATGTGAAGCTCGTGGAAATTAGTTGGTTCGGTTTTATAAAAAAATTGACTCATTATTTTAGTCTACTAAAAAGCAATCATTCGATTACACTTGATTCGGCTATGATTCTATAAATTGAAAAACCAATAATTCTAGTTTGGTTTGGACGTTGACCGTTCAGCTCGGTTAATCGAACTAGGAGTAGACACCTAAGACTCAAACCGGTTCTTAATCGAGATCCAAGCCGAACTCAAATCACACGTGATGGATCAAGTTCAATTGTAAAACTAGAGAGTCGTTTCTATTTGGTTCAGGTTTGGTTCTTTCAGTGCAAAATCCCATGTGTAATCACTTTTATCTTGCTTGCACGTTGCTCTATGGCCCATCACCAGCACCTTTTAACTTACGTGTCTCGATCTCATTCCGAAAACATAAATAATAAACGAATTGAATCGTCTCACTCACACAGTCGCACTCTTTCAGGCTCATTTTTTTTTAATTCAACTCATAAATCAGACACTAAATTCAAAATGAAAAAATAATAGATTTCAACTGAGCAGCACCAAAACCAAACATATCATAACCGATCTGAAACCAAACCGCTTCTCACATAATAGTTTCGAGTTTGATTCTCGTACATCGAGAACTGAGGGAATTCGATTCGGTTCGGTTCTAACCTGTTCGGCTCCGGGTCGGAACCGTGCCCACCCCTAAACCAGACCATGGACAGTCCTATACTTTGGTTGGTACAGGCCCAGTAAGTTCAAAACGGGCCTTAGTGGGCCCAACTAGTCATAAATGGGCTCATGGATCAGATGTTTCGATCAACAATCTGGTGAGCAGATAATGTGTCTCCTTCACAGGAACTTAACTTGTGTTTTAAGAACTGTCCGTATCCAAACAACCATATATTGTCGCTTAACCGCAGAGACAGTGACACTTAGCGGGAATTAGCAAAAATTAGGGTGGCGCTAACAATTGTCAACGACTCTGTACACTTTAACTCACAGTATCTGAATATCAAAAAACAAAAAAAAAACCACACGAACGAACAAAAATGGCGAGTCTCTCTCTATAAACCAGTCTCGCTTCGGTTTCTGAGCTCTTCTTCTCCGATTTGAAGCTTTCTCGAGAATCGTCGATGACGATGAAGGTGATGATCAGGTGCTTGTCCACTCTGTTCTTCGCGATCCTCCTCGTCTCCTCCGCGCGCGGTTTCTATCTCCCCGGAGTCGCTCCTCGCGATTTCGTCAAGGTTTGCTCCGAAATCGATCTAATTGATCTGTGGTTTCAGGTTTTGAATTTGGTTTTGGTTTCGTAATATTGTTGTTGTTGTTGTTGTTGTTGTTGTTGCTTTTCTGAGCATGGATCTAGGGATTTGGATTGTGGTTCTGTGTGGATTCGTGGTGTTTTGTTTTGATTTGAATCTGATTGATTATGATTTGTTCGTTTCTGAGCTCTGATTTTCGTGTGGAGAGACTAATGGCGCGGTTATGAGATCTCTGAAATGGAATTGGAATGTTGGAGATTCTGTTCGGTGATTGTGTATGTGATTGAAAATTGAGTGGAAATGAAGCTATTTGGGGAAGGCATTTCAGGAAACTATGAATTGATCGCAATCACCACTCAGTTTCCATTCTTAATTTAATTTTGTGTTTTTATCATAAGTTGTAGCATGTTGGAATTCTTCTATGTTTGATAGGTTTTAAGAATTTATGCCGCGGCGTGAGAAATTCAATTATTGTCTTTGAATTTGATTTTTAATCATCACCTGCCTTCTCTCTCGGAACAAAATTTGGTATCACAAATATGAGAAATGCAATGCAAAGACACACACACGATGAGGAAATATATTTCGATATTTGTTTGATTTGGGTGCACATGGATGATATAATTAATAATTTTATGGAATGTCTGAGCCATTTCAATGGCAGTGTGTGAATTGGTAATCACTATTTGATGACTAGCTGCTGTTTTGTTTGGTTCTTCCTTGTCTTGATGTGGGTGCATGTGCAATAATTGTTAACCAAATGTGTATGACATAACATTGGAAGGGGAATTCAAACTCCGCCCTAAAATTTTAATTTTTATAGCCATTAAGTGCTAGTGTGACTGATTGATTCTTCCCCAATTTGAAAAATCATGATGGTACACTAAATTTGTGGAAGTTTGGTTAAAGGAAAGGTCATTAATTTCAGGGCTAGTCCTGCATTTTTCTTTATTTCTCTTTATTTTTAGATGCTTATGCCATGGTTGTCATCTATCAACAGGACGATCCTCTTTCAGTGAAAGTGAACAAGTTGTCATCTACAAAGACACAGCTCCCATATGACCATTACTACTTGAATTACTGTAAGCCCTCCGAGATTATAAACAATGCAGAGAATTTGGGTGAGGTTCTACGCGGTGACCGTATTGAAAACTCTGTTTACACCGTGAGCTTGCAGTCCTTTGTCTCTATTTTATTTGGTTCTAGTTGGATCCAGAACTAATATAAAACTTTATGTAGTGGCATTGTGTTGTTGTTGCTTTGTTTATGTGGAGCTAAGTTCATGACTTGTGTCCAGTTTCTTATGAGGAATGATATGGTTTGCACCGTAGCCTGTCGGTCAAAGCTTGATGCTGAATCTGCAAAGAATTTCAAGGAAAAAATTGATGATGAATATCGTGTTAATATGTAAGTAATTAAATTGAAATTGACTCTTTTGTGTTCTCTTTTTTTTGATCTACATGCTTTGACTTCTTATACTGATTGATTTGCTTCTGTTATGTATTTCATATCTGTATATGCTGAAAATGTAATGATTCGTATATAAGTGATGCATGTGTATCTTTTTCATTTTACACTAAACTGATTGATATGGACAAATAGGATTCTAGACAACCTTCCTGTGGCTGTTCTTAGGCAAAGGAGGGATGGGGTTCAATCAACAACTTATGAGCACGGTTTCCGTGTTGGGTTCAAAGGGAACTATGCTGGGGTATGCTTCAGTAACTTCATTAAATCCCTTTTGTCCAACTTTACAGTTTGATCTTATCTAATTCTTACTCACATTTCTTGTGCAGAGCAAAGAGGAAAAATACTTCATCAATAATCACTTGAGCTTTAGAGTCATGTATCACAGAGATGCTGAATCAGATTCTGCTCGAATTGTTGGATTTGAGGTCACTCCAAACAGGTTATTTTTCCCCTTTCTTTCTTGTTAAATAGAATGTGCTGTGAAGTTAGCATGTATTGACTTTATTTATTAGTTTTGACTTTGCATGAACATCATCATTGGATAACAAATGTAACTCGACAATCCCCTCATATCAAGTAGTATTCACTTTTAAATGCTATAGGAGGCTTAACATATCATTGCTTCATATACTGGGGTGTTTTGCAATCCGGCACCGAGATTTTTCTTCACTTGTGTTTGTTAGCACTATTGTTATTTAGATATCTTTGAACAGGCTACATAGTAGTGTATTCTTAAATGAAATACATCACATTCTCTTGCTTGCAACAATTACTGAAACAACTCAGATGCGGTTTTATCAGATAAATTTGGTATGAGAGAAAAGTTTCTGCTAGCGAGTAGTTTACTCTAGACTGTGACTGTCAGACTTCGTGAACTCTTAAGATATAATGTTTTCTTCTGAGCTGCTGTTCTGAGTTCTTACAATTGCTTGATGGATCATTGCATTCTCTTAAATAGTTTATCTCAAAGCTATACGACTTTTACTTTATCAACAATTGCCTTACAATATTCTCATATTTCCGTGTCATTCTTACCAGTATTAATCACGAATACAAGGAGTGGGACGAAAAGAATCCAAAGATCACAACCTGCAACGAGAACACCAAAAATCTAATACCAGGTAGCACCGTTCCCCAAGAAGTAGACACAGACAAATACATTGTGTTTACATATGATGTCACCTTTAAAGAGAGTGACATCAAATGGGCGTCTCGATGGGATACATACCTCCTCATGAACGACGATCAGATCCACTGGTTCTCCATCATAAACTCCCTGATGATTGTTCTCTTCCTCTCCGGCATGGTGGCGATGATCATGATGAGAACTCTATACAAAGACATCTCCAACTATAATCAGCTAGAGACGCAAGAAGAGGCTCAGGAAGAGACGGGATGGAAACTCGTCCACGGGGATGTTTTCAGGGCGCCGGTGAACTCGGGCCTGCTCTGCGTCTACGTCGGCACCGGCGTCCAGCTACTCGCCATGACGCTCGTGACGATGATGTTCGCGATGCTGGGATTTTTGTCCCCTTCGAACCGGGGAGGCCTCATGACCGCCATGGTCCTCCTGTGGGTCTTCATGGGGTTATTCGCCGGTTATGCCTCCTCCCGCCTGCACAAAATGTTCAAGGGCACGGAATGGAAGAGGAATACCCTGAAAACTGCTTTCATGTTCCCAGGGATCCTCTTCGCGATCTTCTTCCTCCTGAATGCGCTGATCTGGGGCGAGCGGTCCTCGGGCGCGGTGCCCTTCGGGACAATGTTCGCCCTCGTCTGTCTCTGGTTCGGGATATCGGTCCCCTTGGCGTTCGTGGGTAGCTACCTAGGTTTCAAGAAGCCAGCGATCGAAGACCCGGTGAAGACCAACAAAATCCCCCGACAAGTCCCCGAGCAGGCGTGGTACATGACACCCGTCTTCTCAATCCTCATTGGGGGGATCCTCCCGTTTGGGGCGGTCTTCATCGAGCTCTTCTTCATCCTAACATCCATATGGCTGAACCAGTTCTACTACATCTTCGGGTTCCTATTCATCGTGTTCGTGATCCTCCTCATCACCTGCGCGGAGATCACGATAGTCCTCTGCTACTTCCAGCTGTGCAGCGAAGACTACAACTGGTGGTGGAGATCGTACCTAACCGCAGGCTCGTCGGCTCTGTACCTGTTCCTGTACTCGGTTTTCTACTTCTTCACGAAGCTGGAGATCACAAAGCTGGTTTCGGGGATGCTCTACTTCGGCTACATGGTAATTATTTCCTACGCTTTCTTTGTCTTGACCGGAACTATAGGGTTCTACGCTTGCTTCTGGTTCGTCCGCAAGATTTACTCGTCTGTGAAGATAGACTGATCTGAGACAATTTTTACACATTAATTTTTTTTTCACTGTTTTGCTGGTGTAGCAGAGGGCTTTTGGTCTGTGATATGAACTTGTTCGTGAATGTTACAGATTGTATCCTTCTTAATATGTGGCCTCTGGGAAAAAGAAATGTATGGTTGGTAGTTTTTTTTTTTATGCAAAGTGATCTTGATGTCTTCGTTAGCTTTGGATATATTTACTCTTCGTCAAGAACTTGTGAAAATAAAAATTCATTGTGCCGGCAGTAGAAGTGTAAACTAGTTGAATCGATTCTTAGTTTGGTAGGTTCGGCTCGAGTCTGGGTTTGAAAGAACTTATGCAACTGAGCTTGAGTCTGATTTGAAAGAAAGTTTCGGGCTAGACTTAATTTGCTTATTTTTTTATAAGAATATTCTTTAAAATAAAATTAAGTATACATGGTTAATTAAATACTAAATGATTTAATTCGATTCGGCTAGTCAAATTTCATTATTAATATGTATTAAATAAATAAATATATATATATATATATATATATATATATATATATATATATATATATATATTAAACGAATATGCTCGTGAGCCCTATCGAGTATTCGAGCGAGCTTTAATAGGCCAGGTTCGAGTTTAACTCCTTTATCAAATGAGCCTTATTTCGAGCTTGAATTGTACTCAACCTCAATTGTAAGGAACTCGAACTAAATATTTAACGAATCAGTTTCGACGGCTAGTTTATAAGCCTAGCCAACACATTAGTCTGGTTAATTCTCAAATGCCTTATTCGCCAAACTATAGACTAACGCTATAATACAGAGCATTGATTGTTGTGATAATGACACTTTGTTACACCTAACTATAACGAAATGACACTTTCATACTCTAACTTTTTTTTTTCTTTTCTGGTACCCTGACGTATTTTTTATGACAACCTACGCTAAAATGACTAAAATACTCCTGGTTTATTTTATCAAACCGAATTTGAAATGGTTCAAATTTAATTTCAGATTTGAGAGCATAATTGTAATTGTATCTTAAATATAAACTAAATTGAATTAATTTAATTTTTTATTTCTTAAATCAAAGGTAGTTTAGCTATTTTAAGGATAGGTTGTCAAAAAAAATTGTCAAAGTAGTAAAAAAGAGACTAACTATTATGATGTTTTATCCCTTGATTGTTTATACAGAAAATAATACTCTAGCAAACATGAATACATGTATGTATAGATGTTTTATCATTAAATCAATAAGGTCCACAAGCTTATATGAACAGAGCACACATAAACACATACATGAATTTTATACAGTTGAGCTATCATCACGCAATTATTTATCCAAATGGAGCTACACGAAATGCACTGGCCTCATTTTCTCCTTCTATGCCTTTCTTTTTCTCTTTCAAAGCCATCAGTTGTGCCTCAGTTTCAGATATCCGCGACTCTAATTCAGAAATCGCCTTGTTTCGCTCAAAACATTCTCTGGCATGCTTAGCGTAAGCGCAAAGCCATTCGCTAGCATCCTCCACGAATCGAACATGCTCTGCACCGATGCTGTTTGTCGATTGAGATCGAAGAATTTGAAAAGATTCACTCAACGACGGAATGAGGTCTTTAGAGACGAACGATCCTTGAGAGTCCTGCTGCTGAGGATCAGACGGGGCTTTGATGAATCCTACTTCTGTTACACGACGAGGACTTGTTTCGGAAAGTTTGGGGTTCATGCTCTCGTGGATTTGAGCTTCAGTATCAAAATGGTCATTGAACGAGGTAGTTGCAACTATGGCCAGCGATCTCTGAACCTCCTGAAATTGATAAAACATAAGGGCTTACGTATAAAATTTATTGGGACTAAATTTTTTAATCGGCAATAAAAGGGAAACAAAGCAAATGCAGAATTGCAACAAAATAAAAAAGTTGCCAAGTAACCAGTAAACTACTGCTAATCAAATACGATAATTCGCTAGTTGTCATTTGAAATTATTGCAAATTATTCAATAAAAATTATTGACTAATATCCACTAAATCCTTTTGACTAACATATATTATCCATGATCAGAATAAAAAATGTACAATAATTTACTCACATATATTGGCACTTAACTACAATTCTTTGACTGAACACTTTACGATAATTATCGTCAATCTCTCTTCCAAAATATGTGAGTATCTTAACAAATGGGAGCAAATAAGGGCAAGCGAATAACGTGCATTACTAACCCTACTATTCCTTAGGTTTCGCACCAAATTGAACAATACACCTAGTTTAAAACGTACAAAGTAACTTGTTTCTATTTTTGTCTAAACCTTGCCCATAGATTTTGGAGCAAACAACATTAGAGGTATTGAATATAAACAAATATGCTCGAAAAACTATAATTATCCATGACAGTCAAAGAGGGTCAATCCTAATTTACTCCAACTAAATAACAGAAATATGAAGTACATACTGCAGATAAGTACTTGTAATGACATTTAATGTACTTAAATACTTATGTTCATTTCAATAAATATGTTTTGCCTTTTGTCTGAACAGCCTAAACATTTTGAAGCAAACACGGCTAAGATTCTTGAATTTGAAACAAAGGCGCTCAAGAAAATTCTAAATAGAAAACACAGTGCAGAAAAGATAATGAAGACGTTAAGTGAAGAGTAGTTAAGACATACCACCTCTGCAGCATGATGACTGAGTTCCTCAGAAGGATTGTTAGCTGGAGGGCTCAATTTTGAGGAAGAAGCTACGACATATTGAAAAGCCACGGACCCTGAAACTGCAACGACTTGTTCTTGGGGTGTATAATTGTGAGAAGAAGGATCAAAATGGCGAGGTGTCTCCTTGGAATTTTCAAAATGTTCCCGGGCCTCTTCAGACACCTCTAATCTTTTCCTTTATATTTCTCACAACTATCAACCACTTCCTCACGTATCTCAGTTTCTTTTCCAGGATCGGTGACATTCTCATAAAACTGACCTTCTATTCTTGGCTCAGTGAGTTCCTCAGCGGAGTTCTCATGAACTTGAGCTTCTGCTTCGAAATGGTTGCCCTGTGACGTTGAAGGAAGTGCTGTTGCCAGTCTTTTGGTCTCCTAAAATTCAGGTGCATAGTATCTTAACATCAAATGCTATAGCAAAATGAAGTATACATAAAATTTAGGAAAATGTAAAATATTAAATCATAAATTATGTTCTTTAATGCAACATTTGTTCACTATTTTCAAATCCTGTCACATTTAAGAAAGGAGGTGTATGAAGAATAAAGTACTGTAACACTTTTCTTAAGAAAGGAAATTTATTAAACTTACATAAGTTGGCATGGCATTTGTGTATTACAATTTATTATGTCTGATCACCAGAAGAGCAACAATAGCTATATTTTGGGTATGCTAATACTGTTGACAATTCAACTAAAAAAAGTGATGGGAGATGAATAAGAGGAAGAGGAAGAGTAGAGTATAAATAGGGGCATACCGTTTCTTTGAACATTCGCTCTACAGTAGTATTAAGGTCACCATCCCAGCGTTTGGCACCTGTCCAAATTTCTGTCAAACGTACTGTGTCTAGCTTTGGCGCGGTTATGATTCCTCCGCAAAAGGTCTTCATGTTGGGGCATTCTGTCACAGTTACTTCACCCAGTTCAGGGAAATTGAAGGAGTAATTTCCCAGTGAGCAGAAACTTGTGAGCCTGGGCAACTTGTCAAGCTTCAAAAAATACAATCGGCTGAAAATAATTTCATCTTCATGTTGTGATGACTTTTCAGCATCATCTCCCACCTTGCCTCCTATTATCTCTTCTATCATTTCACATCCACTTATAATCAACCAAATAAGTTGCTTCAAACTTCTTGCTATTGACGGTTGTATTAAGTTTCTCAGTCCACCACAGTTCTGGACGTTAAGTTCTCTTAGTGATCTAAAAGATACCGAGGACGGTACTAAATATGTGAGACGGGGACAGTCATCCACATTTAGACACACAAGTCGGTTGAGAATATTAGGGATGAACGGGGTGCATTGTTCTTGTTTGCAGATATACTCCAATTCAGGCAAATTCTTGAGTTCTATTTCTCTCAATAAAGGAAGTATGTCATCATCAGCATGATCAGTGACTCCCCCTTCATATGGAAATATCTCTTGGAAAGAGCAATTGGATACTTGAAGTGTTTGCAACTGATTGAGAGGCATGTTAAAAATATCTAAGGGAAAAACATCCGATTCACCCTGAAACTCGATAATGGCTAAAATTTTAAGATTGCGGAATAGGTGCGGAGGAAAGTGGCCATAAAGTCCCAGTATCTTCATCAAATCTTTGCTTCTTATACTTAAATGGTCCAAACTGGAGATCATCTGAAAAACAAATTAAAGAGAATCACATCATTTATGAGTTAAATATACAAGTTTACATTTTCCCTTCTCATATGTTATCTATTTAGTAACTATAAATCTGGATAATGTGATCTAGACACCATTTTATTTTTTTATTCATATGTCTAAATTTAATTTTAAAATGTCCAATTTATACATAAAACCATTTTAGGAAGAAAAAACAAAATGAGTAAATATGTTCATTGGAATATAGATTAACTTAGTTCAATTACTGGACCAATCTAATATGGGGCTCACAATTTGTTAACTAATCATAACACTATCTCTAATTTACAGGATCAGGATGTAATAAATGGAATTTTACATGAACTTTTCTACCTGAGAAATATATCAGCATCATGAGGAGAAAAGAGAAGGGACAAATATGTTACATACCTTTTCAAATTTATTATCTCCTTGTTTTTCTGGAAAGCTAAGGAAATCCAAAGCAGATACTTCGCCACAGTCAACCACATCCAATTCCTTCAAGGCTGGACATTCAGTTGTATGTTCTCTTGGATAGAAGCCCTCTACTTTTGGCAGCCTGACGAGTTTCAACTTGACCAGTTTAGGGAACATAAATGTGGCTGCTACTTCTTTTATGATCTCCTTCGATGATTCCTCATAATTCACATCGCTGATTACTGTTTCCAGTAATTTACAATCATATATAATTAGATTTTCCAATTTGTTCAAAGATTGAGCAATAGAAACCGGAAATATATGTTTGAGATTCTCGCATAGGCGGATTTTGATTCTTTCTAGTTTGCAAAATGAATTTACTTGAAAGAGCTGTGAGGTCTGCCATATAGAGTTGATGCTATTCAAGCTGACCGTTGTAAGTTTCTCCAATCTAGGAAGCTGTATCTGTATATACATGCTAGCCATAAATTAAACCTTCCACGGAAAATTAAGTCATGATAAATATATTAATAAACTACATGGGATTCTTAGTAAAACCTGGACATTTACTGAAAATGAATTCGTAATTGCCATATATATATTTTTTGTTATAAGCACATATGATAAACAAAAATAAAGTAGGTGAGATAAACAAAGGTACCTTTTCATTGAAGAGAGGTCGCATGATAGTATCAAGGTTCTCATCTGAGTCCATTTCTTCAATTGATCTTGCGTAGAATGTAGCGAGGTTTGGCAAATTTTCAAGACAAAGATAGCTCAATTGGGGAAAGTCGATTGTCTCTATGTTTGTTTCTCCTTCATTTGCAACAATATGTTTCATCCTCGCACAATTTTCTACTGTCAAACTTTGGAGTCCCACTAGAATCATCGCAATGGAAGGAGTCAACAAATATTTCAAGCTGTCACATTTTACTATTTCCAATCTAGTTAGGTTGCAATAGCTCTCTGAGAATTTGTGGTTCCATATCTCTTTCAAATCGGAGATATAAGACAGTTGCAATACCTCTAGCTTGGGAAGTGATACCTGCATATGAGACCAATATATACCGTACTTGGGATAATCCATATACAGTTTCATAGGTGGCAACATTTGATTAAAAACTAATAATTCTGATTTAGTAAAGTAAAGATGTAAATTATACCTTTTCGAGAAATGACATGGAAGATTTAAACTCCTCTTCCTCAGCATCGATTTCTTCGGACCCCATGTCAGTTCTTACAGACTTCTGGCTCTTTTCTTGTACAGAAATCATCTTAACATTAGAGTAAAAGGTCTTGAGCTTGGGAAGAAACCGTAGACTTAATTTGCACAACTGAGCAAACTCTATCTTCTTGCAAATGCCGCCACCATCAATGTTCACATAACCATCTTCTGTGTTATTCTCAGTGACAATGTCCTCTAATGCCTCACAATTAGAAACTTTAATTTTTTGAAGGCATCGAAGCCCTGTAGCCAGGGAGAAAGAAAACAAGCTCTCAAGTCTATTACAATTTTCCACCTCAATAACTGTTAAATTCTTGAAGGATTCTTCCATCAACTGACCATTGCATATTTTCTGCAGTTTCAAGAGATGAGACAGACGCAATGACTCCAAGAAAGGAAATGAGGGCTGATGTTGTTTGCCCTCCACCTTTACAATGTACCGGATCTCATAATCTTTTACGATACAGAGATGCTTTAAGTCTGGAAAACCATCCCCATCTAATTCAGGAGTAACGTTCTCAATGCCCCGCAATTCCTCTAGACATAAACCCTCTGTTCTCTTGAAAAACCTCTTAACTGCATGTTGCAATTGATTAATGCTTGTAGTACTAAGCAGCAGACAAACTTTTCTCATGATTTCTTGCTCATTAAGCCACCACCAAGTTGATGCATTTCCTACCATTATTTCATATCTTTCAAATTTTTCAAAGCATAGATCTTTTGGAAGAAATTTGGCATCTCGAACTGTAATTCCCAAACTGCAGAGGTTAGGCAAATGTTTCAGCTCTAGAAGACTGGCATTTGTTTTTACGTTACTGCTAGTACACTCATCATCTTCCCATTTGTCAAAACCACGATGTATATACAATTCTTCCAATTGGGATAATCCTTTAATGAGACCCGGAGGAATTACTTTGAGTTTGGAACAACGTCTCATATCAAGCAACCTTAGCTCGGACAATTGCCCTATTACACTAGGCAGCTCTTCAATATCAGAACCGACAAAGCTAAGTGTTTGAAGTTTCTTCAGTTCTCCAACTTGAGATACGTCTTTCAGCCCAGAACATTCATCCAAACGTAATGTTTGGAGATTTGTTAAAAAGGAAAGAGATGAAGGCAATGCTGAAAAACACATTCCAGACATGTCTAAGATTTTAAGTCTGCTCGTCTTTTCAAAAAACGTGTCTGGAATTGTCAATGAAGAGTCTCTTGAAAACCCACTTAGGACACACAGTTCAAGGGAGGGGCACTCCAGAAGTTGAGGAAGACGGGGGAAGTTAGGATAACAACGAAAAACAATTGCAGTGCACCTTTTAAGAGCATCACCCTTGCGCCATATATGCAATTCAGCATCATTTTCCCCGATTGAAAACATATTTAAATCTTTCTTTCCAATGTTGATAGCAACATCTCTGACAACATCATGCATTTTGATGGAGTTTCTGCTGTCACTATCAAGCAATAAGCAAGATTCCTTGAGATCGAGAATCATAGTATGCAGTCTATGTCTTGCTCCTTCTATTTTCACTACATCTTCGTCAAACAAATCCCAGCACAAGCTGTATTGCAACACCTCTTCAACTAGAGCATTTCCCCCAGTTATACCAGAGCAAAAACAGTCGCTTGTGTGTTTTCTCCAAGTGATTGTAACTGATGGACTCGATTGCAGAATTAACAATATCATGCATTTCTTTGCTATTCATCTTTTCAAGTTGTTTAAAGGCATCCTTCCATGCAGGCAATTGTGGCCGCCTTGATAGAGATGCCGCAACTGTAACAATCAGAACCGGCAAACCTTGACATCTTTTGGCTACTTTCCTTCCTATAGCGTGGAAATCAGTGTTTTTAAGGACATCGCCGGTCTTCTCCTCAAACAACCTCCAAGCTTCTTCTTCTGTAAGAGCACCTAGAAGGACTTCTTTTTCAGTCCCCATCGAAGATAGTACTTGCAAGGATCTGGAGGTGAGTACTATCTTGCAACCCCCATGCTCGGTACCAAAAAGAATTCCTACATCTTTTAAGTCTAGCTTTTTCCAAAGATCGTCTAAAATGACAAGAACCTTTTTCCCCTTCAACCTCCCATGTATCCTGCTAGCCCTTTCTGCCACAGTGGACTCCTCGAGTTTTAGACTTAACACGTTTGCAATTTGCCCTTGAATTTCTTTTATGTCTGCCGTCTGGGTTACTGATGCCATGACAATTTCCTCAAACATCTTCTTCTCAGCAGCAAGTGATGCAATTTGTTTAACAAGTGTGGTCTTCCCCATGCCACCAAGACCGTACAGTCCTATGGTGTTCTTAGTTTCATCCTGCAATGTCTTCATGATATCGTCTAAGGTTGACTTTCTTGACTCAAAGGTGAAGAGACCTTTGATAGATAAGGAAAGTGCCATTCCCTTCCCCAGAGCACGGTCAGCAACTTCTTTAATTTGCTCTCCTTCTTTCCTTGCTTCCACTATCTCTGTCTCTATCTGGCAAGCTCTCATGCTGAACCGATATCGTGAAATTAGATTCGGACACAGCCCCATCAAACATTTCTTCTTTCCCTTTTCTTCATAATCTCTAATTATCTGCCTTGCCTCCTCACTGATTTTGTCAGCTTCATCCTGCCAGCTCTTGACCCGATTTCTGATCTTCTGCGCATTCTTTTCTGCAACAGTAACATAGTGGCTCTTGTCACTTATTTCTTCATCCAACTTATTAACTTGTGTTCCAAGTCTAGCCATATTCTTCTTGTAATTCCAAATGTACCCAAGATGCTCTCCACCCGCACCAACACAACGCTCGAAAATATTAGGTGCTATGGCAGAAATTATCGGGTCTGCCATTTTTAATCTCTGTTTTTAAAAAGAAAAAACAATGGAAAACATAAGAACATACTTCATATTGATATATAAGGAGCCATAAGTAACATCGAAAGAGTACCCAAAAAAGAAAACGATAATATAAACCATCCTATATATAACTAACACAATTTAAGGTATGTAACTTATCAAACAAGAAATGAGAAAGCAGTGAGGAGACTACTTACATAGCTTTATAAGAAGTTTGTTTATGAACTACCAAAGGGATATGAGGCCGGAAATGATCGCCATTGTAGTGATTGTTTTCCTGAAATTATAGAGAAAGCTCAATGGATGCCAAAATTTATATACATGTCAATTGAGAAGCATTAGAAAGAAACTGAGAAGCATTAGCAAGCATGTAGAGTTACAGTTACTTGATTCTATTTGTATGAGTTGTATCGTCAAACATAAACAAATTTATACCAACGCTAAACTAATAAATTAACATCTAATTAATTATTTATAGTCAAACCCAAATCATGATATACAACTTGCCGATAAAAAAACATCTAATTAATCACATGCACATGCAATTATTCTGTAGTCAATGAAGGCCGCCATTACCACTCATAAAGCAGGTGTAGTTTTGTCAAATGCCATTTTTCAAATACTTGATCTAAGGACCACACCTCAAATTGCCTTGTCCTTTTCTTGAGCACAATAATTCACCTCAACCACGTGTCAAACTCCGATTAGACGACCCATATGTCAGCCTCTCATTGGCTTATCTAGATCTCCCCTGTAGACACATAAATGAAATCGCATACCCAATTCATTGTAAACAAGCATAGATATTACTAAACAGAAATTAAAAAAAATCACGGAAAATGATAAATTATTTGTCTTCTACAAACTAGAAAATAAGATTCAAAATTTATGTGCTGAGTATTACAAAAAAATAGATAGTATTGATCTTAATGCTTACTTAATATGCCAAAATAGAAGGAGAGAAAAAAATTCCAACAAAATAAAAGACCGATTTAAAGAAAGACAGTGATCCATGTAGAAGCTCAAGCACCAAATTGGATCAACCAAAACACACTCTCATTCAACAAATTAATCTCTAAGGAATTGTGAAACCAAACCAAACAAAATCAATCACAATCCACTTTATTCGCTCAAATCTCTCACGCAAATCGAGCAATAACAGCGCAAAAACTAAAGATCGCGAGAACGAGTTGAAGGAAAGCGAAAGTACCTGAATCGATTCTGAGGAACAACAAGCTACGGAGACGCTCGGAGAAAGGATCTCGGAACTTGGGGCTGAGCAACGGTTTAGACGAAGCGAGAGCTCGAAGAAGATGGCTCCGCGAAGCTCTCTGCTTGATGGCTTTTTGCAGAGGTCAAAAATGGCTGTCGAGTGTCGTCTCTCAGTCTCAGTGCTTGACTCGAGAGAGTGTTGAGTGGCCGATGCCACGTGGATTTCTTTTTCATCAATAAAGGAGCTTCACTCGAATTGTGGGCCTCGTCGTGTTCATTAGAGGCCCATTTATTCTTTCGGGTCTACTTAGTTGGGCTTCTGATGTATAACTCAATGGGCCTGATCAGAACGATTAGCCCATATCTCATACGCTGACCAATGCTTCAAACGTGTCGTTTTATGATTGGTTCTTATCCACGTACACACCATTGTTACCGTGTCCGCTGACACACAGTATCATAAACTAGAGCCACAACTGAGGCGCGGCGCGACGCGAGAGAGCGCTTCTTCGCGACCAGGCAGAGAGAAGAAAATAAATCTCTGTAAAACCCTGAAACCGGTCTCCGGCGTCGGCGACGAGCTGTTTCCGGCGAGATGAGCCGATACGATGGCCGCTCCGGCGACCCCGCTTCGTACCGTGACCGGAGAAGGTAAACGCGCCTCTTCTCTGTGTATGGATCTGTTGATTCGAATCTATCTGTTATTTTGCTACCAATTTGCGTTTTTTACCTTGATTAGTTGATTCTGGTTCTAGTTTGTGTAATTTTTACTTGTATGAGTGGTTCAAGGAATGCTAATTTTGTTTTTGATCTATAGCTCAAGTGATTCTGATTCTAGTTTGTGTAATTTACTTGCATGAGTGGTTCAGGGAATGCTAATTTTGTTTTTATTCTATAGCTCAAGTGATTCTGATTCTGATTCTGGGTTTAGCTTCAGTTTTGTTGTTGTTGATTTGGTTCTAATCATTGTTTCTTAGTTTTATATATGGTTCGACTGATACGTGACTGTTCTGGAATTATATTTGTATTGTAGATATGGTCTTTGTGTATTGTTTAGTTAGTTGATGTTAAATGTACCATGTGATTGCTTTTGATGGATATTGGTTACTCTCCTACACTACATTTTGCTCCATTCTATTGCTGAAATGGCTTGTTTTGTTTCAAATTAAGTGAATTGGTTTTTGTTCAGTGATTCGGGGTTTGGTGGGACTTCGAGCTATACCGGTTCAGTACGCTCATCCTCTAGCAAGAGGGATAACGAGGATGCGGAGCCTCCGAGGAAGGTAGATTTGGATGGGTTGACTCCTTTTGAGAAGAACTTCTACGTCGAGTCGCCGACAGTGGCGGCAATGTTGGAGAAGGAGGTGGAGGAGTATCGTCTGCAGAGGGAGATCACTGTTGAAGGTCGTGATGTTCCAAAGCCCGTCAAAACTTTTAGTGATATTGGGTTTCCAGGTATTTAAAAAATGTGATTCCCCATATTTGTTTCATTCTTGTCTGTTGGGAGAAGTTGACTGAAAGTTTGAGATGGCGGGTTTATTTTTTGGTTATTGTCCAAAAACAAATTTGTTGTAAAACTAACTCATATGCGAATTTATCTTTTTATGCCCTTAATGGTATGTGTTTGTATTAGGATTTAGGGAAGAAATTTATAGACATTAGACAGATATATTTAATAGCTAAAATATTCAATGCTCTAGTAGTGTGACTGAACTATGGAACTATTAATTTCCTGACAATATCTTCTGGTTTAGATTCTGATAAAGGAAACCAAACATCCATTTTTACCCATAAGAATTGAACGATCATATAATGGTAGGCACTTCTTGACTTTCCATTGTATGTCCAATCTAGATGAGGGAAGGATCATAACACGGAATGAGGCAATACTCTAATTATAAGAAAGCTGAAGCATACCCTTAAAAGGCTTAAGGTGAAACTCTCTTCATAAGCACACAAATATCTTGAGTTTTCACTGAATGAAATGTCCATAATAAGTTATAAGGCCCGTCTTAGATAAGAAAAGATTTTAATATGACTCATATTATGTATTCAGTTGTTACTTAGCCTTAGAAGTTCTTTATTATTGACGGTGTACTTTCTTAATGAGGGTTAGTTACTTGAATGCATTACTTTGGTTCCAGATTATGTCATGCAAGAAGTTACAAAAGCTGGCTTTGTTGAACCTACGGCTATTCAAGCTCAAGGATGGCCAATGGCTTTGAGAGGCCGTGATCTCATTGGTATTGCAGAAACAGGTTCAGGAAAGACACTTGCCTACCTGTTGCCTGCCATTGTTCATGTCAATGCACAGCCAATTTTAGGTAATAGTTATTATTTCCAATTGGTTCAGAGTTTCCATTATGATCTTATATCTCACACTTTTTGGTCTTTGGCTCGGTATGAGATCATGTTAATTCTTTTTTTTACTTTCTCAGCTCCTGGAGATGGCCCAATTGTGTTAGTTCTGGCTCCAACACGTGAACTTGCAGTTCAGATACAGGATCAAGCAACTAAATTCGGCGCATCCTCGAGGATTAAAAATACATGCATATATGGTGGGGTTCCTAAGGGACCTCAAGTGCGGGATCTACAGAAAGGTAGATGGTACTTCAGGCTAATTAACATGCTGTTTTTTTTTCACACGATGTCATTCATATTATAAGTTTGTTACTGTCCTGATGGTAACTGAAACCAGGTTTACTGTAACGTCTACTGTTTTATTATGGAATTGTTGCCTAATTTCTCTTTCTTTTTTCTGGCTCAGGTGTTGAGATTGTTATTGCTACACCTGGGAGGTTGATAGATATGTTGGAGTCACATCATACAAACTTGAGAAGAGTTACGTATCTTGTGTTGGACGAGGCGGACAGGATGTTAGATATGGGTTTTGAGCCTCAGATGCGAAAAATAATTACCCAGGTTTGTTATTCCCATACTCAATTCTACTCTGTGTGGAAGATATGTCATGAACACTGTTAGTTATGTTATTATACCATGAAACTGGAAACCATCTCTATATTTGGGCCTTGAATTCCTTATACCATTGTGTTAGTTTGAGTCTCCCGTGTGTATGGTGTATATGAATCAAAAGTCAATTCAAAGAGTAATTGTAAATGTTGATAAAATGACTTGCTCGCTATTTTGTTCTACTTGTCCTTGATTGTGTATTTTGTGCA
This sequence comes from Geranium rotundifolium, assembly GCA_963920655.1. NCBI lineage: Eukaryota > Viridiplantae > Streptophyta > Magnoliopsida > Geraniales > Geraniaceae > Geranium > Geranium rotundifolium. The sequence continues at coordinate 474,632 of OY987319.1, forward strand.
ATCTTGCGGTTTCAAATTATTTAAACTTTTCCTTCATACAGATCCGCCCAGACCGTCAAACACTCTATTGGAGTGCTACTTGGCCAAAGGAAGTTGAACAGTTGTCAAAGCAATTCCTCTACAACCCATACAAAGTAAGATTCTCTGACTTACGTATTAATTAATGGCGGAATCATCTTCCATATTATGCTATCAAATGTTATTTATACTTTACATGCATGAAATGAACAAGAATTTGTTCTGATCCTACTGGAATCGTTTAGTTTCAGGTTTTTAGTTTCTCTATATCATGTAATCGGTAACTTTATATGGATTTCTCCCGATTTTTAGAACACTGCTGTTGGTGCAAGGATTCTGGAGGTCTTTGACCTTTTGATTTTCCAACTTAAATTTACTTGATTCTCTAAATTCATTGGCTCTCATTCAACTTTGTGCAGGTGGTCATAGGTTCTTCAGATTTGAAAGCTAACCATTCAATACGTCAACATGTAGATATTGTTTCAGAGAGTCAGAAGTATAATAAGTAGGAAATATTTCATCCATCCTCTAGTTTCGTCAACTTTGCAATATATCAAACCTATAAGTCTGCTAATCAGTTTACTCGTTCCAGATTGGTGAAGTTGCTGGAAGATATCATGGATGGTAGCCGAATACTGATATTCATGGATACCAAGAAAGGATGCGACCAGATTACTAGGCAGCTCCGCATGGATGGTTGGCCCGCTCTCTCAATCCACGGAGACAAAAGTCAAGCAGAAAGGGATTGGGTACTTTCGGAGTTCAAAGCTGGCAACAGTCCTATAATGACAGCAACAGATGTTGCAGCACGTGGTTTAGGTTTGTGCTCTTCTTTCATCACACGTGCTCTATATCATTGTGATTATCATGCGACTCAAATCACGTGAAAGTTATCAAATATTTTGGGGTAAATTGCAAAAAGTTGCCATGAACTTTTCCAATTTTGCAAAAAAATGGTTGTGAACTTACTATTTTGTTTTTGCAAATTGTGTACATTTGTCCCAAAATGACGAAAAGGCCCTTTAAATAATTTTAAAAAATTAAAATTAAAAAATGTAAAATTTTCAACTCAAGTTTAGCGGGTTTTTTTTACTCTCGCACACCATTGATATCCTTCCATGGGAGTTCAGATCTAGACGAGTTTGGAGTATAGAGAAAAGTAGGCGAGCTTGAGTTGAAAAAACATTATTTTTTATTTTGATTTTTCAAAAAAATAATTTTAAGGGCATTTTCGTCATTTACTGACAAATGTACACCATTTGCAAAAAAAAATGGTAAGTTCACTGCCACTTTTTACAAAATTGGAAAAGGTCACGGCAACTTTTTGCAATTTTCCCGATATCTTGTAAGTGATTCATAGTAAAAACCTCCTTGGCCTAAATAAGATAAAGTTGACCTCTGGCTTCGGTAGTAAAAACCTCCCATATGGATTTATAGTAATGTATTTCCCTCGAACATGATCTCATTTCTAAAATATCTGACATGAGATTGCCGATCCACGTCTAACTCAGAATTCGTAATTTTCCTGTTTGGTGGCAGATGTGAAGGACGTGAAATATGTGATCAATTACGACTTCCCGGGATCCCTTGAGGATTATGTTCATCGCATTGGCCGGACAGGTAGGGCCGGAGCGAAAGGAACAGCATATACTTTCTTCACAGCTGCAAATGCGAGATTTGCAAAGGACCTTATTGCCCTCCTCAAGGAAGCTGGACAGAAGGTCAGTCCTGAATTAGCATCAATGGGCCGCGGTGCACCTCCTCCTCCATCGGGTTAGTTGACTCGAAACAATACCTCTAAATGCATAATACATAAGAACTTACAAAGTAAAACCCCTTATTTATAAAAATAGTACACAGAGACAGAAACATATCCACTCCAGTCTCCCTTCTATAGTAATCAATATATGTATTGACAAATAGCCATTTCTCTAGGTTCAACTAAACCAAGTGTTCTGAAAATCGGTCAGGCACGCCTAGGCAGGGATTTTTAGAACACCGGCGGATTAAGTCGGCTAGGTGGATTTGGGTTCTTTTTTCATTTAAATAATAATAATAATAATAAAATGCCAAAAACTAAAATAGTTTATACTGATTGGTAATTCTGTTATTTCTGAAGGACATGAATATAACAAAAATTATAATTTTATGTCCTAAATATTTATCATATATATACATATATTTTAATTTTGTATATTTAATAAAAATAGAGAAATACAAATCTGATTAATCCTTGGAGTCCCTATCCTCCCGACTAACGCCTAGCATTTTTTATAACACCTATTAAACCAAAAGATTGGTCTCCAGTTACAATCCACCACCTACTACCTGGAAAACTCTTCCCCTCCTCAATCTATTTTTTGACAGAATCCTTCTATCGAGCAACTGTAGAACTAGGCCCTTCACCAAAACACCATCTCCTAGGAAACGCCCTCGTTCTCAAAAGGCAGTGCCTAAACTATCCTTTCAACTCGAACTTGCAAAATATAATTGCAGCATTGTACAGTTTTGGCACACAACAAAATAGCCCGACATTATTTTTAATCTTCCTCAGTTTCTCCCCGCCTGCACATCCTGCTTTGAATTAGTTTCATGTCTTTGTTGCTACTTATTTAGCAATTCAGGTCTGTTTGCTAATCGTGTTCTAACTATCAGGTCACGGAGGTTTCAGAGATCGGGGGAGAGGGTATGGCGGGAATCGTCCTTGGAGCTAGCACGGATGAAAGAGACGCGACGGTGGATCCAATTTGCAGAACTTGGGAGAATTTGTATGAATAGCATAGGGAATTTTTTTCCTTGGTGGTCTTTATTTTACATTCTACTGCACACAAGACTTGTACCAGCTGATACTTAACTTTGTAAGCCAGAAACTGTACTTATAAATGAAGATTTAGATCATTTATGGGCATGGTTTGCTACTAGCTAATCTACCCAAATTAAAGTTCTGAGTCACGTTTGATACAGTACGTAATTGTACTTAGTTTTCGACATATTGTCATGAAAATGTTGTTACATCATTAAATTTAGAGAAAATTGTAAAAAACATCTGTGATCTGTTCAATTTTTGCAAAAAAAAAGTGAATGTCAACAATCATACTGATATGAATTAATCATAAGATGATTCGACAGATATAGAAAGAGTTTAACATTGTGATATTAATAATCAAGCAATTAACTTAATTAACTTTATTTTGTAACCGTTTTAGCGAACGGAGTGGCTCACTTGCTAGCTAGGGCCGCTCTATCCAAGTTTGTTTGGTCGATAGGTGAAGGTCTCGTCCTCTCCAGCTTTGCTTCCGATGTAGCTCCGGATGCTTAGCTTTATAATGTTATGATTAACCGATTAAGTCATTACAACCCAATTAAAATATAAAGTTTATAGTAAAAGATAAAAAATAAATGTGAGTAGACGAGAGGCAAACACGTGGCAACAAGAATTAATTCGGTTCTTATAAATTACTATTTACTAGCTATGATGAGCTTTGGCTATCAGAGCAGAACCGAAATTTAATGGTTTATCTCAAATTTAAAACCTAAACTTAATGATTAAGCACGATTATGATTTTTTAATTTTTTTCGGTTCTAAAGTGTCCACCCCGATTAAATTAAAGTCAAAATTACCCCTAAAACTAAAAACTGTACAAGAGCGCAAAAACTAAAACTGAAAAAAGCGCGCGAGATAAACAGATAAGCAGAGCGTACGATACATTGAAGACAATAAAACGAAGGTCCAGACCAGAGTTCTTCGCCAACAAACCCAAAAAATCTGGAAAAAAAAATCAAAATCTATCACCAAATCGGTCTTTTGTGTTGAAGGAATTGAAATTTGTTAGCAATCATTGAGATCTTTCGTTTTCGATTGATTTGTTGGTCGATCGACTGTTTTGTTTTGTGAACAAAACAGCACAACTGGAACAATCCAAGGACCTTGCTTCGCCATCATCATCTTCATCGTCAACTATGGCTGTCGATCTCTCCATGGGAGGTTATTTTCTTAACTCATTTGACCGTATATGTATATATTTCATGCATATGCGATTTGTGCAACGACTAATGATTGAAATGCTGAAATGAGTTTCAGATCTGGCTCAAAACTTGAATTCGGTTGTTATTGTGTATGATTTATTGTTCCTGATTGGTGTTTGTCGATGGGCAGCTTGTTATTGGAATTGGGATTAGGGTTTTAGTCGACATGTGAGAGCTTAGATCAATTTGTGTTTGGTATCATCAACTGAAGAGTCACGTAGATCTTACAATTTTGGTTCAGGTCACATCGTCTTCTGTGTTCTATGCAAGACCTGAATCAAATATGAACCATATATCCCTCATGTAATGTTTCTATCATATATATATTTCTCGTAATATTTGATTGTCTACATGCTTTTAAAATTCTGGGCAATATCGTTCCAATTTCGATATGATGAGATTCACATGGCCTAACCAGAGCAGGCATAGTTTCCAAAAATGATGTAGAGACCACCAGTATGCATTATTCTCCTAACATGCAAAATTTCAGTATCTAAACAAAACTACAAAATGGGTTAGTATTTTTTTGCAACCTCCATCTCTATGAATGCTCGTCAAATATTAAAAAATGATATCCAAATTATTCTATTAGATTCTAATAGATCTAGTAAGTATACCTTTTTCTTATAACTGGTCTGTTCTGTTTTATTTCTTGTATTTAATTTGGTAAAGCAGGGAATGAGATTTACAAAAACAAAGAGAGGCTAATAATGAATCAAACATTTGAATGGAATGATGATATTAGAATAAAGCATGTATTAAAAAATATTAGACACGCATAATCATAAGTTAGGTAGTATGAATAAAGGCGCAGCAATGCTTAGGAGTGGAGCTTAAGCATTTTAAAAGATACAAAAGAGAAATGATGGTGGTTTAGTTTCTGCTTGTTTTATATTATTTTTTTCTCATCCCAATTGGGTTTGAAAAGACGACACTGACTATCAATATGAAATTAGTAAATAATAGAGGGAAATTATGGCTTCCAGTGGCTTAAATGGGAAGGGTTAGGTTTGTTTAATGGGAGTAATAGAAAAATAGTAGATTTTGGTAATGAGGAGGAGGTGGCACATGTGGCCTCATCTCCTCAAGAACACATATAAAATGTGGTTTTGCGGAAGAAAGTGGCTTATGAGAGTCTGAGTCTGGCTTGGCTTGGGCAGTCCACAAACATATACGTCATATTTTGGCTGATGGCCATGGCCCGGGTAGTAGTTGTGGGGGTGACTGCAGATTGGATTATAATTTCGGTGGAGAGGGTGAGAGAGAGAGTTGAGGACAAAAACAATTTAGCCAAAGATGATGATGGTGATGATGATGGAGAATGTGTTGGACTTATTAAGTCTCACATGAATGCACGAGTTGCTAGGCCACCAACTGCTGCATCTCTCCTTCAATCCTCCAATTTGCCACCATATAATCATGCACTTGTGGGGACTCATCCCTAACGCTCTACCTATTGTTTTTATTATCATACTTAACAAACTTATCACAATGCTGGTTCTCAACTTATCTGTCTGTTTGTTTCCAAAAACTTCTCATCACTTAATAGGATACACATTTAGATTCACGCAATATATGTTATGGTTGATGTTAGATTTTAAAATAACGAGTGTGAGCCTCCAATTATCGGCTTAGGCTTTTAAACTCTGTATTTGTGCTTGTGCAGCTTGTTTTGAGTTTATCCATGGAGATGAAAGTGAGGCCAAACTGAAAATGAACCCCACCACTTGGTGTAGCTGGGTCAAGCTGCATCAACTTGATAAAAAATTATCCCAGACCCGGCCCAGGTACATATTTAAATAATGCTATTCGTCTTCTTCTTCTTTTTTGCTTATAAATGCAGAAAGGTACTGACTATGTTCATAACTTATATTTCTCACATCTCTCATTACTACAAATATTCTCTCTCATAATTCATCCCCTTCCATTACCGTACAAAATTTCTTTCTTCTTTATCTCTCTCTCACTTCCCACACGTGCACGTGCACTTGGACACGATTCCTTCCTCGCCACCACAGAAGAAGTATCTAAACCAACCACTCTCTTTGATTGTGCTGCATATATATTGTTAGAGAGATAGCTATAAGGGGTTTGACAATAAGAAATGGACATTTTATGGATTGTGCTTGTTGCGACCACTGCAGCAATCTTGTTACTGTCCATTTCCATGTTTTTTCTACACGGGGATCGGAGGCTATTCAGAACAATCAGATCATCATCAGCTCCACTTCCTCTAGGAACTCTAGGGTGGCCTTTTATCGGTGAAACCATTGACTTTGTTTCTTGTGCTTACTCTGAACGCCCTGAGACCTTCATGGACAAACGTCGTGGTAGGTAAGTAATAACTCTCTTACTTTGTTTTTCTTTATAGTTTTGTGTTGCAAACCATACTCATATTATACTTATAATTTTGATTCATTAAAAGTAAGTATTAATCTTTTTGCTTCTCTATTTATTGTACTTGAAGATCATAATTTACTACCAAATATCAATTATTAGGGGTGAATTTAGTTTTATTTTATTTTCTTTAATTTGGGTCTTAACCAATATGTAGGTACGGAAAGGTGTTTAAGTCACATATATTTGGAAATTCAACCATAGTCTCCACAGATGCTGAAGTGAGCAGATTTATTCTGCAGAGTGATGCTAAGATATTTGTGCCTTCGTATCCAAAATCTCTCACTGAGTTGATGGGAAAATCATCCATATTACTCATCAATGGAAGCTTGCAGAGAAGAATCCATGGACTCATAGGAGCTTTCTTTAAGTCTCCGGTTCTCAAAGCTCAAATTACTAGAGACATGCAAAAGTATGTCCAAGAATCTATGGCGAACTGGAAAAATGACCGTCCCATTTACATTCAAGATCAAACCAAAAATGTATGTTCTCTCTCTCTCTCTTCCCACATATGTGCACGTGTGTTGACAATAAACGTTGGTGTAGTTACAAATAGTTGCCCTCGTGTTCACATGATTCCCGTGAAATTTGTCCACCTTCTCTTGTATCCCTCTGAAATTGAATAATTGATGTTCTTTAAATTATGTCTCTGGCTTCTACTTAGATTTATCATGATTCCACAAAAAAGTATGTAATAGGATTCCTCCTTTTAATCATAATGTCTGTAAAATCAGATCCAAAATAATTAGTCTTACAGTCTTTTTGAGAAGTATAGTACTATATGCTTATGCCTTATCGTTACTGTCCTTCAGATGGCATTCCATGTACTGGTCAAGGCTTTGATTAGTTTGGATCCAGGTGAGGAAATGGAATTCCTGAAAAAACAATTCCAGGAATTCATTTCAGGTCTCATGTCTTTGCCAATTAACATACCTGGAAGCAAACTTTATCGATCATTACAGGCAAGTTAAATTAGATCCTTCCGATTTTCTTTACTTGTTAACCTGATAGCACTTATGATTATAACAGTGACTTTTGGTTTACCGAATTGATCAGGCTAAGAAGAAAATGGTGAAGTTGGTACAGAAAATCATTAGTGCTAAGAGAAGAGTCGGCGTCTCAGTAGCTCCAAAAGATGTGGTGGATGTTTTGCTTAGCGACACGAGCCAGCAATTAACAGATGAGTTGATAGCGGATAATATGATCGACATGATGATACCAGGTGAAGATTCGGTTCCTGTTCTCATGACTCTTGCTGTAAAGTACCTTTCTGATTGCCCTGTTGCTTTGCAGCAACTTATGGTATGGAAAATTTCAAGTTATGTAAGTTAAATGTGACCAATATTGATCTGTTAGGCACATAAGTTGATGGTTCATTGATTATTTCAGGAAGAAAACATGAAATTGAAAAGAGATAAAGCTGAACTTGGAGAGCCATTGTGTTGGAATGATTATTTATCATTAACATTCACACAAACAGTAAGTAACCTGTTTGTCAAGGACTCTCTTTAGCATCATTCATTACTAATTAATATATTATGTAATATATGTGCGGTTGCTTTCAGGTGATTACAGAAACATTAAGATTAGGAAACATAATAACTGGGGTGATGAGAAAAGCCATGAAAGATGTGGAGATAAAAGGGCATTTAATACCAAAAGGATGGTGTGTGTTGGCATATTTTAGATCAGTTCATCTTGATGACAGTCTCTATGACTGGCCCTACCAGTTCAACCCTTGGAGGTGGCAAGTAAGAACAATTCTTTAACCAACCCATTTGTTATGATTAACTATATTGTTAATTAACATCAATGAGTTGCTATAATTACTAATGGACATTATATGGGGACTGGGTTGGCAGGACAAAGACATGAGCAACTGTAGCTTCACTCCTTTTGGAGGTGGACAGAGGCTGTGTCCTGGTCTTGACCTGGCCAGGCTGGAAGCTTCTATCTTTCTGCACCACTTTGTTACTCAATTCAGGTAAAAATAAAAGCATTTTGCCCTTTTCCATTACCATTGGCACTTTGTTTAGTGTTTGAAGTGTGTGTTTTAGTTTTTCTCGATCACGAGAAAATAAGTGTCCTTACTTAGCTCGAACATCTGATTTCCCTTGTGGAGGCAAGAGCCCGAGCCACCACGAGGGGAAAATGAACCAGTGTTCTAAAAATCGGCCCAGTCAGCATTTAGTAGGGGATTTTTAGAACACCATTCCGATTTTCCATATAATCGGATGGATTAAGTCACTAGGCAGGTCTAGACGAAATTATGCACAACTAAAATTTTTATATCCTAATAATTATAATTATTATTTTTACATGTTATAATTTATATTTCAATTGTGTATATAATAACTTATTCAATAAGAATTATAAAAAAATATAGAGAAATTCAAATATGATTAATCCCTGGAGTTCCTATTCGCCCGATTAGTGCCTAGTGTATTTTAGAACCTTGCAATGAACACATTTTGTGGAACCATAGGTTATGGTTCCAATCCCCCATTCTATGGATATTGTTGCTGATAAAAAAACATATTTTCTGAATTCAGATAGTTTATTTCTGCTTTCAACAATCCCTTTTGGTACTAACTACCAAATTTCCCCAGCAAAATATATTCCACTACACACTACACATACACGTGTTTTGTCCAAGTGGGTCATATTTTATGGCCATTTCTCTCTTTATATATGTCTACCCACAAAATCATAGCAAAAGACAATGAACTTTTAGCCATTTTCAATTCCTATGCATCCATCATGATTAAGTAGCTAAGCCAATACTTGAGCCAAGCCCTAAACCTAACTCAGTCTCTGTGCACACACATGCATGTGACTCCCCCATTGGAGAACCAGTAATCACCTTAATATATATTATGTGGGTCACCTCCTTCCTTGGATTCATTGGCACATCCAAGAAGGATTGACTAGTCAACAAGTGCATTATTAGAACACGGCTCTAAGGCTGATTAGGCTAATAAACAACAACAAAAATTAAGACTCTAAGTTTTGATTACTATATAAGATTAGTATCATTTCTGTGCTCCTAGCCACAACAATAAGTTTTTTTAGCTTGCTAAGCATCACAGAACTTCAAATGGAGAAATTTTTGTTTGGAGTCAACAGTCAACTAGAACTGACTTTGACAAAGAAGAATGTTATTGATTAACTAATCCTGATATGTCAGCAAAAGGCCTAAGAATCAAACTTTATAGGATAAGCCTTGAAGATCTTGGAAGAAGTTAACATTTGATGAGAGTATCTAGGTCTAAGCCTAGAAATTTGACTATGTTTTTGTCTCGGGACAAACCCATGTATTTTGTTCTATTTTTAGCTTTGAGTTTATATGTTTTGGTTCAATTTAGATTTATTCTAAAACAGTATGTGTTGATGCGTTATGCTCTAAATTAGTCATTAAAATTTTGAGTTGTTGTTCATATTCAGTTTGATTATGTTCTAGTTTGTCCAAATCTTAAGTTTGAACAGAATCTTAATATAAGAGCAAACTAAACCATTTTCAAACATGTGATTTCACAAATAAACAAAGTAATACAAATAATATTGATTGTGATGTATAGATTTGGTTGATATGCAGGTGGGTGGCTGAGGATGACACAGTGGTCAACTTCCCCACTGTGAGGATGAAGAACAAATTGCCAATTTGGGTCAAAAGAAGAAGAGACCAATGAAAAATCTGACTAAAATATGTTATTTTGGTCATATCTTGTCCAAATAAAGACAAAGGAGACCCAAAACCCAACAATGAAAAGGGACAATAAAAGAACAAAAGTGAGAAGAAATGAGCCTTTTTAGCATGGCAGGCTTGCACACGTGTGGGTGCATTAAAGTACAGTCTCATCCTTCACTTGTCTTCTTCATCATTCTTGTGTACAAATTAGTTATTTTCTTGTAATTTTGATATAGTTTTGTCTAGAAGATACATGTAATAGACCTTATTATTGTTTAGGGTAGTTTTATCTTTTGTTTCATTAGTTATTGCCTTTTAAGCTGAAAATCACGGTTCCAATTTGAAATTAACTTTTTGTTTTTCATTTTTATATTAACAATTATGCACATTCCTGAGAGTGATAATATAGACAGTAAAAAGTTCGATCGAACATGTTTTTCTCATTCATCTTATAAATTTTTTTTTCAGATTTTAAACCGGGTTTGACTAAAGAGAGAATTATCCCGAATAATATTTTCTTTTACTTAATTCTCAAAATTAGAGCATATTCAATAAAAATATCAATTTTTTCGTATTAAGGGATATCGATCAATGTGGTTTGCAGACATGCCAAAGGAAGCTACCCTGGGCTCGGATTGAGTATTGACTAAGGTCGTTTTGGGTCCATCCTGAGCTGGGAAGTTTAAAGATTAACGGGGGAGGGGGTGAACAGGAGATTTTTGGAGTATATGACTCGTCTGTAGAAATTCAGAGGGCAGGATCTTCGGGAATTTTTGTACACAGTTCTCGGGACATCTATATCCAAAACAGGTGGAGGCCGTGGGCGTAAGGATATCCCTCTCTTAGGTTAAATGAAAGAATTGGTCAGTAGTAATAATAGAGTAGTTTGTTTTAGAGCGGTAGATCACCTCCGACGCGAGAAGCAGTCTAGAAACATCAACTAACAAGGTTTGCTTTGACTATTAATATTTGAATTTATAGTGTGGGTCTATCATTACTTTGACTGTTCGGTATGATATCGAGTCAGTTACTCAATGATGTACACATTTTCGTTATGAGAAAATCACATCCAAGATATTTTCTGCGGTGTATTATTTTGTGGGACCCATAAATTCTATGATTTTTGGACTGATTATTTTGCGATTGATTTGAGATAAAGATCCAAAAGGAGACCCGACGTAGCTGTCAATGCGGTGTCTTCTGGACCCATACTATTGGTTCCGGGCCTGGTTGGGGCCCATCCTCTAAGAACACGGTGGGTTTTGGATCAATAACTTATTTGGGCTTAAAATATAACTGGGCCACTATCCAAGTCGAGCGTCAGTAAAACTTATTGCCAAACATAGTGTTATACCAACAAAACGGCGTCGTAAATGTCATGTCTCTCCCGTACATGACATGATCTTCTCATGTCCTCTCAAGTCTCAACAGCGTCCCGCGAGATCGCACCTGACCCGAAGCTTCTGATCCTCAATACCTCGATCTGGTGATTTCAGAATGCGAATCGATTTCTCATCTGCGCCTATCTGTTTCCGAAGGTACAGATCCTTCTTCTTTGTATCATTCAGCAATCGAGTGTACTAGTTCTGTGATTTTTATGGTCCTTTTTGATGTTTTCTGTTTGGTTCCTGGGAAAATGAAGGGAAATTGAATTAAGGCGGGTGTGTACGTTTTTTTGTTGCAAGAGAAACGATGATTTTAGCTGAATTGGAGTTGGATGTGTTGCACTGTTACGTTAATTTGAAGTGCATGGTCTATTTTGTTGTAGTGTGTGGGTAATTGTTGTGACAGTGTGTGGATGTGTTTTGTGGAGGTGTGTGGAATTTGCATGGTTTTGTTGTAGATCTTGAAGAATCATTAATTTTAGTGTATTGGTATTAAGTAGATTCATATTCCAGATGTAACTGTTAATGCATAGGTCTGATGAGATTATGAAGTGAAATCCATGTGCAATTCAGATGAAGATTTCAAACTTTTATGTTTGATTATTTATAGCCATACCACTAGGAATGATGAAATGGATAACAATTTTTTTCTCGCCTCAATGTTGAGCTTTGTTAGTAATTAGTTGTCTTTACATCACGAGACTGACGATATATCTGGAGATTATTGGGCTAATGCTGCTGTAGTGAATGTACTATAAACATGAACATGATGATTTTGTGGATTTCTTGTCAGGTGAACCTTCTGAAACAGCGTATTACCGTGTTTTTAAACTGTTAACCCCAATGTAATAGTGAAGTTAAATGAACCGTGTAGCTTAAGGTTTCAACATAATTATAGCAGTCATATCTATTGAGGCCTCAATGAAATCAGCAGCCATATCTCTATGTGCATCTTCATGACTATGTTGTGAAAATAGCTGGTAGCAATTTTGATCTCTTCCCCTTCACTGCAGTTTTTGTATCAGGAAAATTTCCATTGCCATCAACAAAATCCTCCAAGGAACCGTGTTGTGTTACATTGACGGGATACATCACTAGGTGGACGCCTCCCATGTCCACCAGTTCTTCACCGCTATAGATTTTCCACATTTGTTCTCCTATTGAGCACATCCTCTGGACACATTGCAGGCTCTCGGGATGTTGGAATATTTCATCAGCTCGGTCTGTATGCTCATACCATAGTGACATCCTGTATGCATGAATTTTGTCATGGTTTGTGCCTTTATCATGAGAATGTTTTAACTGGTGGCATCCTATTGCGATCTCAGTGTCCCTCCGGCCATCCATGGATCGCTGGTTCACATTTGCCGATCCTATTAGAAGGTACGTGTCGTCAACTGAAACAAGATGACATATCAAGCAATCGTCAGGAAAATAGCTAGAAAATTGCCAACAAGTGTTGAATAAGAAAAAGATTATAGATCTTTATACCTATCATGAGCTTGGAATGGACATACACCATGAATCTCCTATGTGTTTGGGCGTTCCAGTACTGTGTCGAATGATTTGGAGAAAACGGAGGAACAAAATCTCCTTTGCTCTCCTGTTCCCGATTTGCAAGGCAGAAGAAATTTAGGTAATCTCTCGGGTGCCCTTTCTCTCCGGTTTCTTGTATTGCTTCTCCGATAAGTTTATACATCATTGCCATAGTTTCTCTGGTCCAATGCAATATATCCTGAACTGAATCACTGTCCGGCACTCCTTCTGGCCACATTGGCACCACTATATACACTGCAAATCTCTCTTTTGCTCTGATCTTGTCTGCTACTTTCAGTGCAATCTCAACAGGTATCAAATTTATGCAGCCAGAGTGTTGGTCTTTCTCCCACAAGTGACACCCTCCGATAAAATACTGGTTCTCGATGTATATGAACTTCTCCGCCCGTCTGATTGCTTCTACGTATGCTTCATGGATGCTTTGCTCCACAGTCAAGTTTCTGGGCAATTGGGTTGCTGACACGTGGTCTATTGATCGGAAAACTTGTACCCTCCAGTTCCTTTCAGGTTGATTGCTTGAGGCATTAGTCTGGCGAGTCAGATTCGGTGTATTGCTGGTGGGGACGAGGAGAGAAGGATCGAATCGCCTGCCCCATCGTTGCTCGAAATTGGTAAGCACATCCCAAGCAGCTTCACCTACGACACTAGCATGAACATCATGCCATGGCTCTCTTGGCCCTCCTTTGTGGAGGCTAGCGCCTGGAATATTTGTCTGGTAGAAGTCATTACAGTGAGAAGCCTTATTAAGTGTGTGGAAGAGAGAATGTTGTTCCGTGTCATAGCGCCCGTCACAGAGATCTAATCCACCAATGAAACTCATAATCTCTCTATCAGTCAAGGAACTCTGTGCTCTAACATCTACTGTGATGGTCTTCTGGTGGTGAGCAAAGACCGTTGGGAACTCGTGGTGCAATCTTGGACACAATTTGCAGATCACTCTGCTGTGTTTAAAGTAAGCGAAAGCATCTTCATCGTGGGTTTTCATTACTCCTTCGTTCTTGATGTAAGGAATGGATGTTTCGTCGTCCCAGATCATCAATCTCACAGCTACACCTTCCTCCGCCTTCCTCTTCAGCAGTTCACCAAGCTTCACTCCTAGCGCATGTGGGATCTCGGTTTCAGGATCACGAACCTGCTCAACAAATAACATTCCTAGATTTCAGAGCGGAATGAAATAACATGAACGGTGAAGATTAAAGAAAGGATCAAGGTGCATTTGTTCTCTGAATCGAAGGTTTCAGGTTTATATTTCGTGATTATGTTCAAATTCGAATTTATGTTTGATTATTATCCACAAAATTTCTGTTCTACTTATTTGTAGTGGCTTAAAACCGTGCTAGGCGGAACTACGACCTGATTAAATATAATCATGAGGTTTAAGTCGGTTAGGTAGATCAACGTATGTTTAGGCAGACCAAGGTGGATTAAGGAGTTTTTCTAAAAACAAAATTGATTTTTTTTAAATAGAAATTAAGAAATATCAAGAAATAAAATAATTTATATTAATAGTTGTTTTTATTGATATGTTTTTATTTTTATTCTAAGGATATGAATGTGATAAATAATAAAATGTTGATTTTACATCTTCAATATTGATTAGTATTATTTGTACTGTATATATATAATTCATAATTTGATCGTGTGTATATATCAATGTTAAAATATAATTACAAATGAGAAGCAAATTTGATTAATCTCCGGGTTTTTATCTGCCCTACTAGCATTTAATGGTTTTTAGAGCACTGCTTATTTGTCTTATATGTTCGATTGATTGTTTATGGGCTAACCGACCTAACATTATTCATCTTCCACTTACCAGAACCATCTTCGGATTGAGAGACCAGCCCGCTATGTAAACCAGGCACCTCGCACCTTCAATGGCCTTATACACATCCTCCCATAATCTCCTTGGAGCTTCATGGCAATCAAATGGAGGTTTAAAACTAGAACAATGGTGAGCATCTTGATAGAGAGTGACATGACAGTCCGATCGTTGTGGAAAGCTAGCATTCCTCAGGCCCTGGAATTCCCTGGATTCGAGTTCTGCTGGTTTGAACCATAGCATAAACCTGAGCTTCAGTTCCGGGCTTGGCTTCTCATTTTCCATCAGGAGAGGGAAGAACCCGTTGATCAGGCTTGTTTCAGTCAGGATTCGATGCGCGGGGATGCGGATTCTTCCGAATGATGTACAGTTGGTTTTCATTGTGATGGTGATGACTGAATCAGATGGATGTGCACAGAGAATCCGAAAGGTTTGGTTCCAAACTCTGTCTTGTTCATGGCTTGTTGTTGCTACCTTCTTTTGGTCTATCTTGATTGTTACATAGGTGGGCTTTCCATTTCCAAATATGCACTGCAAAATATAAGTAGAAGCAAAATTAGGGAATCCAGCTTTTAGCATGGCCAGTGAATCCAAAACCTATTTTCATTTATGTTTCTAAAATTTAGATTGGGAGGTCAATTAGGTTGATTTGGTTCTCAATCCTCGCGTGTAGACCATATTGAGATGATTCACATTATAACAGACATGCCAGATTTTATGCACGGGACAATAGATAAGTCCTTGGCCTATAGGGTAGGTGAAATATGCAATGCAAAATAGATGTAGAAGCAAAATTAGGGAATTGAGCTTTTAGCATGGCTAGTGAATCCAAAGCCCCTTTTCAAGATCAACCATTTTCATTTATGCTTCTAGAATTCATATTGGGAGGTCTTTTAGGCTGATTTAGTCCATGTTCCTTACGTTCAGACCAGATTGAGAGAATTTATATCACAAATTTTGCATGTGAAATAATATATACGTCTTTGGCCCAAATGGGTATAGGTTGAAAACGGCTTAAGTTGTGGTATTATTTGCAAATCTGATTCACCTAAAACCTCAAGCTTATAGGTGAAGAGCCCAAAATATTTATTTACCCTAGCTAGATTTCATATGTATTGAACCTCAAGTTTATAGGTGGAGTCCAAAATATTTATTGACTGTTGCTAGATTTATTTCCTACATTTTAGAGGTGAGACTCTAAACTGTCGCCTAACTTGGCAAATCCAGTCTACGAAAATAACAAGATTGCATTATGTGGTAAAGTAGCACTTACATTTAATGGGAATGGAGCAGTATAAGGTGTTGCATGGAAGATAGTAACTTCAATTGTCCCATGGAGAAACTTGGGCTTTCCCTCCATTTCTGTTCTTCGAAATGGAAATATTGTTTGGAGAGAGACAGAGCTATGGATAGATAAAAGAGGATTGAGTTCTGTTTTGGAAAACTTAAGGTAAGTGTCGTGTCATCTTTGAACTATTGAACTATATATAAGTAGATGGGTGTTTGAGCTATTGCAATTGAAGAAGCAATGAAGAAGACTTGCAATGCAAATGAAGAGAGAGGTTGGAGAAACTTGTGAAATTTTCAAGTCTTAAAGGCAACATTCGAACTCTCTATAAACAAAGATTTTGCTTCAAGTTTAAGTCTCTTAGGCTTAAATCAATTCATAGGCGAGAGAGAAATTATAGAGCTATATCATATGTAGTTTTCAGATCCACTGCCCATGTGGAGTGGGCCGTGACCTTAAAGCCCATTAGCCCAAAAAATTCTAGCATCTTACTCCGTAGGGAGTTAGAGTTCATGAAATGAAACTGGTGAATCATAACATTCACTTTTTTCATCAATATTCTTTAATTATTCACTACTGTTGAATTATGCTACCTAGTTAAGTTTTAAAAAATTAACCATACCATTACTATTCTATAATATCGGTGAAATCTAAGTTTAATTTATCCTACCTTAAGTTTTGTTTGAATCACGGGTTCGAAACTCAAACCTCTATACTAATTGTATTAGGCTGAAACCATTATAGTGTCTCCTCAGGAACTTATCTTACATTAAGTTTTTTTTTAATTACATTATATCTTACCCTTTAATCCTTCCCCGCCTTGATCACAAAAGGATTTGAAACCAAGACCCTTTTACTAATAGTGTAAAATTCAAACCGTTGAGGTGTCTCCTAAACTATCCTACCTTAAATTGATTAAAAGTGAATAGATAATTGCAATTAGGTACGTTTGTCGAAATCATTTTTACACGCAAGTACACACAAAATTTCTAATATCTTGTTAGGTAACTTAAATTTTCATTATGTTCCTAATGTTGTTAGGATGTAGACCAAAAAAACATGAATAAAAATTTTAGTTGACCTGACAATCAAAAAAAATATCAAGTGTATCTAAATGCAAAAGAGAGTTTTGACAAGTATGTCCAGCTACAATTATCCTAAAAAATTATCTTTAATTTAATTTATTTATACCGCACACTTTCGAGCATGGTGGTGAGCCGTAAAGTGCATGATCGATATAATTATTGTACTGCTTCTCTATGATTATGTGACCACAAGTAAAGTGCAACAGTAACACAACACAAAGTGTTTTTGTTGCGACACATGTATGTTGTGAAAATGGCTAGCACGACTCTGTCCGTCACGTTGCCGTCGCTTTAGCTCACTGCCGTGTCGTCCCCACAACCGCTGGCCAAAGGCCTCACCACCTGTGCGACCCATTTTTAATAATTAAAATCTAAATCACTATTTTACCATATAAAATACGTTGAAGAATAGATCGGTCCACCTATAGGAACATGGTGTTCGTGTTCTCCAATTTAATTTAGTTTGATGATTAAATTGAAATATTGACGGGTAGTTGAAGTTGGAATGGGTAGTGTCGGCACGTTTATCCAAAATATATTATTATTGTTTACAATCACAAAGGATGGGATATAATTAGCTACACTCTTGTGTTCGCTACCATCCATCTATTTGCCTATATTTAATTACCCTTTGTGGTCCACTTTTATTTTTGATACAAGTTTTTCATGTTTTTTTTGAAGTAAATTTGTATTTATTATTTAGTTAATGGGAAACTAACCCGAAATCTAGCCGGACAGCTGAGGTTGGTGAGACAAACTACGCACCATAATCTCAATTATTGTTAGTTAAAGCATACTTAACTAGCTCATGAGCCACCGAGTTACAAGACCTAGATGCATAAGAAATTGAAATTTCTGCCCCTAACATGAAAAGAATCTGACAACTTCTTTTAATTTGATGATTTAGATTGATTTCAGATGCAAAATATGCTGTCTTAATTTAATTTTTATTAAGTGTCCTTTCATGTTGGATCGACAACCTCCAATAGGTTGCTAAATTTTCATTTAACAACTTTCAATTTTAGAGGAGTTGCTTGAGATATTTAGAATAATTTTGAAGACTTAGCAATTTGAAACGGCGTTGCTCTTAATTGTTGTGTACGGTTATATTCACTAGCCATTTGATTAATCATAGCATAACATGACATAATGGTGCATAAATCATCAACATGCCAAGTGCCAACCTAGCTTCTGGTTATATAATTCAAAAATATTGAGTAATTAATATTTATAAAATTCATTTTTGGGTCACATTGACTCAAAAATATATTTTATATCAAATTTTTAAATCACGTCCGCTATATATGACACATGCATGTGAGAATTAGGCAAAATAATGTTTCGAATGAACATTGTAATGACCTTTGTAAAATATCTAAATTCATTTATAAAAAAACATATTTTATGACCATTATATCACCCATTAAAATTAATGGAATATATCAAAATCACGTTAACAAGACTAATAATTTTTTATAAACCAAATAACAAATAATTATGTGTTTTATACAAACTGAAATATGCATTGCTAATAATTATGTGTTAATAATTGTGACTGCAAGCGATTAATCTCGGCTCTTGGGTTTAACGTCTCTACATTTTTTGTTCGTTTGCGTTAGCTAACATTAGCTGGGACTATGGTGAGTTTGTTCTACCACTTGTGACTTCAGCTGTCCGGCGTGATGCCGGGTTAGTAGTCATCTAATTAATAAAATTTGTTTTTACATTAAAAAAAAGATTTATGCATTGATACTGATACAATAATTTTAAATTTTTTTAAGGATAATAAATTTGGCGTTGGAAAAAAAATCAAGCATGAAAAGTGACCCTTTCAAATCAAATCCCATTGCATGTTGATACCACTTTTGAAGAATAAAAAAATGTGGCCAATGAGAAGAGTTGAAAGGACTAGAGTGCACCATAAATAATAGATCTCCAAAGCAGCTTATCACACCCCCAACTCCCACCTCCTCTTCTTCCCTCCACCCCACCCCTCGCCTACTCTTCAACTTCCCAAAATCCAAAAAAAAATCCCCCAAATCTCGCCGCCGATCTCCGCCGCAGAAAATGACCAACTACGGCTCGATCCCGACCTCCACCGCCCCCGGCGCCGCCGGCAGCGAGTACATCTCACGCGCCAAGGAGCGGATCAGTTCGGGGCTCGCCACGCGCCGCCCCTGGAAGGTGATGTTCGAGCTCCGGTCCCTCCGCCTCCCCTCGGGCTTCTCCAACGCGCTCTCGCGCGTCAGGTCGAACCTCGGCTACTTCAGGGCCAACTACGCCATCGTCGCGCTCGGGGTCGTGTTCCTGAGCCTCCTCTGGCACCCGATCTCGCTCATCGTCTTCATCGCCATGATGTGCGCGTGGCTCTTCCTCTACTTCCTCCGCGACGAGCCGCTCGTCGTCTTTCGCCGCACGATCGGCGATCGCGCCGTGCTCGCGGTCCTCGCGGTGCTCACGCTCGTGTTCCTGTTCCTCACGCACGCCACGTGGAACATCCTCGCCGCCCTGCTCGTCGCCGCCGTGCTGGTTCTCCTCCACGCGGCGTTCAGGAAGACGGACGATCTCTACGTCGACGAGGAAGAAGCCGCCTCCGGCGGGTTGCTCACCGCCGTCAGCGGCGGCGCCGGCGGAGCTTCTTCTTCTACTTCAACTTGATCGCCGGCGACTCTGTGAAATCGTAGTGTTTTTTTCACAAATTTGATTTCTTATTCAATTTCAGCAATCGTTGGGTAATTAATTGAATTTTGGAGAGTTTGAAGCCAAATAATGGTGTGTGGTTCTGTGTAAGATTGGATCTGTACGAGTAGCGTTGACAATTTTATTTATTTTTGAACTACTAGATCACATCATTTTCTTAATTTTGGTGAGTCAAAATTTAAATTATGTATTCAATATTATCATGTTCATCCAAATTTTTTTTTTGAAACTCATATATCACAGATTGGACCAAATCAGCCGTAATAACGTCATTAATCCTGACAATGTCTAAAAGTTTAGTCCATAATCTTTCGTTTATATTACAAATAAAATGTCAATTATGTTGTGACATATAAAAGCCTAATGAAATAGGTAAATAATGTTCGGGAGGTTTGGACCTTTTTTAAGAGGAGCACCTAAAGAAAATTCATATACACATTAGAGTCCACTTTTGACCCAAAAGACCAGCCTCTTGGGTCTATGTTTCTATATATATATAAACTCTCTTTATATTTTGTAATCTTCCGATGTGGGACTGACTTTGAACTCACGGGTTGACATAACAATCCCCCTCCACATTGAGTTCCATCACATCTAGTTCTTTGTGATTTCCCTGATTGGCTTTCCAAATACGCCAAAATCTTTACGGTCATGAACTATAGAACCAATAATAGAAGGAGCAGAGCATGAACTATTTAGTGCCAGAACCATCTCCAAACAATCCGACATGATTAGGTAGTTACTCCATCCTTTATTTCAACACTATAAAAGTGTTGATCGAACAACGAACGCATCCACAATAGTTTGGTCTTCAACACGCACCCTCGAGGACCATTTGGCCGAAACGATAGAGCCTATATGGTCCCGAGCCACCATACCAAGACCACTACGCCCCCTAATCCAGGATCACACCATCCACATTTACAACATGGTAACCATCCGGCGGTGGAACCCTCTCCAGCCACCGAGTAGGCAGAGGCACCGAGGCAAATAAATGTCTCTTTTAAGTTTCTTATTTACTCTCATAAAGCCTGAAGGTTAATTTACCCAAGCCCAAACTCAATTATTTTGATCAGATAGAGTCTCTTTAGACCACTGCGCCAAGTACGTTTTCACGACAAAAGTTAAAAAGCAACACAACTTCTATGTATAATATTTGTGAAATACTGCATACATAGGTACATACTACACACAGTAATATGGCACAAACGATGGACCGACTCAAATTAAAATGCAGTATCATATAAATTTGTGCTGAACGACAGTTGTACGTTGCTTCAAGCGGTACTCGTGCTGATCGGGGTTGTACTCTGCCAAACTAATTTTCTTATCCGCCAATTACCGATTTACCATCTTCTTCCTCCTCCAGCTTCTCCTCAACCGCCGATCACCGCCCCTAGGGCACGACCGGCGAAAATCGCCGCCTCTCCTTCGTCGACAATGGCGTATCATACCTACGATCCCTACTACTTTCCTCCTCCGCCACCGCCGATGCAACTTCAATCAGATCGGAGCGACATCAACACGCTGTTCGTCTCGGGGCTCCCCGACGACGTCAAGGCCCGCGAGATTCACAATCTCTTCCGTCGCCGCCACGGATTCGATTCCTGCCAGCTCAAGTACACCGGTCGCGGAGATCAGGTTTTGTTTCCGTGTGTTTGGTTCCTGAGAAAAATTGAGAGTTTTATTGTTATGAGTATTTCTTACTTGAATTAAGTTCAAATGTTCATCAGGTTTTGCTTCTGTTCGTTACTGTCTGTTTGGTTCCTGAGAAAATTTGAGAGTTTTATTGTTCTTCGTGTTTCTTACTGGAATTAAGTTCAAATGTTCAATTAGATGAGAATTGAGGTTTTAGTTTATGTCGATTTCGTTTTATGAGTTTGATCGACATGGTGAATTCGTTTGCTGTGTAGCTTTGTGAATTTATATTGAATTAGGGTTCAATTGGAGAGAATTCTTAGTTTGTTGGTTTGGAATGATGACAAATGTAGAGGATTATCCTGATTACTTAGCAGTATTTATGATTATCTAGGTTTTTGATTGCTTGGTGAATGGAAATTAATTATTTCAAATTCATAATTCAAAACATCTATTACAAACAGAGGTTCTAGTGTGATGACATTTTATTACAAAATGCGGATCTTTAAGAAAGAAAAAGAAAGAAAAAAAAGTCCATCTCATCTCATGTCTTGAATTGGATAGGCACTTGTACTGTACATATGAAATTCGGATAAAGAAAAATCCTGCTAATCCATCATCCATAATATAAATCCTTTTCCATTTTTCATGAACAAGATTCATGTTGTTTATCCTACTTGTAAATCTTTATATGTTTTTCATTTCCAAATTCTCTAACCATCTACAAATTAGCTAAAGAAGATGTGGTTCGTGATTGCAGGTTGTTGCATTTGCTACCTTTACCAACCATCAGTCAGCAATCGCAGCATTACATGAATTAAATGTAAAGTTTTTATAGTTTATAGTTCATAATAGACTTGCTCGCTCCTGCCTTGGCTTTGTGGTTCACTGTAACTGTGATTCTGTAACTGATAAGTGTAGATTCAGCGTTACATAGACTTAAGGAATGAACAGTAGTCTATTGATGTCCACATTTCCCTTGCTTTATGAGTTTTGAATATTACCGAGCAGTTAATGTGCCTCATTGTCAGTCATGACTCATATCACTTATTAGCTCCGGCAAATTGTTCTTAAAGGTTCAAAATTGTTTTTTTCTTTTTATTTAACTGTCTAGTCCAGTTTAACCAACCATGCCGCGTCTGTTTTTTTCCAGACATTACCGGTTGGTCCTATAGAGACTGACTATAAGGCATCCTATCTTTTAGTGGTCGCTTTTAGTGGAAGCCGCAAGCCTGCAATCTTATTGTTTTGTGATGATTATGTTCAGGGTGCTAAATTTGATCTTCAAACTGGAGCTGTTCTACATATTGAATTGGCAAGATCAAACTCAAGGAGAATACGTAAACCTGGTAAACATTGCATTATTTCCTAAATTAGTTAAAAATTGTGTTTATGTATATATTTGTCTCTCTACATTGTTTTCTAGACGGTTAATCAACCAGTCTCTTGCAGGGGATGGAGTCTATGTTGTTATTGATAAAAGAACTAATGCTAAAGCCACGACTGATGTGAGAGAAACATCGAGCGCTGATGGTAATTTTTTTCTTCTTGCTTTTGAAGTGCTAATGATGGTAATTTGATGCTCAGGTTAAGCATATGAAAAATGTATTTTTACCAAAAATTCATGTTATTTAGTAACTATATCTTTTCTATGGCTCGGTTACACATGTTGACCCAATTCTTATTCAGGAGAAAGTGACTCTGATGAACCATCTGAGGCAGATAATCCTGATCCTGGAAACAACGACGATTCTGCGACGACCAAGAGGTTTGAAGCAGTCATAAATAATAATAATACTAATTTATTCAAAAGTCTAATGTTGTAAATTTCTCAGTTTCTACCTATATATACATTCAGAAGATTTTTCAGTTCCTGAATGCTTTCATTTCTGTTGATATGCAGTGTGGACGCAGTGGATGCTGGCAATGCTATAGTAGCGGCTCCAAATGTAAGTAACACTAAGATGTTTATTATGTTATAAACTTACAATGTTTACTGTGGCATGTTCATATCGTGTCCTTTTAGAAAATTGACGGGTAAAAACTACTGATCTGTGAGTTTTAAATTATTAGAGGCAACAGAAATACAGGAATTAAAGTGTGTAGGTGACAATTTTTTCTGTGTTCTATTATACTGGTGTAGGGGGCTTATATTTCCTTCATATGCAGAATTTCACTTTATTACGTGTTACATATATATGGCTATAATTGCTTATGACTGTCTATTGTAGGAGCAGCCAGAAAAGCCGGCTGATGGAGGTTTACCGGGATGCTCCACTTTATTTATTGCAAATCTAGGCCCTAACTGCACTGAATATGAACTGAAGCAAGTACTTTCTCCGTAAGTTTTCATTCACATCCTATTTCTGGTCATGACTAGTGGAAGCTTTATCTTTGAACACGTGAACTGCTATGCCCTGTATTTGTTTCCTTCTCGTGCCCGTATTATTAATGTTTATCAAAGTGAATCATCAACCGGAAATCATCGTTTTGCTTACTTTTGGTTCCAGATACCCGGGTTTCAATGTGCTTAAAATGCGTGCTATGGGTGGAATGCCAGTTGCTTTTGCTGATTTTGAGGTATGCTATACTTGGTAACTCTAGTATTGCATATTTTATCTGATAATTTATAGGCCCTTCAGAAACTAATTATCGTCGTGGAAATAAATTCCATTACTGTATTTAAGATATGTATAAAGAACAATTTGATAGGTAATTTCACGGCATTTATTGAAGACATTAAAATATTTAGTACATTACATAGGCAGAACAAAATCAACAGGTACCAAAGTTTGAATAGGCCATCGAACTCCGGTTTCATACAATTTTTTCACCTTCTGCAGGAAATCGAGCAAGCTAATAAGGTCATGGAAGATCTTCAGGGCAGCACGTTGCCATCATCCGACAGAGGCGGCATGCACATAGAGTAAGCGTTCTTGATTTTCTTTTTCTGTAATTTTAAACCCGACACTCCCGAGTTGTTATCAGTCAATAACAGGCATTCTCTTGTTCCGTTCTATCAGATATGCAAAATCGAAAATGAGGAAGGGATCGAGGTGAAGAACTTCATTCCCATTGCACTGCACTCGAATGGTCGTCGACATAGTAAATTTCTGAACACTGATTTCTTTGAATTTCTGTTCTTTTTATTTTTCTTATGACATTAGAGTCTAGAGATAGGGTAAGAGTAGTAGGAACTACTTTGATGAAATTTCAAGCGCAAATATACTGATGCGTGTAGTCTTGAGGCTAAAATTTATTAATGTATTTACAGTTATGCCATTTTGCTATCCCTGACAATATACAGTAGCAAAATTTAGACGACTCTAGAGAAAGTTACTAAAAAATAAAATCAACAAGCCAAATACATTTTTACCATATGATTTGTTGAAGATTATAGTCCTATTCCTATAAACAGATAGATGAAGGCTTCACATATTTATGTGACGCCTTTGAGCCAGTGTTGTAAAAATCCCCGTATAGTTTGATTAATCCCTTATTAATTCCCAATTACTCATAATCTAATTGATTTTCTATTAATCCCCAATTAGTCCCGAAATGCCCTTTTTGCCCGGCTAGCGCTTAGTATTTTTAAAACACAAGAACTTGTGAACTTGAAATATTGTTAGCATATAATTTTATTTATGGCATCAAACTGCTTTCAATTACAGATACATAGGCCAAACTGTTACTAACATCTCCTAAAAGCTCGAAAGCTTTTCGGGTCTGTCAAATAAGAAAGTAAATTGCTGATTAAAAAAGAATAAGAAAACAGATTAGCTTATTTAGATTTGACACTTTAAAGTCAATAGCTTCTCATTTTACTGAGTAGTGACCCTGAGAGCTTGAGGAATGGCTTCATGGGAAGCAACATGAGTCTTGCAATCTGATGAGACCATCAACATGTTAGCTGCATTTTCTTCATCTTCCAGGATTGTGTTGATCGTCTTGATCAGCACGATCTGGAGATCTCGGCCGTCGATCCATCCATGGATTTTGGCCTTGACGAGGAGAGGGTTTCTGCATATGAGGTCCCACACAGGGAAGTTTTTCCTTGGCATGACATGGTCTCCATCTCCTAGCTTCAAGCTTGGGCAGTAATCACCTGCTCCATCTCCCAGATATATTATTTTCCTCTTTCCTTCAGACAGTAGAGAAGCTTGGATCCTCTCTATGATCTTGCCCTGTTGACCCAAAAAAAACACAACAATCTTGATTAGCTTACAAATATGTCTACTTTTGATCTTCCTAGTACTTGCCAAAAATGGAATATCAGGTTTTGACACCTCTCATGTGTAGGGATTGAGGATAATGTGAGACTAGCTATGTAGAATCATCGGACAAGTTGGGATGGAGATGGACCTTGTGGGGACTAGTTGGGGAGTACATAAAAAATTAATCTGATTAAATGATTAACGTGAGATAAATGGGACAAGTTGAGATTTTTAGAATATTGGTTAATATCATATTAAGTTTTCGTCAAGCAGTTTATAATCATTGAGAAATAACGAATCAAGTCTAAACATAAACTCGTGCATGGGCTTTTAAAGTAATAGTCTCGTATACTGGACCGTCTTTTTTAAAAGGAGATTATTATTACCTTGCACATGTTCGGAGGGCATGGGTTGGTGCAGCCATGGGAAGACGAGTTGAAATCATGGAATGGGAGGATTCTGAGCTTCCCTTCCTCGTCGACGAAACCTGGGTTTGTGTTGATTTCTGAGAAATACTGTCTTAACCCAAGATGTTCCAAGATTATCTCAACGAAGAACAAATTGGCATCACTCACAATCCTCAGTTCACACCCTAAAGCATGAGCTGCTTTAATGGCAGGAACAACCCTAGGATGGATCGGAACTCGTTTTAGGACCTCGGAAATATCCTCAACTGTCTTCCCCTGAGAATGAAGCTCCGTCATCATTGTATCCTGAAAATTTCAAAACAAACAAAATTTTATCAAATTTGCAAAAGAAAATACACTTATACTGATTAAACTTGTAATTGTTATGCTCAACGCTCCCTCGCTTAAAAGATTGGATTCTTACAAGCGAGTCATAACAAAACTTAACGTCTACATATAAATTGTGAGTGCATAAAAGATGCTCAAATCCGTCTCTATCCGAATCAAAGATATCTGAACCGTCATATTTGGATTATTTCAAATAACAGAAATGCATGCATAAAGGTACTAACCATAACAGAGTTCCATGGCATGGTTGGGAGGAGCTGGTTGAACAAATCGGTGGCACCCAATTCATCAACGACCCAATTATCGCTATCGCAGTCAATGATCGTCTTGTCAAAATCGAAAATCACCACGATTCCCGCCATTCTAGTTTTTTTTCTTGAAGATGAAAAAAAAATAGATTTTGATGAAGACCCAAGAAAGAAGAAACTCAAGTCTTGCTTAAATGTTAAATCACAGAGAAAATGGTATGTGTTTGGCTTGGATTCATAGAACAGAGAATGTGAGCTATTTATACAAAAACTCGAACTCCATAGTACACAATATTTGATTCCAAAATGGACAGTAACGAGAAAGTTGGAGGAAACTCACTTCAGCTCAATAATTTAATGACCGTTGGATTTGGCGGCTTTTTGTTTGGTCAACATCGGTCAAAGATGGCAAGTTTTTTATTTGTTTTGTTACGGTAAAGGGTAAAACCGCGGGAATAAAAGAATATTCGGTTGGAATTAAATTAAATTAAATTAGTTGGCATTTCTAGTTTTAATGAACAAACCCACGTGATGAAACAGACACATAAATAGAATTATTATTTTGGTACCACGTTTCATATTTTTGTCTGAAAATAATAATATAAGAATAATGGAACCTAGTTCTATATAACTAAACTAATATATTTTTGTACTTTCTTGTCCTGAACGAACTAAAAAGAATGAGAATAAATTCGTTCATATACTCTTTCTTGGTGGCTTCGTCTCTCCACTTGAAATTATAGCTCTTAAATTATTTATTTTTCAAAAAAAAATTCTCACCCTAGCTTCATCAAGAGTGGCTTGATCAATTTTTGAAAGAACGCCAATCTAAATAAATATAAATAGGAGCACATTCGGCTGCAAACGATTATAAAACGTCAAAAGTTGTTGGATCAGTGCGAATCTGAACGCGCGTTATCTCAGCGTGCAGCACCTGGCAGTGAGGTTCTACAGTGCACGCTTAAGAATTCTACGGGTCCATCACGTTCTACAAATTTTCACTAAACGTTCTACAAATTTTCACTAAACGTTCTACATGGTTCTATAACATTGCACTACACGTTCTACAAGTTTCTTCAATTTTATGCGGGTCCATCACATTCTACAATTTTGCACTATACATTCTACATGGGTTTACAACATTGCGTTATACGTTCGACAGTTTGGACGTTTGAATACTCAGAATTTGGTTGTAGCGAGTTTCTTCTCGATATAAATATTAGATGAAAGATGGTGGTTTGATGAAGAATTTTTCATAAAAAATACTAAGTTATTCTTTACATTGATGACATTTGTGCTGATAAAAAATATATAACATAACTAATTAACATGCACTGAATAAGAATATGAATTCTCTAATAATTATGGTAAGTATATTACTCATAAATTTATTATATAAATAGTGGACAAGATTGAGAATTTTATCTTTGAAGGGTGAGGAATATTATTTTGGATGACTATAGAATATTATTTTTTTTCTGGAATTGTTATGGTCCCCTAAACATATGAGATAATTTGGTATTTGTTCCCCAACAGAGCCTTTATTGAGTGGCTCATGCCAAATCCATAAAAACTACAAATGAGAATAAACTAAAGCATTCAGTATTTTTCCATAAGCCTCATAGAATCACATCCATGTGTAGTTGTGCTTGTGGTTGAGTTCTAAAATGTACAATTATATTATTCTATTTATACATCAATGTATTTAAAATAAAAACTAGTAACTCATTATTTTGACTCAATCTAGTTTTTTTTATATAGTTAATCACCCATCTTCACAATTAAACTACAAAGGATATGCCAAAATTGTAAAAAAATTAATCATTATTTTGAAAATAATTAACTCACACTGAGTAATCAGTTGTGGATATGAACATTTATAGATTTGTAAAAACAATTGAAGATAAGATTTTTATGGGTCTCTGAAGAATAAATTACATATGGCCGGCCAGTTTGAATCCAACTCTTTGGCTTGCCCATAGGTGTAGACGAGATCTAGAAAATAAGGTGTGGACTTTAATTGACTGAAAATAGTTAGTCTTGAGAGAAAAAAAACAAGGTCTTAGGTGATGTGCTTCACGATTTTATATATTTTTCTTTTTAATTTGATTTGGGCTCGGTACTCAAATTTAATAAGACAGAGATAATTTTATTGAATTTGTTTCGGACAGAGGCTCGGTATGTAAATTTAATAAGAAGATGATAATTTTATTGAACTTGTTTCAAATTTGTCTCGTTCCTCAGACATAGAAAATAAGATTAATAATGAAATCTACTCCGAATCTACCATGTTTTCTTCTATATATGGAGTAAAGAAAAAAACTATGAAGTCGGTGGAGAAATGATATCCTCAATTCGATAAAAAAATAAGAGATTAAATCTATATATAAAATTCTATTCTCATTTCCAGCGAGATTGAGCCTTCAATTTTACAAAGCGAGATTGAGCCTTCAACTTCACAAAGCCAGATTGAACTTTTAACCTCACCACAAATAATATGATGTTCGACTGCTGAAATATTTGTATATCTCTCATTGTATATCCAACATATTCAATAGATATAAGCATGATTTAAATAAGTGAACGATGAATATTCGTCATAATTCCAAGTTATTTAAAATTAAATTTTATATTATTTAGTTATAAAAATTAACTATTATTTTATTATAAGTGACCATAACTATATTAGAAACCCAAAAATTCAATTTAAACATCTAATTTAGTTTCACATATGTGTAAATTAAGACAAAATTAAGTGAAATTATTGTAAATCGTGTGTCGGTTTTGGTACTTGCTCGCTAACGCTAAGAATACGAAAAGGCTCCCTCTCAAAAAATTAGATTCTAAGCCAAGCTTTTCAAGTCGTCGGTGGCAATTTTTGCGCCCCGACGACTATCCTCCCTCTTTTCTTCTCCCTCTCACCCTTTCCTCTACCAAGCAGAGACACTCTTCTTTTTCATTCTCAAACTCTACCCAAAAAACTCCTTTTCAACCCAAATCTGGCCTTCTTTTTCAGATATGGTGGGTTCGGGGTCGGTTTTGGGGGATCTCAGTGTGTGGTGCGCTTGGTGGTTGTGGCCGGCTTCATCAGTTGTGTCACTAATTGCAATTTATTTTATTTTCGCTCTCATGCTACAATTATCTTTTACGACTAAGAGTTAGTGCTCCCTTTTCAGGATCCTTTCTCTTTTCATATCAATATTATCAAAAATTTACTCATAAAAATGTGTATACATAGGCCATTTGGGATTTGTTGGCACAAGGAAATGCCAAACTTGATTACCTACATATATTTCACAATTGATGTATGTGATCAATACATCTACACATTACATGAAAAGCTTAGCTTTCACTACTAACTCAAACAAAATCTAACTCCAAAACAAAAGAAATAAAGACAACATATAATTCCACAACCCTTAAATAAATACTAAGTCACATGTATCAATTACCATCAGTCATCACTGTGAAACCTTAAGAGCCTGAGGCATGGCTTCATGAGCATTACTAACAGAGACAGTGACCATCTTGCAATCAGCAGAGGCAAGTAACTTAGCTGCATTCTGCTCATCCTCGGAGACGGTGTGAATGGTTTTGATCAGAACCAGCTCGAGATCTCCGCCGTCGATCCACTCGTGGATCTTGGCCTTGATGAGGAGAGGGTTTCTACAGATGAGGTCCCACACAGGGAAGTTTTTCCTCGGCATGGCATAGTCTTTATCTCCAAGCTTGAGGCTTGGGCAATAATCACCTGCTCCATCCCCCAAATATATTATTTTCCTCTTTCCTTCAGCCAATAGGGAAGCTTGGATCCTCTCTATGATCTTTCCCTGTTGACAAAAAAATACCCATTAGCCGAAAAGTTTATCGCTGCTGAGACTCGAATTCTAATTACCAGACCAAGATTTATATAAACTTGAATTATCGTCACTGAAATAATTCTGATTACCAGACCGAGATTTAAACTTAAATTATCGTCACTAAAATAATGTTGATTTAACTTTTTAAATTAGGTAAGTTAGTGATTATCTAACCAAAATCGAATTATTGTCGATAAAATTTTGGTTTAACTCGATTTTAAATTAATTAATATTATTGGGAACTTGAAGTTTCCAAGCCACTCAAAGTCGATAGCAACCGAAAATGAAACATACTCTCAATTAAGTCACTAATAACAAAATCACATAAATCATGAAGGTGTCACACACCCATCACAATATATATATGTTAAGTGAGTCGCTTATTTATAATGAGTATTTTATAAATGAAAAATCTCATAAAACAAACTCTTTCAATAAATGTAAATAATGGTAAATACAAGTTTATGTCATATGATTTCTCAAAAAAATAAAGCAAACGAATCATATATGACTTGTCAAAAAAATATTGTTGGGAATAAAAACACGTTCCTATGTATTGGGATGAAATTGACCGTTTGACCAATAGGACTAAAAATTTCAATCCTCACGTGGAAAACAAAATATTTTTAAATGATTGATCCACATTATTTCACTATCATAATCTATTTCTCGTAGTCAGCAAATAAACAAATTCCACCAATTTTTTTGTAAAATGAAATTTAAATATACCTTGCACATATTTGGTGGACAGAGGTTGCAACCATGTGACGATGAATTGAAATCATGAAACGGCACGATCCTGAGCTTTCCTTGTTCGTCGACGAAACCTGGGTTCGTGTTGATTTCGGAAAAATATTTTCTCAGTCCGAGGTGCTCCAGAATCGTCTCGATGAAGAAGAGGTTCGCGTCGCTCACGATCCTCAAATCGCACCTTCAAGTTCATTGTATCGAAGATCTATAAGTTTAATTGGCGTGCGAGCAAAAAAGTAATGGCATAGTGGTAAATAAGTACGTACCCGAGGGCGTGAGCTTCTTTGATGGCGGGAACGACACGTGGATGGATCGGGACGCGTTTCAGAACCTCGGAGATGTCTTGGATCGTCTTGTTCTGGGAATGAAGCTCCTCCATCATTCTGTCCTGTAAATTCAAAAACAGAGCAGTTTAAAACAAAATAAATAATAAAAAGTCATAAATGAGTGAAAATTGGCTTGAAAATTTTGGAATGGAGCCACCAAAATCTATAAACCCATGATGGATATAAAAAAAAACTGAGCATTTTAGAACAAAAAATCTTAGAAGAACTGAAAAAATGGCTTCAAAGTATTGGAGGAACAGCCAAATCTAAAAACCAATAATGAGTAAAAACAGAAGAAAAAAAATTAGCATTTTATAGCAAAAAATTAAATGAAAATTGGCTTACAATTTTGGATAAAAAACCCAGATTGAGTAAAAAAAAATGAGCATTTTAGACCAATTTTTTTTTTTGAAAGAACTGAAAAATGGCTTGAAAATTTTGGGTTGGAGCCGCCAAAATCTAAAAACCCATAATGAGGAAAAAAATTGAGCATTTTAGAAAATTGGACAAAAAAAGAGCATTTCAGAACCGAAAATGGCACCGAAAAAAAAATCGGAAACAAACGAACCATGAGAGAGTTCCAAGGCATGGTTGGGAGGAGCCGATCGAACAAATCGGTGAAACCCAATTCATCAACCACCCAATTATCGCTATCGCAATCGATAATCGTCTTGTCGAAATCGAAAACCACCACAATTCCTGCCATTTTCACCTAAAATTTCAAAAAATATGAGACAAGAGACTCAAATAATGCTGAATTCGAGTTCCTGATTATAATTACAAGCAATTGGTCCTATTTATATACAAATTCGAGTTGGAGAAGAATATTTGATGCCGAGAGAATATTACTACTTGGGAAGAGTTAGTGGTGACGGGTCTCTCTCTCTTTACCAGAATCGGATCTCGGCCGTTGGATCCGGTTACTTCTGGATTGGGAACGATGGATCGCACGGCTGCGAGGAAGTGGTTTGATAATGTTTTTTGTTTGTGATTTATTTGGTAGGCAAAAGTAGCGGGAATAATGGAATATTCGGCAGGATTTAAATTAAATTGGCCTACTTTGAGTACACGTGGCGGTATATTCCAGGTCGGCGATACTTGACGCCTTTATATTATGTGCTCAACTCTCATGAAACTTCCTTTGATATTGTTACAAATGGGTTCAAATACATCAGATTGTACTCTATAGTAACATATTAATTTGGTGTGCTAAATTAAATAAATCATATTTGATTATGAATTTGCAAAATTGTGAGATTCAATTTAAATTTGGTTATTAAAGTATAAAACCATTAGGTTTACGTGTGGCTTTATGCTGCAATTTTTATATTTTGATTATGTTGCATTAATTAAATCTTATCATTTTAATTTCATTAATTTATTTTTTATCGTGAATTTAAAGTATTAATTGATTTCAATTTTTTCTAAATCAACTCATACTTCAAGACTAAAAAGCAATCGGGTCGACTTATGAATTTTGTCTAAACCGTTGTTCCTATAGTGGTTTTAGGATTGGTTCCCATACACTACGATGAGCTCAATTTGAGTCAGTTCTGGTCGGTTCAGTTCCAATCCATAATAGTTCCCACTTCTAAGTTCGAGTTTTCCAGTCAAATGATTGGTTTCATTCATGGGTAATTATACATAAATACACTCAATTATCGGTCATCCCACATCACCGTCTCGAACTAAAAAAACTCAATTTTCAGTCACCCACCTATTTTTTTAACACTTAACTCCAACGAAGTTAAATCTAACTAAATTTTAAGTTAAAAAGACCAAAATACCCTCAACGGTTCTGATGTAAAATTACACCGATCAGACCAATTCAAATCAGACTAATTTCAAAATCAATGCTCTTTTATAAAAACAAAAATAGTGCTTGCCCCTCCTAAACCATTTCCTGGATATTCATGCACGTAACAAACTAGTTTGAACTGAATTTACTAAATTATATAATGCATTGTCTATTTTAAGACATATATATTTATTAATACAAAGACAAGACACATGTATTTGAATTTTTGTACGTGTATAAATTATTATAGGTGGAGGTACAAAAGTCATGTTCGCAACCTCAATTGCTCACAAAAAATCAAATGCTTGCAACACAAGCACCATAGCTGTAACACAAAGAGCTAGCAATCTATAGTCATCGTCAATTCACGATCCTTATCTGATCATTAAAAAACAAATAAATCCATATATTATTGTTTTGTCACCAATCTTCATCTCCATATTCTTGAGATTGATTTTTTTTGTTCTGTTCCTCCCTTAGGATGGGACTTAAAATACTCCGATAAATTATATTATAGCATCGAATACTTGCAATTGAAGTGACACATGCCAAACCCATTACAACACGCGAATCAAATTCAGAACTTGCTTAAACACAATTTAAGGTCAATAATACAAGTAATTGCTCAATTCTGGACAAGGAATAACGTTAGTTTAATCAAATCAATCACAATTTAAGCTACGTGTGTGGCACTGTTGGAAGATTGAACGTATATATAACACCTTGTTTTTGTATTTTTTTAAGTGTTTAAATATGTTGGTCGAATTTAATTCGTTAAATGTTTAATTCTGATGCGTTATAAATAAGATTAAATTAATTTTAAATTTGAGATTATTTAAGTAAACGAGTCGAACTCGAGTCAATGTTTTAAAACCTTATAAATTTTTGAATAAATTATCTTGATAATTAATTACCTATATATAATTTAATGGATTAACAAAATATGTCTGAGATTAAACTTGTATTTGAGAGAACATGAAATTTTGGAAATTTGAAATTATATATCATTAATTGCATGTTTTATTCTCATTAATTCATTTTATTAATATAGTGATATAAAATGGTTTTTGCACCGCAGAGGGTGGTTCTCATTTGAACAATCCACATGAATAATAAAATCTTAAATTAAACAAACTGAATCGAGAGCTGAATCTCAGCTTAATTTTACTATAGAAATCCATATGAGTTTGATGTAAAGACGAGTGAGGTTAGACAGGTTTTGTAGTAGTTCAGGCGAATGTGTTGCAGTTTATTCAAATAATTTAAACTCGTGCGAACTATACCACATTGCAAATTTCACGCGTGTGACAGATATTTAATCATAGTTAAATCAAACGAGTTGAATCAAACTTAATTTAATTGCATAAAATTGTCAATCTCGATACAAACACAAACCAAAACATATTAAATTTAAGAAATAAATTTAATTTAATTTGAAAATTAATTAAATGATAAATTTAAGGGATATTTCTTGATCAGTACGGTGAAGTCTGACACATTTTCATTTCAAGTTTAAAAATATTTGTTTAGATTTGTTTTAAAATTCTAATACAATGGCAATATGAACGTTTCATATCAAAATTTAATTCTGTTGAAAACGGTGACAATTCAAAAAAACCGACGTATTAAAGTGACACTTAAAAAAATTCACTGTAATGAAATAAATATATGTCAAACTTCACTGTGGTAATTGAAAATTATTCCTACATATGAACTAAAAAAAGTTGAATTGAATTTTATTGCATCAGTTCGTTCAAGCCCGACACAAACAAGAGACGAACAATTTTTATCAAACCGAATCGAAACATGATAAATTTAAGAACTATATTCTGATATCTACGCTCCTAGCTGACTATAACGTGTTTCTCAGAAGAAAAAAGCAGATAAAAACAGGAATGAAAGGTGCGAAGCGGTTGGTGCAGTGCAGGAGATGAGTCACCAATGACACTGATCTGCATGAACACGATCAATTTCAGAGCTGTGTCTGATCTGTTATAAAAAATTATTCAAATGGAATGATTCACTAATGATTTTTCCACAAGTTCTGGGTCATCTAGTGTTTGGGCCTACGTAGATATTGTTATCAATTGCAAATCGCTCCAAATTCGTGTTTCCAACCAAAAATATATTATTGTACATGTTGTAACTTATTAACTTTGTTACGTTTGTTCTGATCTATATCCTTTTAAATTTGGTTTCATTTTTTGATGATTATATCCATTAGAGTTGGTTAAGGATATTAATTAATTAACCGGGTACGAATTAATTTTGTGATTTTAGGACGAATGGTTGCGTTACGTCAAATTCTTTCATGATATATATATTCTGATTTGATAATATAAGGAGACTTTCTTTAAGATATTAAGAATTATTGTTGCAAATTACTGTCATCATTTTATGGGCATACTATATATAATAACAGCAGTCGGGCGTGTGTACGTCCATCGTCTAATGGTTCAAGCGATAATAAAATTATATGTCATCATTATATTATGATCTTGAAAAGATGACCATTCCGGCTTGAAATCTAATTTATGGATTCTCAACTGAAAAGGGAGGGACTTGATGACCATAAACAGATTTATTTAAAATCAATTGGATAAATATGAGTAAATTAAGTCAATATTCACACGAAAAAAGCGAACTAAAACAAAAACAATAAAAATACTAATTACTGTTATAAATTACACAGAAAGTAAGACTTGAAAAATTAACAATATTTTTATCTCTATATTTTACTTTATTTATAATTATAATTACATCATTTTATGATATAATATTAATTTAATATTTGAAAATTTTATACTATGAATGAGAGGTGTGTGACTTGAGAGAGAAATCGTGCACAAATCGTTTGAGAGAGAAGATGCAATCGGTGATGAGGAGATTAGTCGCATAATCAATGACGAGAATACGAATTGGTGAGGATATGAGATTTGGACGAAGGAGATGTAGCCACGTTGCAATTATTAAATTATTAATAATTAGTCTGGTTAATTATAATTTTCTCTCATCAAAACTGAGAACTGAATTGACTCGTATCGATTTTAAAAAGTTAAAACCATCGATTCTGCTTGAATTCAACATGTTTTTCAGTTTTCAGATAAATTTGAGCATCCTTACTTTAAACATAATTATAGTTTATTAAATTAATACATTTATAAGAAACTCTTTTAAAATTAATGCATTTATATATCTTTGTCGTGCTGAAAAAATAAAAATATTTTATTTTATAACATGGGTTTTATGGTTCGAGTACAAGCATATCTTTTTTTCACGGTAAGAGTATTTTTACTTGTTAACAATATTTGTATCCTTTTGATATTTACAGGTTCCTTAATTTTATTTCTCCCAATAAAGGAACTCAACTAATGTAACTAGACTACTTTGTCATTTTTAATCATAGCACTTTAATTTGTTACCCAAAAATATTTTTCTCTTTCTAATACTAATTTGTTTAGAATAAATACTTACTAAAATTTAAACTTTTTTTCTATATATGACAATGTTCACTTGACCATTTTATCACTTAAGTCAATGTTAAATTGGGATTGAGAGAATGTATTTATTTGGGCTGGGCTTGGATCGGTATGCTTTATGTTGGGATTGAGAGAATGGCTTTATTTGGGCTTCCAACAAAAGTATAGTGGGCCTTTTAGCCCAGCTACATTTTTCACCTAATTAGATACTTTAAGACTTGCATTTTAATTTATATGATTAGTAAATCACTCTTATACCTACTAAATATGTTGGGGATGACAATGGGGAGGGTTCGAGATGGATTTGGCAACTCGTCCTTATCTCCCTTAAAAACAGGACGGGTTTGAGGTGTTTCTAACGGAGGCATAGATTCCCCAACGAGTACGAGAATTCCTCGTTTTCCATTTTCAACCCAAAATAATGTTAAAATATGTGATCAAAATTATTATTTTAATTAAAAAAGTATACTTAGAATAATTTTATTTCATTAATTATATATTATAAAATTTTATTTTAATAAAATATATATTTAAGGGTATTGTTTTTTTATTAAATATGTATTTAAAAATAAAAAATTTAATATATATGGGCGGGATACCTCGCTCTATCTCCACCTTATTTTTGCCTGAATTATGAGATTTTTATTGGAGACGATAAAAATTGTCATCCCTAAAATAAGTCCAATTAATATAATGTTTAAATAAAATATTTTTTATATATTATTTACTTAAAAGTGATGTTTTTCTTTGTGCCAAAAGTCAATAAAATTGAAGAAATACAAAACATGATCCCATAGAACAAGACTAACAAGTGCTTGAGAGTTGAGAGCATTAGGTAATCAAAGTTGACTGGGACAGGTTATATATGGGTCCACTAACCTTAATTTATTTTTGTTTGGTTACAAAGTCCATTCTTAGAACCATAAGTAAACATTAATGATTGTCATTTTCTTTTATGGCCATAAATAAACATCTAAATTACATAAATGTAACTCCATCCTTAGAACCTAGTAGTTAAATTTTGTTGTAATTAATGAGAAAATAATCATTGTCTATGATATGTTTTAACAAAGAATATTGAGATATTATTAAGTACAATACCCGTACAATAAAAAAGACTAGGGGTGTATTCAATTAGGATTTTGAATGACTTTTAAAAGTTTATGGATTCTCAAAGTTTACAAGACTCTTTCAAGTCTTGATGATTTTAATGGAATGACTTTGCAAATCTCATGATTTGAGATGATACTTCTAAAGACTTTTTTATGCCTACAAAGACTTTCAAAATCATTCAAAGTCATCCATTTCTCAAAATCATTTAAAGTCATTGACATTACAATACCTAAAGATTTTACAAGTATTTTTAAAGTCATGATTGAATACCACAAGACTTTAAAAATATTTTTAAAGTCATGATTGAATACCACAAGACTTTAAAAGTATTTCTAAGATCATGATTGAATACCACAAGACTTTGAAAGAATTCTTAAATCCATTAAAATTATGATTGAATACACCCCCCTAGAACATCGAGTAGAAACATTGCTTCCATTAATTAGAGTAGTCTATTTTAGAGGATCGTATGTGAACCTCTGTTACGACCTCATTACGATATTTCCTTCGCTCCAAAAATCGCATGCCAAGTTAAGTCAAGTGATAAAGAGTTTAGATTAAATGAGGCGAGTTCGAATTTTGTTATGTGTGATTTTTTTTTTCCGGATGCTGACAAAAGGGTTAAAAAACCGATGACACGATTTCCCGAATATCAATCAAGAACGTGGGGTTTTCCTGATTAACCGATAAAAAGAATAAAATCATAACTTAACGATCAATTTGATTAGAGTGGAAAACGTGAATGTTCTGCCCTCGTGTAAATGTTATACATGCAAAGCTGTTCGAAAATAAAAGAACAAAATGAATCGAATTTCTTTAATTTTAAATTGAACCAAAACTTTATCGATTTTATTGCGATTTATAAAATTATAATTGGTGAAAGATTGAACAAAATTGAAAATCGATCAATTCGAACTTGACATCCGAAA
The DNA here is from genome assembly GCA_963920655.1 of Geranium rotundifolium. NCBI lineage: Eukaryota > Viridiplantae > Streptophyta > Magnoliopsida > Geraniales > Geraniaceae > Geranium > Geranium rotundifolium. The sequence goes on from OY987319.1 coordinate 513,708, forward strand.
GAAAAACCCATATACTAGTTTAAGTCATCGAGCTTTATTAATTGAGGCGACAATACTAATCCAACTAAAAAAAGTTCAATAATAAGTCAAGACCGGCTATAGATGTGAGAAGTTAATAAAAATCAGTTCAAAAAAAATCCAACTTAGAACCGGCGAGTCAGAACGATCTCAAATGTGAAAATTTCGTGAAATTCAGTTTATAAAAAGCTGAACCAAAAATCGACACGTTCAATATCAAACCGAACCCAAATTCCATCTATTCAGTTTTTATTTTCTTAAAACCGAACTGCGACCAATACATACACTTATGAAATACAAGGGCAAAAACGTCATTTCGTTGATCAAGCCTCACCTTCGTCTCCAACAATACACTGTTGACACATCAAGGAATAAAAATGCAAAAATAGATCCTATTATTGAGAGAGAGAGAGGAACTAGACAGGAAGTGCTTGTTTGTGTGTTCGTTTTCGTTCCCAAAAGCCAGAGAACGGCTCGATTGCTCAGTCATTTCAATATCCAAAAAATCAATCCCGATTCTCTCATTCCTGGAGAGTGAAGATCTGAGACCTCGTTGATGTTGATGGTCGAATTCGAAATCTGCGCATTTCTGTGAACCCTCCCGTTCGCGATGAGGTTTTCGGAGCTTTGATCTCGTTCCAGAACTGGAAGCGATCTCCGATGGTTTGATCTCGTCGGTCGAGTTTGTTCGCGAGGTGTGAGTTTCGGAGCTTCGTTCTCGGAGAAATGAACGGTGGTGGCGATGAGGTCGTCGCAGCTCCGCCGCAGCCTCTGGAGTGGAAATTCTCTCAGGTGTTCGGCGAGCGCTCGGCCGGTGAAGAGGTGCAGGAAGGTAATTGAGTGTGATGTTCGTTGTGTGCATGTACAGAGGCTCTCTGGATGATTGGATCCAATTCGTGTATTGCTTTATCTATTGAGATTAGTGTTTGATTTGGTGTTTTTGATCCAATTTCGATCGTTTTTGGCTGAGTAATTGTTGTTTTAGCTCCTGTTTGGTCGATTAAATGCTTTTTTTCAGTGCTAAGCTCACCCAATCGACATTTGAATCATAGTTTAGGGCATTATATTATGCAATGCATGGTTTTTAATCACACAATGTGAATCATGTGTTGCATTAGATGAACTCACCAAATTTATATAAAAGTGGACACTATATCAAACATTTCTTGTTGCATGGAGTGATTCCCGATTCGCTATATTGCAAGAAATGAATTTGAGAATGTGCAGGATGGTTCGTGTGTAATGGAATATGCCAGAGTGTTTATATTTCCTGACTGTGCTTCATTATGCAGTTGATATTATTTCCGCAATTGAATTTGATAAAAGTGGTGATCATCTCGCTACCGGTGACCGTGGGGGTAGGGTGGTTCTCTTTGAAAGGACAGATACGAAGGATGTGAGTTTTCATACCCTTCAAGTTTTGCTTCCCAATAATCACATCGTGTTTATTCTTTCTTACATAAATCCAGTATTGCAATTAACTTTCTATATGGTAATACTTAGCACGCAGAATCCAGAAGGGATTTGGAAAAGATTGATAGTCCAATCAGTAAGCATCCTGAGTTTCGCTATAAGACAGAGTTCCAGAGCCATGAACCGGAGGTATTAATTTCCACAGTTTACTGTCATGCCAACTTCATATACTTATAAAATGCATATGTACCAACATGCCGGCATTGATTGTCGTACCCAACTGGTTACATAGTTAGTTATCCACTTATACTATATAAGTACTGAATCTCTTTATCTTTATTTCAGTTTGACTATCTAAAGAGTTTGGAAATCGAGGAGAAAATCAACAAAATCCGATGGTGCCAAATGGCCAATGGTGCTCTTTTCCTCCTGTCTACTAATGATAAGACTATAAAGTTTTGGAAGGTACGAATGATTTATTGTCTTGAACATTGTTTCTCAAACATGATTATATCATGTATGCTAATTGAGAAAGTGACAAAGACTTGGTAGTCGTGAATTGTTTCTTTGATTGAATGCGGTTGTATATGTATCGGTACACTGCTTTGTGGATATCTGTTCCTTACCCCTATTTATTTTGTTGGTCAATTTTTTTGAGTGCTGAACAGATCCAGGAAAAGAAGGTCAAGAAAATCTCCGACATGAATGTCGACCCTTCCAAAACTATTGGAAACGGCAGTGTTGCTAGTTCTAGTAGTTCACGTAGTTCTAAGACACCTCTTGCAAATGGAGTTTCTACTGTTGGATCATTAAATTCTGTGTCCAGTGACTTCTCATTTCCACCAGGGGGCATTCCTTCACTACGCTTGCCTGTGGTAGTTGTACTCACCCAAATCTATTGACATCTTGTAGAGCTATATATGTCATGACAAGTATCTATTTAAACCTTCTAAGTTGTGCGACTTTATATATACCTTACATAGATTCTATCAAAAGTGAACCTACTTGTTAGAATGATATTTGGTGCAACTCGAGTTGTCCAGAAAAAAAGAATCTGCAAAAGTACGGAATTAGAGTCTTTGTGTTTCTGTTTTCTGGATAAACCGAGTTGCACTCACAAGTGCAGCGGGGCACAATTTTTTAGCTGCAGTGCTTGATTTCATATTTTAAGCTAATTGCACTCCAGAAGAAATATCATATATTTTATGTTTGCTGAAATTCTTTTGCAAGTTATTTTTTTGTCAATTCCTGTAAATATCTAAGTGAATATATTTAAATTCGAAATATCCTTATTAAAACACGTGGTTATATTTGCTGAAATGCCTTTGCAAGTTATTTTTTTGTCAATTCCTGTAAATATCTAAGTGAGTATATTTAAATTCAAAATATCCTTATTAAAACACATGGTTATATTTTCCTCACTGCCTCTGGATAGAGGATGCCATTTCTGTTTCTTGTTATAAAACTTGTTGATTATTCTACGCCTCTTAGTGTTTGGATGATATGGACCCATGATGTGCTGAGCAACTGTTGCTCAGAAATATTAGTTGGTTTGCTCTATTATTTACACTTCTTTGCAATTCCCTATTTTATGTATTGCCTGCCTGAAATGTTTCGCTTACCATTATGACATGATACATTCAGGTGACTAGTCATGAAACCAGCCTGCTGGCTAGATGCCGAAGGGTGTATGCTCATGCCCATGATTATCATATCAATTCTATTTCTAATAACAGGTTGGTTCATCTCTTTATTATAATCATCCCTAATTTCTTTATAAGGTTCTAAACTAGGCCCTAAGGGCAAACAAACATAAGAAATACATTCAATAGACAAGTCATTTCTTCGAACTTAGCAATGGTGTGATTACTTCATACATTGTCAAAAAATATTATGCTGTCCCTCCTTTTATTGAGTTTGTGTCGTGTTATAGTCATTTGTTAGATCCTTAAACATCCTTGTGTACTTAACTAGCAATCTGATTAACTGCTACCTAAGTGTTCCTCCGGTGCAATCATTTTTTATGGTTAGACTTTGACAGTACTTTCTTCACCCTTTTCTTAGGCATTACTTTTGATTATGTAGTTATGTATATATTCACGATGCTACATCAAGAAACCATGGTTTGGTTTATAGACTCAAAACAGTTAGTGTTTTATGACAGTCACTTTCTTCACAGTAGAGGATGCATCTTGCTTCACTTTTTTTAAATGATTGTAAGAAACTCAGCATCTGGAAGTTTGTATGTACAGTCATGTCTTCTTTGTGTTTTTACTTGTTCCTTATAAACACTTATGATCTCCCCCTCTCACACACGTGACAGTGATGGCGAAACTTTTATATCGGCAGACGATCTACGAATAAATCTTTGGAACTTGGAAATTAGTAGCCAAAGTTTCAATATTGTTGATGTGAAGCCTGCAAACATGGAGGACTTAACTGGTAAGATTGATAGTCGATTGCTTTGTGGGGATATGGGTCAATATATCTTGCACTTGCATTATTTAGTTTATATGACAACCATTTAAAAAGCTCAACCACCCTTAATATCCCTTGTTTGTGTCCATTCCAGTCAATACCCACAGTTCAATCTTCTGCCATGTAGTTTAGTTGATTGTTGGGGAATTACTATTATTCACTCAAGCAGTTGTTTTGATGTTTTTTTTAACTCTAAAGTTGTGCCCAATGTATTTTTCATTGTAACTTTGAGTTACTCTTTCTCTTTTACAGAGGTGATAACGTCAGCTGAGTTCCACCCTTCTCATTGTAATACCTTAGCATACAGCAGTTCTAAAGGTTCAGTTCGTCTCATCGATTTGAGGCAATCAGCTTTGTGTGACTCCCATGCAAAATTGTAAGTATTGTTCTGGTTATTGTTCTACAAAAGCTGTCCGAGAGCAAGATAGAACCTCAGATATACAGTCTAATCTTTGATCTGATGATTCAGATTTGAGGAACAAGAGGCACCTGGTTCAAGATCATTTTTCACTGAGATAATTGCTTCTATCTCAGATATTAAATTTTCAAAAGACGGAAGATACATACTTAGTCGTGATTACATGACTCTTAAGGTCTGACTTTCTATTTCTTAAGAGCCATGGATCATATTTTTTATTTATTTATTTTATCAGTAAAGAAAAGTGTTATTGCACTAGATAAATAAAACAAAGTACAATAAAAACTAGAAACTGCCGTGGTTCATAATTACGACCATGTATGTCAGCTTCTTAAATGCGTTGTTTGTTAGTTTGAAAGGATGAGGACAAGATTTCTCCAAAAGTAATCAGGAATTTGATCTGTAGTCGCCGTGTAAACCATAATTTTTTAAAGAAATTGAATGTACAATGTTTGCTCTCTGTTCTGTTTCTACTTATTTCACTTCAGAGCGCATAATGTAATTTATGAATCTTTCCTAACGTTCCCGTTTTATTTTGCATGATTACCAGTTGTGGGACATTAATATGGATTCGGGTCCGGTTTCCACCTTCCAGGTTCATGAGCATTTAAGACCGAGGGTGAGCTTACTCTCTCTTTGACCCAAATATAACCATTACCGGTTTCATTCCAATGCTCAATTGCTCATAAATTTGCTGTCTGAACTTTTTCAGCTGTGTGATTTATATGAAAACGATTCCATCTTTGATAAATTCGAGTGCTGCCTGAGTGGTGATGGATCGCGGGTGGCAACTGGTTCTTACAGGTCTGTTCTTTCGCGTTCATTTTCTTCACATAATATTTTTGTGTAGATTATAATACTCATGCTAAGTTTAATCCCAGCAATCTGTTCCGTGTATTTGGCTCTGCCACGGGAAGTACTGAGGCAATGACTTTGGAAGCCAGCAAGAACCCTACGAGGTACTGCTAATAGAAACTAGGGAAAATGCAAAAACCGGCTGTATACTGTCACAATTTTTCACAACACATTTTTATCATCATCAAAGTACACATCACCCTCTCTTGCAAAAGTGTGATAGTATAAAACACGATTTTACCATTTTCCATTGAAACTAAGTTACAATGTGCACTCTTAAAATAATTGTTGGTAACTCAAGCCTCCCTCGTTCAGGAGACAAGTCCAGACTCCGTCAAGGCCTTCAAGATCGTTGAGCAGCATAACCCGCGCAGTTAGACGAGGTACGTACCTCATCACAATCAGTATCTCGTAGGCTCATGATCATTTGTATCCGTGACCATATCATCAGAACATTAACGGGGAATCTGTAACAGGAGCGGACAGCCCTCCCGTCGATGCAAACGGAAACTCTCTTGATTTCACCACGAAGCTGCTGCATCTAGCATGGCACCCAACAGAAAACTCGATCGCCTGTGCCGCAGCAAACAGCTTATACATGTATTACGCATGAAGTTTGAGCAATGCACTGTATTTTGCCAACATCTCTCGATTCCTGCCTGAAAAAGGCGTCTCCAGCTCGAACGATGAACGATTCACGAGGAAGATGAGCAACACCATGATTACTTACCGGGCTTTTGGTTGATGGATTGGGCCTCGACTGGGCTATGCCTCTTTCCTTTTCAAAAAATAATTGGGCCTCGGATCGGATGGACTTCTTCCTAAGCTTTCTCTACAATGTTTATATGCAAGGATATTTTTGTTATTTCTATAATTAGTATTTTAACGTTATGGTATTTTAATTTAATGAAAGTTAAGGGCGTGTAAAATAAAACAAAAATACTAGTTTAGTTGTGATAAGTCAAGTACCAAAAAAGCATATTATAAAGTGAAAAGAACACTTTATTATGCCTAGTGGTTTCACACTTTGTTATTTTAACCTTTTTTTTCAGTTTTATTATCCGGAATATTTTATTCCACCTAACTATTTATTTCGGACAAAATCTAAACTACAAATATGAATGGGTTAAAAAAGAAGTTTTCCACGTGAGTATGTAACCATTAAGCGCGTCGGCGGCGGCGAAATCATAGAAGGATTTGTGTTTGAACCGTTGGGTCTCTGTAGGAGGCCTATTCACGGCGGTGGAAATGGCGACAACAACAAACCGACACACACACACCACAGCCAGAGAAGAACTATATTAATGTGGTCGATGATGGTTACTCCCGGGCGTTGCTCTACCAAGTCTTCACCGCCTCTTGATTCATTTCACGATTTTCCACTTGGTTTTTGGAGAATTCTCTTCTATCATTTCACGGTTTTCGTCTTAATTATCGGAGAAAAGTTGATTCACCTCACGTCGTGTAGATTGAAGATCGAAGAAGCCCGCAAATAATGACGCTCAAACCTAATCCTAGGGCCACACCCGCCTTCGTTGCAAAGATTCTGACCTGCAACGGTCAAAATCTTTGCAACGAAGGCCGGCACGAAGGTTTGGGTGTCATTATCTGCGGCTTCTGTAAAGTCGGTAGGCGTCGCTCTCGCAACGCAAATTAACACAAGTAATATAGAATAAGGTCCTTTGGCATTTGCAGCCGTTAAAAAAGTTTATGGAAGTCGTAATTGATCACATATTTCACGTCCGCCACCAAACAGGAAAATTAGGAAATGTAGATTCTCGGTCATGAGCTAAGATGGTTGAATCTTTTGTCATGCTTGACGTTTAGAGACTCTTATTTGTAAGAAATGTTGCATCATTATTAGTATATTTGTACACTATTCAATTCATACATGTTTAAAAAATATATACGTTAAATTTAACTGATGTAACATTATATTTGAGAGGTGTAACCAGACCAACCAGTTCTTAATTTATGGGAAGCATAACTATTATATAAGGTTTTGGTTCAATTTTTAACTTGATTCTTCCATTCAGTTTCACGATTTCACCATGTTGAAATCGATCAATACTCAGTTTCTTCGTTAGTTGATTTATCGATTTTATGAGTATAATTAGACGATTTTGATATTGATTTATAGATAAAAACTTTAAATTTATAATTATTAAAAGTAGTAACAAAAATCAAGCGATAAGACTAATTTGTTGCAATCCTGTCGAACTATAAAGTTAACAAATAAAATAATAATAAATGATAAATAACATATTCTCCTCAGCCTTGATTCTTCAGAGAACCGGTTTCAGTTCTTGTTCGTTAAAATTTTTGGAACATGACCTAAACCATAATAAATGATTTTTTTAATTTAATAACTAAAATCATGATTCTCATTTTTTCGATTTCATTTCAGGCTCAATTTTCATAGTAAAATGTCCACCTACATTACATTTATAATGAATTGTTTATAATTATGTAAATATAATTCGATCAAAATTTACGTACGTACGTTATCTGTATTAAAGCTTAAAATAATATAAATCATATAATTTAAATAGATGGTTAAGGGTGTTAGCACCATCTTGCACATGATGATTTGCATCAAAGAGTCAACGTCAACTTACATTATCTTTTCGAAAATTCCATTTAAATTAACTCAATATATTATCACAATTATAAAATCTCACAACGTTAATATTTTATTTTATGCTACTTTTTAGTGTTTTATCATGAACTTATACAAATACAGGTCTATATTAAAAATGTTGTTATTTTGTATTAATAAATATTTTAGAGTTTTTGTTTGCCTAACTAAAGTTCTTGATTATGTCATTTAGTTTTCATTATTTCTAGATTAAAAAAAGGTTAGTAAACAAATATATAATTGAGACTCCGATTAGACCAAACCTAGAACAAGAATAATCACTTTCTTATTAACCATTATTTTAGTCCAAAATTGAATGACTTTTAATTCATTTAATCGACTTAGAGACTTTGTGGGCTCTTGTCTTTAGCCAATCGGTGACACATGAGAATAAAGGGATAATCACACTTTCATACATCTAACTATAGCGAAATGACACTTTCATACTTTAATTATTTTATTTTTAGTACTTTAACATTTTTTTTGTGACAACCTACCTCTAAAATGTCTAAAATACCTAAACTATCCTTGGTGTAAGAAAGTATAAATTGAATTGCTTCAATTTTTTTAATCTTTAGTTCAATTTAATTTGTAGTTAAGATACAAATACAGTTATGCCGAAAATATAAAATTAAATTTGAACAATTTCAAATATGGTTTGATAAATATTGGACTAGTTTTATTTTAATTTTTTAAATCAAATGTATTTTAGTCATTCTAGTGATTTGTCACATAAACTTTGTTAGAGTACTAAAAGATAGACAAAAATAATTAAAATGTGAAAGTGTCATTTCGCTATAATTAAACGTAACAAAATATCATTATCTCAAAAATAAATGTATCGTACAAATATCTTCTCTTCCCGTCTCTTTGTCTCTTCCTCTGTTGAGCTTTTTCCTCTCCCTCAATTACGGAAGTTGGGTGCTTGCAAATCTGGTTAATGTATGTGTGACTCTTCTTGTTGGTCGGTCGTGTGTTTTCGATCGGTTTCATAAAAGTCCACATCTTTGTCTGAAAAAAAAAAAAAAATCTCCTACCTTTTGTCTCCATATGGAGTTCTTGAGTTTTGCCTTTTCGCGAGCTTAATTGCTTTTTGGCTCATCGAGTCCTTGAAACTCCAATTCAGATCCTCACAAACCCACTACGTTTTTCACGTTTCTGATCAAAACCCAATTCAATCGTCAAAAATCGCAAAACTCGAGACCCGCCGGCGTTTCTGGCCGTTAACGCCGGAAATTGCTTTTTTTGGCTCGTCGATCGTTGAAAAAGTGAAAACCCAGTTCAGATCCTCACAGACCCACTACGTTTTTCACGTTTCTGATCAAAACCCAATTCGCCAAATCGTCGAGAACTGCCCAAAATTGCCAAAGTCGAGGCCTTTTTGGTAGTGAAGAGCATGCAAGACCAAGACCAGGACCAGTCGTCGCCGGCGTATCTGGCCGCCGTGAAACCGGAGCAGCTGAAGTGCCCTCGGTGCGAGTCCTCCAACACCAAGTTCTGCTACTACAACAACTACAACCTCTCTCAGCCCCGCCACTTCTGCAAGACCTGCCGGAGGTACTGGACCAGAGGCGGGACCCTCCGGAACGTCCCCGTCGGCGGCGCCTGCCGGGAAACACAAAAACGCCCCTCCAACCCGAATCGAATCGACCCGACCCGGAAAAGTAAGGCCCGCCGGCTCGAACCGCCGCCCGTTGAGAGCCCGGGTTCAAACCATGACCCGACCCGGACTATGGTGGGCGCCGCCGCCGCCGCCGGGAGCTTCGGCGAGCTCCTGGCGTCGGGCGATCGGTTCGGGAGCCTCTTGGGTGGGTTGAATCGGGATGGGCCTGGCCCGATAGCGGCCCAATTGGGCGATTTCGCGGAGGACTTGGATTTGGGTTCGGGTCTTGACCCGGTTCGGGACGAGGATTGCATTGACGGGACCGACGGTTACTTGTTGCAAACCGGCGGTGAGTCGAGTTTCATCGGGTGGCCGGATCTTGATATACACACGCACGGGTAGGCGCCAGCAGTGAACGTCTCTTAAAGGCTAAATGGGAATTAATCAATAAATGAATCAGATTGAATGATTAGTCGTGAATTATAGATAATTAACAGGCAATAATTTCATTGCTAAACTCATGTGTTAAAGTGTCTTTTTAGTAATTAGATATATTAAGAGATTAAAATGTTTATAACCTAATTGTGGGAGTGTTCTTTTTTATGTGTTTCTCAAAGCATGCCATTTTTATTTGTATAGTTTTCATCAACGGCTAATTTACTAAGATTGTTGTACCATAATTCTTATATGTAATGTTATTTCTCTTGTCGATGGATTGACGGAATTATCACGTTAGATTTAATCAATTAAATGATATATTTTATTAAATTACATTAATCTTGGATATTCTTAAAACCTTCTCTAAAAGATTGAATCATCAACCTCGTTACAAATAATGTAATATACAATTATTAGAGTATTCCTTAATAACATTAATTAAACAATTTAATTACATCATTTATAATAATTTCTTCAATAAGTTTTTGATATTATATTTACCTTGATTGTATAATTTGTATTCATCTATATACTTCAATAATGAATTGATTTTTTTCATATGCTAAAATTGATTAATAGCTTTTTTTGTGTATTCTCATGGTTGATCACTAAAATTATTCTTCGTTAAGATAATCATGCAACTCATAGTATGGTTGTCATAACTCGTTGGGACTCTTACCGTGAATTTGAGGACGGAGTCTATCTGAAATCTCTATCTCGTGTACTAAACTTGGACTTGCCTTAACATATTTCGAGCAGTCTTTTAAAAAAAAAGTGAATTATATATTTTTAAATTCTTTAATACTATTTTTTTCTAAATATAAAGTCACTATTTTTTGCGTTTGCCTTTGATTAAATTGAATGGGTAGTTGAAGGTAATAATAATTTATGAATTCTGAAAATGGATATGAAGACCAAATTTTCAGCCAAAACTTCAAAAATCTCTATATTTCTCATAATTTATTCTGTTACAATTCACATGCGAATGGGCCTGTGTGGGCTCTCCTTACCAACCAAGCCCGAAATGGAGAAACATTTGGGCCCACGCAATATCTCAAAATATTGGGCGGGCCCACCGGCGAAAAACAGAGCACCGTTGGTTTAAATGGACGGTTAGGATGATGGAACCCCAACATTTCACTAATAGTCTCTAGGCAACTTGTGATTCTTATGACAAATCTGAATTATAAGTTCAAAAATTAGAACAGCGAGTGGAGGTTAAAATAATTTAAATTATAAAAAATTATATTCATGTCAAATTATATTCAATAGTATAATTTTCAATAATATTTAGTGAAATAAAGAAAATGAGTAAAGAGGAGGAGAGAAGAGAAATGATTGTTTTAAAATTTTGAAATACAAAGTGGGGGTATTTTATTATTTTTGTACTCCAAACAGATCATACTAACATATGCGAGATATTGAATTCAAAACATGTGAGTTTTCTCTTCCAATGCTGATAAAGATGTTAAAAGACGGACAACACGGTTCCTCGAAAATCAGTCAAGAACATTAAATTTTTCTAATTTACTGATAAAAAACTAACTACCAACTAACGATAGTGTAGTTATATGACGAAAAAAGAAGATAGTCTCTTATTTCTTTGTTTAAACTCATTCCATAATTACTTAATTAAAATGTTTAATTATTTAAATAAACAAGTTTTTGGTAAGTTTAAAATAATTTGACTAAGTATATTTAATATTTTGAAACTATATATCATGACCATTTGACTTTGTTTATATCGGAAACCGCAGTCTCATTCTCCTATAACTCTCTTTGACTTTTGGTTGTTGTGAGCTTTAACTTTGCTTTCTCAAATAATGAATAGAGCTACAAAGGTGCATGAATCTTAAAATATAAATAAATGAGGTTACTGCATAATTAGCAAGGACATTAATGGTGAAGAAGAAGACATGAACCAGACAACAAACCTATTCCTTGGATTCATGATGTTTTCATACCAAGTTTTTTCAAACCTAAAACTATTTCAACCACCAAAACTTACGTGATGTCACTTTCTGTGCCAGGGGTATTTTTTTGAAAATTAAATGAACAATTAAGGATATTTTAGTCATTTCATTCAATTTAGAAACAATTATTTACTTTTGAAGAGTATTTTAGTCTTTTCACACGTTAAAAATGTTAAAAACTAATGAAAATGGACGGAATGTGTAACGGTGAGAAAAATGAAATTCTTGAGTATTCACCCTGGCAAGAAAATTTTTAGGTTTAGTCATGTGATAATGTGACATATTCAGGTGTAGTCATCATTTATTCATGAGATGGATTGAGTATTGTGAGAAGAACTTTATTTAATTACGAGCATCCCATTAACTTCATTTTTAAAAACTCTTATCTAATTGTTGTTTGTGAAAATCTCTAATATCCTCTTTTCGAAAAGTCTTCTCATTTTTATAAATAAAAGAATAAACTACCATCTACCGACTGATTGACATATTCAAACAATTTGAATCTTTAATGATTCTATTTATTTAAATGATAAATATAGATTCTTACTCATGGATAATAAAATTGAGTTTTTAATTGACAAAATAAAAGAGGACAAAAAATTATACTAATTGAAATGTATAATCATGCATACAAATAAGATTTCCTAATTTTAAAGTGTAACCACATATAATAATGTTGTACTTTGAAATTACATTTTTATTCCCTAGTTTGATTACCATTTTAAGAAAAAAAATCTCATTAAATAAGTGAAATGGTTACATGTTCTATTTGAAATGGTGTAAAATTGTGATTCTCCATCTTTTCAAGTTTGTGAACAGAGACTGGCTCTTGGATTTGGATGGTATTGGTAGTGTAAATGAGTCTTTTTTATCTTCTACCATAGGGAGGATTTTGAGAGTATTGGAATATCCAGTTTAGTCAATGTAAGGGTTAAGAGATATTCAAGGAGATAAATTTTTTCCCGATGAGCTTTGTGAAACTCTTAGGTCAAATTTCATCGGTAATCTTCATCTAATACCGTCTACGTTACATGAAACACATTCACGAATGTTTTCTTTGGGAAAATGTCACTTACCTCCATCGTAGTATACTCGATTTTTGCTTACCTCCCTCGTTTGACGAATACGTTCTGACAGGTTCCTAAAGTATGCGACTTTTTCACTGAGAGGCAAAGGTGTTAGTTTTTTGTCAAAATGAAGAAAATGCTCATGTATTAAAAAAATTAAAAAAAACATTTTAAAAGCATTGTCTTAAAACATTATTATTTATAAAATAAATAATACAAACTTATTCTAACATTATTTTTTAAAGAAAAAAATATTTAAAAATGAAAAACGGTTTTTAAACATAATTTTTTTATTTTATAATATTAAAATTAGTTTTTTATTATTGATTTTATAGAATAATTTTTTTTTAAATGAAAAAGTATTTTTCAATTTTTTTAATACAAAGACATTTTCGCCATTTTTGATAAAAAGTTAACAAAATTTTCAAAAAATTAACGTCGCTGGGCCTAAGCGAGAAAGTCGTATATTTCGAGGACCTGTCATAGCATATTCGTAAAACAAATGAGGTAAGTGAAAATCGAGTATACTATGAGAAAGGCAAGTGACATTCTCCCTATTTTTTTTATATATTGCCATTGTGTATGTATAGATATGAGGACATTGGAGATTCTGCTACGAATATATGAAGCTCGAGAAATGAAAATGGATCGATGAAGGTGGAACCGTAGAGTGCAAGAAGAGGCAGAGAACAAGTGAAGGGAGCGTTCAGTAGTCATGGCTAGGACAACAACCGATGCTAGAGGCCACATCGGGTATCTCACATTTGCCAGACTCCTATACTCCCCTTGAATAAACGCTAGCAACAAATTTAAATGAGTCTTGACTCGCTCGTTTCAGGCTTCAGTCATTAGGATGTCTTCTTCATTTTTTCACTTGGATTAGTCAACGAGACGCATTCTGGGATAAAACGTCCGGTCTAAAAAGTCGGGATCATTTGTTAAGATTTCGCCGATACGATATAAACCATGGTCTCAAACTCTCAATACTTTCCATATTTCTTATTATTAAAGTGTGGCAGTAACATGTATAAATAAAGCATGTTACTTGGGTGAATTTACTTGATGCTTTTGTATCATGATTTTATTTACAATTTTTTTTTACATATTCCACTTAAAAGTGTAGTCAACGTATTATCATCTAATCACATAATTTTAATGATCTTATTTATTATTTTTTCTTTCAAGTACTAATTTTCTTATTGTAAATCATTTTCATGTAATATTCTGATCCAATCTAATATGAAGCTGAAATATTGGGCCTGGTAGGCTTGTGTTCGGCCCATATTATGATGCATGGGCTTAGCCCATGCCTTTATTTTGCAATAACCTTCTTAAACAACACAATGTCATAACTCAAAAGTGGGTAATTATAAATCTACTATTTTAATTTTGAATTAATATTAAGAATATATACTTGGTGCTGTTTTGCTTCATCACGCATAATCAAACTCACATACAATTCTTCGAACTAAAATAATTAATATCTGTATATATTTTATTTTATTTAAGTTCTAACGTTTAACATTGTTTAAATATTAGTTTTATTTATTTATTTTTAAAACTGATTTTTTTGAACTTAATGTATTAGAATATATTATAATTTTTTACCAAACATAATTCTTATTGCCCTAGAAAAAAGATAAATCTTATTTGTTGAATCTTTTCAAATTATCTAATTAAATTAAATGCAAACTATTTAAATTTATTAACAATTATGTATTAAAAATCTAACACCAATAAAAATATTATCTCATATTACATGTTGATTTGTGTGACAATTTTTATTATGTATATTTATGTAATAAAACAGGCGAAGTACCAATTTTGCCCTTCCACTGTTTCGTGTAGTCATGTTTGGCCCGAAAATTTCCAGAAAAATAACTGTAGTTTAGTTTAGAGAAACCCAATTACCAGCTAAATCCTGTATCTCGGAGCACCAATAGCAAGGAACACCCAGAATCTGATCGACTGCGAGGCTGTTCCTCTCTACGGGACGATCCTACTCTGAATTTTCCAATCCAAAAACTCCTACAAACAGTGTCGAAGAAGAGAGGAAAGTGACACCAACCAGTTTGGTACTCCAAGCTTTGGCCGGTGAAGTCGGTGTTATCAGCGTGATTCTACAGGTATTTACTGAAATTTATAGATTCTAGCTCATGGGTATTGTTCAGAATCTAATGATAGCTCATGGGTGCTTTGCAATTTTGAAATTCCATAATCACTTCAATTTTGGGGTTTTTTTGGGGTTTGTTGTGATTTTGGGGGTTTCTGGGGAAATTGACTTTGAAGTTGATGCTTGTGGTGATTCAATTTTGGTTTTGGAGGTGCTTAAGGTTCTCTTGAGAGGACTAAGTAAGAGAAAATGATGTGATACTGGGTCTCTTAGTTTTGTGTTGTGTGTGGCTTTCTAACAATTGAGTTAATTTTCTGGGGTTTCACTATTGGCATGCTAGGATCAGTCTATATAGTGTGAATCTTTGTTTTTCACTTACTTAGACCCTCAAAAGGACTGATAGATAGTGCAAGTTTTGGATTTTATGGGAATCTAGACTGATGATACAAGTGAGAATAGGTGTTAAGTTGATTCATGGCATGTTTGAACTGAAAAGAAGTGATGATTAATAGGTGGAAGTGTGGATTCACACTGGGTGGAACAATGTTACAAAATTAGAAACTAAATCCAAATCCGTGTTGTGGTGGTTAGATCGGAACAAAAGAGAGTTTTGGTGCTCAGAAACTGTCAGGTTGATCTGATTTCCGATTATTTTCTGCATACAACTATTCCTCTTTTGGTAGTTGAGAGCGTGCCTGAATGTTGGAAACAGAAAACTTATAAGACTGAACCGAACTAAAAATAGGCCCTTTAATTTATTTAGGTTGGATGAGCGGTTTTTACCTTTGTGCGTTGTAGGGTCGAAGGGACAAAATAATTTTACTTCATCTCTCACTATCATTACTATGCTATAATGCCGCTTAATTTATTGGAACAGTTTCAGCAGGAGGAGTAGTGATAAGGTTCTGGTGTAAAAAAAGTGGAGCATCGCGAGGTGCAAGATTGTCATGCTGAATGTTTCTACCGGGTGGTGGTTTGGGTATGAATCCTGCGATGGATGATATGAATTTGATTCAGCATGCGCAGAGGCATCACTTGGTGGTTAGGGAACTCGGAGAAGAGATAGATTTGGAAATCGGACCTGGCGATGACGACCCTTCATATGCCAACACCCCTCTCATTGGTGGCCCGCCACAGGAACCTTCTGCTGAAGAGAACGACGAGAGCAAGCAGATGGTAATGGTTTCTCAGCTTGCTAATGGCGATCAAGATAGTTCGAAGGCGCAACAGGCTAAAAGGAAGAAGAAGGTGGTGAAAAGATGGAGAGAGGAATGGGCCGATACGTACAAGTGGGCATATGTCGATGTCAAAGACGGGACGGCGAGGATATTTTGCTCGGTTTGTAGAGAGTATGGTAGGAAGCATAGAAGGAATCCATACGGGAACGAGGGCAGCAGGAATATGCAGATGAGTGCGTTGGAAGAACACAACAACAGTTTGCTTCACAAAGAGGCTTTGCGCCTTCAGATGGCCTCCAAAGATAAGATTGTTGTTGAAAAGCCCCTATATGTGAAAGGTTAGTTATCTTATTCTCTCTTGGTAACACATTTGAATCTAGTTTCACCACAAGTTTTTGGATGTATACCATTTAGATGAAACTTGCATGAGTATGTTGTATATTTCTAAGGAAAATTGCAAAAAGTTGCCCTATATGTGAAAGTTTTTCTATTTTTATCTTTTAACTAAAATATGCGTGATCAAATTTTGTAATTTAATTTTTTAGTTATAATATTTTGAAGTTAAAATCATTTTTTAAAATTTGTTATAAAAGTCTTAATTCTTAATTTCAGGGGCAATGTCGTCATTTTTATAAAAATACACACATTTTGCAAAAAAAAATGCAAACAACACAGCACCCTTTTACAAAAGTGTCATATAATAGGGCACCTTTTTGCAATTTTCTCTATTTCTAACACTTGTGGACATTATTAAGTTCTCTCTTTTTTTTGCCTATTATGTTAAAATGAAGCTCTCATGTCAAAAACGGCTGGATCAATTGTCGAAGCTGCACTGAAAAGGGATCCTCATGAGGTTGAATTCATACAATCAGTACAAGAAGTAGTTCATGCTCTAGAGAGAGTTATTGCAAAGAACACTCAGTGAGTTCCTACAAATGCAGAACTATGATTTTGCAATTTAATCATCCGAAGCAAAAAACATGTCAAAACATATTATGATGCACTTTCAATATTTCAGTTATGTCAACATCATGGAGCGCTTGTTAGAGCCTGAGCGCATGATTCTTTTCCGAGTTCCCTGGATGGATGATAAGGGTGAGACACATGTTAATCGTGGCTTTCGGGTTCAATTTAACCAGGCACTGGGTCCATGTCGGGGTGGTATGCGCTTCCATCCATCAATGAATTTAAGCATTGCAAAGTTTCTTGGGTTTGAACAGGTATTTTAGGTGGTTGTATTTTATTTTTTTATATGTTCTATTCTTGTGTCTAATTATGACAAAACTTACCTACCTTTTCTGTTCTTTCAATTTCAAGTTGATCTGTTTTCTAAATGCCAGGATAGGTATATATAGGAAACCCATAATCTTTATGACTGGTCAACCCCATCATTATTCTTGATCCTTTATAAAGATAACAGAATAAGAAATAACAGTTGCTTAATCCTATCAAATAATAGACACGTTTCTTAAATGATACGAAAATGAATTGGAGACAAAACAATTTTAGCACCTCCTAGTGAAAATAACTTTCTTTTAGATTATAAGTTTTTTTGTTAGTGTATAAATCTATTTTTCTAATTCTGTGCAGACTTTGAAGAATGCTTTGTCTCCATATAAGTTAGGAGGGGCAGCTGGTGGAAGTGATTTTGATCCCAAAGGAAAAAGTGACAATGAGGTAAAATCTTGTCAAAACACAAGGTGTTCAAAATTTATAGAAGTCCTGAAAGTTGCTTTCATGTAAAACTTATGCTTGCAGATTATGCGCTTTTGCCAAAGTTTCATGAATGAAATTTATCGTTACTTAAGTCCTGATAAGGTAAGAAGAAGATTGTGGCTTTACATGCTTAAATACTTTTAACCAAATTCTACATGACTAATTTTACCTTGTATCTAGGACCTTCCATCAGAGGAAATGGGTGTTGGCACTCGGGAAATGGGGTTTCTCTTTGGACAATACAGGCGTCTAGCTGGTCATTTTCAGGTACTTAATATGATTGGAATAAGCATAATTATGGATTCGACTTCTTTAATTTTCTCAGTAAGATGCGTGACTGCCTGAAGCAACCTACTTGGCCTTCTGTATGCTTGTATTTGTACTATTATTTTCTCCCGTGACCTGTCGATTTAGTGCATATCATTCTCTGTTAAGCTCAAATTTTCTTCTTCAGCATTCTCTCTCGTTCTTGACTGGAAATTGACATGTCAATATATCATGTTCTAACTTTGATTTTACTTGATTACTTGAATTGTTATCACTTTATTTGTGCCTTGTATGTATATATGCATGTTCGATGGATTAGATTCAGGGTGATGAGATCGTCACTTGATTAAACACATATGACCTTACATCATCCACTGAAAGAATTCTCTCTATTGTCCTTTTTACCAACCTCCTGAGAATTACATCAGTTTTTTTTTCTTCATTTATATATTTTAGTTTGTTTGTGTATTCTTATTTTTATCTTGCTGCTTGTATGCCTTGTGTACACATTGTCTTCCGAGCTATCGTATAGCTGCAAGTTTTCTAAAAATCCCCGACTTGTCCGAGTAATCCCCGATTAATCCTCGATTATTCCCCGATTAATCCTCTATCTGCCCGACTAGCAGCCTAGCATTGTTTAGAACACCCCGTCATTATCTGATGTGGGTCTTTGCACCCTTATCTTTCTGTGACTGCATTTTACTATACCATTAATAAAAGGCAAATTATTTTTCCTAAGAGATTTTCAATATGTCAATAATAAAGTGTGTAATTTAATATATTGGCCATCCATGTTATTACAGCACTTCAAATTACTTCTGTGAGTATTCATGAAAGAAGAAAAAAAATGATATACGTATGTTTTACTTATGCAGGGAAGTTTTACAGGGCCAAGGATATTTTGGTCTGGTTCTAGTCTTCGAACTGAAGCTACAGGCTACGGGCTGGTAATTATCTTCATCTCAAGTCAATGGACAATATGTCAACTCAAAGATATTTGACAGAGCTTCCATGTGTTTGCAGGTTTTCTTCTCCCAGTTGATACTCGCGGACATGAATAAAGAACTCAAGGGACTAAGGTCCGCGCTTGTAATTGTTACGGAAGTTTGTTCAAATTGATACTATTCTACATTGTAAACTAAATTGTTACACAATTTTATGACCCGCTGCAAGAAACAGCAACTAAACTGTTGTTTTGTTAACTTTTCCTTCAGATGCGCTGTAAGTGGGTCCGGAAAGATAGCAATGCATGTTCTAGAGAAGCTCGTTGCTTACGGTGCTCTTCCCATCACAGTATCTGGTTAGTTCGGTTTCTCTATTACGAATCTTGTTTTGAACCAAGGGAGTTGCGTAATTACACATAACATGTAATCTCAAAGGGTAAATGGCAAAAGGTTGCCATGAACTTTTCCAATTTTGCAAAGTGGTTGTATAGTTACCATTTTGTTGCAAATCGAGTGCATTTGTTCAAAAATGACTAAAATGCCCTTGAAATATATATATTTTTTTAATTTAAACATATATTTCTTCAACTCGAGTTCGTCGATTTTTGTATTCTCTCACACGCCAGCATTGATATCCTTTCGTGAGACTGCAGATCTAGACGAGTTCGGAGTAAAGAGATAAACTATCAAGCTTGAGTCGAAAAGCATTATTTTTTATTTTGATTTTTTTAAGAAAATAATTTTAAGGCCATTTTCGTCACATTTTGACAAATGTACACATTTTGCAAAAATATGGTAAGTTCACAGCCACTTTTTTGCAAAACTAGAAAAGTTCATGGCAACTTGTCGCAACTTTCCCTATTTCAAAATTCCACAGATATTATTTATTTGTTGACGTCATAAATACGTGCATTTTATTAACTATTGCACAGATTCAAAGGGATATTTGGTGGATGAGGAAGGATTTGATTACATGAAAATATCATTTTTGAGAGAGATCAAAGCTCAACAGAGAAGCTTGAGGTCGGTCTCTCCCATTACTATCCTATCACCAAATTCTCTCTTCCATATATCTGAATACCATCTCGTTCATACAATTCTGCACCTGCAGGGACTATTCAAAGACTTATGCTCGGGCTAAGTACTATGACGAAGCAAAACCTTGGAGCGAAAGGTGTGATGTTGCATTCCCTTGTGCCTCCCAAAATGAAATCGATCAATCTGATGCCATAAATTTGGCTAATTCAGGATGTCGCATTCTAGTAGAAGGTAGTAATTCTCCATTTGACGTATTGCGGTTTTTAGTTTGTTCTCATTTTCAATACCACTCTGATGCTGTATCGTTACCCTTATATTTAGGCTCCAATATGCCATGTACACCTGAAGCCGTGGACGTACTGAGAAAAGCTAACGTTCTTATTGCTCCTGCAATGGCTGCTGGGGCCGGAGGGGTGTGCCTTTTAACTTATTCTATTTCATGCTTGATGTATTTCTTAGCATGGTCGAGAAATAATTATGCATTACTTATAAGATGATACGACTCTCTTTAGCGTGCAAAATAAATAATGGCCATCACAGGCAATTTATCAGTCAACAAACAAGCTTCTTGCCTACGTGTTAATTTCCTGATATATTTCTTTAGCGTGGTTGATAAATAATAATGCATCATGTTATGAGATGTGTTTTCATAAATCCTGATGATACTGCTCTCTTTTGGCGTGCAAAATAAATAATGTTCATCACAAGCGATTTATTAGTCAACAAACAGGCTTCTTGCCTATGAATGAGTTAATATATAGGCATGCCTGTTCTGTCGAACTTCAAAACCAATCCTCACTCAGAGGTTGGCTTGAAACAAAGCTTCTCAATGTTTGACAGTTTTCTCATTACACTGGCA
This sequence comes from Geranium rotundifolium, assembly GCA_963920655.1. Taxonomy (NCBI): domain Eukaryota; kingdom Viridiplantae; phylum Streptophyta; class Magnoliopsida; order Geraniales; family Geraniaceae; genus Geranium; species Geranium rotundifolium. The sequence goes on from OY987319.1 coordinate 534,724, forward strand.
ATCTATTTCGTTGCAGGTTGTTGCTGGAGAGCTTGAACTAAACCACGAGTGCAATTTGGTTCACTGGTCGCCTGAGGACTTCGAATCTAAACTACAGGTGAGGCATTACATACTTCTGGTCATATGAATGAGGAGGAATATATCAATAGCGTAAATAATTATAGTTACCGGCGAGGCATTACGTTATTATCTGATTTTTCAGAGTCTCGAATAACTCAAGAAATATGCAAATACCTCTTATATGCAGAAATTAATCAGAGCAAGCTGAAACAGTTTATGCGTTTCCCAGATCTAATGCTCCTTGTCAACTTAGATTTGAAGTAACTAATCCACAATGGCAAAAAGGTGTATCACACTGTTGCAAGAGGGTCTTGTGTACTTTGTGAATGGCAAAAGGTGCTGAACTTTGAATTTTTTTTGGGTGCAAAATGATGAAATTGTCATTTTGGGGCAAATACGCACATTTTCTTAATTCTTAATCTCATAGGCAATTATGTCATTTTTGTACAAATACGCACATTTTGCACAAAAAATAAAAGTTCACAGTATCATTTTGCCATTAACAAAGTACACATCATCCTCTTGCAAAAGTGTGATAGTGTGCAACACCCTTTTGCCATTTTCCCTATACAATATTAGGATATTGTAACTGAGTTTTGTCAGGATGGCCCTTTTCTAGGGTTGTTTTATGCGTTTTCCACTTCACCTTCCATTTGACCTGCAGGAGGCGATGAAACAAACATACCAAAGAGCTATCAAAGCAGCAACCGATTTTGGCTATCAGAAAGAAAATCCTGAGTAAGCTTTTTCTCTCACAATTAAAGTCTTCATCGTAATTTGTATCACATCCAATCTCTCGTATGCTTGACAGGGCCTTGGTGCACGGAGCAGTCATCTCTGCTTTCCTCACCATCGCTCAAGCCATGACCGATCAAGGATGTGTATAGAGCGCAATGACAATATGCAATCTTATGTGTGTTCGTCATCGGAGATTATTATTTTGGTTTCGATGATCCTACGTTATTTATGTTGCTGCATGGGAATGGCAAAAATGTAGCAGATCTGTGTGTAACATATTTTGGGGAGATTGATTGAGCTACACAAAGAAAACTTATGTAATTGTGATTCTAGAGGTAAAATATTACCAGGCCTTGCTTGAGGAGGGTAGGTAGGTGCTTGTTGAAATCTTGTGAAGACTCTTGGATGGTGAAGTTGGAAATAAAATATATATTTATTGTTATTGTAACTCATACTTATTCCTCCATCCATATATGGATTCAACATTTGAAGTTTGTTTCGAGCTATTGATATAAAAATCGCTACGCGCTAATCAGCCGAAGAGGGCCTTCAAAAAATTATATCAAAAGATTAATCTAAAATTATACACTTAATTAGGCTTTAGTCGGAAATTATTACAGCATTTTTTGGAGTATTGGACATTATATGTTTTTTTAAGATGTACATAGAGTTGGGAGTGGAAAAATTTCGGAAATCCGATAAAAGTTATCGGATGAGATGAAATTGAGATTACAAAATTCATTTTAAATTTACCCGTTGTCAATTTTATATATAAAAAAATTATTCCGACGAGAACTCGATATTATTAATTTGATCGGAGAGAATTAGAATTGTGGAACTCGTTTTGAAAACACATCCCTACCAAGAGTTATATAAGTTATAACAATATTGTAAGAATCTCTGACTTGTTCTGTTAATTTTTTTTTTATTAATTAATCTTTAGAAAACTCTCCACACCCGGCTAACGTATAACATTTTTTAAAACATTAGTTACAGTGACCACTAAAATGCACCGTTTGGTTTGGACCATGAATCATCATAGTTGGCCTTAGCCCTTAAGGTCGTTCACGATTCGATTTAAGAAAATAAGTATCGAATCGATGAAATTCGTTTCGGTTCGATTTTGAACATGTCAATTTTCAGTTCCGTTTTTATAAAACGAATTTCATGAAATTCATCCAGTGTAGACTGTTTGACTTATTATTCGAGGTTAGATTTTCTATGAACCGATTTTTATAAAATTATCACATTTTGGGCTGATATGAACTTATTACTTTTGACCCAATACTTTTAAGTTAAATTAAAAAAAAATTAATGATTTAAAATGAGCTACACGTCCAAATTGACCGATTTTAGCTTAGTTCAATCTTTTACTCGACCTATAATATAAACTAAAATTTATGAAATTTCGGAATTTCGGTTTGATTCGATTTTAAATCAATTTGATACGATTATTTTCAATTCGATTATTTTTTAAGAGCCCTAACTGGGGCTGAAATGGGACACAGTCGGTGTCTGGTGGAGGGAGCTGATTCGTGCCCTTTTGCTGACGTGTCGTTGAACCGCAGGAATCGTATATAAAACAACTGCAGGCAAAATGTTACCCAAAAATTATTTTTATTTTTATTTTATTTTCGCAGATTAATATTTTCTGTTTCTCTCAGAACACATCAATCTCTCTTCTCTGGAGCGAACACAGACTGCACAGTACAAGAGAAAGGTACGTTTCTGGTCTCTCCTCTCTCGAGCTCGTCACTGAGCTGTGAGCGAAAAATCTCTTGATAGAGCTCAAAACCTAGAAAAATGGTTGAAAATGAGATCAGAAAATCCACAGGCATGTGAACAAACAACGAAGCTCAGGAAGCGAAATCAGTAAAATCGAAGGAGACGAAGCTCTCTTCCAGATCTGCTGTTCTTCACGAACCGTGGAATTTTTCTCTGATTGTTTCTGGTTTTGTGCTGCATGTGAGATTTTTTTGCCTGATTCTTCTATTTTTTGGCGGTTTTAGGATTAGGAGTGAGCATGAATAGGAGTTTCTTCATGGAAGGGAGGTTAGAGAGATGGATTCGATCGTGAATGGAGGGCTGAGATTGATTTTCAGCATCTGAGTGTTGTTTTTGGAGGTTTTGAGTTGTGGAGGCTTGGTGAGAGATGGGAAGCTCCTACGAGCCCGGAGAGAGGAGTGCGAAGAGCATTGATGCGTCGGTGGGAGGTTTGGTTTGGGTCCGGAGGCGAAACGGGTCGTGGTGGCCGGGTCGGATTTTGGGCCTGGACGAGCTGTCCGAGGGTTGCTTGGTTTCGCCGAGATCTGGAACTCCGGTGAAGCTACTCGGTCGGGAGGACGCAAGTGTGTGAGTGTTTCTGCTTCTCAATTGGATTCAAATTCATTTGGTTTAGTTGTTTGCATCTTTGTTGTTGAGTTGGTAATCCTTGTTTAATCCAATTGGATGCTAGTGTGCGAGTGCTTCTGATTCTCAATTGGATTCAATTTTCAATTGGTTTAGTTGTTTGTATCTTTTTTGTTAAATTGGTAATTGTTGTTTGGTTCAGTTGGGTGCTAGTGTGTGAGTGTTTCTAATTCACAACTGTATTCAATTGGCTTAGTTGATTGGGACTGCGTTGTTAAATGGGTAATTGTTGTTTGGTTGAATTGGGTGCTAGTGTGTGAGTGTTTCTAATTCACAATTGGTTTAGTTGCTTGTGTCCGTGTTGGTAAACGGGCAATTGTTGTTCGGTTCAATTGGGTGCCAGTGTGCGAGTGTTTGTACTTCACAATTGCCTTTAATTGGTTTAGCTACTTGTATATGTGTTGTTAATTTGATAAGTGTTGCTTCGTTCAATTGATTTTGTTACTATTTTCTGTTGGTAGGTGCTTATCTGGATTAGATCACGTGTTTTGGACTTTGGTATATGATTTGTTGTTATGTATATCTTGGTTTGTCAACAATTTGCTTCAATTGGTATAGTAGCTTTAGTATTAGCTTCATAAGGAACGCTATTTCCCTTGTTGCCTGGTAGGGTGTGGGTGTGGCTGACCTTCTTTTTTGTGTGTAGCTGTTTAGAGATTTTTGATTGAGAAGACCTCAATCATCACGTGTTTCATGTACGTATAGCCATTTGGTGTTAACTTAATCATTTGGCAATTTATCATCATCAGAGGAACCATGTTCCCGAGCTGGGATTGCGTGTATCCATCTTACTAATCCAATTAGTGTTTCTACTTCACAATTGGCTTCAATTGGTTTAGTTGCTTGTGTCCGTGTTGTGAATCTGGTAATTGTTGTTTGGTTCAATTGATTTTGTTACTATTTTCTGCTGGTAATTGTTGCATTTGACGTTATGTGTTTTCCTATATCTATAGGATTTGCTGTTATGCATATTTAGGTTTTTGAACTAGCTTTAGTATTAGCTTCATAAAGAAACACTATTATCTTATTGCCTGGTAGGGTGTAGCTGACCTTCCTCTGTATATGTAACTGAATGGAGATTTCTGATTGAGAAGAGTTCAATTATTATGTACCTATGGCCATTAGGTTTTCACTTGATCATTTGGCAATTTATCATCATCATCATCGGAGGAACTATGTTCCTGAGCTGGCCTAGCTTATTGGTTTCTCTAGGATATGTTACAAGCAGTGGTTAGAGTTATTAGTTTTGAGTTGAAAACATCTGATTTTGTCACTTGATAAGATAATCCCAATATTTGGTTTATGATCTTCGACATGGCTCTCACCTATTCAAAGATTCAATGAGCTAACTTGTAAGATTTCCAAGCTTTCCATGGATGTTTACTACCAAATTTTGTTGATGTAACTTCTTTTCATGATTGGTTCAGGGACTGGTATAATCTGGAGAAGTCCAAGAGGGTCAAGGCTTTTCGTTGTGGGGATTATGACGAATGCATTGAAAAAGCGAAGGCCTCTGCAACTAATGCTAATAAAAAAGCTGTGAAATATGCTAGGAGGGAAGATGCTATTATTCACGCTCTTGAGATTGAGAATGCTCTCCTAGGAAAGGGCCCCGACTTCAGCTCTAGAAATGATAATTCTAGTGGTGAGCATGGTAATTCGCCTGGAAAATCACCGAATGTGTCTCATTCTAAAAATGAAGATGAGAACGGGGATGAGGATACGAGTGATGAAGTGAGTAACTCGTTAGACAATTCGAAATCAGATATGGAATTGCCTCAATCAAGCATATCTTTTGGACAGCCAAATAATGTAATGCCCTGTAGGGTGCAACCTATGAATGGAAGGATAAGAAAAACCCCTAATGATTCAGAGGATGATGGAACAGAAGGAATTAAGCGAATGAGAGGTCTTGAGGATCTGGGAATGGGTGTGGTGTCGAAAAGAAAGGGACATGCAGTAGTAGCTCAACAAGACAGTGCTTCACTTTGTGGTTCCAACAATGTCAATTCTGTTTCTGATGGAAGTCCTGCCAATGGCAGCGTTATTCATTCATCATTGAAAAGAAAAAGATCTCACTTACCAAATGCCCATGAGTTCTCGAAAAGGAGAAACCGTCGCCGTCCACTGACAAAGGTTTTGGAGAGTACAGCTATGGTATCTGTTCCAGTTAAATGTGATCAACTGGGTAGTGTAAGTGGTTCACCTCTTCGAGGGATATCTGACAGCAAATTGTCTGAACTTGAACATCACGAGTCCGAAGATATTCCAGCGACAACGGATAATAACTTAGACAGCACAGTGTTGTCATGCGAGAATGGAGGTTCAGATTATGCTTGTAAACTTCATCCTGAGGATTCCCATGTAAATCACAAGACGAAGGAGAATGAAATCTCCAGCATATCAGGGTTACCTGTGAATGATTCTTCTGAGATGCTGTTTGATGTGCCATTCGTTGAGGATGATAAACATTCTACCGGTATGCTTTCTTTCAAGCTCTATAGTTTAAGCCCATTTAAAAAAGTCTATAGTTTCAGTATTAATGCATTTAGTCATGTCTAGAAGTAATTATTTGGTTAGTAGGAAGTAAGAATGTGCAAATGACTGATTAACTGGAGAGTGGGGACTTATCTGTAATGGGTCATACTGTCTCTATAAATCTGTCATGATGTATCATCTATCACTTAGTTTCACTCAGTTGTAGATATGAATCAATACAAATTATTTGTCAGGGATGTTATTGGCTATGCATAAATTATAAAACTGGTAAGAGCCTCGTTTAAAATCTTCTGGAAACTGTTTGTTTGAATATTGCGTGGATTGTTAGATGATATGTTTCGTGTGGAAGAAGTACTACGGACTTGCTGATGCGGATAGGGGCAAGGGGCCACCCCACATGCTCGTTAACCTACATCCATGCATAGTAAATCTTGCCCATGACACAATGTGTTTTTAATGTTAGGCTGCTCAAGAAGTGTTTGCATTATCATACATTTGTTATAATATAATTCAGATTAGATAGTATTGTTACTGTTATTGTCAAGGTCAAGGTCAAGAAAGTCAAGATTTTAATAAATAAATAGAAATAATGTTAGAATGCAATACTGTTATTATAATATTGTTATTGTCAAGATTGATTCGCTTTCGAATGTTCTATTATTATATGATCAGTTTGAGATTCAGATTTCAATTTTGTTTAATTGTGTATTATCATGTAGACATATCATGACTTATATCCTGATAGAACATGGAGAATTTTCTCAATATGGTTCGCTTGATCCTGCTAGGTTTTACTCTGAATCCCGCTCCTATCTCTTCTGGAAAGCCTGAAAACAGTCAAGCTGAGGCTCTTAATGAAGTTGATGCTACCAGCTCTGCAGGTGTTGTCCATGTTAACGATAATACCCAGGCTATGGACAAGTGGCAGTCAAAAGGAAAAAGAAGGTCGAGGAATGTAAGCAAGAACAGAAAACAAGACTCAACCAAAAAAACGGACGCTGACGATGAACCCATTGTTTTTTTGCCCGATACAGAGCATTTGAATGGAGTCTCGCCTAGTTCCGAGCGGAAATTAGATTGCGATAGCATGGCGAAGTCCAAACTGGTTGGCGAGGAGCAGGCAGATGGGTTTCCCGACTGGAGCAGGCACAAGGAATCTCAGAGCTTACCAAGGTCACGCCCCTATCGCCAGTCCCGATTTACCGTCAACTCTAAATATCAGATGTCGGATTTTCCTTCCAGAAGCTTCTGTGCCGATTCTCAGCTATATGATGTTAATCTGGAGGTGAAGGCCAGCTATAGGCCGCAGCACGTTCCGTTGGTTTCTCTTATGAGCAAATTGAACGGTAAGGCCATTATCGGCCACCCTCTGACAGTCGAAGCCTTGGAACATGGCAGTTCCGATCTTCTGATGAACACCATTGTTGACCCAAAAGAAAACCTACAAACTTCAAAGCCCCGAAGAGCCCCTGCTAAGCACTTGACACTCCAATCACGATATTCCAAGAGTAAGAGCAAAAGTAAATCCGGGCACCTATCCAAGAAGACCCGGAAGCTGTCTTCCCTGACCAGTTCCCACAGGCAAGGTGGCGAGCAGAGGAAGCCGGTGGTCGAGAAGCTCAAAGGTACCGCTATTTCTTGTATTCCCCTAAAATTAGTGTTCAGTCGGATAAACGAGGCGGTGACCAGACGAAACTCCACCCTCTGACATCGACCGACCAGCGAGTTGGTCGAGGGTGGAATGTTCGTCAATATCTAGGAATTTTGATTCAGATAGGCAGTGTGTTCTTCAGATTTTTATTTAAACTGAGCTCGGATTTACATTGTGCCGGGATGCTTTTATGTACAATGCTCTGATGTTTTTAGTGTTGTAGAATGTGGCTTTGGGGGTGTACATAATGTAACATTAGGAGTTTCTGGTTAAGGTTTTTATTGTGTTGTTTGGTATTCGTAGGCTGATAATTAGGTTTTTATTTGGGGAGTTTCAGGTTTGTGAAATAACACTTTATTTACAGTGTAATTGCTGCTTGATAAGTGATCTACTTTGAAACCCATTTTGGGACTTGTGTTGTTTAAGTTCTGGAGGCTTATTATTTTTGTTATTTTGATGAACTTGTAAGTTGTAACTGTACAAGAACGACAAAAAGAAATTTGGGCGTTGGGCCTGAGCCCATCAATGTTGGGGCTAAGAGCCTACCTGTATTGGGTCTCAGAGCCCGATCCGTACTTGGATTCAGCATTTAAGTTTGTTTTGGAGCATAGTACGTGATTCAAATTCAAATTCTTGCTGATAGTGCTTCATGAGTGGAATTAGTAGGTGAAAGTAAGGCTGTTTAGGTTTTGAATTATTTTTGTTCGGTTTTGAACCCAACTGATCGATTGGGCACATGTAAATGACAATCAAAATTAAACCAATAAAATTAATTTGGTTTTGAACATATTGGTTTTTAATTCGGTTCATCACGAATTGAATTTTATGAAATTCTCACTCCATAAACCGTTTTGACTTATCGGTTTTTCATTGATTTTTTTTACAAATTCGATTTTCATGAAATTCTCACATTTTGGGGTTAATTTTAACTTATTTTTATCGTCCCAATTAATAAGGATTGATGATTTAAGATAAATCACGTGTCCAAATCGATCAGTTTTCTGTTCGGTCTATTTTTTTATCAATTCTTATTTTATAAATCAGGACCACATCGATAAAATTTTGGTTCGATTATTTTTCAAGTCCTCTGAGTCGGTTTAATTCGATTTGCCCAATTGCCCCTAAACCCTTAATAAAAGGGATATTTGCACTTTGTTACACCTAACTATAGTGAAATGACACTTTCATACCCAAACTATTTTTCTCTCTTTTTTAGTACCCTGGCAATTTTTTTGTGACAACCTACCTCTAAAAGACCTAATATACCTAAAATACCCCTGGTCGGGTAAATGAATCTGATTTGAACCGGCCTAATTTTAACCAGTTTGATTTCACTATTAGTTCAATTTTATTTTTTTAAATTGAACCATAAGTACTTTAGGTATATTAGACATTTTAGAGGTAGGTCGTCACAAAAAAGTTGTTAAGGTATTAAAAAAAATAAAAAATTAGGGTATAAAATTGTCATTTTGCTATAATTAAGGGTAAGAAAGTGTAATTATCACTTAATAAAACGCACCGTTTGGTTTAGATCAATTCGAATTTGGAACCATGATAAATAGTTGGGCCTGAAGTGGCACAGAGCGGTGGAGAGAGAGGTGCTTCGTGCCCTTTTTGGCGTTGAACTGCACAAACCGCATTTAACAATTGCACTGTACAAACCGCATTTAACAATTGCACTGTACAGTGTCACTCAAACAAAACCCAAATTTTATTCAATTTTATTTTCGCAGATTAATATTTTTTTCTGCTTCTCAGAACAAATCAAGCTCTCTTCTCTTCTCTGCGTGGAGCGAAAAGAGAAAGGTACGTTTCTGGTCACGAAACCTCTCTTCCTCAATCCTCCTCTCTTGCTCGTCACTTTACTGTAAGTGAAAGTTTCTTCACATGGCTAAGAAATCAGTTGGAAAACGAGAACTGAGCATCCACAGACCTGTGAACAATGAACCGTAGCAAGCGAAATCAGTAGAAATGAAGCTCTCTTTCAGATCTGTTACGGAGATTTTTTTTTCTCTGTTTGTGGATTTTTTTCCTGATTCTTCTCCTTATTTGGCGGTTTTAGGATTAGAAGTGAGCGTGAATCGGAGCTGGTTCGTAAATGGAGGTTTGCGATTGATTTTCAGCATCTGAGTGTCGTTTTTGGAGGTTTGGCTTGGTGGAGATGGCGGAGAAGAGCATTGATGCGTCGGTGGGCGGGTTGGTTTGGGTCCGGCGAAGAAACGGGTCGTGGTGGCCGGGTCGGATCTTGGGCCTGGACGACCTGTCGGAGGGTTGCTTGGTTTCGCCGAGATCTGGAACTCCGGTGAAGCTCCTCGGTCGGGAGGACGCAAGTGTGTGAGTGTTCTGGTTTATTGCTTCTTTGTTGTTGAATTGGTAATGGTTGCTGTGTGAGTGTTTCTGCTTCAGAATTGATTTATTTGATTGTGTCTGTGTTGTTAGGTTGTTAGGTTGGTGATTGTTGCTTGGTTCAATTGGGTGCTAGTGTGAGCTATTCAACTTCACAATTGATTTCAGTTGGTTTAGTTGCTTGCATTGGATTGGTGATTGTTGTTTGGTTCAATTGAGTGCTAGTGTGTGAGTGTTTCTGCTTCAGAATTGGATTCACTTGTTTTATTTGATTGTGTCTGTGTTATTAGATTGGTGATTGTTGTTTGTTTGATTCAGTAGGGTGCTAGTGTGAGTGTTTCTACTTGAAAATTGGCTTCAATTGGTTTAGTTGCTTGCATATTTGTTGCTAGATTGGTAGTTGTTACTTGGTTCAATTGGGTGCTAGAGATTTTTTTTGTTGAGAAGACTTAGAGTATAACGTGTTTCATGTACCTTGGCCATTTGGTGTTAACTTAATCATTTGGCAGTCTATCATCACCGGAGGAACTATGTTCTCGAGTTGTGGTTGTGTGTATCGATATAACTGATTCAATTCTAGTGTGTGAGTGTTTCTACTTGAAAATTGGATTCAATTGGTTTGGTTGGTTGTGTCTGTATTGTTAAATTGGTAATTGTTGCTTGGTTCGATTGGTTTTGTTACTATTGTCTGTCAGTAATTGTTGGATTTGATGTTAGTGTTTTGGTATAGGATTTGCTATTATATGCATATGCGGGCTTGTTGACTAGGTATAGAATAAAGAACTATTTTCCTCATTGCCCGGTAGGGTGTAGCTGACCTCCTTTTCTTTTTGCTCTTCTTTTGCCTTCATTATGTAACTGTATAGAAATGTCTTATTGAGAAGACTTCAATTATTACATGTTTTATGTACCTGTGGCCATTTGGTGCTCACTTAATATTTGGCAATCATAGGAACTATGTTCCCGAGCTGGGGTTGTGTGTATCCATAGTACTACTTTTCACGATAGCCTAGCTTGGTTCAATTGATTTTGTTACTATTTTCTGCTGCTAATTGTTGCATTTGATGTTATGTGTTTTTGTATATCTGTATGATTTGCTGTTATGCATATTTAGGTTTTTGAACTAGCTTTAGTATTAGCTTCATAAAGAAACACTATTTTCCTTACGTATATGTAACTGTATGGAGATTTCTGATGGAGAAGAGTTCAATTATTATGTACCTATGGCCATTAGGTGTTCACTTAATCATTTGGCAATTTATCATCATCATCGGAGGAACTATGTTCCTGAGCTGGCCTAGCTTATTGGTTTCTTTAGGATGTGTTATAAGCAGAGGTTAGAGTTATTAGTTTTGAGTTGAAAACATCTGATTTTGTGTCATTTGACACGATAATCCCAATTTGTTGGTTTATCATGGTTGAAGAGATGGGTTTTTATATATTCAAAGATTCAATGAGCTAAGTTGTATGAGTTTCATGTTTACTGTCAAATTTGTTGATGTAACTCCTTTTCATTATTGGTTCAGGGACTGGTATAATCTGGAGAAGTCAAAGAGGGTCAAGGCTTTTCGTTGTGGGGATTACGATGAGTGCATTGAAAAAGCAAAGGCCTCTGCAACTAATGCTAATAAAAAAGCTGTGAAATATGCTAGGAGGGAAGATGCTATAATTCACGCTCTTGAGATTGAGAACGCTCTTCTCTGTAAGGATCGCCCCGACTTCTGCTCTAGAACTGATAATTCTAGTGGCGAGCATGGTAATTCGCCGGGAAAGTCACCGACCGTTTCTCATTCTATAAATGAAGATGAAAATGGGGATGAGGATGTGAGTGATGAAGTGAGTAACTCATTAGACAATTCAAAATCCGAAATGGAATTATGTCAATCAGGTATATCTTTTGGACAGCCAAATAATCTGATACCTTGTAAGGTACAACCTATGAATGGAAGGAGAAGGAAAACCCCTAATGATTCAGAGGATGATGGAACAGAAGGAATTAAGCGAATGAGAGGACTTGAGGATCTGGGAATGGGTGTGGTTTCGAATAGAAGACAAGACAGTGCTTCACTTTGTGATTCAAACAATGCCAATTGTGTTTCTGATGGAAGTCCTGCTAACGACAGCACAATTTGTTCATCATTGAAAAAAAAGAGATCTCATTTACCAAATGCTCACGAGTTCTCAAGAAGGAGAGACCGTCGCCGTCCATTGACAAAGGTTTTGGAGAGTTCAGTTATGGTTTCTGTTCCAGTTAAATGCGATCAACTGGGTAGTGTAAGTGGTTCACCTCTTCGAGGGATATCGGAAAGCAAATTGTCTGAACCAGAACATAACGAGTCCAAAGATATTCCAGCGGCAACTAATAATAACTCAGACAGCACAATGGTGTCATGCGAGAATGGAGTTTCACATAATCCCAATATGTTGGTAAATAACAAGACAGATGAGAATGAACTCTCCTGCATATCGGGGTTACCTGTGGATGATTCTTCCGAGATGCTGTTTAATGCGCCGTTCACTGAGGATGATAAACATTCAACTGGTAAGGTTACTCTCAAACTCTATAGTTTAAGTATCAAAGTGTTCAGTCAATTCTACTAGTCATTATTTGTTTAGTAGGAAGTACGAATGTGCAAATTGCTCTACTTCTATGATAATTATGAATAAATCACAGAGCCTTAAAATACCTTTCAATCTCTTCTGCCTTTTCCCCACATTGTCTATTTTGACTGGTCTTGGTATGCTGGTGGCTGATTGATTGGAGAGTGAGGACTAATCTTTAATGGGTCATATGGTCTCTGTAAACCTTTAATTATGTATCACCTATCTCATAGTTGTAGATATGAATTAATTTGCCTACTTCATGAAGATTTTGATTCTCAAAGTCCATAACTTTATTTTTGTTGTTGCTTTCTACTCTAAGGCCTAAGCTATGTGTTCTTCATGAATTTAGTTTAGTTCTACATTTTTATCTCTTAATATTGTGCAATTTGCCAACTTTGAGAAGATTTTGATTCTTAAAGTTCACAAGTTTATTTTGTTGTTGCTTTCAAGTCTAAGCTATAAATTTAGTTTTACTTCTACATCTTTCATCTCTTAATATTTTGCCTACTTTAAGAAGATTTTGATTCTTTGAAGTCCATAAAATAATTCTTCTTGATGCTTACACTGTATGCATATGAGATTTTTGGATTGTTGATTGTGTTAATTGTTAAATATATAAAGTTTGCAACTTATGAGTCATTACTAAGCCTCAATTTTTAGTGATTTGCTTACCCTTAATCCATGTACTAAAATGGATGTGAAACTTTATGGAGCTAATTTTCATTATTTTGAATGGAGTATCATGGAACTGTTATGGAGCTAATTTTTATCATTATATGTTTGTTTTCTATATGAATGATGAGGAATTCATTTTGAGTGATAAAAGGTTTGTGTATGGCTATGTATTGCTTGCTTAATTTTCTGATGAACAACAGTTTCAAATTTGGGAGTTTGGATGGGATCATGGGAATGAGACGGGACATTGAAAACATTATATTGATTAAGCACAAGTTTTTGTCGTGTAGTTCATATTATTGGTTACGCATAAATGATAAAGCTGGTAAGAGCCTTATTTAGAATGGTCTGGAAACTGTTTGCTTGAATAATGGTCACTTGCCATTGATTGGTAGATGATGTTATATTTGGTATTGATGTAGCATTATGGTCTTGCTAATGTAGGTAGGGGCTGCTTTTCGTTCACCTATGTGCATGCATATGAAATTTGCTCATGACATGATGCTTTAATAATGTTAGGCTGCTCAAAAAACACTTGTATTTTAGATTTTTGTTATGAGTCAGTTTGATGAGATTAAGATTGCAATTTTGTGTGAATTATACTGTAGGCGTATCATGATTTATATCCTTGTTGAATAACATGGAGAATTTTCTTAATTGATCTGGCCAGGTTTTCCTTCAAATATCTTGGCTATCTCTTCCGGAAAGCCCGAAAATAGTCAAGCCGGGGCTCTTAATGAAGTTGATTCTACCAGCTACACAGGTGTCCATGCTAATGATAAGTGGCGGTCAAAAAGAAAAAGGTCAAGAAATTTAAGCAAGAACAGAAAACAAGACTCAACCAAAAGAATGGACATTGATGATGAACGCAGTGTTCTATTGCCAGATATAGAGCATTTGAATGGAGTCTTGCCTGGTTCTGAGCGGAAATCAGATTGCATCAGCACAGCAAAGTCCAAACTAGTTGGCGATGAGCAGGCAGATGGGTTTGGGTTTCCCGACTGGAGCAGGCACAAGGAATCCCAGAACTTACAAAGGTCACGCCCCTATCGCCAGTCCCGATTCACCGTTAACTCTAAATATCAGATGTCAGAATTTCCTTCCAGAAGCTTCTGTTCCGATTCTCAACTATATGATGTTAATCTGGAGGTGAAGGCAAGCTACAGGCCACAGCATGTCCCATTGGTTTCTCTCATGAGCAAATTGAACGGTAAGGCCATTATCGGCCACCCTCTTACGATAGAAGCCTTGGATCGTGGTAGTTCCGATCTTCTGATGAACAGCATTGTTGACCCAAAACAGAATCTTCCCCGAAGAGCCTCTGCCAAGCACTTGACACTCCAATCACGATACTCCAAGAGTAAAAGTAAAAGTAAATCCAGGCACCTATCCAAGAAGACCCGAAAGCTGTCTTCCTTGACCAGATCACGTGAGCAGAGGAAGCCAGTGGTCGAGAAGCTCAAAGGTACCGCTATTTCTTGCATCCCCCTAAAGTTAGTGTTCAGCAGGATAAACGAGGCAGTGACAAGACGAAACTCCACCCTCTAACACCAACCAACCTTTGACTGTGAGTGCTCACACCCGTTAATTTTCGTTTGTTGATATCTAGGAATTAATGATTCGGATAGGCAGCGTAGCGTAGCGTGTTTCGGTTCTGATTCGAGCTGTGGCGCTTCTGTACAATTCTTTGACGTTTTTTAGTGATGTTGAAGGGGAAAAATGGGAGTGGTGTGGCTCAGGAGACAGATTCTGAGTTGTGATATTTAGTGTGTGCCATATGTAGTGGGCCTTACCAGAATTGGGCCCTGAAGCCCAACAATATTAGGCCGCAGTACCCGCAAACTAAAAGGGCAATGCAGTCCACCAATATTGAGGCGCAGAGCCCAGAAGATTTGGGCTTAACACCACGTAAGTTGGGTCTTATAGCCTAACGTTAATGAGCCTTGGGCCTCGCAGTACATATGTATTGGGCCTCAACATTTGACAGCAGAAGCGGCCTTTGTTGGGCCTCACAGCAATAAAATTGGGTTCTAAAGCCCAACAATATTAAGATGTAAAAACCAGCGGGTAATATTGGGCTGCAAAGCCCACCAATATTGAGGCGCAGAGCCTCAGAGCCTACTATGTGATTGGGCCTGACAGTCCAAATGTATTGGGCCTTATAACCCAACACTGGGCTGCAGAGCCGACCTTTGTTGGACTTCAGACCAAATTTTGGGCCGTAAAGCCCAACCCAATTAAGTCGTAGAACACAACACAATTTGACCGTAATGACCAGCAGAATTGGGCCGTAAAGCCCAAATATATAGGCCCGCATTACCCACAGACTAAAAGGCCTTGAAGTCCATTAATATCGGGCTGTAAAGCCCACCAGTATTCGGGCGCACTCACCACACAAATTGGGCCTCATAGCATGTTAGTGAGCCACACAGTCCACATGCAGTGGGCCTTTTAAACCAACATTGAGCTGCAGAGCCTGCCTTTGTTGGGCCTCACAGCACCCTTAATAGGACTTCTAGCTACCTATTAGGCCTTCAAGCCCATGAATATATTAGGCCGCCTCTCAGCCCAAGCACATTAGGGCAGGCCCAATTACATTGGCGCATGCAATTGTAGAGGTTGGGCCTGGAAGCCCACTTAGTTCCCACAAACCACGCGGACATAGGCCTCAAAAGCCATCTATGTTGGGGCTAAGTCTACCGGAATTGGTTCACTAAGTTCTCCGAAGTTAGGCCTCGCCAAGGCCACAGAATTTGGGCTTCACCAAGCTCATATTGGCGTCTCTTTAACCCACCGATGGAGCTTCATGAAAGCCCAATCTAGAGAGAATCTATTAGGCATAATGTTGGATTCACGAAGCATACTCTTTGGCAAGGCCTTAAGGGTCCAATATCAGTGAGATTGACAGGCCTTTCTACTCCATCTGGCCTCTTAAAGCCCACGTGATTAGAGTTCAGTAATTCAATGAGCCCAACAAGTTTGGGCTATTTTATATTGACCCACTTACCTATTACAGGCCTGTATTAATGTTAAAAAAACAAATATATAAATCTGAAATCAAGACAATGCTGCTATATCCGGTAATTTCCGGGATCATTAAGATTGAAGACAATGCTCCTGTCTGTGTGACATCAAAAGCATTGCTTTTAACTCTTTATGTACAGATGAGAGGAGAAGGACAGTGAGGCTAAACGGACACACCAACTTTCTACAATCCAGATCCATAGCTCTGCTCTGCGCACACAAAAAAACCTCTCATCCCGACGAGCAACAACCAGTACTCTTCGGTTTCACCGGCTGGCCTCGCATATGCACTGTGCTTGGTCTGCTCACATTCTTAGGTTGAGTTATCATCCTAGCCACAAACACAAACAAATAAACTCAGCACATGAATAATATCTTTGCATTAAACAAAATGTTGTATATTTTTTGGAGAAATTAATGATACGAAAGGGACTCACTGATTCTTTATCTCCACGGCCATTGTCAAGAATGCCTGCTCTACATTTGAAGAATTTTTGGCGCTTGTTTCCAGAAATTGTATCCCGAGCTCATCCGCCAATGCCTAAGTCAAGTCAAGCAAAGTCGAGAGTTAAAGAAACAGACACGTTCCTAGATGGACGGGTGCTTGCTATTTTTACCTTGGCTGTTTCAGATGATATCACTTTCTTGGAAGTCAAGTCACTTTTGTTTCCGACCAAGAGCTTGTTGACGTTGTCGGTTGCAAAATTTTCAATCTCCTTCAACCAATCCTTCACATGGTAGAAGCTTTCTTCATCCGTGACATCATAAACAATCTAGCAAAACAGAATGAAAAAAGGACCACTCAGAAGAAGATATGTACGGAATTTGGAGGTTTCAGGAGAGAAATTTTATTCAGAGAAAAAAGTTGAATAAAGCTACCACATACAATAATGCCATGCGCACCACGGTAGTAGCTGCTTGTGATTGTTCGAAAACGTTCTTGGCCAGCAGTGTCCCACTAAGCAGAAAAATAAGAGGGTCATTATTCACAGAAATATATAATTCATCTATTAATTTCCAAAGACAGTGAATATACTTACAATTTGAAGCTTAACAGTCTTCCCATTTAGTTCAACCGTGCGGATTTTCTAATAAACAAGCAAAATGGATAACAACACTATGATAAAGATATAGAGCAGACATTCTTGAAATATTAATTGTTAAGCTGTACTTACAAAGTCAACCCCAATGGTACTGAAATAGCTTTCCACATAAGAATCATCCTACAAAGAATGAGGAAACTGAAATGTTTTGCAGTAGATGAACTTTTGCAAGAAAATTAACAGTGTAGAAATAATAGTTTTTTTTTTTACTTTTACACAAATCAAAACCAGGCATATGAAAAAGAAAAGTAAAATTATTTTAATGTCTGGACTTATAAAAGATGGTTATATTAAGTCCAGGTTCTTACTGCAAATCTTAAGAGAAGACATGACTTGCCAACACCAGAATCTCCAATGAGCAAAAGCTTGAAAAGGTAGTCACTGCAACATCAACAAATTAGTAAGATTATCAGTATGCTAGAAACATTGATGTAATAAATAAAATAATAATACATGCCCAATGATAAAAAAAATATACAGAAATAAAAATGAACTCAAGGTAACTGATAAAGGAAATATCAGTATTTTACAAACTGAGTAGGATGAGATGCACTCTCTCCACTTCAAAGTAATGAAAAAGGCCAAAACTAACTATAAAAGTAACTGTATTTGATGATAAATATAACCAAAGAACTGATATGGATTTTCATGTGGAAAACAATATAGTTTTTGCTATTCTTGAAATGGAGAAAGCAATGCATAGGCCAAAAATATTATGCATGATATCTTTTTCCACTGAAGGTGTGTGTACTAGAGAAAAGGCATTGGATTGTCGAAGAAAATATATATTGCCCGTCAATGTAATGTCAATACTAAGGTTTGTCTACTGCTCTAATTTAATCTTGGTCCAAGGTACACACATGTGCTATACTTGCAATTTTCATTCATCCTGCCATTCTATTTCTCTCTGTAATCCTCTTTAATGAATTCATATGATTTTCTAAAAAACTATATGTACATCAAAATATAAGATAAAGAACGATGTGATGCCCCTAGCATAGTAATGCATTCAGGAAACTATTCATACACATATTTGTAGATTCATACAGACTTCAGTGTGCCATCAACATATAAACTACTCTTATCCAGTTCTGTCCTATAATTAACCAAAGACAGTGCTAAGCACATTGTGTTTCCTTGTTCTTCCAAAGACTAAATGATCAGGTTAGCGTGAATGTCTAATACCGCACAATTTTTGCTATTCTCATAGCTAATAGGTAACAACCCTTTCCAATCTATTTTTCTGAAGAGTATACTACAGATAATGGACCCTATCGTGTGTACTTAGATGAGGGAATACACAAACTACATGGCCCGTGTTACATTACCAAAGACAATTCTTAATCAAGAAAACATAAAATATACAATGGATCATGCTCAGATAAGTGAGAATTCAAACACATTCTCCCGATTCTAGTTTATCAAAAAAAAACTGTTCAAAGTCTGCTTCATCCAAACACCTTGATATGCAGTTTCACTAGAAAAAAACAATTCCAAATCAAGCAAATCAAAATGCATTCTGCTCAAACAAGTCAGGATCCAAAACAAGTTCTGATTCTAGTTTATCCAAACAAACTGCCAATACTTCTGATGAGTATCCGAACACATTGCTCTTGTTCTGAACTTCCTACGCACTTACTAACTGAATCTAAGGAAACAAATTATTCTAAATATCAACATTCATTTTTTGTCTCGCTAACCTCTCTATTGAATTCATAAGCTTTTCCAACAATTATGCGTGTATCAAAATATATGGTCAACTAAGATGTGATACCCTTAGCATAGTGTATGTTACAGATAATGTATTCAACAATCTATTCGTACATATGAACTGTTCTAATCCCGTTCTGTCCTGTGATTAACCAAAGGCCATGCTAAACACAAATTGTGCTTCATTGTTCACTTTTAGACTAAAATGTAAAGGTCGGTGTAAACGTCCAATATGTCAGAAACCAAGCAAATTCTCCTGATTCTAGTTTATTGAAACAAATTGTTCAAACTCTGATTCATCCAAACACCTCGTTCTGCATGTTTCACAAACAAAACCAATTCCTAATCGAGCTAAAGCCGAATCCAAATGCATTGTACTCAAACATTACAGGATCCAAGCACATTTCTGAAACTATTATATCCAAACACACTCCTCGCTCTCATTCTGAAATTTCTCAGCACAGACCTAGATGGCTAGATTAGATCCAAGCAGCAAATTCTGAATCATTGCTCAAATTCCACAGTTCATAAGGATTCACAAACCGAAACGAATAATCAAAATCCAAATCCAAGCCAAACGATCTAATCACAGTCGCGACCTAGGAGATTCTTCTTCCACAAACATTACATCACATACATACATACACACACGAACCAAAACAGAAATTACAGAATCAAACAGACAAGGAGAGATCGGAGCCTTACTATTCATAACTCATATCTGGGCGTGAAATTGAACCTGATCTCGACGAGGCGGTGAAGAAACCCTAGAAATGGCGCTCTGTGTCGAAACAAAAGCGATTTGGGTTTCTGGTTCCGAGAGAAAGAGGGAAGAGAGCGAGAGAAGACCCATAAAGAAAGGACGGTCTGTTATGTCACTAATGTGCGCGCGTAGACACTATTTATACTGCAGCGTGATTTAAGTCGCCCCCTCATAAAACGACGCCGCTTTTACTTTTCCGCGAAATTGCACAGCTAGTCCCGCTACTATCGCGCCATTTAATTTTACAACCCCTAACATATTTCAAGATTCTCACTAGCGCCCCTCTAATATAAATTGATAGAAATGAATCACGGTGATGGAGTTGGTACGTTACGCAACATAGTTTAAAATTTTATTTCGATTTTTGACAAAACCTTAATTATGGATATGCAATTCATAATGATTAATAAGTCACAGAAACATTGGGTTCGATTCTACTTCAATACAAATGATATTATTAATATCTATACTGAATTCAAATGATTGTACTGTCCTGCTCGACAAATCAATTAATAGATTAATTTGATAAATATAAATAGTAGACGACATATATTTATTAAACTCGTGTAAAAATTAAAGATAAAGATTAGTGACACACTTAACGTTTATAAATTAATCCGATATATGCAGTATACGATTCGATTTGACCTCTTATAACTACATTTAAATTAGGGATAATCTCACCTAACTACAGCTAGTTTGACGCGGATATCACATAACTATAGCTAACTTATTTTTTCACTTGTGAGGTGCCTTGACTTTGGTAATTCTCACTCAGCTACAAACCGTTAAGTTTTCAGTTAATTTTTCGTGTAAAATGACCAAACTACCCCTGAATATCATTTAAATTTTCAAAGACATGTCATTGGCCCTCTCTCCTCTCTCTCTCTCTCTGTTGTACTGATTTCCGGCGAGCCTCCTGCTGGGCGACGCCGAGATCGTCAATGGGCACAAGGTCAGCGACCCTCGGCGAGGGTCCATCGCAAGGGAGTGCACCTCCCTCCATCTGAACCGCCACGAGTGGAGCGTGTTGGTCTGCTCCGAAACGCCATTGGAGGCGCTCAAGCCCACGAACACGTTCTCGTGCTCCATATCTTTGAGAAATCGACCGAGCAAGTCAGGATCGGAGCGCGTGGCTTGATTTCCCCAAATCTCCCCAACCTGACCTCCAATTTCTTCGATCTCGAGTCGTAATCGACCCACCACTTCAGCTTCTCGCCGCTGTTGAGCTTGAGATTGAGGGACAAGACGGTGCCGATCCGGTCGGAGACGATGCTGCACAGATCGACGCCGACGTGGTTCGCGTCAAGATCGCCGACGTCCTGGTCCATGGAGGTGTCGAGTTCGACCCCGAGAAACTGATTTTCTCGGGAGAGTAGAATTGAAGCCCTCGGGGACGAAGAGAAGGGCGAGACCGTCTCTGTCGCGGTCGCTGGGAGAGATGGAGAAGAAGAAGTCAGTCGAGAACGACGTCGTTTTGGAGCCAACCAGAAACTGCAGTGGCTTGGCGCGGAGGAGGAGGCCGGAGCTGGAGGCGGAGGGGCACGTGAGCTTCATGTCGGCGCCGAAGACGATCTAGGCGTCGCCCAACAAGAAGCTCACCATATATCAGCACCACAGAGAGAATGAGAAGAGAGAGAGAGGGTCAATGGCATGTCTTTGAAAATTTGAATGATATTCAGGGGTAGTTTGGTCATTTTACACGAAAAATTAACTGAAAACTTAACGGTTTGTAGCTGAGTGAGAATTACCAAAGTCAAGGCACCTCACAGGTGAAAAAATAAGTTAACTGTAGTTATGTGATATCCGCCTCAAAACAGCTGTAGTTAGGTGAGATTATCCCTTTAAATTATTATTTGATTAATTAGCAACAAAACATAACAATAATCTTCAATAAAACAAGATAAGTATAAAGCATGCAGCTAATAACTTGAGATCAAAAAATACGAGACCATATTAAGAATTATACATACAACCACAGAGTCTCCTACCCTGCAAAGCAAAGGATTTTAGACAAATTTCGTTGAAACATATTACATTTCAGACGTACATATTGAAAGAGTAAGGGACTTCGTTCAAGTAATAATCTGTATAGAATTGTCAGTGTTCTAGACAGAAGCTAAACCGTACAGAATCAAGGAGTTAAAGGTAGATGTCAAAAAAGTGCTTCACTGCAAAACCGAAAACTTAAAAGCAATTTGAACTAATGAAGAAAAATCCCGCTTGTTTGACTAAAATATATAGATACTTAAAAGCAATTTGAACTGTGAGCAATTTGAAATAAGGATAGCGAGTTTTCTCCGAAATTGGTCCATCAATTTATGTTTTGTAGTGAAACTAAAAATTCATGTTATAAACTAAAAATTGGTCCATTAATGTTAGAGACTAAAAATTCATGCTTGGTAGAAGAAAACCCATTAATTAGCTCAATTTTGGATGATCTAAGACCAGTAGCTTTGTTTTTAATGATTGACTGAGTCTACAATAGTAGCATAGAGATGGCAAAATAATCCGAATCCAACGGGTACCCGATCAACCCGTCCCGATCAAAACGGGTGAAACTCGAATTTTTGCAGGTTCGAGTTTTTGAGCAGGTTCGGGTCGGTGCGGGTTGACTACTACCCGATCCGGTTTCAACCCGCAGTCGTTCGAATTTTAAAAAATAATAATTTATATAGTAATTTTATATAATATAATTTATATTCTCAATCACTTTTTAACAAAAAACGTTAAAACCTAAATTCTAATCATCCAATCACGCAAAAAACCTAAAATAATATAATATAACATCTATTTATATTATTATTTTTGCTTGTATTGTAAAAAAAAGTTGTTAATTAATTTCATATTTAAATATCCGGGTTGAGTTTCGGGTTTAGGAGAAAACCCGTACTCGACGGGTTTTTTACGGGTCGGGCACCCGCTCAAATTGGCCGGGTTTCTTGCGGGTCGGGGGCCTGTTGGAAGTGAGCGAGTCCGGGTGCGGGTTGGGCCAATCCGACCCAAACCCGACCCGTTGCCATATAAACCCATAATTTATGTAGCAAAATTTAATTAGTAGTTGATATGTTAAATCAGAAAGCAAGTGAAAAGTAATGCCTTAGAACATGGATTCATGTAACATAAATATCAATAAATATGAACTAACTATATATCTTCATAGACATGATATGTGAAGCTTTGAATCAGATTACTCAACCACATATATTTACAAGAGGTTCACATTAATCTAAATGCTTGGAAGTGAGGGTCGCTGTGTAGAAAACGGTTTGATTTCGAGTCTAATTTTGGTCGGTTTGGTTTTTATTCTATCTGATTGAAATTAATTAGCTTTTAATATTGAATTCATGATAAATTCATAGACTATTATAATTAACCAAAGACGATGCTAAACACAAATTGTGCTTCATGTTTGGACTAGTGTAAACTCCACAGCTCACAAAGATTATGAAACCAAAACGAATAACTTGTGAATTGTTTTATTCAATTCTCAACGTTTTATTCACATTTTTACTGTAGTTTTATATGCCTAGAGGTTCTAAATGAAATAATAAATTTGAGACTGAGATTGAATAAAACAATTTATCAGGAAAACAAATCTCGAGGATTGGAAGAGGTCAACGTCCGTCTTCGGCAACAAGGTGGTGATTTTCAGCGAAGGCGGAAAGGAGCGAGACACGACGAAAGTTTGGGGAGAACGAGAGAGTCTGAATCTGAAAACATGTATACGTGGAGAGTCAATAAACCCAAATAACGTGAACACATGACTGAATTTCGGCACGTGCCTTTCGGGTGTGTGGACTCGAGACTTGACTTGACAGAGACTGAGCATCGAAGCTCGACTCAGCCACACACTCACTCGCATTGTTTCAATTTTGTCCGATTCTCCAACCACTCCGATTGGTTTATTCCTCATTTTTCTCATTCCCAGAGAGACCCATCGTCGGTTTCTCTGCAAAACCCTCTCTCCCACTCTCAAATCAAATCACTCCTCTTCAAAATTCCCTTCTTTTTCACGGTGCCCATGGATTTTCCGAAGTGGGTCTCTTCGATTTTGCTTCTGTCCCTGTTCAGTCACAGTCTCTGCTTAAGCTCAGATGGGGTCGTCGAAATCCCCAGAAATTTTCTCGATTTGGCCAAGGGATCTGAGCTCGTTGACTACATGGTGGGTGTTAGGAGGAAGATACATGAGAACCCAGAACTGGGTTATGAGGAATTTGAGACCAGCAAGCTGATCAGAGCTGAATTGGATAGTATTGGTGTTGATTATAAATACCCTTTTGCTGTTACTGGTGTTATTGGGTATATTGGAACCGGTGGACCTCCTTTTGTGGCTCTTAGAGCTGATATGGATGCTCTCTCTATGCAGGTTTGGTTGGATTTTGATTGTAGACTTTATTTCTGTTTGATTGGTTTGGTGCAAATTATGGTCAACTTCTGTAGAAATTAGGAGAATTAGCTTCATTTGGATTGTGCATCAATGATTTGTAGGAGTATGATATGTTTATTGGATTAAGCATAGCTGTGTATGTAGATAGTTATATTTGATTCTGTCTTGCATTTTAGGGTCAATTTCTATGGAAATGGGGTAATTTTGTTTATATGGATGGTGTATGAAGTGTTGATTATGGTATAAGCAGTCAATTCAATTTGATTATGTCGTGCAAATTATGGTCAACGTCTATAAAATTTGGGTAATTTTGTTTCATCTGAATTTTGCATGAATGATCGATGGGAGTATGATATCTCTAATGGATCGCCTGTATGTTGTCATTTCAATCTGAGTGTTGTCAGGCAAGTTATGTTTAAGTTCTCTAAAAATGGGTAATTTTATTTTATTTGGATTTTATATGCATAATTGACGGGAGTCTGATAACTCTAATAGATTAACTGTAAGAACTTGGTTTCATCCTTGCAACTGAAGTGTCAATTAAGAAAAATGCTAGCTTCAGTGATTGATGAACTGAACCGATGGTGTTTTTTGTTTATAGGAAATGGTGGAGTGGGAGCACAAGAGTAAAATCCCTGATAAGATGCATGCTTGTGGGCACGATGCCCATGTTGCAATGCTTCTCGGTGCGGCAAAGATCCTTAAAGAGCATGAAAATGAATTGAAAGTATGTTTCTTGATTCTGACTGTTTGGTTTCTCATCATTTTTGGTCAACCAATACGTCCTTAGAATTTGTCGTCTTTAAATGCTAAATAAACTCTAAGGCTAATTTAGTTGAGCAATTATACTGTGGACGTCGAATATTTATTTTCTTACATATGACTCGACACTCCGATTTTGAAGTTTATTTAGGCCTGAGCTACCAGAAAGCTAGAAATTT
This sequence comes from Geranium rotundifolium, assembly GCA_963920655.1. Taxonomy (NCBI): domain Eukaryota; kingdom Viridiplantae; phylum Streptophyta; class Magnoliopsida; order Geraniales; family Geraniaceae; genus Geranium; species Geranium rotundifolium. Next base: position 559,637 of record OY987319.1, read on the forward strand.
GCTTCTGTTCCACAATTTACAATTTGTTATCTTAAAATTTTGGTGTCAATACAAATATTGAATAATCAATTTATTATATAAATTCTTTCGATTTTTTTTGTGGATGGCTAAATAACATTATCCATTTTACACTTTTCAATAGGGAACAGTAGTTCTAGTTTTCCAGCCAGCAGAGGAAGGAGGCGGGGGTGCAAAGAAGATACTCGAAGAAGGGGGATTAGAGAATGTTAATGCAATTTTTGGTTTGCACGTGGCGGCTGAATTAGGTATAGGCGAAGTTTCCTCCAGATCCGGCCCCATTCTAGCCGGGAGTGGCTTTTTTGAAGCTGTGATTAGCGGGAAAGGAGGTCACGCAGCTATTCCTCAGCACTCAATAGATCCGGTATTGGCAGCTAGCAACGTTATTGTCAGCTTACAACATCTCGTCTCCCGGGAAGCTGATCCATTGGATTCTCAGGTACACATCTCACTTTTCTGATCGACAATTGAAAATAATCTTTTTCGGTTCTTTCTAAATACAATGCCCACCTATGATTCTAGGGAAAATAGCAAAAATGTGCTCTATACTTCGACACTTTTGCAAAAGGGTGTTGTGTACTTTGTTAGTGGCAAAACTGTGATATGAACTTTGCATTTTTGTTCAAAATGTGGGTATTTTTACGAAAATGAAGAAATTGCCCCTGAAATTAAGATTTGAGATATTTAAACATTATGTTCACACATAAATAATTTAACTAAAAACTAAATTACAAAATTTGATTATATAAATTTCTAGTTAAAAGATAAGAAAATAAAAGTTTTTTTTAATTTTTATCTGTTTTTTTTTAAAAAATAATTCTTGATTTTAAGGGCAATTTTGTCTTTTTTGTACAAATACACATATTTTGCACGAGAATGTACAGTTCACAGCAGTTTTTGTCATTATCAAAGTATACTACACCATCTTGCAAAATTGTCATAGTAGAGCACGTTTTTTCCATTTTCCCGTGATTCTAAAGAACCGTGGCATACTGTAGGAAGAACATTTAAGATCCTTCCACTAATTATGAGCAGTTCTAAAGGAATGTTGGATTGAGAAATGAGAATCCTATCATAGGTGAGACTTGAGCCCACCCGCCCAATTATATGATCTTACCATATTTGATCTGGAAGGAAAAAAAGGACAGTGAACTGTAGTTTGAGAGCCAAAACATTTTCTTATATTCTGTTATTGTTTCTAATGACTGTCCATCTTAACTCCGTAGGACTTTGGATTTTCAAGAAATTTTGTACCGTTTCAATAAGGTCATGATGTTACTTGTGCACAGGTAGTTACCATTGCAAAGTTCCAAGGAGGCGGTGCATTCAATGTTATTCCCGATTCTGTAACAATTGGTGGCACCTTCCGAGCTTTTTCAAAGGACAGCTTCAATCAACTAAGGCGGCGCATCGAAGAGGTATATTATATAAGATCATGCGTGACAAACTAGTTATAACTCCCGAAATATAAAATTTTAAGACCCAATTGATAATTTTTAGGTGAAATTGTAAAAAAAACAAAATAAGTAATTTTTGTTTCAGTACATTACTGAATTATTAATATGTGCATGTTAAAAATAGTTTGTTTTTTTTTGCAAATTTACAGGGGTGATTTGGACTTCTTTTTTATTAATATAAGGCTGGTGAGTGGTGAATTGCAAAACACTAAAAGTTCATGGTGGTTTTTTTTTCAATGTCTCCTATATTATAAATTATAATTGACAGCATTGTAAGTAGAAAAAAAATCGTAAAAAGATGTTCTATACTATGACACTTTAATGGAAAAAAGTATTGAGAATTTTACATTTTTGTACAAAATAAAAATGACGAAATTGCCATTAAAATTAAGAATTATTTTTCTAAAAAGGTTTTAATCTTTTAAATAAGATTTGTATGATAAAATTTTGTAATTTAATTATTTTATAAAATCTTAATTCTTAATTCAAGGGCAACTTCGTCTATATCTTGCACATAAATGCAAAGTTCACTGCACATTTTTGTCATTAATAAAGTATACTACACCCACTTGCAAAAGTGTTATAAGTATAGAGCACATTTTTGCCCTTGTTTCTCATGTCACGCCACGATTTCACTTCACTCGCAGGTCATCACGGGCCAAGCCGCGGTACAGAGATGCAATGCAACCGTCGACTTCCTCGAAGGAGCGAAGCCCTTCTTCCCGCCAACTGTAAACGACAACGACCTCCACAAGTACTTCAAGAAAGTCGCGGGCGACATGCTGGGCAGCAAGAGGGTAAACACCATGGAGCCGCTGATGGGAGCCGAGGACTTCTCTTTTTACCAAGAGGCGTTGCCCGGATACTTCTTCTTCGTTGGCATGAAGAACGACACGGAACTCGCCTCTCCACACTCTCCCTACTTCACCGTCAACGAGCAGGTGCTTCCTTACGGGGCTGCGCTTCACGCCTCGTTGGCGACCAGGTACCTTCTCGAACACCAAACCAGTGCTCCCATCGTGCTGGAGGCGAAAATTCACGATGAACTGTAAAATACTAAAATTTATGCTGTCAAATTTTCACTAGGCATTAATTAACTGGAACTCATGCTGTTTGAGCTGTAAATATGTGCAAGTGTTGAAGTTGAAGATTTAACTGTGGAGAGACTAGTTCAAGTTTCATCAATAATTCAGTGTTATTGATCTTCTATAGCTATTTTTCTTGAGTTTATTGGAGTTAGGAGTTGACTTTTTATTCTTGCATGACAATACTGACATAAAACAATGGTATATCAGTAGATTAAAATATGGATAATGACACTATGATAGACCTAACTATAGCGAAATGACATTTTCATACCCCAGTTATTTTTCTCTCTTTTTTAGTACCCTAACAATTTTTTTGTGACTACCTAACTCTCAAATGTCTAAAATACCTAAACTACCCTTAGTGTAAGAAACTATAAATTGAATTGGTTCAATTTTTTTTATCTCTGGTTGAATTTAATTTGTACTTAAGATACAAATACAATTATGCCCAGAAATGTAAAATTAAATTTGAACCATTTCAAATATGTTTTGATAAATCATATTGGACTAGTTTTATTTTGATTTCTTAAATCAGGGGTATTTTAGTCATTTTAGTATAGTTTGTCACAAAAAATTTGTTAGGGTACTAAAAAATAGACAAAAATAGTTAGGGTATAAAAGTGTCATTTCGCTATAGTTAAGTGTAACAAAGTGTCATTATCCCATTGAAATATTATATCATATATTGAACTGGAATTATCAGAAACACATTAACGGGCCAGATAAAATGAAAACTAATTAAATCAACTAAAAATTAATAGATGACTAATCATCCACCATTACATGCTTGTAGGGTTGATTAAATTGAAGCATTTTTCATGAATTGCACAATTTTGATTGTTAATCAAAGAGAATTCAAGTGAAAAATACCTAGAAAATGAACTTTTATTACTTATTTGTAAGAATCTTACAAAATACACTCAAGTGACTAGGGACACATTATTCTCACCTCTAAACCTTTTATATGATGCCAATAGTCACTTCTACTTTTTTCTATACATCAAAATTGGTGTTTAGTGTTGACAATAATGTATCAAATTCCACTATAAACATAACAATTTGTCTAAAACAAGATTGTAATCAGTGACTCGATATTTATTACATTAGGTCTCTTACATTTTTCTCATGATCTCTACTTTAAGATATTCGAGCTCTTCTTTAGCGACATTTTTACATACTTCAGAAATCTAGCGTGATCGACGCTACTTCCATAAGAGGCTTCAGAGCGCCCGGAGAGAACTTCCTCGCGAAAAAATAACAGAGAGACGTCGGTTCGCCGTTGTAAGTGCATTTCTCACGCTTAGAGATCCACCTAAAGAACCCGGGATGAACGTCGCCTTTCCCGAACGTGGCCGGGTGGGCCCCGCCCCGCGACCAGTCAACGAAGTGCAGGCTCCGGTTCGCCAGCAGGCGCGGGGACTGAAGCGTCAGCATCGTCTGGAAATAATGCTCGTCCACGTAGCACGCCGGCTTGCAAAAGTCACGGAACTTGGGGTAGTAAATAGTGTCCTTGACAATGTCGACGGCTAGTTTTCGATTGACTTGGAACCACTGAGCGCCTTTGCGCCAGTCGCTCACGTTGACAAGAGGGCTCATCTTGTGGTTGTAACGACCCCTCCCGGTCGGGCTGGGATCGTCGTACGATCCCATGAAGCTGAGATTTGTCCCCAGCAAGTACGAGTAGAGGGTGTTGAAGTTTCGAATTGGAATGCACGACTCTGATACGAGGATGAACCATTCGTTCGAGAGGTCGAGTAATGCGTTGGCTAGAAGCCTCCTCTCCGCGTCGCACATACTCATCTCGCCCCATCTCGACACCTGCGGGAGACGAAAAAAACGATCAAATTCCCCAACATTTAAGTACACTAACAATTAAATTCTAAGAGAATGTGACATTTTAAAGAGAGCCTACAATTTGTGTTACATTTCGGTTTCTAGAGCAAAATACTCAAACACTGAGTTTGACCCTGTTTCTGATCTCCACGTATTACAATTTTTTCAAGGAAATAGCATTAATGTGTTATGTACTGTGATATTCTTATAAAATGATGTTGTGTACTTTGATTATTGCGAAAATAGGGTTGTGAGCTTTGTTTTTTTTTGCTTCATACGTGCATAGGGATGACAAAATAATCCGAACTTGACGGGTACCCAATCAACCCACCCCGATCAGAACGGGTGAAACCCGAATTTTTGCGGGTTAGGATTGGGTGCGGGTTGACTATTACCCGATCCAGTTTCGACCCGCACCCGTTCGAATTTTAAAAAATAATAAGTTATATAGTAATTTTATATAATATAATTTATATTCTCAATCATTTTTTAACAAAAAAACGTTAAAACTTAAATTCTAATAATCTAATCACGCAAAAAACCTAAAATAATATAATATAACATCTATTTATATTATTATTTTTGCTTGTATTGTAAAAAAAAAGTTGTTAATTAAGTTCATATTTGAATATCCGGGTCGAGTTTCGGGTTTAGGAGAAAACCCGTACCCGACGGGTTTTTTAAGGGTCGGGCACCCACTCAAATTGGCCGGGTTTCTTGCGGGTTGGGCCAAATCCGACCCAAACCCGACCCGTTGCCATCTAACGTGTATCTTCACAAAAATTATGAATTGTTACTTTATTTAAAAAGGACTGTTTCATTATTTATGTGGATACTGTAAGGCACATTTTTGTCATTTTCCCGAAACCTTATTCTCCCCCGAACATTGTAAACCAAGTAATCGAAACAACGTCACCATTTCTCGAATCAAACAAGAAATGCATTACCTGGCTCGGGATTTGCCTCTCGTAGAAGACCGACGAGGGCGAAAAATCGGGAACATACAAAGGCAGCGAGTGAACATACACGCTGTAGAACCCCTTCCGGCCCTTGAAGTACCTCTCCCATAGCGGCGCCAGGGGCAACCCCCCCTTCGTCAAGAACATGAACGCGACCTTAGGGACCCTCCCGAACGGGTAGTCCCCTATAGGCGTGGCGAAGGAGGCTCGCCACAGCAGCTGCGAGTCGTTCATGGAGTGCAAGAGGTTCACGGGAGGCCTCACCCACCTCTCGAGGCTCGGGGGCTCCTCGAAGCAGGGCATGACCGAGGTTGGCTCTGCTCTGGACAAGTCCTTGATCCCCAAGTACCTCATCGTGTACATGCTGGCGAGCGACAGCCCGAGGCCTGCGAACAAGAAGGCGAGGAAAAGGCGAAGAAGCTTCAATGGCAAGACTCGAGGCTGGTTAGGCCTCGACGTGGAAGAAGTGTCCTTGCCCTCCTCCATTGACAACATTGTTCTAAATAACGCTGAGCGCTAGTCGGATGAATATGACCTTTTATGCATTAATCGAAAAATAAATCGGGTTGCTGGATTAATCGTCGATTCGAAAATTTTTAGAACACTGATCCAAACCCAACTCCTATTTACCTCTCAAGAGAATAAAAATATGATCGGAAAATACATCGGATTGGAAAATTAATCGAAAATTACAGAGGGCTAATTAAGGATTAATCGAAAAAGTCGGGGATTATTTTATTACTGATCAAAACTCAACTCCCATTACCTCTCAAAAGAGTAAAAATGTGAACATTATGGGTGATGAGTTTTCTTCCAGGACAATCTGAGAAATACCCGCTTTGTAAAAACTTTATTTGATAGCAAAACTAGAGCCACGCGTAACATATTATAAGTAAAGTTCAAAATTTCACTATTTGAGTCTTAAGGAAATCCCTTAGAATTAGAGAAATTCAAAAGCAAATCTGGAGACTTCTCATACTGAATTAGTGGAACAATACAAAATTAGAAGAGAAAAATGGTAAGATTAATGTTACCATATGGGTTTGTATTGTATGTAATGTATTTGTATATGTAACTATGAATGCAAATGATGATCGAGAGTTAAAGGTGAAACAAAATACATTCTTTACAAGACAAGTGATCGATTCGGACCTGTTTTTTCTCCTATATTCTTTTGTTTGTTCAATGCGGTTGATGATAGTAATGGGCTTTTTCTTTTCAAAATTTGGTGCTGGTGAGGAAAATTGGAAGTGAAAACAATGGAGAGAAACTCGGGGAAAGAGAGACAAGACAACCTAGTATTGTTTGTGGAGTGTAGTAGTTGTCTGTTCCGAAAGTTTTGGGCTCTTGAGCCTTGAACGAGTCAATGGGCTCTTTCTTACAATATTGCACAAAATAACTGAAACATAGAGAGTTTTAACTAAAAAAAAACAGATTGGTCTACATTATTTAGCACGTGATTGTAATAAACTTCTGTAAAAGGAAACAAAACATGATACATTGTGCGTTTAAAGGTTCATAACTTTCATAATTTAGTCAACTTACCCTTATTTTTAGGGTAAATTACAAAAAAGTTATTATGGATTTTTCAATTCGTAAAAATGTTCATAACTTTCAATTGATTTAAAAAATAACGGTGGATATATTACTTATATATATACCTAAAAGATGAAAATGCTGCTGAAATAAAAATAATAAATTAAACTAAACTAAAAATACGTTTTTTCACTTAAGTTCGTAAGTTTTTTTATTTTCACATGCTATTTAATGTGCTATAAGACATTATTGGTACAAAAATATTGACGAAATTGACTATATAATATTACTGAATTAAGATCACATTAAAAAATTCATGACAATTAATCTCCAAAATGCATGATTTCAAACATCAGGTGGCTTCATTTGAAACAAGACAATTATCCAGGAAAAGAAATAATTAATTAAAACAAAAGTCTAAAACTAATCCATAGAAACCCAAATCCTAGAAATTGTTTGCTCTTTGGGCACTTTACTTCTCTGATGAGTTAGGTCCTCTCTTCTTTCCAAATCCAACAACTGCAAATCAAAGAGATACAAGATTAGAATATGATTATAGTAGTATTGCTAAATATTCGAACATATCAACCATCTAAAAATACTTCTAGCAAATAACAAGTAAAACAACATAATTGTCTGAGAACACATTAAGGATGTAAATTTATGGTTCTTTTATAATATTTATCACGGATAATGGACAATATGAAATTTCACCATCCATTTCAAACAATTAACATTGTTGATAACTAAACTGAGAGAAACTGGTAAAAGCTATTCAACTAAATCGTGCACCATGGGGTGTAAAGAAAAGTTCCCATTAGTTAATTGATAAATACACAGTGCAACACATATCGAGATAGCAACAAACTATACATTAAATCCTTTCATATCAGAAAATATAAAAAATGAAGGTAATATTATACTCGATGAAATGCACGATTGGTGTAAAATCACATCATATTCAGCATTCAAACTCAAGATAGCTATTGAATATGTGGTTGATGATGCAAGGCCCCAATAATAACATATTCATGCCATAGAACACAACAGTCTCATTACTCATTCATGCAAAAACATTTCCTAACCGACACAATCCTAACCAATATGCGTAGCAAAGTTAATACATATATACCCAGTTCCCAAAACACACTAAATTCATACATAAAATCAAAACAGACACTATATATTTGCATTACAAAATTTCAAGTGCAAAAGCTCCAGAATGGATGGAACAAAGCAGTGAACATAAAGCGAATGTCTACAAAGTGATCCCATGATAAACAAATATGAAATCATCAATACTTACAAACAAACTAACCCATCAATATCAATTAGCTCAAAAAAAGCTCAAAATGAAGATACATTACAAAATTCACAAGTGCAAAAGCTCAAGAAGGAATGGAACAAAGCAATGAACACACAAGTGAATGTTTATAAGGTAAATTTCTCACAGAAACAAATGGCTAATCATCGATATTTACAAATGACCCAACACATCAATACCAATCAGCTCAAAATGCAGATGAACTCAACCACACAGTACCAAACTGTGGAGGAGAGAAACATACCACCAGTAACAAATCCAAAAATGGATCAAAATATAGTACGTTACGAAATTCACAAATGCAAAAGCCCAAGAATGGATGGACAAAGTGAATGCTTATAAGAAATCAATCAAAGAAACAGAAGTCGAATAATCAATATTTACAAATGAACCAACCAATCAATACCAATTAGCTCAAAAACAGTTCAAACTGAAGATGCATTACAAAAAAATGCAAAGGCTCAAGAATGTATGGAACAAAGCAATGAACACAAAGTAAATGCTTACGAGATAAAATAATCAAAGAAACATATGGCTAGTCATCAACATTTCAAAACCAACTAACAAATCAATACCAACTAGCTCAAAAACAGTTCAAAATGAAGCTAAATTACAAAAAAGTACAAAAGCACACAAACGAATGTAACAGAGCAATGAACACAAAGTGAATGCTTATAAGGTAAATTAATCACAACCCATATGGTTGATAATCAATATTTATAAATGAACCAACTCATCAATACCAATTAGCTCAAAAAACAGTTCAAATATGAATATAACATTACGAAATTAACAAAAGCTCAAGCATAATTAATCACAAAAACAAATGGCCGATCATAAATATTCACTAATCAACCCAACCCATCATCATCAATCACCTCAAAAAGATAAAACTCACACACATCATCAAATTGCGAGATGAGAGAAACAAAAACACATACCAGCAGTAACGAATCTGCGATTGTACTGCATGCGCTTGTGGGCGCGACCTCTGGGCTTCTTCTTCTTGTCTTGCTTAGCGACCTTCGGGGTCTGACCTCTCACCTTCCCAGCACGAGCCAGCGAACCGTGTACCTTACCTGCACCACCACATTCACAGTTCAGAGTTCAAATCTCAAATCTCTACACCTAGAAGATGAAACTAAACAATCGCATATAGTCCAGAGATACAGCTTTGAGAAGACTCACCCATGGCGGTTTCTTCTTCTGGTTCTTCTTCTGGTTCTTCTTCTTCTTCCTCTCGATCGTTGGCGCGCGGCGTGCGTATAGATTAGGGTTTCGCTTTGGGCGATATTTATTAGTGGACTGATCTGAAGATCGACGGTTGAGAATGGCGCTCAGCAATCGAACGGTGTTGTAATTTGTTGTGATTTAATACGTCGTCGTTTCAACCGTTACAATCATCACCCGGTTCTCTACTTATTAGTGGGAACTGGTCAATAGATGGATGGTTGAGAGTGAATATTATCGACCAAATCGAACCGACTCGAGCTATAACTCAAACGAAGATAACCGAGCTGGTTTGGTTGAAAAACGAACTTAATTAAAATTTCAATAGTTCGTTTTTAGTTTATAAAATGAGAATCGATACAAAATTGAACCAAATTTTGAATCGACCAATTCAAACATGTGGTTCATTTTAGATCATCGATTTTTGTTAATTAAACTGAAAAATATTGGGCCAACAAACAAAAAATAAGTCAAGACCGCTCTAAAATCTGAGAATTTCATGAAGATCGGCTCAAAGAAAATTAAATCGAAAACTGATAAGTCAAGTAATAATTCAAAACGCCCTAAAGTGTGAAAATTTCATAAAATTCTATTCATAAAAAATTGAATCAAACTAAACTTAAAATCGACAAGTTCACGACCAAACAATGAACAACACTACTTACTAGTGGGGACTAGTAAGTAGATCGATGGTTGATACCGTCTCTTGGCCATCGAGCAGTCACATTGGGACTGAATACGACGTCGTTACTCCTCTAGCTGTTTGATTTGTTTGGAAATGATTAAAATACCTTTTATTCTTTATCGTGATCATCATCATCAAAGGCAGTAGGGTTGTCAAAAAATAGTAAACTGACCTGACTCGAAAAATAAATGAACCCACAAGAACAAAATTAGTTCGGTTTAAAACCGAGTCGAATTGAAATTCCATCGATTTGGTATAGGTTTAAAAATTAAGAATCGATAATAACCAAACCAAAAACTGATCGGTTTGAACACATGACTCTTTCTAGGTCGTCAATTTTTATTAATTGGATCAACATAAAATAAGTCAAGACTGGGGTAAAATGTGAAATTTCACAAAATCTGGTTTAAAGAAAATCGAACCAATAATTGGATAAATCAAATAATAAGTCAAGAAAATAGAAAATGTGAAAAAATCATGAAAATTTGGTTCATAAAAAATGAACTGAACCGAACAAAAGACTGATAGGTTCAAAATCAAATCGAACCAAAATTTATCGGTTCCATTTCAGTTTTTATTTTCTCAAAACCGATACATCGAGTCTAAATGTGTCGTCGTTTACTCCTCTATCACTCTTTTGAGGTGTATGTTCTGCAGTATTTGTTAAGAACATAGCTTATGAGCTTGAGATCATTTCATTTTTGAATGTAACTTGTGGTTTTGTTACGAGTTCTGATTTGTGGATCTTCATTATCATCTGTAATTTTTGCTTTGTGCTTATTTGTAGCCATTCCGTCTGATCCCAACTTCTTTTTTTCATTAATTATTTTTGGGATATTGACATTTTGTTACGCCTAACCATAGTGAAATGATACTTTCATACATTAACTATTTTTCTCTCTTTTATTAGTACCTTAACAATTTTTGTGTGACAACTTATGCTAAAATGACTAAAATACCCTTAGTTTAAAAAATCAGAATATAACTTGTCCAATTTAATTTATCAAACCGTATTTGAAATAGTTCAAATTTAATTTTAGATTTGGGGGCATAATTGTAATTGCATCTATAAATATAAACCAAATTGAACCAGAGTAAACAAAGTTGAACCAATTCAATTTATGATTTTTTAAACCAATAGTAATTTAGATATTTTAGGCATTTTAGAGCTAAGTTGTCATAAAAAAATCGTTAAGGTATTAGAAAAGAGAAAAAAATTGTTAGTGTAAGAAAGTGTCATTTCGTTGTAGTTAGGTGTCACAAAGTGTTATTATCCATTTTCAAAACTAACAGTGTTATTGAAAGTGAGACTATTTAGTTTTTAGTCGACATATAAAATTAAATTAATAAACCTTTGACATATTTGAAAAACTGAGTTCTCCATACGAATTAAATCTTCTCGAGTATTCTAGTTTCAATGGTCAATCATTGTCTACCGTGACGTGAAATTACACACCTACAAATGAAATCTTGTCAACCGTGACATCCATCGATTCGAAAAATAAATTTTGGTTCAAAATCAAATTGAAGTGAAACTGCATAAATTAAATTTTGGTTTATAAAAACTTAATCGATGAAAAAACCTGATCCATTTGAACCCGTGGTTCATTTTAAATCATATGTTCTTGCTAATTAGGCCTATAAATGTTAATGTAGAAAATAATATCATTGATATTGCTGTTGTAAATTACATTAGGAGTGAACCCTTCACACGCAAGGTAGAGATCAAGCTAAATGAAACTCTATTGGTTCGATATCGATTTACAATATAAAAAACCGAACCAAGCCATGTGAGAATTTAATTTCATAAAAATTGGTTAAAAGAAAACTCAAACTCAAATCAAATAGTCAAATAACAACCTCGAAACGATCTAAAATATGAGAAATCATATTCAAAAAAAATTAATATCATCGATTCGATTTCAGTTTTCATTTTCTCAGAACCCGAACCTGCACAAAATCAGTCAAAACCTCTCTCTCTCTCTCTCTCTCTCTCTCTCTCTCTCTCTCTCTCTCTCTCTCTCTCTCTCTCTCTCTCTCTCTCTCTCTCTCTCTCTCTCTCTCTCTCTCTCTCTCTCTCGTATATTGTTCGAAACATAACAAGAATGTTCGATAAAACAAGACGAGCATAAACCGAGCATGTCTCTCTCTCTCTCTCTCTCTCTCTCTCTCTCTCTCTCTCTCTCGTATATTGTTCGAAACATAACAAGAATGTTCGATAAAACAAGACGAGCATAAACCGAGCATGAGGCTAACTTGATCATCTTTTCTCGATTCTCCAGAGGCAGATGCAAGGCGTCACTGTGTATAAGCAGAAGAAAAAGAATCAGATCTGGAATTGGAAGTAGAGACCGATCAGCCACTGCTTCTTTTGCATATTGATATCTGTCGACAAGAGTGAAGATTAAGGTTAGGACAAGAAGAATAAATAAATCAACAATAATAAGTTTTGAGTTGAATTTTACACACCTGAAATATGTCCTCTTCAAGAAAGAGTAGCTGTTGGAAAAATAATGAAAATTCGCATCAAATCAAATAGTTTTTGGAGGAATTATGTAATGGGGCTAGATCAATGTCGTAAAAATATCCGACTAATCTCTGACTAATCCTCTATAATTTCTGATAAATCCTTCAATCCGATTTATTTTCCGGTTAGTTCTCAAGATACCCTTTTTGCCCGACTAACAATTCATATCAAATAATTTTTGGAGGAATCATGTAATGGGGCTAGATCAATGTTGTAAATATCTCCGACTTGTCCGAGTAATCCCTGATTAATGAGAGAGGTAAAGGAAACGAATCGCACCCTCCAATAAGCAATACTCTACAAGTAACTTCACAGCAAAAGGATTTTCAGGGATTGAATGTGACTAAGCACTTCATTCCATTGATGAGTAAAGTTTTTGAAATTCTTCAAACTCGGCCTCTGAATCGCATGAGGCCCGAACACGTCAACTTCATGGAGGATGCTTCCCGTGAACTATCCCACATGAATTTTCCCATGGATTGGCTCTGTCCTTACATAGACAAGGCCAAGAATTGCTTATCAGTTGTGGAGAGGACGAGTGCGATTTCCGAGGCAGAGTTGAAGATTGCTGAAGTAGAGTCACAGTTGCAGGCAATCCAAGAGAGCAAGAAGGCTATGGAAGAAGAAAATAGGGTAATGGCACTTGGTGTGGATTTGGATAAACCATTATATGAGGATTGAAATGCATTACATCAATACCTTGCTATTTATGTTTGATTAGATTGATAATTGGTGGACAATTTTATTGAACTATGATTCTTGTAACATTCATTTCATGTATTGTTGGTACTGTTTTTGGACAATTTTGTTGAGGAAAGAGTTGAAGAATCCTTTAGTTCATGCAGGTTATTTTCATTTTTGTTTTCTGAGTTTAGTTATTGTGAATAATGGAGCTAAATTGATTGGCAGTGTGTGTAATTCAATGAATGTTCTAATATTTTGGTGTTTAAGCCATTTTGCAGCTAGCCTGCCTTGCTTGTGTTCACACTTGGAGTTTCTAAACAAGCGTATCAAATATTTAACATTCGTTTTAATTATGGGTTAGAACGTAATTAGTTTCCTCAGTTTACTTAACCAAGCGTATCAAATATCCCACAATCAGCTTTCCTCAGTTTGCTCTGATTCTCTTAATTCATTCATTTTATGGGTTTAAGTATTTACCATTAATGTGCTATAATTTCATTAAACTAACACTTTATGGTTTATTGTTAGCATTATTATTGATTTCATCTTGTGGTTTCAGCTGGTTTTTGAGAGACACATTCTGTTTATTCGGAGCATTCCTTTACTATTCAAGTAACAATTTCTGATCTCTGTTTGTTTAATTAATTTGCTTCATTCTCTCTATAGTTTTGTGTTATATATTGTGTATCCTTCTGCTAAGTTTAATTAAAATTTGACTTAACTCGGGTAAATTACATGCGATAGTATATATGATTTATTAAATATTAAATGGATCGGTTCACAGACTTGTCTATCAATAAATTTTATCTCATTTTTTAGTTTTGCATATGAGCATAAAATTTTAAGTAATTACAGGATAAAAAAGAGTTTGTATGTATTGGACTCAAGATTTGATAGATTAGTTTTTTTGTTAATCTGATTTGGGCTATGACATGCGTACATACTTTCTTGAATGTTTCTTCGAGATAAGACTAAATTCTCTGTACCAATAGTACCAAACGTTAGTTTCTTCTGTTGAAACGAATCGAATGTTGTGAGATTGATATATTAAAACACAAAATTCGGATTTGGAGAGAGCTAACCTGATGTAATATTTAAAAATTTTCGACATGTCCGATTAATTATTTAATCCGATATATATTTCCACTAATTCTTGATCAATTCTTACAAGACCAAGTCCGGCCTATTAACGCTTAGCGGCCCAATTGGGTTCTTCACCATATGAAATTGATTATTAAAACACAAAATTTGAATTTGAGAGAGCTAACCTGATGTAATGTTATAAAATTCCTAACATGTCCGATTAATAATCTATAATTTTTTATCAATGATTTAATCCGATATGTTTTTCGACTAATTCACAGTTAGGCATTAGAAGATCCTGTCCAACCGACTAACGCTTAGCGGCCCAATTGGAACCCAAACAATATGTCTGAGATTGACCCAATCGGACTTGGGCCTGTGTAGGCCCAAACGTCGAGGGAGATCCAATCGGCCCGTTTCCGGCCCAAAACGACACCAACCAGACCTCGACGAGCTTCGTCGTCGTGAAGCGGACCTGAAACAGAGGTTCTTCACCATCGATCTGAGCGAAGGCTCTGGAGAAGCGAAATGTCGCCGGATCTGTCCTCGTCTGCACCGATTCGCCGGAGAGATGGTCGATCATCGACCATCTGTCCGGAGAATCGGTGGCGTCGAACGAATCATACGGTGGTTGATTCGATTCTCCGAGCTCACCGTCGATCCATGAACTCAATCACTCCAAGTGAAATCGAGGTCTTTCACAAAAAAAAAAATGTAACCGTTGACTGATTCGACAGCCATTAACACTTAATTTCTGCTATCTGTAATTTTTTGCATCACTGTGAACTTATTATCATTTTTAGTGTGCTCAATCAAACCCAGATGAGTTTTAGTTGATGGGGCTGTTTTATTATGATATTGACTTCTGTTGGAGCTTAATTTGATATTTTGTTTCATTTTCTTTATGTTAGTTTAGTCCAAATTGATTTAACACTATATCATTCATTGCTGCTTCATTGTTACCATTCTGATCCTAATATGTTCTGTAATTTTTCAGGATTCATCTGATAGTACTCTGTGATCTCATCACCATTCATTTCCACTGTTCGTTTTCGGGCAGGATATTCATTTATTGTAAGCTTGACCCATCTTCTTATATCATCATATTATAACATCTTTTGGTTGTTACGTGTAAAAGATAATGCATTAACTGTTTTCTTTGTAAGTTCTTGCTTCACCACTTGATATAGTAGCATGTTTTCTCTATATTTTCAGGTAAACCTTCACTATCTCTACAAAACCACTGCAACTCCTTTCTGGGTTTTCAATAAACAAACTTTTAGTAAAGCAAGGTTAGTCTCTTGATCAATATTTTCTCATTTCTTGCTTGGTAGATTAGAGACCTTAACTTATTTTGTTTATGCATAGGATGTTTGAGATTGTTGTTTTCCTATTTGTTACTCTTTGAAATCACTTTTTGCGATGGATATGCCAATACGAAGGGTTTTCTTACATTTCCATTGTTTTTTTCCCTTTTCAAAACAGGGATTGGAAATGGGAGAAGCGATACTTACTGAGATAGCAACCAAAGCTTTCGACTTCTGTGTTGGTGCCGCTAGAAAGCATCTTGGGTACATTTGGAATTACAAGAAGAATATGGTTGACCTCAAAGAGGAAGTTGAGAGGCTGGATGCCGTAAGAGTTGACAAGAGCTATTCTGTTGATGCTGCGCAAAAGAGCGCGGAGAAGATCAGAGCTCAGGTTAGGAGGTGGCAAGAAAATGCCGACAAAATCAGCGAGGAGGGAAGGCGGATTATTAAAGATTATGAAGACAAGGGGAACAGGAGATGTTTCATGGGGCTGTGTCCAAATATATGTTCACGTTATCAGCTCAGCACGGAAGCATGCAAGAAAAAGAGCGAGTTGGAAACAGCCAGGACGAGGGCAGGGGAAATCATACAAGTTTCTGACCCTGCTATTGGTCTGGGAAAATCAATTGCGCTGTCTACTGAAGGTCTTTTTATCTTTGAATCCAGGAAGGCGATTTTGGAGGATATCATGAAGACGTTGCAAGATGAAACTAAGAACCTGATTGGGGTGCACGGTTTGGGCGGAATGGGGAAGACCACGCTTGCTAAACAAGTTGCAGCACGAGCTGATGAAGACAGGATTTTTGAAGACATTGTTTTTGCGCCTGTAACCCAGGCAGTGGAGCTAAAAAAAATTCAAGAAAAAATTGCAAGTATGCTAGATCTCAAGCTGAAGGGCTCCACTGAAGCAGAAAGTGCAGGCCTTATATACGAAAGATTGAAGGGAAAAAAGGTTCTTGTTGTTTTAGATGATCTTTGGGTAAAGCTAGACTTGAAAGATGTGGGCATTCCTTTTGGCCCGAAACATTCAGGTTGCAAGATAGTACTTACATTCAGATATATGCATGTGCTAGCTTCAATGGATACTGAAAAAGAATTCGTTTTGAGAGCTTTACCAGAAGGAGAAGCTTGGAAATTGTTTAAGGATAAGACTGGCAATGTCCTTGAAAACTCCGATTTCCATGCTATAGGAAAGAGAGTGGCCAAAAGATGTCAAGGTTGGCCGGTTCTGATCATCATAATCGCAGCATCTCTATCAAAGCGGCAAGATTTATCTGCATGGAAAGATGCCTTAAGACAACTCAAAAAGATGGATAACAAGGAAATGCTTGAGATTGTTAACTCTGCAATCGAGTCCATCAGTTATAGACACTTGGAGAAAACACACAAGCGGCTGTTTTTGCTTTGTGGTGTAATAGGGGGAGATGCTCATATTGAAGAGGTGTTGCAGTACAGTTTGGGTTGGAATTTGTTTGATGAAGATATACTGGTGACCATAGAAGAAGCAAGGGATAGACTGCATACTCTGATTCTCGACCTCAAGGATTATTGCTTGTTGCTTGATGGGTATAATAGAAACTCCATCAAAATTCATGATGTTGTGAGAGATGTTGCCATCTCCATTGGGAGAAAGGAATTAAATATGCTTTCATTCGGTGATGATGATGCTGAATCCAATATATGGCCCAAGGACAACATGCTACAAAGATGCACTGCAATTGTTTTTCGTGGTTGTTCTAACCTCCCGTGTCTTCCTCAGCAATTGGATTGCCCCTCGCTTGAGTTGTTTATCCTAAGGGGGTTTTCAAAAGATTCAATGTTGACAATCCCAAAAACCTTTTTCGAAAAGACAAGCAAACTTAAAGTCTTAAAAATGTACGGGTTGAATTTTTCAGCAGTGCTTTCATCTCTTTCCGTTCTAACAAATCTCCAAACATTAGTTCTGGATGATTGTGGTAGCTCGGAAGAATTTTCTAGAATTGGAGAATTTAAGAAACTTCAAACACTTCGTTTTGGCGGTTTTGGTATTGAAGAGTTGCCGAGTGAAATAGGAAAACTGTCCGAGCTAAGATTCCTTGATCTAAATGACTGTTCCAAACTCAAAGTAATTCCTGCAGGTCTCATAGAAGGATTATCCCAATTAGAAGAGTTGCATGTAAGTCGTAGTTTTAAAGGATGGGAAGTTGATGAGTGCATTAGTGGTAGTGTAAAAACCAATGCTAGCCTGCTAGAGTTGGGACATTTGCCTAAACTTTGCAGCTTGGAAATAGCAGTTCCAGATGCCAAATTTCTTCGAGGTCTAAATTTTGAAAAGCTTGAAAGATATGAAATAGTTTTTGGAGATATGTGGGAGTATGGGTCATGTTGGCAATGGCTTGATGAGCTGGAAATGACAAGAATTGTTTGTCTGCAGCTTTGTTCAGCTAGCATTAATCATTTGACTCATGATGGAGTTAAGGGGTTGCTTAAGAGAACAGAATGCATATGTCTAGGAGAACTCAAGGGCGTTAAGAATGTTACTCCAGAGTTGGATGAAAATGGTTTTCCAGACCTGAAGTATCTCTTTATTCACAATGATTACGAGCTTCAGTATATTGTATACGTTGAGCACAGACAATACCGGGCCTCACTTCATTCTTTGGAGTCATTGCGCTTGAATGGTTTGTTGAGGCTGCAAAAGATATGCAGTGGTCCACTGATGAAAGAATCCTTCAGCAAGTTGACGACTTTAGAAGTGGGAAACTGTAACGGACTGGAAAGCTTGTTATCTTTCTCGATGGCTATAGGGCTTCCATGCATTCAAGAAATTCAAGTTTCTGATTGCAATGCATTAGAGGAAATCGTAGCCCAGAAGAACAGAGAAGATGGTGATTTTAACACTGCCGGTGGAGTTTGCGAGAAGATAGAGTTTGCTCAGTTGCGCAGATTATCTCTAAAACGTCTACCCAAGCTCAAGAACTTCTTCTCTGATGGTGACATGCTTCCCACACAAAGAGAGAGCCAGAAATCATTAAAAACTGACATGGAGTCCAATGAGATCCATGCGGAGGAAGAGGAGCTGAAATCCTCCAAGCCATTTTTCAAAAAGGTTTGTATTATGAACTCTAGTTACGTGGTAGTAAAGTAACATCTCAAATCTAAAAGATTTCAGTTGATTTTTCAATTCCAGTGTTTTTGCTCGAAATTTGATTAAAAATGAAGCCGAATTATTACCAGAGATGTTGAGTTAATTACATCAATAATTTAGTAGTATGCTCAGTATTTGTATGGATCATCCCTAGTATAATGGAATATATTGGTCTCATATGCAGGTTTCGTTTCCTAAGCTAGAGGAGTTGGAACTGTCTAAAATCTCCAATTTGACACAAATATGGAGCAATGACAAACTCCAGGAGATGTCCTGCAGAAAATTAACAAGATTGACAATCAAAGATTGTGAGAGGATGAAGCACGTTGTGGCAAAGGAGGAAGGAGATACTAAAATAGAGACAATCAGCTTTCCTCAGCTAAGCTATCTTAAGCTTGCCGATTTGCCAAGTCTCACAACATTCTACTCAGAATCGGTGGAAGAGATGGACTCGTACGAGAAAGCCACACAACCTCTCTTCAATGAAAAGGTTTTCTGTTTATCCCAGCCCCTTGTTTTTCTACTTTTATTAAATTATGCATCTGTTTCCATAAAATGTCATTGTTTGGTTATGAATCTCATTTAGTAGTACATAGTTCAGTAACTGTCTTAAGGTTTAATATATGTATACACAGATTCAATTTCCAAGGTTGGAGAGATTAAAAATCTACCGCTTGGAGAGCATCAAAACTGTATCGCAGAACCAGCAGTTGTATCAATTGAATTCATTTTGCAAACTAGAAAAAGTCACAATCGAAAGTTGTGCAAGCCTAGTGAATATCTTTTCATCTACCATGTCAGCGACATCCCAAATTAATTCGGAAATTCTCAGCTTTCTAAATTTGAGGGATGTGACCATTCGCAGCTGTAGGAGTTTGAAACATGTATTGGAAACAATAGTTGGTGATGAGAATTATGAGGAAACAGCGGAGGATATCCTAAAAGCAACAGAACAAGTGGCTGCTGCATCACAAGATGACAATGTTAACATTAAAGTTAGAGTTTGCAGGAAGATAGAGTTTTCTCAATTGCGCAATTTAAGTCTACGATCTCTACCCGAGCTCAAGAGCTTTTATAATGGTCAGATGCTTCCCATACAAAAAAAAGAGCCAGGAGACTTTAAAAACTGTTGCGGAGTATGAAGAAATCCATGAAAAGGAAGAGGAGTTCGAGTCTTCCATGCCATTTTTCAAAAAGGTACATATATTTCTTTCCATGCATGTTACAAACTCTGGTTTAGTAGTAGTAAATTACTTCCTTTAGATTTACATCTCAAATCCAAATGTTTCTAGCTTATCTTCAAATCTCTCCCAAATCCCAGCTACACCCTGAACGCATTTGCAGTATTTTTGGCAGAATATTTAAGTAATGTAAGGGTTTGAGTATTAGGGTTTACTTTTATCTATTAGCATTAAGTTTCCTTATATAATTTGTTTCCTATTGTTCCCTATATAAAGGAACCTCCTATACAATTATATTTTATAAATTCAACAGGTAGTTGTAAATTACTTCCTTTAGATTTAAGATCCCAAATCCAAATGTTTTTAGCCTATCTTCAAATCCCTCCCAAATCTCAGCTACACCCTGAATGCATTTCCAGTGTTTTTGCTTGAAATTTCTAGAAGTAACTTACCAATGCTGTTTAAAGTATCAATCTACAGTATCCAAATTTACTTAATCCTGTTCTCGGCAACTTCAAGAAACAAAGCTCCTAGATTTGTAATTTGACAAGGTCTTAAAATGGCTTATCAATTCTCTGGTTACCCTTTATGGCCCGTTGCTTAACTAATGTATGTGAAAGCACATGCTTAATCATTTGATACATTCAATTTACTCAAAAATCATCAAAATCAAAATCCAGATTAAGTTTTAATTTGTTGATTTCATTAATTTTGTGTTCCTGTTTTCCATTTAGATGGGTTTTGATGAATTTCATGCATAAAGTAACATGTATTTGAACATGAAAAATAAAATAGTAAAACAACCTAAAACTATAATGGAGGGATAAAACTAAAAAAAATGTTAGTCTAAAGCATGCATAACCATTTGACCCCTTTTTAAATTTAAATGTTGTCACTCATAAATGAAATATGGATCATCCCAAGTATTGATGGAATATATTGGTCTCATTTGCAGGTTTCATTTCCTAAGCTAGAGCTGTTGGAACTGTATGGAATCTCAAATGTTACAGAGTTATGGAGTCACGAACTTCAAGAGATGCCCTGTTGCAACTTAACAATTTTGGTGGTACAATATTGTCCAAGGATGAAACACTTTGTGGCAAAGGAAGAGGGAGAAACAAACATGGAGACAATCAGCTTTCCTCAATTGAGCCATCTCGAGCTTGAATATTTGCCAAGTCTCACAACATTCTATTTAGAATCAGTTGAAGAGACAGACTCATACGAAAATGGCATGCAACCTCTCTTCAATGAAAAGGTTTTTCTCTTTATCTCACACCCACATTACTTTAACCTTCTGTCTGTACAGTATTATTCATATATAGGGTTAATTTCAGTTTACTACACCTAACTATACCGTCTATACGCCATTATCACATTGATACACCTAACTACAAACTTCACTCCATTGGTGCCCTAACTATTTTTTTTCTCACACCACACCATCAGTTTTTTTAGATTTCTGATAGTGTACCAGTTAAAAGACAAAAAGGCCCTTAATTTCCTTTTCAATTTTCAAAAATGTGTCATTGCTCAATAAATTTGATTTTTTCCCATCTCTTCTTCTCAGCCCTTCTGATTCACCACCGGATCTCGGCTCGATTTGTGATCGGAACCAATTGAAAGAAAGAACCATTATTTTCCTTCGTTTTTCGCCTAAATTCTTTGATTTCGATTTTCATCATTTGATTAATGTTACAGTAGTTCAGAAATGTTTTCCGTATTTGTTTTAGAATTGAATAAGCAAGACATCTGTGAGAAAGCAACGAATGTCAAAGTAAACCAAAATCAGGATGATGGTGGGCACCATTGAAGAGAATTTTGTAGTTAGGTGTATGTATAGATTATGAATCCCTTTTAAATAAATGTCAAGGTTTGACTATGCATCCCGTGCACTTTATAGTTTGCCCTCTCTCTAGTAATTATGAATCAGTTTTCCGTATCTTTACTTTATGGCTATAATGTGCATGTATCAGATACAATTTCCTAGGCTGGTGACCTTGAAGATGTCTCACATGGATGGCATCAGCACTATCTGGCAGAGCCAGCAGATATATCAAGTAGATTCATTTTGCAAACTAAAAAAAGTCAGTGTAACTAGTTGTGCAAGCCTAGTGAAGATGTTTTCACCTGCCATCTCAACAACAACCAACACTAATTTGAGGAGGGAGGCCGGAGAAATTCTCTTCTTTCAACATCTAAGAGCTGTGATATTCATCGACTGTGAAAGTCTCAAACATGTATTTCCAGCTTCTGTGGTTCCATCTCTGAATCAGTTGGAACTTCTAAGAACGGTAGATTGCCAAGTAGTGGAAACTATAATTGATGATGAGAGCTGTAAGGACTCATCAGAGGAGATCATAAAAGAAGCGGCTGCCACATTTATGTTCCCTAAACTGACCACAGTGAATCTCATCAATCTGCCAAAAGTGGAGTGCTTCTACCCGATGGAACATACAACCCAATGTCCAGCGTTGAATGAATTAAAAGTGGGTAACTGTGGCAAAGTAACTGCTATAGATTTCCTTAATTTTACAGAAAAACAAGGAGATAATCAACTTGAAAAGGTATGCAACATATTTGTCCCTTCTTTTTTCCTTTCATGAAACTGATATGTTTCTCAAGTAGTATTATCCACATAAAGTTCAATTTGCTATATCCTTTGAGTTAGAGGTAGTTTATATTGGGAAAATTGCAATTAACTGATTACATTTATTGTAACTTCAAGACTAAGTATGTTTTAGCCTTTTATAAATTTATGGCCTGGCAATTTGATCCATAATTCGGGTAAAGGCTACAAGGGAGAAATATAAACTTGTTCTATTCATGTGTAACTATTTTATCCAATCCACTTGAAAATTAGTTATGTTGAATAGTATTCAGAATAACTACTTTTTTTTTCATGCAAGTTTAAAAAAATCATGCTATGTGTATCATGATCTAAAAGACACTAAAATTGCTATTTGGTTTAAATTCATAATTTTTGAAAGGTTATTCATAAATTTTAAAATTATTAATTACTCTGAGAAAATTATTATTTTAGTAGGTTAATTGTGGATAAACTTGGATTATATATTTTATTCAATTAAAATATCTTACAATCAAACAATTGTTTGTTTGTTTAGTTATCAATTATGAAAGAGCTAACAGATGGTGATACATTAACTAAATTGTTATTAACTTCTAATTATACTAAAAAAAACTATCCCTTCCTTATTTTAAACAATTATTGATAAGCCCATGTAATTACTAGATACATAGCGTACAAGAAGAGGCAACTACCTGAAAATATATTACTTGGGTACTTACTGATTACTTCACAAATTATTTAATGATATTTAAATGGTTTTAGGTGTTTTCCGATTTGGAGTATTTTAGCATAAGAAGCAGGGACCTGATCAAATTACTGAGACTATATGGCTGCTTTCCCGCACACC
Organism: Geranium rotundifolium; assembly: GCA_963920655.1. Classification (NCBI taxonomy): domain Eukaryota; kingdom Viridiplantae; phylum Streptophyta; class Magnoliopsida; order Geraniales; family Geraniaceae; genus Geranium; species Geranium rotundifolium. The sequence continues at coordinate 583,116 of OY987319.1, forward strand.
TCTTCCAAAGTCTTAAAGTATTAACCATTTCTGAGTTTTCCGGTGAATCAGCTGTTTTTCCATCAAATTTTTTCAGCATTATTCATAATCAGGTGCAATTATTTCGAGTATCCAATTGCTCTTTCCTAGAGATATTCCCATATGAAGGAGAAGTCATTGATCATGCTGATGACTACATATTTCTTCCTCAATTGAGAGTGCTAACGCTCGATAACTTGCCTGAATTGAAGTATATATGTAAGAAGGATCAGCAATCACAACTCATCCCTAATGTTCTCGACAGGCTTGGAGGTCTATCAGTGACGGAATGCCCTCGTCTTGCTAATTTAGTACCACCTTCAGTATCTTTCAGATTACTAACGCAATTGTTTGTGAAGGATTGCGGTGGAATGATAAAATTAATACAGCCATCAACAACAAGAAGTTTGAGGCAACTCCAAACGCTAAGTATAATTGGATGTGAAATGATAGAAGAAATAATAAGGGAGGAGGTTGGAGATAACACTGAAGAGTCAACACAACACGACGATGAGATTATTTTCAGCCAATTGAAGTATTTGGTACTTATTCAGTTGCCAAGGCTCACAAATTTCTGCTCGTCGGATAATCACTCATTCAATTTCCCGTTATTGGATAAAGTAGTTGTGATAGAATGTCCCAACATGAAGACCTTCTGCCGAGGAATCACAACCACAGCAAAGCTAAACTCAGTTTCCTTGGGACTAGACGGTTCACGTTGGGATGATGACCTTAATACAACTGTAGAGCGGATTTATGCAGATATGGTATGTCACCTCATATACTCTGCTCTTCCTTTTTATTTCCTTCGCTTTTTATTCAACTTGCGTAAATGTTAAGGAAAATGTTATTTTAGGTCTGTTAATCTTATAAGCCCAAGTACATAAAAGCCCACTTAGCTTGTTTATGAATTAGCCCATATCTAGAATGTTCCTAAGGCCCATATCTAGAGTATTCCTATAACCCATATCTAGAATGTTCTTATTCTAGATTATTCTTTCTCCTCCTATATAAGGAGAGCTTCTCTTGTATTCTATTCAAGCAAATCTAATATAATACCAACTTCAAAGATTGTCATGGTATCAGAGATTATTTAGTTTTTTTCCGTCTCCATCTCCGTTATCAGCTCTAGGCTCCGTTCCCGAGCTCCGGTCTCCACATTTCGGCCCCGATTTCCGTCTCCGAAGCCTCCGTTGGATCTAGTCAATTACCTCCGGCACCGTACCTTATTTTCGGTATCTCTGCGAGTTTCTTTCTGATATTTTTCTTCGGCGCCACCACCAGGTTCTTGTTGTCCCATTTTTTCTGGATTATTCATGGATAAGTTTGATAACATTGTTATTCGGTTTACGGGCAAGAATTACGCCACCTGGGCTTTTCAATTTGAGACATTTGTGACTGGAAAAGGTCTCTGGGATCACATTGTAGAGCCCGGGAAGCCTCCCAATGACTCCGGTGAGGTTAATGAGTCTGCAACGGTTGATCATGTTCGTCCCGCAGACTGGGAAATCAAGGATGCCCAACTTCGTAGCTGGATTGTGGGTTCAGTGGACCCCCAGATTGTCCTTAACCTACGCCCTTATCGCACAGCTAAAGATATGTGGGCCTATCTCCGTCGAGTTTATTACCAAGATAACTCGGCCCGTCTGTTTCAATTGGAATTGGACATATCCAACTTCCAGCAAGAAACCCGTTCGGTTCAGGAATACTACTCGGCCTTATTGGTGTTGTGGGCCGAGTACATGGACATCACCCTTGCAGAGGTGCCAGCTGAGTCACTCCTCACCGTTCAGACAAGCTTATTGAGTCGCCAGCGGACATTGTTTATGATGCGTCTCCGTCCAGAGTTTGAACCACTGCTTAATCGGATTCCTGTTCCATCTTTAGATGTCTGTTTTGGCGAGCTTCTCCGAGAGGAGCAACGCATGCTCACTCAGGGGATATTGGAACAAGGGCATTCATCGATGGCTTATGCTGCTCGGACTCCTTACACCGCTCGGCCCCTTCCTGCCACCAAGACTCCGCGTGCCAGACCTCAGACTGGACCACGGGATATACGGCAGGTTGAATGCTACACATGTCATCAATTTGGGCACTACGCTAGTCAATGCAGTGTGCAATGCAGGTATTGCAAGCAGTCTGGCCATGCTCTCGAGACATGTCCTACGCGTCGACCTCGTGGAGATGTCTCTCGAAGGGAAGTCTCTCCTATACCCACATATCATGCAGCGATTCCTCCCATGATCCCGGCAGGCAATTCTGCTCCATCTTCTGCACCCCCATGCCCGACACTAACTCCTGATCTGGTACAACAAATTATTGTGTCTGCCTTTTCTGCTCTGGGATTGCAAAGTAAAAATTTATCCTCTCCCGTTACTTGGTTTATGGACTCTGGAGCTGCCAACCATGTCTCCTCTACAACTAAGGATTTACATAATGTTCGTCCATATGTGGGCAATTCCCGGGTGGAGACAGCTGATGGTAGTCAGTTACCAATAACTGCAGTTGGGGATGTTTCTAATAAGATTACAGATGTTTTAGTGTGTCCTAAATTATCTACTAGTCTGTTATCTGTTGGTCAACTTATTGATCAAAATTGTGATGTGAAATTCTCTTCGACTGGTTGTGTTGTGCAGGATCAGGACTCGGGGGAGCTGGTAGCGAAGGGCCCTAAGATTGGACGTCTCTTTCCACTACGGTCGTCTCAACTTAAGCCTGTTTTTCCTGTTTTTTCTTGTTCTCCATCTCTAGATAGGATTTGGCATAGGCGTCTTGGCCATCCTAATTCCAAAGTAATGAACCATTTGGTTCGTTCTGGTATTTTGGGTAATAAGATTTTTACTTCTTCGCCTCTTGAATGTGATGCTTGCAAAATGGGGAAAAGTAAAACTCTAATTTTTCCTTTACATGGTAGTCGTGCTACCCAGTGTTTTGACATCATTCATAGTGATTTGTGGGGAGTCTCGCCAGTTCTCTCTCACTCGCACTATAAATATTTTGTCACATTTATCGATGATTACAGTCGGTTTACTTGGGTATATTTTCTTCGTTCTAAATCTGAGGTGTTTGGAAATTTTAAGGAACTTCTTGCTTATATAGAAAATCATTTCTCTATAAGCATTAAAGTTCTTCGTAGTGATCAAGGTAAAGAATATATGTCTAATCCGTTTTCTGATTTTCTGTCTGAAAAGGGAATTATTGCTCAACACTCCTGTGTTGACACCCCACAACAAAATGGCGTGGCCGAGCGCAAAAATAGACATCTTTTAGACATTGTTCGTACTCTTCTCATTGAGTCTTCAGTTCCTCCCCGTTTCTGGGTTGAAGCTTTATCCACGGCAGTTTATCTGATTAATCGACTTCCATCACAGGTTCTAAATCTCGAGTCCCCTTACTTTCGTCTCCATCAGAAGACTCCGTCATACTCTTATCTCCGTCCTTTTGGGTGTGTCTGTTTTGTTCTCCTCCCTCATGTCGAACGCACTAAGTTGTCTGCTCAATCCTCTCGTTGTGTTTTCCTTGGGTATAGTACTTCTCAAAAGGGGTTTGTCTGTTTTGATCCTAAATCCAACAAAATTCGGGTGTCTAGGAATGTGGTCTTCTTAGAAAATCAGTATTTCTATCCTCGGTCTACGCCTGATACAGACTCTTATGTTACTTTACCGGAGTTTGAACATATCACAGGTCCACCTCAACCGTCTGTCCCTTCCACCCGCGTCAGATTCCGACCAGGTGTGGTTTACACGAGACGTCGTCCACAGGATACCACGCTCCCTCCGACTGATCCTGGTCCCGATGCACTTTCCTCTGCACTTCCGGATCTCGACCTTACTGAGGTCCCTGCAGACATCTCAGATGACACTGGGGATATGGAAGTTCCAACAGATAATTGTGACTTAGATACAGAGACAGTGGTTCCCCTTCGACGATCCACGCGCCATTCAATACCACCAGATCGGTATGGGTTTTCATCTTCCACTTCTGCTCTTGCTACTACTTTATCCTCTGTTGAGATTTCCTCAGGGTATTCCAAGGCAGCCAAGCTGGATTGTTGGAAGCAGGCAATGCAAGAGGAACTCAGAGCACTGGAGTTGAACCACACGTGGGATATTGTCCAGTGTCCCCCTGGTGTTACTCCTCTCGGATGCAAATGGGTCTACTCAGTTAAAATTCGAGCTGACGGAAGCATTGAACGATACAAAGCTCGGTTAGTGGCCTTGGGAAATCGACAAGAGTATGGTGTAAACTATGAGGAGACGTTTGCTCCGGTGGCAAAAATGACGACTATTCGGACTGTATTGGCCATTGCAGCTTCCCAAGGATGGACTTTGAGCCAAATGGATGTCAAAAATGCCTTCTTACATGGTGATTTAAAGGAGAACATATACATGAAGGTACCACAGGGATTGTTTACTGGCCCGACCTCCAAGGTTTGTAAACTCCGACGATCTCTCTATGGATTGAAACAGGCTCCTCGTGCATGGTATGAAAAATTTAGGTCTGCATTACGCGATTTCTCCTTCCAGCCCAGCAAGCATGATACTTCTATGTTCCTTCGTCATTCATGTGAAGGGGTTGTCATCCTTCTAGTATATGTGGATGACATTGTTATCACAGGCACTGATAGCCAATTGATTGCCCAGTTAAAGCTTCATCTTCACAAATCGTTCCATATGAAGGATCTTGGGCCGCTCACATACTTTCTAGGCCTAGAGGTTCGTACAGGCTCGACGAGAATCTTTCTTAATCAGGCTAAGTATGCCAATGATCTACTTGACTCATCAGGCATTCGAGGCAGTTCCCTAGTTGACACTCCAATGGAGTTGAATGTGAAGTTACGCAAAGAGGAAGGCGATCTCCTCCCCGATCCAACAGTGTATCGTCAACTGGTGGGTAGCTTGGTCTATCTCACTATTAGTCGGCCAGACTTATCATTTGCGGTTCAACAAGTTAGCCAATATCTCCAGTCTCCTCGACATCTGCATATGGCCGCTGTGCGCCGTATTCTACGCTACTTGTTGGGTACTGTTACCAAGGGAATTTATTTTCCTTCGGGCACTTCACTTCATCTCTCCGCATATAGTGATGCAGATTGGGCAGGTTGTGCAGACACTCGACGCTCTACGACTGGTTGGTGCGTATTTTTGGGCCCTGCTCTGATCTCTTGGAAGTGTAAAAAGCAAGATCGTGTCTCCAAATCTTCCACGGAAGCTGAATATCGCGCTATGTCTCAAGCATGTTCGGAGATCATTTGGTTGCGTGGTTTACTATCAGAATTGAGATTCTTGTCTCCCGGAGCTACTCCTCTCCATGTTGATAATACCAGTGCCATTCATATTACAGCGAATCATGTCTATCATGAACGCACCAAACATATCGAAGTAGACTGTCACTTCATTCGTGATGCATATGACTCTCAAGTGTTGTCACTTCCTCATGTTCCGTCGAATCTCCAGATCGCAGACATCTTCACTAAAGCTCTCCCTCGCCACCGTCATCAGTTTCTTGGAGGCAAATTAATGTTGGTTGATCAACCCACATCAATTTGAGGGGGGGTGTTAATCTTATAAGCCCAAGTACATAAAAGCCCACTTAGCTTGTTTATGAATTAGCCCATATCTAGAATGTTCCTAAGGCCCATATCTAGAGTATTCCTATAGCCCATATCTAGAATGTTCTTATTCTAGATTATTCTTTCTCCTCCTATATAAGGAGAGCTTCTCTTGTATTCTATTCAAGCAAATCTAATATAATACCAACTTCAAAGATTGTCAAGGTCTATCATGTATTTTGTCTGTATATGCATTTCCTCTAGCAAACGTGACACCATTTCAACATTTCAGTACCTTAGTTTTGCCTAAAAAGTATAAACTGCACAATAGGTCTTGGTATAATGCACAAATCCTATGTGTTTATTTGAATTGTTTGAATTATTCGGATGACAGTAACTTGGTTTTGTCTTTAGGCCGTCACTAACAATTCAATAATTGAAGTACAAAGTTATGCAAAGATTAGTTGCTTAAAAATTTAGTGGTTATCTTAAAATCACCGTGTACCGTTGCTATGCTACAAGTTGCCGCAACGTCATTATGTGACGTTGAAAAGTTGTTAGTGGTTTTCTTTAAAAAAATCACTTGTTCTCATGCCCGCTAAATTGACATGATTGAAGATGTTTTGCACCGTCATTCTTCAACATAGTTGCACACTTTCTATTAATTCTTGGTCCATGTGCAAGACTCGTGTTATAAGGCTTGCACATGAGGGGGAGTGTTAGAATGAGCAAATAATATTAGGTTTTGGTATTAGGGTTTACTCACTTGTATACTCGCAATAGAAACAAATTATTCAATCTATTCCAAAATAACTGTGTGGTTTGATTTCATTTTTATATAGCGTGTAATTTAAGATACCACACACCTGTATTTTTTAGGAAGCTGAACGAATAGCTGCGGCACTTCCATCAACTTCATCTAGCTATCATGCTGAAGAAGAAGCTCAAGTATTTACGTTGTGATATAAAAAGTAATTAAGATACCATGTACTCATGTTTTCTGAATTTCAGGAGGCTAAAAGGCTGGCCACGGCCACAACACTTGCATCGACCTCATCTAGTAACCGTGTTGAAGCAAAACCTCAAGTCCACGAGAGCTCATCTAAGGAACTCATCGAGCCAAGAATGGAAGCCCAGCTTTCTGAGAATGCCACCAATCCCCGAAAAGGAACTGAGATTTCTGATCAAGGTGTAGGAAAACAATTAGAGGATTCTGAGGAGGCTTCAGAACATTTTGAGGAATCCAAGGAGGCACCTTCCCAGTTGGATCCTTGCTCTCACAATTATACACTCCAAGAACAAGTCATCACAGTGTCTTTGGCTTCTCAACTTGTTGTAGCTTCTTCCTCGACATTTAGCCTACCAGTTAACAATCCTTATGATGAACCCAGTCCTTGTGCCACAGCACCGGTATGTCTTATAATGATATTCATACTTGAGTTCCTCTTTATCTTTCCTGTTGTGTTTTCCTTTTTATTTAGAGCTTTTCAAGCATTTTTGTTTCAAATTCAAGTATCTTAGCATTGTTTGCTTCAAAATGAAACCGTTCACTAATAAAAATGATCACTAAGTATGTAAGTGAAGAAATGTCATGACAATTTACTTGGATGTGTTTGGTTTGACTTCTCAAAAATAGTTTATAGTTCAGATTTCTCAGTGAAAATATCATAGTAGCATTGGGTGTGTACGCCTCAGGTGTTTTAGCCCTAGCAAAAACATAAGTGGTATATAATAGTGAACGGTTTTCCTAGATGGTATATAAGTAGTTGGAGAATGGAAAGTTCCTTATTTTTCCTGTTCTTACTGAGCATTCTGAGGCGCTTGTATATGGGAATGATATGTAGTTGCATGCTTCTTACTTCTCCACTTCTCCTATAATAAGTAAGATACCATGTCTTTTTGTTTCATCAACTTCAGGAAGTTCGGAGACTGTCTTCTACAATTCCAATAACCTCATCCCAAAACCATTTTCAAGCAGAAGCTCAGATCCATGCCAAGTCAGCTGAGAAGGTCAATGACGAGCCACTAAGGGAAGCTCAGATTCACAAGAATCGTGAAATGAATTTTGTTCAAGTAGCTGATGCTTATGACAAAGGGAAAGGAAATAAATACAATGTTGCTGAAGAAACCATGGAGCCAAGAAATGAGGGCGAGACTTCGAACCACCCCGAAACAAGTCATTGTCTTGAAACAGAACTAGAAACCAGCACAGCCGCATCCAACTTTCCACGAGAGAGCTTTCGAGGATTGTGTGGAGCGAAAGACATTGTACCATGGCTTATCGAGTCTTTTCAGGTTCTTGAAGCTCAACCAATGAGCGGCGTCAACGCAGAGCAGGTTCGGTTCATGGAGGAAGCTAGTGAATGGTTTAATGGTTATGTTAAGCAAGCCAGAGAGTATTTGGAGCAAAAGGAGTTGTTTTCTGAGTTGGAGTTGAAGATTGATGATATGGAAGCGCAACTGCAAGTGTTGAAAGAGAAGAAGAGAGTTGCAGAAGAAAAAAAGAACGAGGCGTCTCGTGTAGCTAAATTCGGACGAAACATTTCCTGATGACCTCAATTGTATCGAATGCATTTTGTGTCTGTGTCTGGTTTGTTGCTTCATGGAACTGTTGTATCATTAAGGAGATGTGCTATGCTCAAACACCTTTTTTAGCTTGGTTGGTGTTCATTTGTAAACGACATGTCGTTTTGGATGGAAGGAACTATTTGTTTTTGGAGTTAATTGCGTATATAGACTACACTAAAGTTTAATCGTTCTGCATATTACTATATTCTCTTCGAGTATATTTTTTGCACCGACGATGATTTCATTAATTTTCGACCTATTTTGATGCAAAGTTGTTAAAATATCGTCTAATATTTTTCAGTTTTTCAAATAATCGTCATCGTGTATGTTTCATTTAAATTCTTCCTCTCGCTTTTCACTTTTTGGTTTTGAGACTCAAAATTGGTGTAAGGATTGACAATCTTCACAAATTTGTTAAAAGTATACTTAATAAGTGAAGAGTTATCAAGATCTCGGGTAAAAGATAATAAGACAGATTATACACACTAATATTTAGTGATAAATGAAAAGATCATAACTATGAAAAATATATTATAAAAAAATATAAATTTTGAGAAAAGATACACAATATAGACATTTTCAAAAACAAAATTCAAAAGATTATAATTTTAAAATAAATAAAAATTATTTAAAAATTATTTTTAACTGCAGTGTAGTGACATGTAAAATTTCATATTTAAGTATGATATTTATAATTAACCATTTGTTTCATTGGTGGTGGAAAACAATATACATCAGAAACGACATGTGTTCTTTTCCTCTAAAACAATTGAAAACTCTCTAAGCAACGTTTCTCGCCTGCCAAGCACTCTCCGTCGATCTCTTCGTCGCCGCCGAATCGGAGATGGCGACGCCACCGCCGGGAGCGCCGATGGGGTTCGAAGGCAATGCGATTCCGGCGGCGCCACCTCCGCCGGGAACGGACATGACCGGAATATGCTTCAGGGACCAGCTCTGGCTCAACACCTACCCTCTCGATCGCAACCTAGTCTTCGACTACTTCGCTCTCTCGCCGTTCTACGATTGGAACTGCAACAACGAGAAGCTCAGGTCGCAATCGATCCACCCCCTCGATCTCTCTCAGCTCTCGTAAGCTCTCAAAACACTCGAATTCTAGTTTGTTTTTATTAATTTGCTGAAATCAGTGTCGTACTGTGATTCATTTGATTGGGAATTGAGTAAATTGGAGAGAAGAGGAAGAGAGGTAGAGTTTGAATTTTCAAAATTAGGTTTTTTGCCCTAAAACTGGAATTATCATTTGGGGAGTTGTTGAATTGGGCAGCATTTGTGAAGTTGAAGAGGTACAAATTATTTTGGTTTAGACGAAATTTGAATTTCAGGGAAATGGCATTGTTGTGGTTGAGGTTTTGAATGTGTTCTGTTCTTCTTATTCGTGAAACTTAAGCTTCTGTTCGGAAATCAGACCCTCTCGATCTCTCAGCTCTCACATAAGCTCAAAACCCTCTAAATCTAGTTTGTTTTTGTTCATTTGCTGAAATTAGCGTCACTGTGTTATGTGATTCATTTGTTTGGTAATTGAGTGAATTGAAAATAACAGGAAGCTATGTAGAATTTGAGTTTTCAAAATTAGGTATTCAACACCTGCCCTCTCGATCGTAACCTAGTCTTTGATTATTTTGCTTTCTCTGCTTTCTATGATTGGAATTACAACAACGAGAAGCTCATATCGCAATTGATTCACCCCCTCAACTCTCTCAGCTCTTGTAAGCTTAATATCTACTTTGTTTTATGTCATTTGCTGAAATTAGTGTATCAGTACAGTAGCAATAGTTGGTTCTGTGATTCATTTGTTTGGGAATTGAGAAACTTGAAGAAAAGATGAATAGATGTGGAATTTGAATTTTGAAAGAACTAGCTTTTGAGTGTCCAATTAGGTTTTTGCCCTAAAATATGAATTGGCATTTGCTAAGTTGTTGAATTAGGCAGCATTTGTGAAGTTTAATTCATCCAAGTTATTTCGGTTTAGCAGAAATTTGAATGTTAGCTTACCACGACATTGTTCGGAAAGTGGCATTGTTGTTGTTGAGGTTTTGAATGTGTTTTGTTCTTCTGATTAGTGAAACTTAAGCTTCGGTGAACCAGGTGCCTGAAATTATGAATGAACTGTTCTTCAACATTAGCTGATAAATAGAACTAATTTTGCAAACTAGGATGGGCATTGAATTTTTTTTTGTTTTCTCGATTCAGCAAAATGACTGGCTTGGAATACATGTTGAATGAGGTTATGGAGCCTCACCTTTTCGTTATCCGTAAGCAAAAAAGGGACGGTCCGGAGAAAGTCACACCGATGCTGACTTATTATGTGCTTGACGGTTCAATTTACCAAGCACCGCAACTTTGCAGCATCTTTGCTGCTCGTGTCGTAAGTTCTTATGTTCTCAATAGTTATTGTTTCCTCAAGCAGAAAGTAGACTATTCTAGTACTCTATTTATTAAGTCTATAGTACTACTACTGTATAATGTTAAATAGATAATAATATACATTCGTTTAGTTAATACGATTAATTTGTTTGGAAAAAGTGGTGAGAGGGGCTATAGGCGGAGAAATTAAAGGGAAATTGGAAATTGATACCGACCCTTCGGAATTTTGTAACCTCAACCCCATTAAAAACCATTTATGAATATTTTTTCGGATTACACCCATTATCTCAAGTTTTGGATGAAACAAATCCATTGACACAAAGCCATTAGCATTTTAGGGTTAAAGGAAAGATTTTACAGAACCGGTTTCTCAAGTGCTCAAGGAACTTATCATTCCTCTCAATCAAAAATTCATTCCATAATTTATTGATCCACCATTGAAATATGTGTGTACTTACTACTTAGTATATGTATCATCTTACTTCACTGCTTGTTTTATATTATGTTAAAGTTGTGGGACAATAATCATTAATGTATGTAACTGTGTATTTGTGTGACAGGGCCGTGCTCTCTTTTATTTATCTAAGGCTTTTAATACTGCTGCCTCAAAGTTGGAGAAGATTGGATATGGTACCTCCTATGCTACTTAACTTTGCTCTTTTTTGTTATTCACAAAATAAAATATTGTTCGTAGTTAATAGAATGTGTTCTGCTTTTGGAGGAGTACAACCTATGCATTTTGTTCTTATTACTAAAGAAATCGTTAAACCACTTATGAATATCTTTATACGCTTCTCTTAATCTCGTTTCTATATATTATGTTATCAGGAAATAGTTTTTCTATAAAATATATGAGGTTTAGTATTGTTCTCTTGGAATTTTTCTCTACCTTTTTTCGAATAGGCTTTCTTTTATTGGAGTACACTTTTCTCGTTCAAATACTTTAACATATTGATTATGCTTACAAGCTTTGTCCTCATAATTTCTGCCCTTTGTATGGCTGTTCTATAGCTAAATCTTTTCACGGCATTATAAGCTCTATCCCATGTAAACTAATTCATATCGATCTTGATGCAGTTGATACTGAAAATGAAACTTCAACCTCTGAACCAAAGGTTGTAAAAGAAGCCATAGACCTAAAAGACATTAAGCGCATGGACTACATTCTCGCAGGCCTACAGCGCAAGGTAACTTCAGTTTCGGTTTCCTTGAATTAACCAATTTTCTCCTGCCTCGATTCTGATGTGAACTGATTCGGTCCTAATAAACCATACTAAGGCTTACGACTGAATTAGTGAATTACCAATAACCGATCGTGAAACCGAATTCATTTCACATACTGGATTAAGATGCATAGTCTTATCTCCGTTCGGTGTACACAATCTCGCCTTGCATGGATCATTATTTTCCAATGTTGTAAAAATCCCTGACTTGTCCGATCTATCCCCCGACTAATCCTCTATAATTTACGATTAATCCTTCAACTTGATTTATTTTCCGATTAGTCCCAAGAAGGCCCTTTCCGCCCAACCATCACCTAAAGTTGTTTACAACATTGTTATTTTCTGCAAATGTAAATTCTTTCGACCATTTTAATCTAAATTTATTACATTTGCAATTCCTCAACTATACATTTTTTTCTTTTTGTTCTGTACTCGTGTAGCTGCCTCCAGCCCCGCCACCGCCGCCATTTCCAGAAGGCTATGTCCCTCCGGCAACTGCAGAAGCCGAGAAAGCTCCTGAAGCCCAGGAAGCGGAAGCTCAACCTCCCACCACCGTCGATCCCATCATAGATCAAGGCCCAGCAAAAAGAATGAAGTTTTGAAGTGAGACCAGCCATTTTGAACTAAACAACAACATCATGTGAGTAAAGAAAGCACAACCTTGTATGCTGTAACAACAGATCTTCTAGCTATATCAGTTAGTTTAAGATTGTTTCGACCAAATGGTATAATCATATTGGTTAATTTTCTGATATTGTTATTTAAATGCACAGCTCTGAACTAATTAGTCTTTTTTTTCCACACGAAATGGGAAGAAAATCTGGAAATGATGATCTTGTAATTTTAAAATTGTACATTGCTTATGTGCTGGCTTTGTAGATAAGTGGAAGAGACTTTTCTTCTTATCTTCGTGGCAGTTCATGAATGTGGCTTCTTTTGCCCAATTATTTAATTATATTTGGTAAATGAGGATCATGTTAATCTTCAATGTTTTCGAAAATTCGTGCTATTGAGTCAAAGTCAAGATTTTGAATGGTAATAAACTTTTGGAAATGACAAGAATTGAATAAAAATTTGTTTTGTTAGATTTGAGGATGTTACATTAATAATGTTGTTGAGATTTACATAAACCAAATTAAGGTAGAAATAAACTTTAAATAAAAAATCTAGACTAATATATACTTACGAGTATTATTAATTAATATCTTATATTTTGAATTAAAACATTTAATAAATTTTATTTGTGGTTCTTCTTACGTGGTGTCCAAAAATTATCAAATAAAAAAAATCGAATTAGTTCAGTTTAAAGTTAAATTAAAATGAAATTTTATTAGTTTAATTTTGGTTTATAAATAAAAATGTCGATTGACTTAAGTCATCAATTCATATTAATTGGGCCAGCAAAAGATATTAAATAATGTCATAATCTTTTTAAAATGTGAAAATTTTATAAAAATCGATTTATGAATTTAACTAAAAACTCAACAAAATTAACTAACAAGACAAAGCGGTCTAAAATATTAAATTTTCGTTAAATTTAGTTTATGAAAAACTGAACTGAATTAAAAAAATCTGACACGTTCAAAACTGAACCTAACTTTATCGATTCGATCTTGATTTCTATTAATTTTAATCGTGATTTCTATTAATTTTTTAAAACCAAACGACGAACAACCTATCATAATCTATCGGATTTTGAGATGGGTCTGTCCTCCCCGACCTTTCATCATCGTCACCGACGTTAACATAGTCGGTCTGTTATGAAGAGATCAATATTTTACTTGCAAAAAAGAGTGTCATTGGACCAGAGTGAAACAACAACTCAAGGACCTGGCGTATCATTGTTTTCTACGAAACATCCCAAACAGAAACTTCTTACGAGTACCTTAAATGTTCCCTATTTGCAGTTGAGTACCTAACTCAGCTCTTTCCATTTATAGCCACAAAAAAATCTCAGCAGCTCACAAACACAGCCTGTCGCTGCAACAAGCCAACAACACTTCCCGACACGTGCGCTCCGGTTCCCGCACGTGTCACCTACCCGCCCACGTGGGTTCCTCTCCGGACGACACGTGCCCAGCGAGCAACGAACGGTCGGCGATCGATCAGAGGCCCTGTGTTGGCGGTGTGGCCTTTACCCCCAAATATCTGAGCTAATAAAGCCCAAAACGACGCCGAAACATGATGTACCAACCTGCGTCTTGCGCCACGTCACCTGGGCCCCGGCCCGAGGCCCGTGGGCCTGGCGGATTTCGTTGTCCACCGCACAAGGCTGACTTGGCCAACCCCGACAGTATTTAAGGAAAATGACACTTTCATACATCTAATTTTATCAATTTGACGCTTTAATACTAACTCAAATCGGCTGGTCTGGTCCAACCAATCCTCTCCCAAATAAACTCTCCCGTTGCCTTCTTCTCGGGACTGCTGAAGGAGCTGACTTTTCTAATGAAGTTTTCCTAATTGAGGTGGTTGACTCGATTGTATCGGATTTAATATAGTTTATGTACTTTTTGAATTTTAGGAATATGTTTTCTCAAAATAATAGTTAGGGTATTAAGAAAAAACAAAATATTTAGAGTATCAAAATGTCAAAGTGATATAATTATATATAATAAACTGTCATATTTCTTAATATTTAATATAAAATTTTATACGAAGGAAACGTGTTGTAGAAATGTCGGATAAAGTCTTCGAAAACTAGTCGAATCACTATATTTGTATTTTCCAAATTTTATTAAGTAAATAATTTAGATATACAGTAAAAATATTAATTATATTTTTTAAATAATAAAATAAATATTTTAATATATCAATAAAAGTAACGATTAATATACATTATTATTTATTTAATTATTGAGTTTTACATCATCACCGTAAATGTCTTTTACCCTTTTCAATTTACACCACTAACGTGAGGTTCAAACCTTAGTTATAAAATTTTACTGTCTAAGCCCTCTAGATCCGACTTAATCTACATAAAACCCGCTTATCCGATTTAATCTGTCTAACCGACTTAAATCGATCGATTACATAAAATCAGGGCCCGACCCAAAACCTGAGTCGGCACACAAAACACCGCCTGTCCGTTTTCGTAATAGTCAACTTTGCGTTGCATGGTTCACTTTGTTCTATTTATTTATTTATCAAAATAGAAAATATAAGGAAATAAGTTATATATAATTTTCAGGGAAGGACCCGTGAACTCCGAATTCTCAGGGAAGGACAATCTGGGCAATTATAAATAGCAAACACTTGAACAGCACCACAATGACACTCTCGCCCCTTTCTCTGCACATTTCTGAGCCACTTCACCTATTGTTTTCGACATGACTATTCTCGTCGAGCAGCCCCATTTTGGTAATTTTATTGCTGAATCTTCTGCTCAATTTATTTTCTAGGAAGATTTTTGGGTTTTTGAAGTTGTTTTCTCATTTGTATTATTGGTTTTAATTGCTTGTTTATTGATTTTTTTGAATATAATTAAACAGCTGAAGGCCAGGGAGAAGAGCAAAAGCATGGTGAGGAGGATTTGGGTTTGGAATGTGGATTTATGGTGCCTCAGACCAACTCATTTGGACAAGTTTTTAGGTTATTATTATTTCCTTTTAAATCGAAAATTACCTGGTTTGATTCAGCTTTGAACATGTTAATATTTTGTTTGGTTTGATTTGTTATGAACTAAATTTTGTGAAATTCTCATATTTTAGAAGTTGAGTTTTTTAAATATATTTCTCTAAATTTTCATATTTTAGGTCGTCTCACAGTTTAGGTCGGTTCTAATTTATTATTGTTTTGTTAACTTAATATTTTTTCCCTCAATTAATAAGAATTGATAACTCAAAATAAGTCATTTCAAATCGGTATGTTTTGGTATGATTTGAATTTTATCATTCTTATTTTATAAACCAAACTGATAAAATTTTAATTCAATTTAATTTTGAACTAGACCAATTAAGTTCTTTTTGATTTGATTATTTTCGGCTTAATTGTTTTGATTTGATTCTTTTCGGCTTAATTGTTTTCGAATTCGTTAGATTATTTTGGGGACCCTTAAAAATATTGATTATTGAATTCATATGATGACGGTAAATTGCAACAAAAACTGACGACAAATTATTTAAAATTTGAAGAAAAAAATGTCAATTTTTATAAATAAAATTATGTTCACAATTCGGCTTTTCTGTAAACGTAAGATTGACCTAGTGTTTACTGGGCCAGGCCCAATATAACAATTCTCACAGCACATATATGGGCCTTTTAAGGGCTTGCCAGTGATAATGGGCCTTGTGGGTTTGTTGAAACAGGGACTATGATGCTGAGAGTGAAAGGAAAGAGGTTGTGGAGAATTTCTACAGAACCAATCACATCAACCAGACCTATGATTTTGTAAGGAAAATTTAAATTACGTTTTTGTATTTTTGTAATTAAATGATTAAATAAAGAGAAAATTGTAAAATGTTTTCTTATAATTGTTTTTTGTGTGCACGTTCTCTTTTATTCATGTTTAAGTTTGTACGTCTGTTTAAATTTCCGTAAAAATTAACGGAATTGTCACTTAAATGTTAAACTTTTGAGTTCGCGCATATGATTTATCACTTAAACGACAATTCTATTAATTTTTACAGACTTGCTTAGACGGTGCAAACACGAAAGAGACAGAATTTTTACAAAAATACAGTTTATGCCTAAAATAAAAATTATAAATTTTCCTCTAAATAATTGACATGTCCTTGTTGATGTAGGTGGGGAAAATGAGGGAGGAGTACGGGAGGCTGGATCGTGTGGAGATGAGCATATGGGAGTGCTGTGAGCTCCTCAACGATGTCGTCGATGAGAGCGATCCTGATCTTGATGAACCGCAGATTGAGCATCTCCTGCAGACCGCTGAGGCCATCAGGAAGGACTACCCCACAGAAGATTGGCTTCACTTGACTGGTCTCATCCATGGTATGTTCTTAAATATGCCAATTGATTGAATGTAAAAGGGTAAAAAGGTAATTTTGTATTTATGTGCAAAATGTGTGTACTTCTATCAAAAAAACAAAGGAATTACCTCTAAAATCAAGAATTAAAATTTTTTATATAAAATAGTTTTTAGCTTATAAGTAATTTAATTGTAGAATTTTATTATACAATTTTTAGTTGAATATTAAAATGAAAAAACCTATCAGCCCAAAGTTGGTCAAGGGGTAAATAGCTCACATTAACGTAAGTGAGGTTTTGAGGTTGGTCAAGTGGTAAATAGCTCACATTCACGTACATGAGGTTTTGAGTTTGATATTTTTTAATAAAAAATAAAAAATATTTTTTTATATTAAAAATAGTTATTAATTACGAGGGTTAGTCAGCTATTATAAAAAACATTAACAAAATACATAACACTCTTACAAAAATGCTATGGAGCATATCTTTGCGATAATCGCAACGGACTAAATTTTTAATAAATTATAATCAATTTTTTCGATTTTTTTTATAAATAATAATGGCTCTATAGTCAATTTATTAGATTGATTAATGAGTTGATTTAATTATTTTGTCCTTGTTTTTAGATTTAGGGAAGGTGCTTCTTCTTCCTAGCTTTGGAGGGCTACCCCAATGGGCAGTTGTTGGTGAGTCTCACTAATTATTACCAAACATAAACATTTACAACTTTTTTGGTCACTTGTGTATATAATCCTAAGTACTAATTACTCATCATGGTACACATATTTCATATTTAATTGCAGGTGACACATACCCTGTTGGTTGTGCTTTTGATGAATCAATTGTCCATCACAAGGTACAAAAACTCACTAATCACAATTACTAATTAATCTAAATATAAATTTCCCAATAAATTAAAACTTTATTTTTGTGACAGTATTTTAAGGAAAATCCAGACTACAACAATCCAGCTTTTAACACCAAATATGGAGTTTACTCACAAGCTTGTGGTCTCAACAATGTGAGGATGTCTTGGGGTCACGATGATTACATGTACCTGGTACTTCACTTCAATGACCTTAATTTTTCCAAAAAAAACATGGGTTAGTGTTTTTGTTTTGTTTTTTTTTAAGGAACTATTGTGAAACCTGGTTTTGGTGTCCGAAAATTTTCAGGTGGCCAAAGAGAACAACACAACTCTACCCTCTGCGGCACTTTTCATCATCCGTTACCACTCATTTTATGGTTAGTATAATATATACCGGGATAATTCCTGATACAACTCTCTAAAATATATCAAATCTCACCCAACACTCTCTAAAACCATTATTCTCACTAGAACCTCCTTAAAATGGGCAAAAATCTCAGTTATCAAAAATTTATTGAAAAAGACAAAAATACCCCCATCTCTCGTCACTCCCTCACCATACCCTCTGTCTCTCCTCCCTCGCTCCACCGTCGTCAGCAAGCCTCCTTCCGGTCAATCTCCTCCCGCCGCGTGTCCACCGTCCTGGCGATAATGGTGAATATTGAGTTGATGGGGAGGGAGGCGAGGTTGAGGGTTTGGATGGAGAAGGAGTTCAAGGTGAGGATAGAGGGGGCGGAGGAGGGAGGAAGGGGAGGCTGACGGTGGAGGCGGAGGTGATCGAGGTGGCTCCAGGAGCGACGATGGTGAAGGGGATTGGCCGAAGGGAGGGTCGCCGGCGACGGTGGAAGGAGAGAGGAGAGAAAAAGGGTATGGTGAGGGAGATGTGAGGGAGAGGGGTATTTTTGTCTTTTTAAATAATTTTTGACAATTGAGATTTTTGCCCATTTTAAGGGGTGCTAGTGAGAATAATAGTTTTAGGGAGTGTTGAGTGAGATTTGATATATTTTAGGAGGTGGTATATGAAATTATTAAGTATATATAAAATCAAATTTTCAGACAAAGATTTTGATGTATTTGGAGTAACTAAGGATGTGTGAAAATTTTGTAGCATTGCACAAGTCAGGAGCTTACAAGCACTTGATGAATGAGGAGGATTTTGAGAACCTTGAGTGGCTTCACATATTCAAGTAAGCAAAGCCCCAAAGCCCATTTTCTATAGCATTTTAGAGTCTAATACGTAAAATGGTTTCATAGTTTAATTTGTCTATTCGTTGATACTCATATGTTTCATCCGTACTTTGGGCTTATTGTTCACGTGCAATTATCTTCATCCAAAAAATCTCATAATCAGATATCCGCGTAAGAGAATCTTAGAATTTTACGTAAGAAATATGTTAATTCGTAACCCAGTTAAAATAAAATAATGAATATGAAGCTCTAATCGCCCGTTTGAGGTTTAGGTGGAAATCGAAAATCTGAAATATGTCTAATAACATGATATATGTTATGAACTAGTTTTTAGTATTGAAGACAAATGTTTATAATTGTGTGTCGTTTTATGCAGCAAATATGACCTTTACAGCAAAAGCAAAGTGAGGATCAATGTGGAGGAGGTGAAGCCATATTATATGTCCCTCATTGAAAAGGTAATTAACAAACTAATTAATGAATATAGAGATAATGACACTATGTTACACTTAACTATAGTGAAATGACATTTTCATATTTTAACTACTTTTCTCCTTTTTTTAGTACCTTAACAAAAAGATTTGACAAACTATGCTTAGGTCAAATTTGATTTATCAAATTATATTTGAAATGGTTCAAATTTAATGTTAGATTTGGAGACATAATTGTAATTGCGTCTTAAATATAAACTAAATTGAACTAGATATAAATAAAATTAAACCAATTCAATATATAATTTCATAAACCAGTGGTAGCTAGACATTTAAAACATTTTAGAGTTAGGTTGTCACAAAAAAAATTGTCGGGTACTAAAAAAGAGAAACGTAATTAGAATATGAAAGTGTCATTTCACTATAGTTAAGTGTAACATAGTGTCACTATCTTATAAATTTATATACAATTCCGCTATTATCGATATATATGTTTATTTGTTTATCATAATCTAAATTTATTGTATTGAATTGCAGTACTTCCCTGCAAAGCTAAGATGGTGAAGACTTGGAGGCGTTGACTTTGTGAAAATGCTGACCCGTATTAGACATAAAATGCTTGTTTTGTTTAATTTAATGTTGTTTTAATTAGGACATCATCGATCTTGTGTGAAATAATGTGCAATGCTTGTTTTAATTAAAATAGTTCTTTTTCTTCTTTCATTAACTATCGTGATTTGAGTTTTGACTAAACAATTATACCGGTAAATAAGAATTAAATATTATATTTCAAAATTCTGTTTGGAGCAGAGGAAATGAAGAACATGGCACAAACATCATGAAAAATGGTCACATGCATCAATTATTGATGAAGATATGTTAGATGTCACATTCACCATAATGTACTCAATTTTATCTTTTGAAATTTTCTTGTTTCTTCGATAAAATTATATACATTGAAACATTGTTACTCACAAAAGTATAGACTCCCCCATAACCTTAAAAGTGTCTTCTTAAAATATGCAAGAATGTTTATGATGTCTCAATACATGTTCTTGCTGGAAAAATCTTACTCAAACCCTTTTATTGAAGCTAAAAGTGAGAGCAATCCAAACTTATTAGACTAGTTAGTTTGGGAGTTAAAGGATAATTTATACAATTTATCTTAAATAGCGGTTAAGTTTATATTTACATTATCATATTCATCTGTAAGGGAACTCGAATATTATTATCACCTAAAATATTTTTCTTTTGATCTAAATGGGCCGGTTTTGGCTACAGTGGACAGAGTTCCAGACCGACTTGTTCTTAATTTTCAAGAATCAGAACCAGAATCATCATACAAGGGGTTAGTTCGGTTTCTAACCGGCTTTACCGGTTTTATCTTGTCAGAATCGGATGATTTTCAATATTTAAACTAGTTTATTGGATTAGTTTATCTATCAGTTTACAATCCGAAATAAACAATCTTGATCCCGATTGATGAATAAAATCTTTTAATTTGTAATAATTAAAAGTATTAACGAAATTTGAGCGTTAAGACGTAATTATTACTTCTCAAACAAACTATAAAATTTGCAAATAAAATATCCTCTTCAGGCCTTACTTTCTTATAAAATTGATTCCAGTTTTTATCGATTAACTCACAGTTTTATGTTTTAAGAACCGGAATTAATCAGAATTAAATTGTTCTTTCAATTTGAGAAACAAAACCAAACGATTAACTATTATTCCCAATTCTCCGGTTCGTGTTCCAGTTTCATTCTCGATCTCAGGTCTAATATGTCCGCCTCTAATTTTGGCACAAATAAAAGTACGTTCACGTTCAACCCATCTAAAAACTCGAATAATTATCGATTATACTATTATATAATTACAAATCATTGGATTGGGACAGCTTTGGCCTTGCTGTCCTAAAAATAAGTCTCATAGCCTTGCAGGTAGAGGAGGCAATGGAGTAGCTAACCACACATGCCACAGGCAAATAGAGCAGTCCCATTTATGGACCTTCAATTTAAGGACACTGACCCCTCACCAACCCTTCGGTAGGGCTATTACTTATTATCTGCCAATACCCACATAGTGCTATGCATTACAAGACATAAAAATACTCATAACATTATGGAAAATATGGAATATTCCCTCCCATTTTCCTCTTTACCACATTCATTGATTTTTTTTTCATGCATAAAAATAAAATATGATTGTCGGATATATAGTTTTGAAAAAAGCAAAACAAAAAACATGTGCTTCGTTACATCATAAAACAGAAAGGAACTACCAAATTCTGAGAACTTTTGAGGTGAAAATATCTGGATATGGGTAGTTGAAATTCAGACATAATTTTTACCCAAATCTAACTTATTTATTTGGTCTTTAATGAGTGTACTAAGAATTTTAATAGTATTAACTGTAAGGGATATATAATCGGGTTGATATGTGAAATTAAGTTTATAATTAGTTATCATTAAATAAAAGGTTTGGGAATAATAGTGATAGAGAGTGAAGTTCAATTGCTTTCTAGGAATATTATACATGTTAATTTTGGAAAAAAAAATCATGTATGAGTTGTGAGATTCTACATTCGTATGACCTTTTTTTAATGTCGAGTTATTTGTTATTTAATAAAATTCGTTTTTCCTTCGAAAGAAAAAAGACTTGAAACATTTTTCATGGAGAGGACTTTCATATGTTATGATAAGGAGAAATTTGGTGAGAGCCTCCTCATCTCGTGAGAATCAGTGTGGAGCGGATATGTAGTGCGCATGTTGAGCTGACAGGCGCATACACGTGGCATTGAACTGGCAGACGCGAAAAAATAAAATTTGTTCTGCAATTTCACGGCTCACTCGTTACACCACTTTATTTGACAGAGTTCACTTATAGGGTATAATATGAAACCCGCCCCTTCTGCATGGTTCTCCCGCCACCGTTAATTCTCATTCTAGCATTCTACATGTTGTTTTTTAAGTACACATTGAACGACAAGTATGCTACAAGATCGATCCCTCATATACCTCAATCGGGATGGAGTATTTTCATTTTTTTTTTAATTTCATATTGCATAATGCTTCTATCAACTTTTTGTTTGTTTTTGAGAAAAATAGTGTAGAAATGTTTTTTTTTCGAAGAGAAGTATTTCATTCATTCATTTAAATTCTGCAAGACAACAGAAATCACATGATCTTAGTACACAACGCCTTCCTTACTTGAATAAGCTTACACGAACAACGTTCCAGTTGATTCATACCAAACATCCAAACGAAAGCAGATACCACAATAAAATTTAAACCCTAAATCCTAAGTTCAGAGAACGAATTTTAACAAGACCCTTAACTACTGGGCCAACCCACGATAGTGCCTAAAATTGTTAATTTTCCAATTATTCAAAGTCCAAGTTCCAATAATTTTTGCAAATTATGTTAAATCTTGAAGTCAATTATAGGCATTAACTGGTCACAACCCACCACTTTTGGGCTAAACCAGCAACTACCCAAATAACTACATTACAAGCAAGAAACTTCATGTAATGCACCACACCTGTCACCTTCCCAACTACTCTCATAAATCCATATAATAAACATACCCATTATTTATGTATCTTCAATTTAATTTATAAATAAATTGGTCTTTTACATGATATTCAAGACTTTGTTTAATATTAATTTGTCACACTCAATTATTATTAACATAAAATGACATAATTTTGTAATCAATGATAAATCATGAAACTCCACATGCTCCTAACCTAACTTCTTTCTCATACTAATTACTCATAAGTAGGTGACTCAATAAATTGTTTATGTAAAATAATATTCGTTTTAACCAATTAAGTCAGCCTTTATAAGTCTAAACACATTGCCTTATCTGACGGGATGGGAGACGGATATCACTCTACTCTCCTTGAACCCGTCACATTGTCACTCTTACAGAGCGGCAAAATACTTGATCCGACATAGTTTGATAATCCGATTGAATGGGATCACTAAATTCACACTGATCCTACTCCATTGTCATCCCTGCATAAGGACCGACAATCACAATAAATATGTGGTAATTGAGCGGGATCAGCTGGGTTTTGTATTTTCGCCCTATACACTAGGTCGTGCGTATCATGTCTCGTTTCAATCAACGGTAAGGAATGATAATGAAGGATTTGAGGCAACGAATTGGAGACACTAAATTCCCGCCGAGCTCCAAAATTATTTTATCATACGCTAGACTTACATTTATATATAGGGTGGATGCAAATCCGAACCAGAACCAAACTGCCCATAATCGAACCTAACCCCTCAGTTCTCAATGCATAGGAGTCAGACCGTGAACTGCACTGTGAAAAAAGAATCGATTTTCAATCTGGTTTCGTTCGTTTCATCTTCAACTCTTCCCAATTGAAACCGACTAGTTTTCGATTCTGAGTTCACGAGCCAGTCTGGACAGAGTTGAGCTCAATTCATAGAAAACATACTAATGAAAACTTAATGTTGAGATTTAGTTAATACAATGTAACCAAAATATAAAGTTTGCAACATACAACAACACACACATACGCACGATGGGAAGGGTTCGGCTGAGAACCAAATGTGTCGTGAGAACATGAGAACCACTGGACATTCATTTATTTTCGTTGGACATTCATTTATTTTGAATGAACAAAGTGTTTCCGTTGGACATTCACCTATTTCCGCTAAACATTCACTTATTTTCAATGGATATCACAGTTTTTATTGGACATTCACTTATTTTTAATGGACAAACTCAATTCTCGCGTTCTCATAAAAAAGTTTAGTTCTCACCTAATCCAGCCCCTACGCATGATGGAACCAGCTCGGTTCCAAACTGGTTAACCGTCGATTTTGCACCGTAGAAACCCTAATACAACCAGATCTCAACGGTTCCCTGAATTTGTAACTGAATCCGACCCATTACCTCGATTCTTGATTTTTCGGTTCCAGTTCGGCTCGAATCTCGTCACGATTATTACACACAATGACAAGTTCCACCGATTAGGTCAAGCCTCTAACACACATAGCCTCACCATCACATTCACACCCATGTGCCATGCCCAAGAACATCAAAATCAAAACACACACCAAAGCGGCAAAAACATTTAATGACCCCAAAACACACAACTCCGAGAGTTGGTCACAACATGTACATGCTTTCAATGCCGATAACAACCCCACTGAATCATCATTTACTGCTTCACTCGGTTTCTCTTACTGTCCCCTAAATTTTAATTCATTTTTTGACCCATCAATCGATCGTCCTCTTTAAAAACCCTCCTCGATCCAAAACCTAGAACACTACTAAGAACCCAATACATGGAAACCCAAAACTCATTTGCTCTCGTTCTTGCATTTTCGGGCCTCCTGAGCCTCGCATTTGCTCAGGACACCCTCGTACCGGCCATCATCACGTTCGGGGACTCCGCCGTTGATGTCGGGAACAACAACTACCTCCCGACAATCTTCAGGGCCAACTATCCCCCGTACGGACGGGACTTCGACGGTCACAAGCCCACCGGCAGGTTCTGCAACGGTAAACTAGCCACCGACATTACCGGTAAGTGAAACTTTCTCAAACTTAAGAGACCAGTTAAACTCGACTGGTTAAAGTTTTTTACCCAAAACTATTTATGGGTTGAGTTGTAATTTTTATGGATTTTAAAGTAAACCATGAAGTAATTATTAATTAATTATTAGTTGAGTTTCACCAACTTACGGCAAAATAGACTTAGCCTAGACCTGTCACTCTCTGTTGGGTTTTTTTTGGCCATTAATTAGTTTAATAATAATTTTATAATAAATAGTTTTAATTTATTTTTAACTAGTTCATGTATTAGTTATGTGAAAACAAAAATAGAAAATAAGATAAAAATATTGTGAGTTATTTAACCTGAATTATGTAGAATTTTTACATATGAATAGAATAGGTGAAATTTTAATTCATAGTTTTATTGAAATAAAATAGTTGATTTGGCCTACAAAATCTGTACTTGCACCGAAGCTCGAACCTAAGTACGAAGATTAAAACCAATGACCCGACCTGGTACTTATTATTTTCACCTAACCCTTCGAGGTTGAGAGATTCAACAAAAATTAGAAGAAATAAAAATTATATTTGACTTGACTAGTTGACTAAATAGTACCAGTAACGTTTTAGAAATATTTTACTTGTTTGAAAAATTTTCATGTTAGACTTCCATTAATTCTCAATTAATTTTTTTAATTCTGATTTCTCCTGAAAGCTCTTATCTGACTGATTAGTGTCTAACGATTTGTTACAATATCGTATGCTAAATTCATCTAGTATTTTGCAGCCGAAACACTTGGCTTTAAGACATTCCCACCGGCGTACCTGAGCCCTCAAGCGTCCGGCAAGAACCTTCTCATCGGAGCCAACTTCGCCTCCGCCGCATCAGGCTATGACGAGAATGCAGCAAGATTAAACGTAATAAGAAGTTAAAGTTTTTCTTTAAAGGGTCTTGTGTACTTTGTTAACGAGAAAAAAATGTTCTTAACTTTACTTTTTTGTGTGCAGAATACGATAAAATTGCCTCTAAAATTAAATATTACAATTTTTATTAAATAATTTATCTAAAATTCTAATTTACAAAATTTTATTATACATATCTTAGTTAAAATATATGTCCAGTAACAAAATTATTTATATATATATTTCATAATACCCTTTTGCAAAAGTGCGATACTGTACTGCACTTTCTGTCGTTCTACTTATTTTCTGTACCTATTTTCGATTTTACGAATTCTTGTACCGTGCAGCACGCGATCCCGCTGTCGCAGCAGCTCGAGTACTTTAAGGAGTACAAATCGAAGCTCGCAAACGTTACCGGAACGAAAAAAGCCGATTCGATCGTCAAAGGTGCTCTGTACCTGCTGAGTGCCGGAAGCAGTGACTTTGTTCAGAACTATTATGTGAACCCTTTCGTTAACCAAGTTTATACGGTGGAGCAGTACTCTTCGAACCTCGTCAACGTCTTCAACGGCTTCGTTAAGGTAAAAAATGTTTGATATATATTAAAATTAATGGGTTTAATTGTCAATTATTAACTTTGGTTTGACAAAATTTCAGTTTAAATGTAAAATCTAATTATAATATAGAGTGCTGAGTAGTGAAAACCATTTTTATGGTGTAAACGAGGAAATGATATCAGTAAATTTATAATAGGATAATGACACTTTGTTACACCTAACTATAGCGAAATGACATTTTCATACTCTAACTATTTTTGTCTCTTTTTTAGTACCCTAACAATTTTTTTGTGACAACCCACCTCTAAAATGTCTAATGTACCTAAAATACCCCTGTTTCAATTGAAAAAAAATGAATTAAACTAATAGTGAAATCAAACTGTTTCAAATTGGGCCGATTCAAATCAGATTCATTTACCCGACCAGGGGTATTTTAGGTATATTAGACATTTTAGAGGTATGTTGTCACAAAAAAGTTGTCAGTGTAGTAAAGAAGAGAGAAAAATAGTTAGAGTATGAAAGTGTGATTTCGCTATAGTTAGGTGTAACAAAGTGTCATTATCCCTTTATAATATATATGACTGATATTAAAACGTGTCATTAATGAAAAATAAATTTTTTTAAATTGAAGCCTTTTAACATTACAATTTTTTTTTCTTTCAAAAAAAATAAACATTACATTTTTTTACTAGAATGAGGTTTGATCTTATGTCTATATTTTGTTAATCCGACGGCCGAGATTATTTAATCAACTGTTTTGAAGTGATTTTCATATGATTAAGAATCACCGAATGATATAAAGGAAAATAAACAATGGGTCGATTTGTTGACATTGATTTGAATTTTATGTATCAAATTTGGTTATTTTAGTTTAATAAAACTAAGAATTGATAGCTACGTACTTATTGTTCTAACACTTTAGGCCAATCAGAGGGGTTTAAATCGATTTCCCAAAATACTTTATTTTCTCATTTAATTTAATCTTTGCTTCAATTGAAATATAAAATAAAAACCTAACTTTTCAAAATAGTTGCTAAAGGTCTAATACTAATAAAGAGTAAAGACATACAAAATTAAATATTTTTAAAAATTAGTAGACGTTTAAAATAATTTGATCCGATCAATCACTTTTTGACACGAATAGTCCTTATAATATGTTCATAATAAATTTGAGGTTGTTGATTTTAACTTTCGGATTTAAAATTTCAGAACTTGTATGGGTTGGGAGCTCGGAAAATCGGGGTGACGTCACTGCCACCAACGGGTTGCCTCCCGGCTGCGATCACCTTATTCGGGATGCACCAGCCGGGATGCGTGGCGAGGCTCAACACCGACGCACAAGCATTTAACAAGAAGATCGCATCCGCTACGTCGAGCCTTAAGAAGCAACTACCCGATCTCAAGATAGTCATTTTTGACATCTACAAGCCCCTCTACGACCTTGTGCAAAACCCTTCAAATTCAGGTAAAATCAAGTTTCATTTGTTCACCTAACAAAATATCAGGTGTAGAGTCTTAGATATAGAACTATGAGTGTGTACTTGTGAAAATTAGTATACTGGGTAAAGAGTATAAAATATTTTAAACTCGATAGAAACTTGATATCTCTGATTTATTAAGGTCTGGTAAGAAATTAAGACTTGAAACTCGCATCATGCAATACATTTGGTATATTCATATATCTAAAAAAATATTCAATTCTTTTTTGTAAGCGACCGTAACCGCTCGGGGTCATGGTACATTTTTTTTTGTGGGTTCTGAATGGAGTCGGGCAACAAAGTTCACTATACATTTGTCTCGTTATCATTCCTAGTCAAGTGGTAAGAAAGAACGACAAATACAGCTTTGACCCATAATTGTATATGTCATAGTCGAGACGAAAGTAGTATTTTTTTTTTAAAATCGTCAAAGTCTGATACACCTAGTATTTTAAATATCTCAGCCTAACCGAATTAGTCTTTGATTAATTCTCGGTTAGTTAATTTCCTACTAATCTCCGATTGGTTCCCAGAATTTTCATCCCCAAACAATTTTTAGAACAATACTAGTCCCCTAAAAATTCAACGAGGGCATCAAAGTAATCATCCCCTAGTGTTAAAATCCGATACGCCTAATGTTCTAAAAATGTCCGTTTAGTTTTTGATCAATCATCGGTTGATCAGTTCCTGTTAACCTCTGATTAAATCCCGATCAGTCCTTAGAGTCTCCATCTACCTAACTAGCGTCTAACGTTTTTTATCCTAAAATTCCAGACTAACAAAAGATCAAGAACCTAAAAATAAGGGATAAAGACACTTTGATACACCTAACTAATGTTGTTGCATTATAGGTTTCGCCGAAGCAGGGAGAGGATGCTGCGGGACAGGGACGGTGGAGACGACAGCATTGTTGTGCAATCAAAACTCGGTCGGAACATGCTCCAATGCGACTCAGTACGTGTTCTGGGACAGTGTCCATCCCTCGGAGGCTGCTAATCAGGTCCTCGCCGATTCTCTGATCGGCGCGGGCCTGGCTCTCATTTGATCGACGAGAAATGTAGTGAATTTGGGTCTTTTGAAATGTTTCTTCAACTCTGTCTTTGTTTTTGTTTTTGTTTGTGTTTATGTACTAAAGTTTATTGTATGAATACTACTTTTTTACTTATTTGTAAGGTCAACTTTGTGTTCTGTTTAATGGACAAGAGAGACTGTAATGAGCAATCATAGCTATTATAAGCAAATTGTGTTATTCATTTTTCATTTTTTGATGAATTGTTGAATAGTTTATGAGATCTCCTCAATGAAGGCAACAATCACGAAGCATGATGGATCGATGTACGAAAATAACTAATAATCTATACGAGACGTGAAGATGTTTATACAATGAGGTCGTTCCTTTTTACGTGAGAAAATAGTAAAATGAAAATAATTAATAATCTATACGAGTCGCGAAGATGTTTCTGTAATGAATATGAGATCAATATTTATTTCAATATGAGATTCTTATAACACTAAATAGCAATCATAACTTTTAAGTATAAAAATTAGACAAACCCATCTCAAATCGGATAAAGAACATAAATTTTTTTAAATTGTTCGATTAATTATTGATTAGTCTTCTATTATTTTTTATTAATTTTTTAATTCGATTTATTTTGTAATTAATTCCCGAGTAGTTCCTAGAAAGTCTTCTGCAATTGACTAGTGCCTACCATTCTTTTACAACACTGCTATAAATCATCAATAATTTTTTAGTAGTCACTGAAAGGTCCTCTGCGACTGAATAGCGACTAATGTTTTTCACAAGACTTCTATTCATCATCAATAATTTATGAGTAGTCCTTACAAGCCCCCTTGCAACTGAATAGTGCCCAACGTTTTTACAACACTTCTGTTAATCATCAATAATTTTTTATTAATCCCTTAATCCGACTTATTTTCTAATCAATCCCTACTAAATTCTCGATTAGTCCATGAAATGTCATTTTCGACCAACTAGCGCCAAACATTTTTCACAACACTGGGTAGAAATCTAAGCAATCCATATGATGAAAATGGAAAATAAGCTAAACCCATTTAAATTTTTTTGTTTATGCATGTTTTTAGCTAATTTTTAGAAATAGGATATTACCGACGCTTGTTTGACCAATCGTTTAAGCACTTGAACTTGAGGCTAAAGGTTTTGGGTTCGAGTCACAATGCGGTATCTCGCATTTGTTTCCAACTTCTGCTAGGCCTCTCTCTCTCGGTGAGAGTCAAGTGACAATATGCTTCATCAATCATCATAGTATAGTCGAACCCGAATTTTGATACAATTTGTCGATAAAAAAACTTAAGTAGCGTCCCATGGGCCTCATGCGGCCTGTTTACCTGACACTGAATGGGCCAAGGCTTAAGCGACACGCGCTTATAAGATCATTTTCACCGAAGCCAAAGTCCATCTTTAATGGGCCGAGTCTTAAGCAACACGCGCGAGTAGGGCCAGTTTCGTCATTTCTCGCGGAAGCCCAAGCCCAAATACAAAGCCTAGTTTTGTTCACTTCTCTTCTCTTTTGTTGCTAGACACCAAGCACAGGTCAGAGCTCACAGTCTCTTCTTCGCAAGCTAAACTCAAAACCCCCAATTTCACAGAGCGATTTTCTAGGGTTTCGGCACCATCGCCATGTACAGAACCGCAGCTTCACGCCTCAGGTGTCTCAAGGTCAGTACATTCTCTCAGCTCTCTGTTTGGTTCCTGAGAAAACGTGGAAGCCTTGTTTTCTCGATTTGATTGCTAGTTCCAGCTGAGCTTCAAATGATTGATTTGTCTGGTTCCGAAAGCTATAACGGAAAGAAGAATCGTGTTATCGTTTTGAGATTCTGGATTGATTGTGAAGTTAATTTTATAGATCCGATGCTTTAGATTCTGCGGTCGTTCGCTTTTGTTCGTTGTTGATGCTGATTTAATCATCTCGGTGCCTGCATTTTCACATGCCTTCAATTTGATTGCGGAGTACAAAAAAGTATTTTTATTGATTTAATGGAAGTATTTTTGTTTTGATTGAGGTTTTTCTTGAATCTAAGAATTCAATTTTAGCCTCCTTATTTCAAAGATTGTACTATTTGTTCCTGATGATCATTTATATTGCATATGGGTTTTTTTCTCGATGATTCTGACTAGATGATTTTTGATGAGCAGGGCCGTGTGGGTAATTTAGGGCCTGCCAGGTTTGCAACTTCGAGTGCAGTTGCTTCTAAGGAATCGTCTGTGGGTTTTTTCAATCGGCTGACCGGGGAGCGGTCTAGTAACCTTCCCTCTTTGGATATCCCCCTAGCTAATGTTAGCCTACCGGCTCCGCTACCTGATTATGTTGAACCAAGCAAGACTCAGATTACAACACTTCCTAATCACTTCAGAATAGCCTCAGAAACTTCAGCGGTATACCGTCTCTGCCCTAACTTTTATTCTTATTTAGGGACGGCATTATTCCCCGACGGAACCCGATGCCCCACCCTGTTCGAGGCGGGGACGGGGCGAGGTGTTCCCGCACCGCCTCGATATATTAAAAGCGTATATAATAAATAATATCTTCGAATATATTTTTTATTGAAATAGTATTTTATAATACATGTTTAATGAATTTTTTAATACAAGTTTATTTAAAAAAGATATTTTTAACACTATTTTGGGTTGGGAATGGAGAATGCCCGCCCCGTTTCTAACGGGGATGGGGACGGGATTACCAAATCCGCCCAGAACCAGCCCTACTGCCATCCCTATTTTTGACGAACTCATATCATTGCCCATTCTTGAGTGAATAATGTGTTTTGTTGTCCGGCTAATTTATTATTGGCTGATTAAGCAGAATCCCGCGGCCTCTATAGGGTTGTATGTTGATTGTGGCTCAATATATGAGACACCTCTGTCCTGTGGCTCCACACACTTGCTGGAGCGCTTGGCATTCAAGAGCACCGCAAACAGGAGCCACTTGCGCATTGTGAGGGAAGTGGAGGCAATCGGAGGGAGTGTGGCGGCCTCTGCCTCCAGGGAGCAAATAGGCTACACTTTTGATGCTCTAAAGACCTATGCTCCCGAGATGGTAGAGTTGCTTATTGATTGTGTGAGGAACCCTGCCTTCATGGATTGGGAAGTAGAGGAAGAGGTAATATCTTTTGATCTCAGCCTTAGTGTTTTTAAATGTTAATATTTTGGAAATTAATAATTCAATTATCTCTGCATTTCTTAGTCTTCTTAACTTATTGTATCTTTTGTTGATCTGAAATTAAGCTGCACATAGCTTTCATGTTGTCATTGTAAAATATTTATTTTGCAGATTCAAAAAGTAAAAGAAGAGCTGAAGGAGCTTACTAATAATCCCCAAGGCTTACTCTTGGAGGCAATTCACTCTGCGGGATTTTCTGGCGCATTGGCAAATCCTCTACTGGCTCCTGAATCAGCACTTGACAGATTGAACGGTGACGTGCTAGAGCAATTTGTTGCTGTAAGAACAAGGATAATTTCTCTTTCTCTCTCTTTCTTGGAATTGAGTTCTTCCACACGCATATGACACACGTGCAAATATACTGAATGGTGCTTAATCGTTGCCTTCAGGAAAACTATATTGCACCTCGTATGGTCCTTGCGGCATCCGGTGTTGAGCACGAGGAGCTTGTATCTCTTGCAGAACCGCTTCTTTCCGACCTTCCCTCCATGACTCATTCCGGAGAGCCAGAATCTGTATATGTTGGAGGGGATTATCGTCGTCAAGGTGATCCCGGGGTGTGTATAGCTCATTATCTAGCCAACTATTTCAGATATTTATATTCTCTCTTGAATATTAACCAATTGATTATTAACGTACTATATATTAATTCTTTGTTTGATAGATGACACATGTTGCTCTAGCTTTCGAAGTTCCTGGAGGCTGGCATAAGGAAAAAGAAGCAATTATTATGACTGTTCTTCAGGTGCATCATCATGATCCAGTCTTAAAGAAATATTGTGTTTGGGAACTATTTCGTCCCCATATGTGTTTGTGTTTGTCTGGAAACCTATATGGCTGATACATGATTCATGCATGGACGGAATATCAATAACGATGTATGGACTTTTCAGATGCTTATGGGAGGTGGTGGTTCGTTCTCTGCTGGAGGTCCTGGCAAAGGGATGCACTCACGGCTATGTAAGTTCCGTTTTTAATCTTACGGTCGTAGCTCACTTTCAATGTTGGGAGTTGAGTTATATTTGTTATATTCACTAGATTTGGATCTTTCCGGTTTTAAAATTTTATTTCTTGTATCATTGTATTCTCGTTCTCTAAAACTGATTTTTATTACTGATTTTTAATGCAGATCTTCGAGTCTTGAATGAGTATCAACAGATGCAATCCTTTTCCGCTTTCAACAGCATATTCAATCAAACTGGATTATTTGGCATTTATGCTAGCACCGTAAGTCACTCTCATAAGTTTTTAGTCATTAGCTGGCCATGTAATCATGGTAAATCATATCCAAATATTCATATTATGTAAGGCTAAGGCTAGACATCAATGCATGCTATTGGTATAATAATCTTCAAATAGCTGGTCAGGCATGGCTTAATAAATTGTTCATGCTTTATGATACTAGCACTTTGTTAGCTATTCTAATTAGTCGAACATGACTTTTGGATGTAGGGTTCTCATTTTGCGACGAAGGCAGTCGAGATAGCTGCGGGAGAATTAATTTCAATTGCAACTCCGGGACAAAGTTTGCTCTTTAACCATTTCATCTGCATTTCCTATAAGCGACTTCTGTTTTTTTTGTAATATTTCTTGGTACTAATCAACTTTATTTGGTACGTTTTTCTACCAGTTTCCCAGACAGAACTTAATCGTGCTAAGAACGCCACAAAATCTGCAGTTCTGATGAATCTGGAATCTAGAGTATGTCTCTCTCTCTCTCATGTATAAGATCATATATGTGATTGTCATGTGTCATTCTTATATTGTACTTATGTCTATAGATGATTGTATCTGAAGATATTGGAAGACAGATTTTGACATACGGAGAAAGGTATGTTCCAAACATGTACCCTTTTCTATCACGTGCTGAATATGCATGCTTCTATGCTAATTATCTGTGGTGCTACACTGTTGTCTCTTCTATCTATTTCAATTGTTAAAATATACATGGACTACTTCCGCCCATAAACCCGACTGAGTCAAAATTGCATTATGTTACCCGCAAGTCCTCTTAAACTTTGACGGGTACTAAAACATTATCATGTCTATACTTCATTCGGATGATTCTACCAACTTATCCTCAGCATTTGGTGCCACCCAAAATTTATCGTGGTGTGGGTTAAAATCATTTTTTTTAATGTTTGGGACTCTTGAACACAAATAATTAATAATATTTCGGGTGATAGATGCGTATGAACGGAACCTGAAGTGTGGATATCAACATGCAATCTCTCCCTTGTTAAATATTTTATGCTGAAACGTAGTTTTCTTCTCAGGAAACCCGTCAACCATTTCTTGAAGGCTGTCGAGGAAGTCACTCTGAACGATATCACCAATATCGCTCAGAAGATCATCTCGTCACCCGTCACCTTGGCATCATATGGGGATGGTACATTCTACTCTCCCACTACTGCCTATTGTGCGTACGTAAAAAAAATTTCCTTCACTGATGATTTTGTTTGGGCCCTTTGCAGTTAAGAACATTCCAAGCTATGATTCCGTTAACGGCATTTTCCATGCAAAATGATCCGACGGCCGCATACTCAGTTTTTACGCCTCTTTGAAAGCGCTCAATGTAATAAAATTCAAGTTTTGTTGGTAGAAAGAAGATCTGAGTTCAGGTACATTTTGCAGGCATAATTTATCGTCAAAATAACCCACATTCCTCTCAAAAGACATTAATGTATTGAATTGGGTTGGTCCAGATTTGTGATATTGATTTCATATTTGTATGGTTACTGAATAATGGCCTTGTGTGTGTGAACATGCCATGTTCTGATAAGTCACTGTCTTGCCCTCAATTATTGGAAACGGCACTTTATGATTTGCGGTATAGTTGTGATACATAAACATCAATTATAGAACTATTAACACATTAATCAATCATTCATGATTTTGGAACAAATAAGGTATGCAACACAAAAGTTGCATAATCATTCAACACAAACTCATCAATTAGTTTCAATCAATTCGGTCGTTGTTGAGAGAAAACAAACATGTGCTTGTATACATCAACTTTATTAATATGGGTGACCACATTGATATGGTTGAGATTTGAGTTCAATCATACATATGTCAATGTTCATCACATCGTTATCAATCAAGCTAATAAAAAAACATTATTAATCAACGTACAAATTTTTCAGTCAAAAAGTATAAACATATGACAACATATTAAACAGAAAAATAAACACATTAATTTGTTCCAACACTTTACAAAAAGAGTATCCTTCAATCTTTTTAAAAACAGAAGATAATCTGTTAACTCCTTTAATTATTAATTAAACAGGGTATGACCAAGACGAGCACAACTCATACGTTAAAACAAATAAAAAATAATGGCAAGATAAATAGATCGTCAATTCCTACAAAGATGGCAAGATAAATAGATCATCAATTCCTACAAAATGTTACACCAACCCTTCGGGTAACAGAAATACTAGGATTTGAGAAAATATGCTTTTAAAATTTTCATGGAAAATGAACGTCCACGAAAAAAATCACCGAGAAATGAAAAACGTGTCTATATTTATATGTGCTCAGCTCAACCAAATATATAAAAGCCACACCAAACTAGAGCCCCACACAGTAACCATTTCCACCACCCATTCTCTAATCTACTCTTCGTCTTCTGGTTGCTACACAGCCAATGGTGCTGAGTTTTTTGTGAGCGTGATTATCCAAGAAATACAATACTTTGACATCTGAAAAAGCTAAAATACTCTTAAGAGATGAATTAATTTTTAAAAAATTGAATGAAATGTCACTAATGATCTTAACTATTATCACGAGAAATAATTAATATTAAGGGTATCCACATTAAATTTTCCTTCTTTATAAGCAGTAGTCGAGAACAATGT
This sequence comes from Geranium rotundifolium, assembly GCA_963920655.1. Lineage (NCBI taxonomy): Eukaryota > Viridiplantae > Streptophyta > Magnoliopsida > Geraniales > Geraniaceae > Geranium > Geranium rotundifolium. The sequence goes on from OY987319.1 coordinate 618,806, forward strand.
TCTGTGGGTACTCTATAGATATTGTGAACCCAATTCAATGTTCTACTTGAAGAATAATAATGGTAATAATTAGTTTTGATACTCATTACATTTGGGGATTTTGTTGCCTTTACTACCCCTATTTGAAAAAACAGCATAGTGACATATTGTCAAATATTTTTGATTGGATTTGAAGTATGAATTAGATTTTTTTGAAGTAAACGAATTTTATTTATGTTCAAGCAACTAACCCGGCAACAAGCCAGACGGATCTCTCACCATAATCTCAGCTATTGTTAGTTAAAGCATGTTATGCCAATTCGTGAGCTATTTTATTTCAAGATCGTTGAGCAAACACTAATGAGAAGTCTGTTCCTATGCTAGAGAGAATACGCCTGCAGTCATAGATAATACTGCCGAACATATTTCTCGTATGCTTCTCCCTTCTGACGTGAGCCACAACCTTAAGGCAATCCGATTCGACTGTCACGTCCTTCCACTTGTTTTCCTTTACCCATGACAGGGCCTCTCTGACGCCTATGGCCTCCACTTCTTTGACATGTTTTTACAGACAATTTGAAGTTAAAATTATAATAGTCCTTTAAATTTATAAAAATAGAAAACTTTAGATTAAATTAAAACACTTCCAATCTTCCATATCTCATATATAAATAATAGGCACTATTGTAATAATAAACAAAACTAGGACCCTTTTAAAAAAAACACCACCTATATAAACAACCTCAAAACAGTACTAAAAACACCAACAACAACAACAAAAAAACATTATGAGCGTTGATCTAATTTTCTTCCTCATTTTCATAATTTTCTTCCTCATTTTCACAGCAATTTCAGTCGTTGCTGTTCCACAACACGACCACATCAGGCTCCTGAGGCCTCGGCCCGGAGCTGGCGGCCGCGCCATCTCCGGCGAGCTCGATTGCCTGAGCTGGCGGCTCGCGGTGGAGACCGACAACATTGTAGATTGGGACACTGTCCCAATACAATGTGAGACATATGTCGGTAACTACATGCTCGGAGGACAGTACCGTAATGACTCGGCGGTTGTCGCCGACGCGGCGACAACCTACGCGAAGAGTGTTAATGTCTCGGCCGATGGCAAAGACGTTTGGGTCTTTGACGTCGACGAGACGACGCTCTCTAATCTGCCTTATTATGCTACTAATGGATTCGGGTACGCATCAGTTAACTATTTCATTTTTGCATAAAGTCTCTGTGTACTGTGTACTGTGTACTGTGTTTACTGCAAAAGTTGTTTGCTCACTTTTTTATTATTTTTTATTGTATGTTGAAACAGACAGAAATTTTAAAGTATTTTTATAATGTTAAAAATACCCTTGTCACTCTGATCTGCCTTGTTATGTTACCGATGGATTTGGGTACATATTGTTTAAGTTTTGTGCAGGAGTTACTAATAATATACTCTATGGACTCATTGAGTTAGGAGATTATGTTAATTTCTTTAGATTTTATTGGGGAAATTGCAAAACCTTGTCATGTTATATGACATTTTTGCAAAAGTGAGATATGTTGTTTAAAAACGACAAAATTATGCTTCAAAAAATAATAATTTTATGTTTTGATTAAATTTTGTAATTATATTATTTGTTAAAATTATGTTATGAAAGTCTTAATTCTTAATTTTAGGGATAATTCCGTCATTTTTATAAAAACTCATATTTTACAACAACAACAACATAATACAAACAAAGCATCGCCATTTTGCAAAAGTGACATATAATAGCACACATTTACAAGTTTTTATGTATTATAAAGCCGATAACATTAACATTGTACTAACATGAATTTTGCAGATCAGAGGAGTATAATTCGACGAGCTTCGACGAATGGGTAGCATTAGGCACCGCGCCAGCGTTGCCGGAGAGTCTGAAGCTGTACCAAAACTTGCTGACTCTTGGGATTAAGATTGTGTTCCTGACAGGAAGAACAGAGACATTCAGAAACATCACAAGTACCAATCTTCAGCAACAAGGATACACCACTTGGGAAAAGCTCATTCTCAAGTAAGCACAATCAAATACACTTCATGATGTATAATATAAAACCTGGTTTGGTATTCACATTTTTTCTTTGATCTAAGAACTATCCAGAAATTAAAAAAAGAAAATTGCAAAAATGTGTCGTGTTATACGACACTTCGTTGGTAAATGTGTATACATTTATAAAAATAACAAAAAAAGATAAATATTTTAAAAGTTTTTCTAGTTTTTATATGTTAACAAAAATTTGTCAAATTTTGTAGTTATAGTGTTTGAAAGTTTAAATTATGTTAGGAGAGTCTCGACCCCAGATTTTAAGGGTAATTTTGTTATTTTTGGAAGAATATACATATTCTGCACAAAAAATGCAAACAACACCGCACTTTTCAACAAAACTGTTTGTATGATAAAGTAGAATTGTAGATATAGTCTATGGTTGCTAATTAGGATACTTTTTTTTCTTCAGAAATGGAACTTATGCAAACACAATTGCATACAAAGGAGGTGAGAGGGCGAAGCTGGTGGATGCTGGATATAGGATTGTCGGAAACATGGGCGATCAATGGACCGATATCTTGGGAGCTCCCACCGGCGAAAGGACTTTCAAGCTACCCGACCCTATGTACTACATTAGTTAAGAAACTTTAGACGAGTTCTTATTTTGTTGTAATGTCTGGAGTTCCTGTTTCTCATTGGATCTGGAATCAGAATAAAGTAAGCGGGTTGTATATTGCACATCCATTTCACTAATAAAATAAATCTCTCTTAAATAAATGGGCGAGTTTAAACGGTCTATTTATTATTGTTATTTTGAGAAAAATTACTTCATAAATTCAAATTCGGGTGAGACAAACCTCCACGCCCATGAGCAACTAACTCATAGCACACACAAAGCATTAAACAACAAAAATAGCCCACTGAAAGCAAAAAAACATAGACTCGAACACCCTAATTCGAAGACTTGAGATTGAGTAAAATCCTATCGCCACTAGGCCAAACTCGCGTAAGACTCCAGCACCGAAAGGACCGGTCTAATCAATCTGTCGAGAAGCCTGTTTGTATTTACTTTGAATAATAATAAATCTTACACTTAAAGAATTATTATCGTTCTAATCAGATAAGAATATCTAACAGAGTCGTACAGATTGGTGAATCACCTTAGTTAAGTACACACATTAGTCACGAGACACGCCAATTTTATGTACCCCATTTGATATCTTGGTTCGAATTCGCAAATTCGACTCCGCAGTCGCCTGAAGAATATTCTCACATGTTCCATTGACCGACATGTTATCAAAACAAGTATCAAAATCCAACGACATCATTGTTTTGTTGGGAGAATTAAGGACATCCTCACCGTCGATCTCGATTTCGTGCACGCCTCGCCCCTCAAACCAAAATTGGGCTTCTGACTGGGCTTTCTCGCTCAGGAAAGGTAGAGAAGATGGCCCGATAATTACACTACGGGCCTGCAGTTGGGTAAAGACTGCGAAGCCCATATAAACAAAGCCGATCCACTAGAGGAGGGCGTTTCAGTAATTTAACAAACGTAGGTGACTCCGAAACCCTAGTCCTCGCCGCTCGATAAGTCTCTATATATAACCACCAGAGACCAATATATTTCTCGTGCAATTCTTATTCTTTCCGAAACATGTTTTTTTTGTTTTTGTTCTTTTTGTGATTTCTTGTTCTTCATCTATATTATTTTTCTAATTTATTTTAAAAAGCAGGAATTGTGTGTATCGGCGCTGTGCCTCAATGCACTCTGAAACCGAAAGATTTTCCTGCAAAATTTATTTGGGGAAGATGGGCAGTTGCCTTTCATTGTTGTGTTGAAATGCTCAATAATCATCTTCCCCATATTTCTTATTTAATTATTATAGATAATATGTCATGATAATTAGTGTATGTTTATTATTACACTGTTTGTTTTGTGTTCTCTGCAGTTTCTTGAAAATAAAATTTTAAGTTGAGGCGTGTAAGAAAGAATGATTTTTTGAATTACCCATTTGGCAATTTTGAATTATATAACCATAATTCATATTCAAATTATATTAAGCCTTTTTTAAATCTCAATATGAGACCCTGTTAAAATTATTGTCCATCTTGTTACCATGAAGACTATATAGAGATTAAAGTTTCTGTAAATAATGTTAATGGCAGATATTTGTAAATAACGCAGAGCAGAGTTAGATTATTTAGAGTGCTTGATTTGCTTTTAACAAATCTAAAAGTGAAAATGTGTCCCTTGAAACAAATTTCAAAAATGAACCATAATTGGCATAATGGTATGTGTCAAAAAGATAAGCCAGAAAATGAGGACCTAATTTGAACCAAAAATTATGGAACAGTGACTTTGTTTAATTCAAAATTTACCCAAAATGGATTGATTCTTACACATGATTTGTCACTAGTTATCCATCTTTTTGTAATGTGGCCCAAAATTTAGTGAAATGTAACTGAGCACTAATTGAGGATTTGAAAATTTTGTAAGAATTGGTTTAAAGGAAATGTAGTTGAAAATTCATAGTTCAAATATTATTGGGCTTTAAGGTTTAACGAAATGTGATTTATAAAATAATACGAGGTTCTTGACCCTACCAAATTTGGTTGCAGCTTGAATGTGGCTCAATATTTTTAAGGGGCGATACGTAGGGAATTGAGGACGGTAGTGTTGGGGAGATCAGACCTTTATCTATATGAGTAGCACCTAAGGAGGGTCACATACATATTTGAACCCCAATGAGTTCTACTCTTTGGTGAGGGTTAGATCTCTTCAAAAGTGATATCAGAAACTGGTTTGCTAAAATTCTCCAAATAGGTGAGACGGGGATTGGTCAAACGAGACACCAAAAGAACATGCATTTACACTCGAGGATTATTCTGGCAGAGCATCATAGATAATTGGGGTAATTACAGATCACTATACCTCTCCAAACCTCGTTCTTAGATCACTATACCCAACTTTTAGTTTTCTTTTTTCACTCCCTCAACTTTCATTACGTTACAGATAAGTTATTTTATAATTTATGCAAGATTATTTTATAGATGTTAAATTACCATATTACCCTCATTTTCATAACAAACTTAACTCAAGGTTTAAGGGTAAAATTGTATTTTCAAAAAGCAAGCACAAATAAAAAATAAAATGTGAAATGTGAAATGTGAAATGTGAAATGACAATAATAGTCCTTTCTTCAACCTCTGTCCCAGATCTTTATCTCCAACAAACTTAACAAACCCAAAATATTGAATAAAATTATAACATATATGATAACAAACCTGCACAAAATTATTACTGATTCAACAAACAATAAATCACAGTTTATTCAACAAAAGTTTCAACGAACCACAATTTTCATAAGATTTTCAACAAAACCAGAATTGATTCGCCAGAGAGAGTGACGGCATCCGGCGAGCCAATCGACCTCCGCCGTCGACGAATCATGCGAGCCAATCGGCGGCATCGCTCCTGCTCTTGCTCCGCCGAGTCGCCGGTGAAATCGCCACACAACACGGATCTGAAATGGACTCGAGGCTACCAGATCTGAGGGTTGTAACCGAAGAGGATTCTGGCCGAAAAGGGTAGCGGCCGGAGAGTTTCACCTCGCCTCTAGACTCTTCGTGACCTTCACCTCCATCGACCCTCACCGAAGTGAACTTGCTCAACCTCCGACGCCGAAGCCATACCAAATTCAAAGCCGAATCGATCTCGAGAGACACCATAAATAGATCTACAGCAATCGCTGAACGCCTCCGAAGGCTGTCGAACGTCGCAGAACGTCGTCGTCGTCGCCGCTCTTATACAATTCCATCGTCGTCGTCGCCGCCCCTCTTCTCTGGTTATGCGTACATGAGAGGGAAGGGGAGGGGTGTAATGAGGGCAAAGATGCCATTTTACTTTTCAAAAAAAATTAATTCTCTTTTATTTTATATATTAAAAGACAATTATGCCCCTGAACCTTAATTACAATGTGGTATACAAATGAGGGTGAAATGGTCATTTCAGTTTTAATACCATTTTAATGTTATACTGTAAGGGCATTTTGCACTTTTAACAAACCACATAATTGGGTATAGTGATATGAGAACGAGTTTTTAGAGGGTATAGTAACATGTAATTATCCCTAGATAATTTTCTTGTGGAGGCATTAGCTCTGTAGAGTGATAATTTTCTTTTTTGGACAATTGCTTCGGAAGAGGATAGAGTGATATTTGAAACTAACAACGTGGATTGCATGCGCAAGTCTCGGGTGTTGCATGCGTATGCGGGGTTTGCGACGTGAGATTATTAGTTTTTATTAACATGATCATGTAATCTTTCGGTTTGTTTTGTTAGACGATCATAAAATATGGTCTCGTATGCGATGATCGTTTTAGCCCGAATGGATCAGTTGTACTGTAGAACGACTTCGCTTAATAACACGAAGTCTTATTTCCAAAAAAACAATATCGGCATTTTCATCTATGTAGTTTAAACTAAGAGCATTGCTTCTCATCTCATCTATACAGGACCATACTATATTTCTTATTTTATGTAAAAATGGTTTTTTGATGTAAATGTACGATATTTAAATTTCTTAATCTCATTTATTTATCCGATCTTATCAATTATATTGAAGAAAAATAATATGGGTTTTCAATGACTTCAATTTTTATTGATTAATTTCTTATATATTGGACCTAACATGTATTTTATGTGTTTTCCTATATATAGCATTATAACCATTTAATGTATATAAGGAGCCCACATGATGAATACAACAATATGTTGAATAAGTAGCTAGGCATATTAGCCCCATTAAATTAAATGAACATGAATTATTTTGTCTTTCTGGAATTTAAATGGCAGTAATGGTCAAAACTCACAACAAACTCTGGGTCCATATCAGAGTGTAAACATTAGACAAGTCAAAAATGTGTATGAGATTAGTTGATACCATCAGTTTTTTCAGCAATAACAACATATGAGGGGAGGATACCATGTTACAAAGTTATATTGTAAAATAATGTTTTAGTGGGTCTCTAACATGAAAATAACACTACTAAGCAAGTGAAGGCATCGCTTAAGGCTGTAAGTAAAAAAGCTCTAAAATTATACAAGTATAAAATAAGAAGGAATTTTTGGTATTTAAAGTTTTGATAATAACTGGATAATTTTATAAAAAAAATTTAGATAACGTTTAAGAAAACGATTGAACGGCGACGAAAAAATAATAATATATATCTAATTTGGATGATTTCATAAAAGATGATAGGAAAAATTTCACTTAACCCCTCTTAAGTATGACCGAGTTTTACTTAACTCCCCTTAACTTCAAAATCAACTTGTGAAATCCTTTAAGTTTGAAAAAGTTTCACTTCACCCTTTTTCGTTAACTTTTTGTGAAATGACGAGAATACCTCTTTTATTAAAAATTATAATAAATTAATAAAATGGTTTTTGAACTTTTTTATATAATGTTAAACGATTTCTCAAAAGTGAAACAAACATAAATATAAATACGTAAGATAACTTCAAAAAAATTACAGCAGCTAAATCATTGACATACTGTTGTTTCGAGTTTGGAACATCGTTATCATCTATCTCGTCGTTAATTTTTACATCATCACTTGTTGCAACAACTGGGCGCTCCTTTTCAATAGGCAACTTGACATCCACATTGCATGGTTTATCTAGAATAACAGGTAAGACCAAAATTGAGCATTTACTTTTTCAACAGAATAATTCTCGAAAACACTATGAGTTGGAGGTGGTGACTCTACATGATGCGGTGACTCTGCATGATGCTAACTGATTTGAGTCGATTGGTCTCTGGAGTTATCAGATATGTATGTGTAAAATGTTCCGCAACAAGATCAAGGGGTTTTCCATCCGTATGAGTTGGAGGTCGTGGCTCTACATGATGGTAAATGGATCGAGCTGAACAACTTTGGAGAAATCATTAGCGAACGGTGTTGCGTACTATCCATTACCGAAACTTCTGTATCTTGTTTTGTTCGTAATCAAGTGGCTCACGAATTGGTCATGTTTGTTTTAGTTAATAGTATGTGAGATTATGCCGGGTTAGTTGCTATTTAATTAATTAAAGTTGTTTTTTCTTAAAGAAAATAGATGTGTATAAACACACTAATAAATATATTTGACATTAACTATTGATGTCTAGATAAATGTTGAACTAGCCTTACTCTAGGCCATTAAAATTTTAATTTCGTATTAGATTTTAAAAGCTATATGTATGTTCAACATATTCTTAAACTTTTGAATAAATATTGAATTGAAGGTGCAATTTAATTTAAATATATGTATTATTGTATATAAATTACATTATTCTCTCACTTTTGTACTTCGACACATCGTATTATTAAAATTCTCATATTATATTATGTATATTTTTTGCGATTATATATAACCAATTGTCATCCAAAATATCAAACATACCATAACAACATATTTAAATTTACATAGCCTCTTTATTATACTTATAAAATAGACCATTTAATCATACTACTAAAATTCAAAATGTTATCATATTTAATAGCTGGTTAATAACCAACATTTTGAAACCATTAATCGATCTAATAATTCACAGAGAATTCAAAAAAGAGAGTAAATATATTAATTGCATTAATTATAATTATTATTTTTATTATGTAAGTAATTTTGAAGTAGATTAGATACCCATTAATAAAATAATTTTCCTTTTTCCATCAATGGTCCAAAAGTCAAATCCCAAGATGGTCAACACATTTTTTTTTTGCTTTCTAGGCACTTTCCATTTAATTTCCAAAGCAAATCCAACACCTAAACTCCAACAATCAAATTAATGCTAGATTTGACCACAAACCTCTCTCCACTAATCAAACCCAACCATTTCAAACAAAATGTTTCAAAAACCACTAATCCAAGATCTGCATTAATTGGCCTTGATTAACACTAAATAATACACTTTTAGGCTCTTAGCCGTTAGTGTTTGGTGTTTTTTGAAAAACCCAAAACGCTGACGACAGCAAAACCCTCTCGACCAAACACATTGGATCTTCGTGGCCTCGTACGAGGAGCTTTCTCCGAAGACAATTATTATTTAAATAAATTGTTTTTTCGGTGTTTGGATCATAAGAGACACACTTGTTAATTAGTGAAATTGTTTTATTTAATATGATAGAAAATTCACGGTTCTTGCATCATGTTGTAACGGATTCAAATACAAGATGTCGGAATAAAATATTATATGTCGGCTCCAAAAAAAATTATAATGGTGTTCAATATTATACATATAATTCAAATTCTATTTACATTATATATATATATATATATTAGCGAAGTAGATCTCATCCATCAATTATAATTTATAGGGTTTCTAAATAAATGATAATATTCCACTAGTGAATATGTTGAAAATCTTGATATTTTTAATAAGAGTATGTTTAGAGTCTTTGTTATACTTTAAATTTTAAATGAGTATTCGATTCTTGTAACAAATAAATATATTTAAAATTTTATAAATTTACGTGATTTTCAAAAATCATACATGTATACTATTAATCAACTCAAACAGTTACATTTATAAAATAAAATTTATTTCGTTCATGTTATATATATATATATATATATATATATATATATATATTAGCGGAGTAGATCATTATAATTTATAGGGTTTATAAATAAATGATAATATTCCACTAATGAATATGTTGAAAATCTTGATATTGTTTAATAAGAGTATTTTTTGACGTCTTTGTTATACTCTTAATTTTAAATGAGTATTCGATTTTTGTAACAAATAAATATATTTAAAATCTTATAAATATATGTGTTTTTTAATTATACAAGTATACTATTAGCCAACTCAAACAACCACATTCATAAAAGAAAACTTATTTTGTTCATGTTATACTAAAATATATGTACATTAATCTCTGAGACTCATTCGTGTTAAATTTATAAATGTAAAAAGAATTACATAGTGAAATTTTATATTTTTCTTTTTTTGTGTTTAAATATATTCTTTAAAGCTTCTTAAAATTAGTGATTTTGTAATCAATATGTTATATGTATGTGTAACATCAAGACATAATTTTTGAAAATGCAAAAAATACAATTGCATGCAATAATAATGTCGTAAATAGAAAAAAAAAATCACTATAATATATAATATAATGATGAGACCCATAACCCATTTGCATGCACACAACGATAATTATCACAGCCTTCATGTGCACGGACTCGAACGTGATTACTCGGAGAAAGGAGGGGCAATATCGGAAGAATAAAAAATGTCTGAACCGGACAGGCTTATCCACACACTGCACGAAAGGGGATGGTGACGTTATGGCTCAATTACATAAACAAAATAATCGGTCAGTCAAAATGTGCAGCCGGCACAAATACCGAAACTGCCCCCCCGATAATTATTATGCTTTGTTTGAACTTTCCGATGATGCATAAGATGATGCAAGCCCACCCCCCTCGCACGAGCCTCGATAAGTGTGCACAAAAATAACCGGTTCGATCGAACCGAATCGACTCAAACCAAATATCGATCCGGTTCGAAACTGAACGATCGGTTTGGACATATGACTAATTTTTTTGTAGTTTTCTAAAAACCCTTGACTTGTTCGGATAAGCCTTGATTAGCCATCGATTGATCATCTATAATTCCCGATTAATGATTCATCTTATTTCCTTTTCGATTAGTCTCTGCAAGTCCCCCACCACTCCACTAGCTCCTATCATTTTTAGAGTATTGATTTTAAGTTATCGATATTTACTAATTAGATCTAAAAATATTGGAACGACAAAATATAAATCAAATCATATGTCAATGCCGACTTAAATGTAAGAATTTCATAAAAATCAGTTCAAAAAATCAAAGCGAAAATTGACAAGTCAGATAATAAATCAAAACGGGTATAAATGTGAGAATATCGATTGGATTTCTATTTTTATTTTCTTAAAACCATATTAATCTATTTGGTTCAAAATCAAACAGAACCAACTCAAAACCAAACAATAAACCGTTTTAATTTCAACGCACATGCGACCTATCCACAGTAAATAAACAAATAAAAAATACTAATCATTGCCGATGTGAAATTATTGGGCCCACTAGAGTTGGTGGGACCCACCGAGTACCTAGTTCCCTCCAAATTTCAAATCGAAGCACGGGACTTGCACTCATAAGTTGCGTTACGTGGAAGGTTGAGTGTGAGAGACAGGACACAATCATGGTATGTATCTCTTTTGATCATTGCACTTGTTTCGTTGTCTTAAAACTTTTTGTTGGATTTGGTTATAGCCTCCTTTTCATGTTAACTTTGCTAGTAGAAGTATCTATTAAAATTTTAAAGGAAAAAACAGAAAAACACTATTATTGCTAAAAGGCGTTTCTTGCTATTTTACACATTATTGTGCATGTTGTTGTTCACATGTGTTAAAAGTTCAACTATTTATTTTTCAAAATTTTGAAGTTATTAGTCTAGGAGAGAATATCGCAACGACTGAACCTTACATTATTCGTAGAGAAGTCAGCATTTCAAGATGTCACCAACAATACACCCCTCCCGACAAGATTATACTCAGTTGGGAGTGTCCCAAAAAAGCATTCCAGATAAATAAAGTAATTTTAGGCAAAATATTCTACCCCGACCTTTCTTCATATCGATTGTTGGTGACTAGCGAGTTTCACACACTTATCTTCTCCAGGACACTCATGTAAGTTGATTTAATGGAATAATCGCCACCACGAGTCCTCATGTAAGGAATGATGAGTAGAAGTCGACTAAATCCTTCATTGATCAACCTCTGTCGCAATGCTCCATAACATACTCCATATCTCATTCCCTCGATCCCGGACGAAAAAGGTCGGCCACCCTAATCACACCCCACTTGCGTTAATCCTCTCCAACATCGGCGGATCGTCCACCGGCCAAGGGAGCTCGTTGATCACAAACAAATATAGACCAATAGCTCTCCTATAGCGCTACAAAACATGTCGTACCCCAACCAGACTGTTGTACTAAGCTAATTGCAGAAAAATAAAATTTAGATACATGTCTATGTAACCGTATAATAAAATAATTGCAACATGATTCAAGCAAGAGTGCGAGCTACCTTGATCCCTAATTTATCCACAAAAACCTCAATGTTAGAAGCATATTCGACTTAGAATATGGTATATTGTCGTATAATTCATTTAAATGACTTGGTTTTTTATTTTATACAACTAGATATTCTAGCTCACACAGTCAATGGTTGTAATTTTCATTTCCTGGCTAAACTAATTACTATTTTTTAAGTATCAAGATTTAATTAGTCACTAATTAATTAGAAATGTGACACCAAATATTATCATCATATTATTCCACAACACCTGGACAAGACACCAAGATTTGATTCCACAAACGAGCACTTCCAGAAATGCCTCTACCACTCTCTCTCAGTTCAAAAACCCAATTCATTTCCTTAAAATAAACAAACACCTTTTTCATTTCATAAAAAAAACACAAAATCCAAATATTAAAAAAAAAATTTAAAAGAAGAATTTACAAGAAAACTATCACATTAACCTTTCGCCGGAACATCCTCAAAATTCCCCATTTTCCGGCACCGTCCGGTGCATCCTCACGGCGCTAACGCTCTTCCTCGCCGCCATGATGTCGGAAAGTGACGTCATCTTCCTCGGAGCCGCCTCCGGCCGCTGCTTCGGCGCGCTGTTCGACCTCAGTTTCGCCGTATACGACTTCGTGCTCAGCATGTAGTTCGGGGAATTTCCATAATCCCGAAAATACCCTTCCCCGCACGCGCTCTTCGCCGGCGTCGCCGGAGAGTTCAGACTCGTCCTGCCGGAGCTCCTGAACCGGGGGGTGTTGTGGGCCGTGGAGAACTTGACCTCGTCGCCGACGAAGCTCCAATCGAAATCTTGAAAACGCTTGTCGGGGATCGAGATCGACGAAGGGACGTGGAACGGTAATGGGGACGAGTTTAGCTGGTCAACGAAGTCGTTGACCCTCCGAGATCTTGATTTGGGCTTGCACGTGTCGACCTCGACGATCTTCGGAGACTCCGAGAATAGGCTGTGGATCGTCTCGTACGATGTTGAGATCCTCTTGCTGTGGAACTCTGTTTTCGAGTCGTCCCATCTCTTTTCCTGTTAAAAAAAACAAGAGTAATTATAAAAATTGAGTTTCAATGTAATGTAATGTAATGAAGTTGTTGGAACTGAGATGAGACCGATTAGATGACCGATAATCAAACTCCACAACGGGTTTATTCTATAAGTGTTCTCCCGTTGTGGAGTTTGGTTATCGATCATCTGATCGGTCTCGGTTCCAACGGAAGTTAAGTAAAGTAAAAATTGAGACTTGGATTTGGGTTCGTACGATTGATTTCCTGGGTTGGAATCGGTTTTCTTTGTCAAGCGAGCGGCGAGATCTGTGTAATTTGACGGCCAATTGGGCTCGAACTAGAGCTTCCATGCTCGCTAGAGCAGCCGAGGCTCGTTTTCGGACAAGGAAACCTCGTACTAGAGCTTGTAGCTTGACCAGTCCCTTTAAGGCTCTAAGGGCCTTTCTGGCCTGAAACATAGCATTATCAAATAATTAATGAAACAGAAAACAATCAAAAAGATCGGAATTTAGCACTGTTTCGGCGAATTTAAGGTAAAAAAACCAATACCCACTTGACAAATAACCTCTGGAAAGTGAAACGATTGAGTCAAGTTAACATGTGAACACAAGGGCAGTGCTTGATTTTAGATTATCATATTTTTGGGAAGAGACAAGAAAATGGCAAAAATTGAGGAAAGTACTTAAACAGATCACAAACATGGGACCGATGGAACAAAAAAGGCAACAAAAAAGATCGGATTTTTAGTACCATTTCGACAAATTTAAGGTCAAAAACGTAAACCCCTTTGTCAATTAACCTCCAAAACCAAACTGAGTCAAACTAATATGTAAACACATGTGTAATGCTTGATGCTAGATTGTTCGGTTTTGAAAAATTGAGGACAGTACTTTGAGAACAGATCACAAACACAGGGCCAATGAAACAGAAAACAACCAAAAAGATAGGATTTTTGGAACCATTTAGACAAATTTAAGGTCAAAACCCAAAACCCACTTGCCAAATTACCTCCAAAACCAAATTGAGTCAAACTAGATTGTTAAGTTTTGAAAAATTGAGGATTGTACTTTGAAAACAGATCACAAATTCTACCAATGAAGAAAAAACCAATAAAAAAAAATCGGATTTTCAGTACCGTTTCGACGAATTTAAGGTAAAAAAAAAACCAAAACCCACTTACCAAATAGCCTCTGAAAACACTCTGAATCCTCACAGCACCCAAAACCTCCCACTTCCCCCAAAACAGAGCACCTCTGTGTCCACCACTCGTCAGCCTCACCACCGCCACGGCGGCCTCCGCCGCCGCCACCGCTGCATCGGCCGCCGCCGCCGTCGCGGCGGCGACTGCGATCGCGTGCCTGCTCTGCTCCTCCCCGCGCCAAGAACAGTCGTTGAACCCGTCGTCGAGGGCAATTTCGTCCTTCCCCACCTTGGCAAAGCTCCACCTCCTCTTCTCCGTCCGGACATGGATTCGACCGTTATTAATAGCCGTTAAATTCGAAATCTCGACGCCGTCGACTCGCTCCTTCTCTTTCTTCATCCCCAAGATTCCCCTAAACCACTTCGCCGCTTTTCCCATTACTCTCAATACTAAACAGAACAAAAAAAAACAGAGTTTGAGAACCAAATCAAATCCACACAGAAAGCGACCCAACAAAGTCAAAAACAACGAAAGTGGCTCAAAAGTGAAGACCCAAACCCAAAACTCCACATTTTTTAAATAAAGCTCTCAAGCAACGAAATGGGTTTTTTTCAAAAATCTCTCTCTCTCTCTCTCTTTCTCTCTCTTTCTCTATCACTATCTGGGAGATATTTAGAATCTTTACAGGTTGCAACCAGAGAAGTGACGAGAACAGAGCGTGAGAGTTGTGGAAGAAACTATATATTAAACCCAAATGATTATTTTTCGAATAAAAAATAAATTTTAAATTTTAAAAACTTTTTTTCGTTATTTATACGAAAATCTGACAGGTCCTCGTGAAGAACTGCATTAAAGGACAAAACTATGTCACAGAAAGACACAGAGGAGAGCTCAAAAACACAACAATTAAAAAAATCAAAACTCACCAACAAATGAGATGAAACAAGAATTACAGACAAAACCCAAAATTTAAAAAAACGTTTCGATATCCAAACGACGCCGTACCACTGAAAAATCAAATCTTGCAGCTATTTTCTCGACTCTTCGAACCCAATTCAAAAAAAAATCACAGAACTGAGAGCATTTAAAGTCTGTGAATTTCTTGGAGGACCCAAAAGAGAAGAGTGAGTTGCTCTGTAAATTCCTATTTCTCCTCTGTTACTCTCACTGATCAGCTCCATGACTCGAGCTTTTCAGAGGCGAATCTGCCATTAATTACTCGTAAATCTCTCAGAGTTTGACTCTGCTGTGAAAAGGGTTTGAAGAAGAAACTGATCCGAAGGCTCTTCGTTGACAAAGACAATTGCTTGCTTTATTTGGAAGATTTTTGAGCCAGAGATGGAGATAGAGACAGAGCAGAGAGATTTGGTTTTTATATTTTTATTTTTTGGTTCTATTTATCTCCTAATTTTGTGTACTCTTGCATTAATTAGTTTATGTTAAGTATGGGAACTTGAGAGTGAGGCTTGTTTATGGCTTATTGGGTTTTAATTGAGTGGTTAATTGTGACCAGAGAGACTGTTTTGGTCCTTAAATCACCATTTTCAGAACCAGACTAGGGTGCCCAAAAATAATCGAATCAGACAGACCGAAATGGTTGGGTTTGATTATGAAAGAAATCGAAATTTTATCAGTTTGGTTTTGATATATAAAGCTGGAATCGATGAAAAATCAAACCAGATCGATTAGTTTGAACTCATGACTCGTTTCAGGTTTTGATTTTTGTTAATTAAGTCTAAAAATATTGGTCTAAAAATAAATAAGTCAAGAGCAACTTAAAAATTGGGAGTTTCGTGAAATTTAATTCAAATAAAATTCAAATCGAAAACCAATATGTCAGAGTGACCTGAAATGTAAGAATTTCATGATGTTCCGTTCGTAAATAAATGATTCGAAAATTGACCGGTTCAAAATTAAAACAAACTCTAATGATTCGCTTTTGATTTTTATTTTCTCGTAACATACCAACATTAATATATTATAGACTATTGGTTTTAAAAATATACTTTTAACATATTTGTTAAAAATAAAATTGATGTATGCTGGCCTTTTAGATTATAGTTTGATTTATTTAAATTTGTGTATATGACATTTCTAATGAGGCTACATTTCCAACAAATTATATTTTCTTATTATAATCGAACTAAATCATTTTATTCGATTTTGAAGCATTTCGGTTCGTAATAGAACAACCTCGTATAGATTGATTTTAAAAACATATTGTTAAAAATAAAACTATATGTATATTGACCTTTTATATTATAGTTTAATTTATTTAAATTTGTGTACATATACATTTCTAATGAAGATTCTACATTTCATTATAAAGTTGACAATTCAAACCCACAAACAAATAATATACATGTTTTTAAGGTACACCCACAGAAATAAAAGTCAATATTTGATGTATTCAATGAAGAGTTGTTTCTCACAATTAAATGTTGACTTTTATTTACTTACCAATACCAAAGATACTTTTAGTCCTTTTCAAGGTACCCTAAACAGTAAACACTTTTATTATTGAATTATTTTGATCCCTACTAAAATTATGGGGCCTATTAAATGCAATTATTATCAATCTTAAAAAAAAAGTTGTGTATAATTTTTAAAATTTTGAATTTAAAGAGAGATGGTGTATTTGAAAATTGAAATGACATAATCATTATGGGGATGGGAAAGTTAATAAGAAGGTGAGAAATTAATGGGAATCAATAAAAAAGGAATCAAAATGAACAAATAAATGGTGCATTTATTCCTCTTTTTAACTAATGATGTGAAAAAATACTCATTTTTTCACTAGAATAGAAGAAGAGAAAAGCTTCTGGTACTGCTCTGTTCTTCAGTAGCTGCACACTTTAATTCTCAAAGGTCTCATTCAAATAATGTAAAAATATGAAGAAGCAAAAAAATAGCAAAAAGTAGCCTTGAAATGTTCGATGAAAATGTACAAAATAAAAAAAAGTGGTCGTGAACTTTTTTTATTACAAAAAGGGTAGTTATGATTGTCATTTTTGATAAAAACGTGTATTTTTTTCGAAAATAATGAACATGTATCTTCTAAATTATTTTTAAGGCGAAAGGTTTTGAAATATATTATAGACTTCGGCTTGTTGGTTTTCTTCTTTTGGCAGAATATTACATGTCTCGGTTTGATAAACCCGGCGATTGTAGAAGAGAAAAATAGGCAACCTCAAGTTGATTTTTTTTTAAAATTTTTTTGTTTCATGTTCATTCTCGTCATTTTAGACAGAATTATATATTTTTCAAAAAAATGATAATTTGACAGATACTTATATTCTTATTTTTTTTTAAACAAACCCAACAACTTTATAGATGAAAAACAAGCCTTTCGGCCGGGAACAACAAGGTATGTCGGTGAGACATACCTCACACATGACTCTCACTAGAGTTACTACACACAAACCTAGCAACCATAGATGTAATATTGACGCAGCATATTCGAGATAAAAAAACAACAAACGAGGAAACTATACTTGATGAAGAGACCTGAAAGTCGATGTGAAAACCACCTAGTCGACCTATCTGGTTAACGTGGTTAATGAGCATGCATTTCACGTTTTGACAATCTGACTTTAAGAAAGCTCAGAACCAATAGTTCCACGCGCAACACCAAAATGTTTATGTAAACCCCACGACTTGTACCTCGGTTGGTTGGAGAAACCCCGTGAACCTCTTACAACAATCACCCCAAATGATCAAGAGAAACAAGCCGAACCCCACATTTGTGTCGTTAGAATAAGAGTCATGTGTCATACAACTTGAATTCGAACGCCCAAAAGGGACAACACAAAATCATATCAGATCTTGAGAAAACCGAGACCCTCTAATTCGATGTGTTTACATAAATCTCTCTAGCGACGCCAAAGAACACCCGATCCCTTGACATACGCGATAAGATACTTCTTAATATAAAAATAAAGTTTACAAACATTTTTTTTCTCTTTTTCAATTTTCCCCTAAAAGAAAAGTTGAGATAAGCCCAAATATAATCAAGGTCCAATCCCATGTATTTTCTCAGGCCCGTTTTAAAATCACACTGGCCCATTATAAGTCCACGGCCCAATAATCTCCATATCAGTCTCAGCTCCGCCATTGATACAGTGGATCTTCGTCACTCCGACTGAATCTCCGGCGGAACCGTCTCAGCACACAAATTCAAGACAAGGGTCCGAACCAAAACCCTAAATCACAAAGCCAAATCGATCCAGTCTCGCCAAAAGAGGAGGTTGGGGAAGATCTCGAAATCGAAACCCTGGAAGCGAAGGTAAGATTATATAAGAGTTATTGAGATCGAAATAGAAGAACCCATACACACGAATCGTCTAGTGGTATTGTAATTAATTGAAAATAAGTGAAATTTACAATTTTGAGGTATGCACACCAACTGTTCGATGAAATGCCTACAAGAACAGTCACTCAATTGTCTATTATATTTTATTGTTATTTTGAAATGAATTTTGTATATTCCCTTGGAACAGCATTAGTGTTGATCATGTTTTTAAGTTTGGAGGTGCGCTGTGATTGGTTTATGGTTTTCTGTACTTTGGAGACAATGCTGCTCTCACTGTTTATTTGTTTTTGAGTTTGAAATGTCTTGATGATAAATTGAGGAATGATTTGGGATTGGAGATAGATTTGGGATTGAAATCGTTAGGGTTGATCCTATTATTAAGGTTGGAGGTGCACTGTACTTGGTTTATAAAGTTCTGGAGGCAATGTTGCTCTCATTGTTTATTTACATTTGAATTTGAAATGTGTTCATCATAAATTATGGAATGATTTTGGATTGCAGATAGACTTGGGATTGAGATAGAACAATAGGCCAAGTTTTGGGAGCTTCGAACATGATGCTCTGCCGGAGTCATGTTTCTAATATCGTGCCATCTTTGAGACACTTGTCATCCATAGCTTTAGGCGTGCTTAAAGTTGGAGATACTTTAAGGGAGAAAAGGGTTTTCTCTGGTGAAGATGTTCTTGAATATTCAAAAGTGAGTCACGACTCAAATCCAGTACATTTTGATCCCGAGTCCGCCCGGGCTGCTGGATTCAAAGACCGAGTTGTTCATGGGATGCTTGTTGCCTCGCTGTTTCCCAGAATAATTTCTTCCCATTTTGTAAGTCACGCTCAGCTTTTTGTTCATGGTCCTCTAGACTGGGATATGTTAATGTTATGGAACTATTTGAGCAAGATAAATTAAACAAACATCTTGTGGTTTTGTCATTTTTTTTAGAATTTAAACAGCAGAAAATAGGTGATAGTAAACAATTTTCGCTATTTGAACTGAGAACGCAAGCTTTCAACCCTTTTTTGCGTAGCATTTTTCAAGATTATAGTAGAAATTTTATCATTTTATTGAAAATGTATTCTTGTTTCGTAGCCAGGAGCAATATATGTTTCCCAGAGCTTGAAATTCAGGTTACCGGTCTATGTGGGAGATGAAATCGTTGGTGAAGTGCAAGCTGTTAGTATAAAAGAAAGCAAACAGAAATACATGTAAGCTACATTCACTTGCACTGTTATTATTCGTTGAGATCGTCGAACATAAAAATGTGAGTCTTCATTTTCTTTAACCAGAGCAAAGTTATCGACCAAGTGCATCAGAGACGGAGAAGTTGTCATCGATGGCGAGGCTATGGCAATTTTACCGCCTCTAGCCATGGATCAAGTCAATGCTGCAAGCTTATAATTTATTCCTTGTTCTAGAATTGTAGGCTAAAAAAATAGCTCAGAATTGCTTGTGTAGTGCAGTATCTTGGATTGTGCTCATTAATAAGCTTTTTATTTACCACCAGCAACTTATTCACAAGTTCTGGTAAAGATTGCAAGTGAAATGTAAGGTTCCTTGTTAAAATCACAGAGACCATTTCTGTTCTTAGAATTTTGCAGCAAATAGAATGTCAGAAGTGAAGAATTTAAATTTTGCTATATGATTGTTTAAAATTTCCTATCCAATCCAACCTCAAATTTACGCAGTGAAGTAAAAGACGCTAGACACTAGTCGGTCGGAGTGGGCCTCCTCATTTTTTTTATGTAATAAAAAAAACCCTCAAAACAAGGGCATATTATTAAGTTATAAAAAATAAAGTTAATAAAGTGGATTTGTGTTATATTTATATATGTCTTATTGTGGAAAAACATGCATAATAGAAGAGAAAAATCAATGACATGTTTATTGAGATTTTGACCAGAAAAGAGGTGTTTTCCATTAGAATCTTTGTGTGTCAAAGAAGAAATCATAAGTTTCTGCTCTTTTGCTTCCCCTTTAAATTTTTAGTCCAAAGAGAAATGAAAGAGCAGTTTGAATATAGCCCTCATTTCTCCACTTGCACTTGTATTGGACACTTTGCAATACCCAATACTCTGTACCATTTATAAATCATAAAATGCTTTCACTATACAATTGAGTTCAAAGTTGAAACCCATATGTGATTCATTGTAGATTCAGAGTTCAATTTCTTTTAATTTTTGAATTTGATCATTGTAAGAGACCAATATGTCCTCCAATTATACGGGTAGTTTGTTATTCAAATGAGAGTAAAATGGTCATTTCATATTTATCGAGCAATTATATCATTTAGAAATTATGCAATGGAGATATTTTGGACTCATTACACAAATTCGGGCATATTTAGCGAAAGTTACTTTAAGCATGAACAAAAATAGTTAGATTCCGAAACTAAAATCGAACATGAATTCAAGAACCGAGAATCGATGTCAATGGTTCGCTTATGGTTATATATATATTAAAGAATCATACTTTTGGTTTTTAAAGTTAAGAATTATTGATTAAAGCTTATTGATCATTTTACTATTATGTTAGCTGCAAACTTTATATTTTTGATTGAGTTATAACATTAAAGCTTATAGTTTGATTTTAGTCAGTAATCTTTTAGTTACAAATTTAAAGTTTTTGTCTATAAATCGGGTCAAAACTGTCTAATTCGACCTATAAACTGACTAAATTAAAAATTGATAATCAATAAGTTTCAACATGTTAGAAATAGAGAACATAATTAAGAACTGAACCAATCCCTCACAGCTCACATCATCGTTCCGAGTATGGTTCCTATAAATTGAGAACATTAGGATCTGGTTCGGTTCTCGATCGGCCTCATCTTATCCGTTTGGAAACCATGCCCACCCTTAAATATAACTCAAAAAATTTCGTAAAATAACATTTGAATTAGAGTTGTTCACGATTCGGTTTTAATTTAATTTACGATCAGTTTGGTTTAAAGAATTTGAAAATGGTAATCAAATCAATATAGTTCGATTTTCGTAAAATAGAATTTCACGAAATCCTCACGTTTTATACTGTTTTGACTCGTCACTTTTCTTGTTGAATTTTCATAAAATTTTCTAATTTTCGGTCAGACTTGACTTATTATTTGAGTTATATCAAATTGACACTTTATTTCTGGGTCCAATCAATAAAAACCGATGACTTAAAATCAATCTATTAAACTAATCTACAATAAAGTATATGTGAATACTAAATACTATGTGGCACTCATGTAAATATACCACCATACATGATCTATAATAGTCAACTCCAACACAAAAAGGCCTTTCTATTTTTGTCCACCCTCTTCACCTTTAAATAAGAGCATAACAAAAAACATGCACAACACAAAAACAGTGAAGATATAAGGAAACATCACATTGAGACTCAATGTCATTTCTCCGCCGTACACGGCGGTTGCTACGGCGGCGCCGGAAAATCCGGTGACCGTCTCGACGACGACAACGACGACGGTGCGGTGTATATATATTGGGCGCGGCACGCAGGTTGAAGCCAGGCAAAGAAGTGAAGATCTTTTTGAAGTATGTGTGTGAAAATAATGATTTATTCATGTATAGCATAATTCAATTTCATGTGTAATTTATTTTATTTATGTATCCAATTTTTAGATTTTCTCATGTTTTTCTAAGTTAGATTTGTAATATATTTTTTTCTCTCGTTACGAGGAAAAGATAAAAAATAATGGTCTTGAAGTTGTTTTTTTAAAACCCAATTAAATTACTGTTTATCTTAAGTAATGATCGAATTAGAGTCAGACGGGACAAATCACGTCGCCTGGCAAAAAGTAACGAAACATTAGGAATACCCAATAACAGTTGTCGAGTTGATCATAATTGGATATCTCTTAAATCACGCCCTGACAATCCGACTCCACCTGCACATAATCCCAGTGGCTAGCTCTTACCCAAATTAGAGCAGCCTGAATGGCACGGACCTCCACCATAGAGGGTTTTGACGCAACCCGAGCTCCCCAGACTTTTCGCACCCAGAAATGCCCGATACCAAATCAAGTTCGAATATCTGACCTTAAACGTCGACCGCCCCGTCTACATTCACCTTCACCTGACCCGACGATTCCCATTTCTTGGTGGGAACCGACAACTTGTTTAAGAACAATTTTTAATTTATTTTTTGACCATATTAAAAAAATAATGTGTAAGATATTAATATGGGCCAATTCAATTTTCAAATAAACAACAATATGGGCTTGTACTTGTAGTGTTGGTCAGATGAAAATTTAACAGGCCTTGCATGCTAGGCCCAATAATATAAAACCAGCCCAGCCCAGCCCAATACTCTTTTGTTGACTCGCCCATTGAAGAAATAATTCTCATCAAACAAAGACAGGACATTATGATTCTTTTTTCTTTGTCGGAATTTTTCTGATTATCTGTCCTAAAGTTAGGCAGCTCCCAATGAAAACGACACGTCGTTTCGAGTTTTCAACTTCAGTGTGAACAAGTGTTGATGGTAGGGTTTTATGCACCTACAAAAGTCTAAAACTTGTATCATTTCAACTCACAAAACATTGAACCCAATCTCAATTTGAAACACATAGATTTGGTGCATTTCAGTCTCATCCATCCATCTTTTTCACTAATTATTTCAAGTCGTCGCGCCTTTAAATCAGTTTACGATTACGTATGGATTGTAGTGACAACGTAACTTTCACTCGTATCTTGATTATCACGTCACAAGTTTAAATATTTACAAAAATATGTTTTGATGATTGTATGTTAACCTACCGTTTATATTCATGCTAACAATCAAATGACCATTAAATTAAAACTTATAAGAGAATACTCTAATTTATTAATAAATCGATTTAGGGTTGTCCAGAAAATAACTGAAATGGAAAAGAAGACTGAAATTTTGTTGATTAGGTTTTCGTTTATAAAACGAGAACCAATAAAAAATTAAACCGAACTAAAGTCCAGTTAATTTAGACAAGTGGTTCATTTGAAGTTATTGATAATTTTATTAATTAGACCTACAAATGTTAGGTCAACAACAAATAAGTCAAATAAAATAAACAAATGTGAGAATTTCATAAAAAATTATTCAACAGAAAATTCAACCAAAAATCAATAAATTAAAACAGCTTAAAATGCGAGAACTTTATAAAATTCAGTTCATAAAAACCGAGCTAGCCCTAAAACCAACATATTCAAAACCGAATCAAACCTTAAAACAACCCTAAATCAATATATTAATTCACATATTTTAGACGGGAGAATAATATTTTGCATAATCTAAACATATACATGGAACCCTTTGTTTTTAGCCAAATTGTCATAAGATAAACAAAGCTCTATGCACCATAATAACCAACTACTAATCTCAATAATTGAGCAAGTTTACAAAAAACAAGACTACATTAAACCCAAAATGTCAAAACACAAATCAGCAAGAAATTTCTCTTCCTTCAAGTCTATGTTATGCAGAGTCAAGTGTGATCTTTTGCTTCCCCCCAACTGCAAGCAACAAAACATCCTCAACATTACTCTTAAGGTATAAACAATTAACAATCTTAATTAAATGAAAAAAACACGATAAACTCACCGGTCATAGAAGAAAGCTCTGAGCTCTTCAGCACGCGCAGCCTCTTCACCGTGGACACAAACATGCTGTGAGTAACACGGGAATAACATTATCAGATGTGAAATAGAGCGTTTTAATGAAGCGATAAGATTCACATTGATGTAATGCCACTTACTGCCATGGAACGTCACCAGCAAGCATCCTGTCCCCTTCGTGATCCTCATAGACGAGAGTAAATTCCCCGCTCCCGTCAAGTACTCCTGTGATTGGCTCCTCTGAGGAGTCCCGTTGAGCTAAATACACGAGCAAGGGACAAACCAACCGACTCTGATCAGTTCACCATGATAAATAGTACCAGGTTTGTGTAATGCACGTTCTTTATAGGTCCTATGTAATTACTAATTACGTAATGATCCCAATTCTCAAATCAGACGCGACTACTTGTAAGCATATAAATCTTATATGAATAATATGATCAATTGTAATGATTATGTGCTGTTATTAACAATATTGACGTCTCATAATCACATGAAGCTCAACTGAAATTTTAAAGCCTAAGACTCAAGTTATGGACTCGAGATTCAAAATTAACCTGAAGAAGGTATCTGAATAATTCCTATATATTAACTCCATATCAGAATTTAAACTAAAACTAAGAAACATGCGAAACTATTTAAGAAATGAAACATTAAACAAAACTCTCCATTTCTAATATAAACAGCTAAACTGAAATTTAAAACCCGAAACACGAGTTATGGATTCAAATCATGAAACTAACCTGCAAGAAGGCCTCGGAACAATTCATCAACAGCAACAGAGAGCTTCTCGTAGCTGTCATGGGCTTTGAGGTCCACTTTCCTCCCGATGGGGACTCCATCCATGTTGATCTTCACAAACAACCCTTTTTTGCGATCCTCCCCTGGTTTTTCGATGAGAGCCTTGCTCGGATAAGCATTCGACGCCTCGGGTGCTGCTGGTTTTGAGGAGCTGGTGGAGGCTGCAATATTCTTTCTGAAGGAGCGAATCGGAGGCCAGCCCACCACTGGCGCCGGACCATTTCTGTTTAGAAAAAACCATCAAAAAGAGCAAAGACAAAAACATAGTAAAAAACATGAATTCTCACAATAACAATAAACTCAAGTGGATTAAATTAAATTTACAAACAAGCATATTGTTGCATATTAAATATTCTTATGAACTATATGGTATCAAAATAATATAAGAGACCAGTGTATTGCAATTTCAAGCACAATATGGCATGTAATAAATGAAGCAAATATAAAATCTCTGATTTTTAATACATGTTGATATGATATAATAAATGGAACAATAGGTTTTAGGCACAATAAGCACAAAAGTAGTAAAAACAAGCCCCATAACAAGAATTCAGCTTCATTTCACCAAAATGAACAAGTCAAGTCACAAAGAAGAAACCTTTAAGTTCCATTTTCATGCAAGTTCTCATCTCCTACCTAAAACATTTCATGGGTTTAAGGAAAAAAACAGAGAAACAAGACAATCATGCATAGACCAGGACCACACAGCATAAAAATATTAGTTCATAAGAAAAAATAGTTTTTGACTTGAAATTTCAGCAACTACAGAGAAAAGTGAAAGAACAAAAAATTTAGTACCTTTTCTGAGAGGTAGCAGGAGCTTGTGAAATTGAAACTTTTGAGCCTCCCCATTGATTCTCAGCTGAAGAAAAATTGTTGACCCGGTTTCGATTCTCCATGTACAAATCTTCACCTGGTGGACCAAGCCTAAGCTCAAGCTGAGGACACCAATCATCGTTTCTTGAAGAACCCTCCATAAATCCCCAAAAACCAACTTGTAAAAATCACTCCTTTTTGAAATGGGCTCAATCAAAAGACCCTAAAAATCACTGCAAAACGAGAAAAACAATGATTAATCAACAAAAACGCTAGAAACCTGCAAAATACACTCAAAACCCAAAAACACATGAACGGACCAAAACAGAACAAACAACAAAACGCAAAAAAAAGATTAGAGTTTTGTGTACCTTGGAGAAGAACAAATCAAAAAAAAAACCAAGAAGAGGTTTAATTTAAATCTTCACAGGTTTCAAGCTTTAAGGGTCAATAAGAGAGCTCAAAAGGAGAGAAATATTTGGTTCCACACGCAACCAAGCTTTGGAATAGTATAGAATAGCTATAGCTTCTGTGACTACGTGTTTGCGAGACCTTAAAAAATAAAGGTTAAGGTTTGGTTGGTGCAAGAAGCAAAAACGGTCTGTGGTTGTGGCTCTGTTTTTGCTGACTTTTGATTTACAACAAGGCATTGGTTGTTTTTACACTTAAAATTAGTAACTAAATTGAGAGTAAATGGTAAAAAGTGACTCTACTCTTTTACTTTTGTAAAAGGTAGTCGTGATTGCTTCAAATTTTGTTTGCAAATTTGCTATATTGGTTCAAAAATAACAAAAAAAATCTTTAAATTATTTTCTCGAGTTGAGTTTGTCTACTTTTTTTTTACTCTAGTATGTTACGTATTTTACTTTGTTCAAATACGTTTGGAAGAATTATTTTCGAAAATTTTCAAATACTTCTCGCTCTTGGAGAAAGTGTATCCGTACTTTTTGCTCGTCGATCTTGTAATTCAATGACTCATGAACTAGCCAAATTTTCTTGAACTAATATTAGTTGAGATTAGAGATAATTTCATGTGGCTACGTCTAGATATTGATGTTTTTCAGGTGGGTGCACCTGAAATTTTTTTTTCACCTGACTATACCTAAAATGTGCAAAAATTTTAATTTGCACTTTCCGTCCAATTATGCAAATTTTGTGATTGATTATGTTTTTAATGTCTTTCTATTTACAATAAAACCTTCTTTGTGTTTATACTTAAATTAATGATTAAATTCAGCATAAATTAAAAAAGTGGAGGTGAATTATTCAAATTTTATAAAAATAGCTTTAAACTATTTTGTTGTAAAACAAACGTTGTGTTCACTGTTCAGGTAGGAAAATATTTTTGATTTTCATTTTTTTAAATAAATAATTTTAAAGACTTTTCGCTACTTTAGGATAAGTTTACATAGTTTGTAAAGAAAAAGGTAATTCATATTTACTTTTGTAATGACCTTCAAAAAAAAAGTTAATTGTAATAAAAAAAATTAATTTAAAAAAATTATATGATTTATAGAAAGAGAAAGTGGATTTGCATGATTCGTGTTTGCAGAGGCAATAAAAACATGCAGATCCCACGATCTTGTCTGCTCTGTGCCGTCCAAATATATACGCATCATGTAGCTCAGGTGCACTGTAACAACACTGTGCCTGCACTTCCCATCACTCGATTCCCCGAGCCCTGCGATCTCAGCCGTTCGATGACCATCGCTTTATTCAGATGTGGGCCCGAGACACGTCATCGGGCACAAGGCTCGAGATAACATGTCTGTTCCTATCCTACCAGCTCAAAGGAGACCAACTTTTGGAAAATATATTAATCAATATTAGAAATATAATAAATATATACTCCATAACATTTTGTTAAGAAAATATTACAAATTTGTAAAAGAATATTAGGTATTTTATCAATAAAAAATATTTCATCAAGGGGTGAAATGATTTACTTTTACAAGACTGATTTATGCTCGTCGTTTTCGAGATGGCTTTTATAATAAATTTGTAGAGAATCTCAACTTATTCGAGGTTGAGGTTGCGAAGTAGTAAGAGGCATGTCGTTGTACTATTTTTTATTTTACTTTTCGTTCTTGTAATTTTATGGCTCGTGAATTACCCAGATGGTTTAACTGACAGTAACTGAGATCATAGTAAAATGTCATTTCCACCATATGGTGTTTTGGCTGTCTAATATAATATCGAGTTAGTTTAGTTCATAATTTAACAATATATTACGTTTTCCTTCAAAAAAATATTATAGAAAAATACTTAAAATTAAATTATAAAATCTTACCATCCAAGTTTTAATTAGAAGATGACGATATAATAATACGTTTTAGGACTAATAAACCACACATTTTCTTGCAAAATTATTATAATATTAAACGCTATTTGATGATGTTTCTATTATATTTGTTTTGAATAATCTCACATAATTGAATGATAATATGAAATGTTTTGGCCATTCACATTTAAAACTAGCTTAAAAATTTTAAGATTAAAATATTAGTCAAATATATATATATATATATATATATATAAGTAGATAAAATATGGGTCAAGTTAATTAGTTACGTAATTATTATTTAATATACTTTATTTTTAGAAAAGAAGTTAATTCATTGGCGTAGCCATAGCCGTAGGTGGGTTCAGGTCGAACCTCGGATAGAGCCACCCATTGGTCGGCTCTCAGAACCTCTGTTTGGCTACTGGCACACGCAACCCCATCCCTATTCCTAGCTAGCCCCGTCACGGATTCGGTTAACCTCCACGTGTCAAGCCCCAAGTGCCCGCACCTTTTTCTTTGGTCCGAATGTGGGACCCACCTCCGCTCGCGTGGAAAGCTCGTGAAGCTCATGTTTCCGACAGCCCAACACGATCGACCTTAACCTGCCCAAAGCCGGCGTGACATTGTCTTTAATTCATTTTATTTTATTTTATTTTGTTTCTACTCGCGCTAGAGCGCGTGAGTGGGTGTCAAGTCACGCGCGGGTGGCGAGGGGTTTTTGTGCCGTACGGTGCGACCGTATCGAGGATCGTGGAGGGCTGTGATGAGTTGGAGCAATGATGTGCGTGTCAGATCAATCAGGAGCACCCAGAGCTTGTACGGTGGTCTATTTTGGATGGTGAATCGCAGCCGTTGAATTTTACATCTGATCAACGAGCCATAGTTGTTGGCTTTTTTGGGCGGAGAATATGAAGCAAGCACTGTTACGAATTTGATCCTGTTTGGTGATATTTGGTGAGGGATTGGGTTGGGTAATTACTGTAGCCAAACAAGCACATTCCTTGGCCTGAACAGTGTTTTATAGGTGTATTTTCAGAATTAATTAAAAATTATAGAGTATTAACTAAAGATTATTCGTACAGTTCGGAGATTTTTATAACAATTTCCTGAACTAGAGTTACCCAAAAATAATAGAATCGGTCAAATAAAATTGACCCATAATATAATTGAACTGAAAATAGTCAAATTGGTTTGGTCCAAACTGAACGAAAATTTTTTCGATTCAATTGTAGTGTAAAATAAAAAGGATTAATAAAATAAGTTGGAGATTTTTAAAACATATGTTTGAACTAGCACTACACAAAAGCAATCGAATCGATCAAACCAAACTGACCAGACTAAAACATAACTAAACTGAAAACAATCGAGTTTATTCGCTTCAAAACCAAATCGAACCAAATTTTCATTGATTTTGTTTCAGATTATAAGATGAGAATTAATATTTAAGAACCCTTAAACCGAACTGAAAATTGATCAATTTTATCATGTGACTCATTTTTTATTATCAGTCTTTATTATTTCGACTGAAATATATTTGTCCAACAAAAAATAAATCAATATCTATATGTTCAAAACAAAACTAAATTTCAGTTATTATTGAAAGAATCAAATTAATCAATTCGATCAATTTAGAATCAAACTGATTTAAAATGGAACCGTAAATTCCCTTCCGTGAACCATACTTGTGAAGTACATTAGAGAAAAATAATAAGCATCATGATGCTTTCTTATCAAGGCATATGTACTCGTGACCTTTATGCTAGTAAAAAGCCCTTATGCTCGGGCCATGATCATGATCATGATCACAACCATTACTTATTCATTTTTATTTATTTACTCTTAAAGATTCGCTTGGTGCCAGAAAGATTTTGCTCCGTCTCATCACTGTGCTTGAAACATCTGTTTCTGGCGTTTGGCTGCCAAGAAAGTAAAGGAGAAAATTATTGGATCAGTGGGTTTTAATGCTGATTGTCAGAAATACAACTGTATATATATATTTCACTATTGTCTTTTTGCATCTACCAGTTACTTCTCACATATTCTCTCTATTGATTCATCTATTTTACAATAATTTACATCAAATAGTGATATATGTATTGATTTAGAGGTCTCGATTTTCTTAAGTTTTAGTATGTTTTTGCGGTGCTTTTTTGGGCCACTGAGAAGAGTAAATAGATCGAGAATTTCGATATGTGAACAAGACTGAGGGCGATTGACTTGTTTTGCATATTTATTTGGGGTGTTATGCTATGTGTTTGATGTAAGATTGTCACGAGATTTTTTCAGCCAACTGAGATGGAGGTCGTGAGGCTTACAGAAACAACTTGATGTTATGCATAGAATATTTTGTAGGCGGTTTTTGTATGTGGTTTGCAGTGAGTCTCAACCCGATTGCGGTAGAGGCCGCGAGTTCTGAGAAAGCCGTTCGTTGGTCAATCAATTTGGTTTTGGATATTGTCTTTTTGGAGACAGATGATTAATGTGTTGTTCACGTAATTCAATCCTGGCAGTTCTCGAGAGAAAGTACTCTGGTCGTTTGTACTATTTTGCTTTACTTAATTCAGGGTGCTTTGGTCATTTGCGTGTATATGACTAATAGTCTAGTTCTCTGTTCGATTAGTTGAGAGTCAGATATGGGTTTGTCCAACCTGCTTTAACTAACACTAGCTTGATGTCGGGTTAGTTGCTTAATAATGTTTCGATTTTTCAAAAATATCTTAATCACCTATTTTAGAATAATTTAAAATAAATAAATATTATCGAAGACGATGTCTTCCCATCAGTTATGTACTGGCCCACACAACTTTGTTGGCCCATTAAGCCTGGCGTGGGGTAAATAGATGGGCCCGTTCATCAGGGCCCAGCCGAAAATAATGGATCTGGTCTTTCGGTCCATTGGGCCGAGCCTTCGATCGCGTTTCATCTATAGCCCACCACAGCCTGATCAGTTACTCGAACTCACGAACTTGAGCGATGGACGTGTGATTCAATCTTGACCGTTGATCAAGGCTTGTGTCCACGTGTCGAGGTGAAGGGACAGGGCCCACTTCATCACACATGGGCTAAACCAAAACCATGCAAGATCTTTCAGTTTTTCCTTTTAATTTCTTCATATCCTATTGTATATATTCAAATATATTTCCCTTGAATTTGTATGTATTTTAAATATAATCAAATATTATTGTGAAGGTAAAAGCAAATTTTATTAATTAAATAGTAACTAACCCAACATCAAACCGGATAGCTGCAGTTACAGATAGTGGAACAGACCCCTCACCATAATCTCAGTTATTGTTAGTCAAAACAAAAATGACCAATTCGTGAGCCATTTAATTACGAGCAATAGTGGATAGTACGCAATACCGTTCGCTAAATATTACTTCAAAAATGTTCAGCTTGACATGTTTAGTATCATGTAGAGCCACGACCTCCAACTCATACAGATAGAGAAATCTCGTGATCTTGCTGCAGAATGCTTTACACATGCATCCATGATAACTCTAGAGACCAATCGACTCGAATCAGTTAGCATCATGCAGAACCACGACCTCCAACTCATACGGATGGAGAAACCCCGTGATCTTGCTGCAGACCTTCTTAAACCATCTTCCTCGATCAACTCTAAGATCAATATGGGCATCGCGAAATTCAAATCCTCTCAGCTCATTGGGTTTAACCGGATCAACTCTTTGACACTAGTGACCCCCTTTTCTTCTAGTACCGATCCTAATAGAACACCCAAGTGATGTATTGAATCTTGAGCAAGCTGAGCCCCCTAGTTCGGTATGTTTGCATGAGTCTGCCCACCGACGCCAGATAACTCCGGTTCCCTCCCAGTACCGGCCTACCAACCAACCAAAGCCGTCCCTTCTTTGTCCAGCCCCAAATACAAACCCCGACCCTACCTGTGACCTCCCGTCGCCCTCAACCGTCGAAACCCGTGCACGGCTCGCCTGCAATTCCGGCCTCAACCCTCGCCTCGACCCCACTCCCTTCGACCCCGTATATGCCATCCCCTCAGATCTGCCTCCTTCTCCACCAGCTGCCGTCGCCACAACTATCACTGCAAGACCCGAAATAATCGTCGTACTAGAAGCCCTCACAGGCATAGCCAAGCCGCCGTGAGACGTCGTCGATTTTCGACGAACAACCTAAATCGCCATTGGCAAATGGTACAAACCACTCTAGCGATTAATTGTTTTTAAATATATTCAAATATGATTATATTTTTAAGATAACAAATAAAATAGTGACAAAACTTTTACAGATAATAATAATAATAATAATAATAATAATAATAATAATAATAATAATAATAATAATAATAATAATAATAATAATAATAATAATAAATACAAGTTATTTTTTTACCTATCATGCGTATTTTTAATAAAGCAAAAACGCGATATTAATTTTTGTAGTTGAGTAATTTATTTCGGGGGTAAACGTGACATTAATTAATAATGTAAAAACAACATTTAATGTTAGGTTTAAATATCGACAAAAATAGTAAGTGAACTAATTAATATAAGTAAATTGAGAATATACAGTTCTTTTATGATTGTACATTGGGTTGGGTGGCACTTTTTTGTCGTTTTCTCCAGGTCAGATCTATCTATCTCTCTAATGTCCGAATATTACAATTATTGTCTTTTTCTTTTTATCATAATTATTTTATTTTTAAAGTTCTCTCCACACGTGCGGTCCTACCTGGCCACGTCCCCGATTTTTTTTAATTAATCGCCACGTCATTTCTTCAATTCACGTGTCGTCGCTGTCGGTTACATTGGTGAAGTGAAAAAATTAGGGTCACGAGTCAATGGTTATTTTATGGTTCCGACAGTGACGGTCTCCGATTAATTCGGCATTATTAATCGGTAATGAACAGTGCTTTATTTTTTTGGCGGGTCCCAAAACCAACTGTCCCCACTATTTTTACAGCTCTCTTCGCACGCAACTTGTGTCCCCACTTTTCTCATTTCCCGTATTGCCCTCCTCCGTATTTTGCCCGAATATTCAGTTTCATCCTTTTATTACTCGAGATTACGAGTGTAAACCAGCCGAGTCGAGCCTCAAATATGTGGTAGGATTTAAGGATTGATAAAAATGATTAAAGATTAAATGATGATTAATTTAGAACTGATTGGAGATCGATCAGACAATTAAGAGATTCTTAGAACACTAATTCTGCAGGACTCGGTTTAACTCGAAAACAATAAATAAATAAATTCAAGCTCGACTCGACTCGACCCGACTCACTCAATTATCAATACATATATTCATTAAAATTTAAAATTATTACTAATTATTTTTTACAACTAGCTAGCTCGATAAATTAAAATTTATTGATTATTAAACTAGCTAGTTCGATATCGGGTCGACACGATTCGGCTCATCTATTTTTACTATAAATAAGTAATTAATTAAGTATTAGCAAGCCACAAGCCGGTTCACTAGCTATCGAGACTTAAATCATCAGACTCAAACTCCGTTCATTTATTAAATAAATTCAACCTCGACCTCAAATTTTGAATCGAACTCTATTATAACAAGACTAAATAAAAAGTTTAATAATTTAAATTTGACTGACTCGTTAAAATCTCGATTCTCATTTATATACACAGAGAGTTCAAATTATTTACAAATTAATATATTTTCGAAGTTAAATGCTATAGTAAAGATATTTATTTCGCTGAAAAGGAGGGTTGTGACATAAATTTTCAATATTTAATAGCAGATATTTTTATAGTTGTGGTGCGCAAAAACAGTAAAAAAATTAAAATAAATATTCATGGAACCATCTTCTTCTTCATTTCACTGTGTAGAGTGAGTGAGTGAGCGAGTGAGTGAAGAGCAGTTACTGACTTCACCTCCACACAGCTCAACAACAACGCAGCGATGCTCTGATTTCATTTTCACCACCTACCAAAATCCCCCAAAATCCGAAGCTCGATTCAACCCCCAAATCTCCATTTCCGAATCTCCGATTCAGTCATCGAGCTTTTTCTCGAAAAAAACCCATCTGGGTCCGATCGATTCGGTCCTTGCATGATGGGTCTCGCGCCGATCTCGATCTGGGTCTCTCTCTTTGTTCTTCTCCTGATTCAATTCCAATTTCAATTTACTTTTTGTTCAGACCCAGCAAGACCCATGAACTGTACGGACACGTCTCGGCTCTGCACATCGTTCCTGGCCCTCGATCCCCTCCCGAGCCAGACCCTCGCGGTGATCGAGAGCATGTTCGATGTGGGTCCGGAGGATCTGACGGTGGAGGAGGGCTCTGGACGCGGCTACGTGTTCGTGAAGAAGAACTGTTCCTGTATGGCTCCGGCGAAGAGCTACCTGACCTACACGACCTTCACGATCAGGTCGTCGAGCGGAGGGCTCGTGTACGATCTGGTCTCGGAGGCCTACGGTGGGCTCGCGTTTTTGCCCAATGTGACGAGGAGGGCGCGAAACGGCGCCGTTGTGTCGCTGAGGCTGCTCTGTGGGTGCTCGAGCGGGCCTTGGAACTATCTGGTGAGCTATGTGATGAGGGAAGGTGATAGTGTTGAGTCTCTGGCGAGCAGGTTTGGGGTGAGCATGGCGAGTATTGAGGCTGTGAATGGGATTGGGGGTCCTGATAATGTCACTGTGGGGGGTTTGTACTATATACCTCTCAATTCAGGTTTGTGTTGTTGTTGAGATGATTATTTGAGTTTTTGTTCAAATTTGATTTTTTTGATAGTGTTTTGTTGGGTGTGTAATTTGGGTGCTTTGTTACATACCTCTGAGTTCAGGTTTGTAGTGTTGTTTGGATTTTGATCTTGAGATGCTTATTTGGGTTTTTGTTAAAATTTGATTCTGAGGAGTGTTTTGTTGAGCATGTAAATTGGGTGATAATGTCAGTGTGGGTGCTTTGAAGTACATACCTCTGAAATCAAGTTAGTTTTGTTCTTGAGATGCTTATTGGGTGCTTTGTTACATACCTCTGAGTCAGGTTTGTAGTGTTGTTTGGATTTGGATCTTGAGATGCTTATTTGGGTTTTTGTTAAAATTTGATTACAATTTGATTCTGAGGAGTGTTTTGTTGAGCATGTAAATTGGGTGATAATGTCAGTGTGGGTGCTTTGAAGTACATACCTCTGAAATCAAGTTAGTTTTGTTCTTGAGATGGTTATTGGGTTTTTGTTAAAACTTGATTTCAATTTGATGCTGGGGAGTGTTTTGTTGAGTATGTGAATTGGGTTATAATGTCAGTGTGGGTGCTTTGAAGTACATACTTCTGAAATCAACTTAGTCTTGTTGTTGAGATTTTGCCATTTTCGACTTGATGCTGAGTATGTAAATTGGGTGATAATGTCAGTGTGGGTGCTTTGAACCACGTACCTATCAATTCAGGTTTCTGTTGTTGTTTGGGTTTTGATCCTGAGATGCTTATTTTGGGTTTTTGTTAGCATTTGAGGTTGAGGAGTGTTTTGTTGGGTGTGTAAATTTGTTGATAATGTGAGTGTGGGTGCTTTGAACCACGTTCCTCTCAATTCGGGTTTGTGTTGTTGTTTGGGATTTTGATGTTGGGATGATTATTTGGGTATTTGTTAAAATTTGATTTCAGTTTGATGCTGAGGGGTGTTTTGTGTTACATACCTCTGAGTTCAGGTTATTCATGCTCTTTAGATTTTGATCTTGAGATGAAAGTTTTATTTCCATTTGGTGTTGAGGAGTGTTTTTTGAGTATGTAAATCGGGTGAAAATGTGAGTGTGGCTGATTTGTACTACATACATCTGAAATCAGGTTAGTTCTGTTCTTCAGATTTTGATCTTGAGATACTTACTTGGGTTTTTGTTAAAGTCTGATTTCAATTTGATATTGAGGATTGTTTTTTGCTGGGTATGTAAATTGGGGAATTTCGGAATTTATGGTTTTAGTTCATCGGTTTGATTCAAGTTCATTACGTGTTACTATGTAGTCTGAATCGCCAAAATCGACCATACAAGTAGCTGGATCATCTTTGGACTTTGATTCAGTTTTATTGACAGTACAAGTAGTTGGATCATTTTTAATTCAGTTTTATTGTTCACTTTAATGTTTGTTTGGTACAAGCATTCGATTCTATTCTGTACTTTTAAGAAAGGTAGAGTCGTAGAGAGTGTCATGATCAATGCCTATGAATTAGATGATTCAGTTTCAATTCATTAAATGCTGTAAATGCAAGATTAAGGATTTGGTATTGTACTGTAGATGGATTCGGTTATGACTTAGTCAAAGTTTTGAATTTTCTTGTTGTGGACGATTACGATGCTGCAAGACCAATAATAGCATGTTTATGATAGTTCAATTTACTCTCGGTTGTTTATGGGTTTCTGGATAATTTATCGTATATTTATTTGTTTGTTATTTATATATTTGTGAGAATAGACCGTGGCATTGCACTTATCTGTGTATTTTCTGCTGTAGTTCCCGGTGAGCCCTATCCTTTGAAAAACGACACCTCTCCAGCTCCTGCTCCTGCACCGTCAGCAAACAATATTATCACAGGTACAAGCGCCCATCTCAAGTATTGCCCTGGATGGTTTAACTTCGGTTGTAATTATATTTCCTAATGATAAAGTAAAAATAGTTTATTTGGTCCATCCCATATATTTCCTAATGATAAAGTAAAAATAGTTTATTTGGTCCATCCCAGTATTCTAAATACGCTAGGCGCTAGTCGGGCGAATAGGGACTTTGTGATTAACATGGGACTAATTATACAAGTCGGGGATTTTAAAAAAGGGAGAAATGCAAAAAAGTGTCCTATAATGACATTTTTGCAAAAGGGTCTGTGCTGTTTGCATTTTTTTTGCAGAATGTGTGTAAATTTAAAAAATGACTAAATTACCCCTGAAACTAAAAAGTGTTTTTAATTTTATTCCATCTTTATTGTTTAACTAAAATTTGTACGGTCAAAGTTTGTTATTTAATTTTTTAGTTATACTATTTTTAAGTTTAAACTATGTTATAAAAGTCTTAATTCTTAATTCCATGGACAATTTCGTCATTTTTATAAAAATACACACATTTTGCAAAAAAATGCGAACAACACAGATACTCTTACACAACACCCTTTTGCAAAAGTATCATATAATAGGGCACCGTTTTGCAATTTCGCTTTTTAAAACACTGTTCCAACCGCAATGTAGGTAAGTCACCAACTCCATACATTGAAAATAGTTATGATATAGTCTGTCAAACTCATTGTAGAAAAGTAATTAAAGATTTTACCAAAAAAATTGTATTTAAGTTGTGCCTTTGTTTATTACTATTGACCATATGGTTGGTGTGCCTTTGAGAATTTATGTCTTGTGTGACATTTTAATTTGCATGTTTCTTTTGCAGCCAGTGAAATTTCTCATAAAGGCCATTTGCCATATCTATGGATTGTCGGAAGTTTGGTGGTTGCTTTTGTCCTGATTCTTATCAGCATAATCGTCTGTGTTTCGCTGAGGTCGTCGAGCTGCTTTTCCGAAGAACAAGGAAGTAACACGAAAGCTCCAGAAGGAAAGGTTTCCCATAAATTCCAAATTCTCGGGAAAAATAGTTTCTGTTACGGTTCAGGGAGGTATATCTGTTGCAAGTCCGGGGATTGGAAACAAACAAACGGGGAATCTAGCGACCACCATGTTAATATTCCTAAAGGTGTAGCAATCGTTCCATGCTAGTTTATGAATCTTATCGCTTTTGCCAAAGTTCACCGACTTCCGTCGAAAATTTCTTAGTTTGTGTCGTATTTTATGTTATGCAGCTTTGGGGACTGATGTGTTTGAGATGGAGAAGCCCGTGGTTTTCACTTACGAGGAGATTCTTTTCTCGACCGATGGATTCTCGGATTCAACTCTTCTTGGGCACGGAACGTATGGTTCTGTGCATTACGGTTTCCTCCGTGACCAGGTCTATAGCGAATCTGCTATTGATTTTACAATTACATTTCGTAATCATAAATAATTAAATGTGATGGCAAAATTGTAAATATGGTTTTGAATAATTTTAGGAAGTTGCGATAAAGAGAATGACTGCTACGAAGACTAAAGAGTTTTTGGCGGAGATGAAAGTCTTGTGCCGAGTTCATCACACAAATCTGGTATTTCTCTTCTAATATTTGCACATTACGGGTTATTATTTTAATTTTGAACCCTTTTTTTTCTTCTTAAAAAATAAGACTCTTGACCCCTCATTTTCTTTTAAATTTGTCAAGGTAGAATTGATTGGCTATGCTGCTAGCGATGAAGAGCTTTTCCTAATCTACGAATATGCTCAAAAAGGTTCGCTTAGAAGTCATTTACACGACCCTCAGAACAAAGGTAAGATATGATCTTTAAATATTATTGAATAGTTAACACGGAAACAAAAAGGCAATATTTTGCTGATACAGACTGATTTGTAGCACACGAAACTGTATCTTGATTGCAAGTAATTAAACTGTATCATGTTTACCCGTTTGCATCATTTGCTTAGCCAATGGTGTCTAATATCTTAAAATCTACGACTTATCAATTTTTTGTAGGCCATACATCACTTTCATGGATTATGAGGCTCCAAATTGCACTCGACGCCGGTAGAGGTCTTGAATATATCCACGAGCACACCAAAACTCATTATGTGCACCGTGATATCAAGACAAGTAACATTTTGCTGGATGGTGCTTTCAGGGCCAAGGTTGGGACCTGAACTACCGACATTATTTTCAATTGGTACTTCTCGGGTGCATAATTGTGTCTAAGTGATTGTTTTCATGGTGTTTAGATTTCAGATTTTGGATTGGCTAAGCTTGTGGGGAAAACTAGTGACATTGAAGCTTCAGCAACCAAAGTTGTTGGCACATTTGGTTATTTGGCTCCCGAGTAAGTATTTATGCTTTTAGTTCTTCGGGGAAATTACAATTCACCACCCTAAACAATCTTTAGGATGCAAATTAATATGAAAAGCCTAAATTACCCGTATAAATTCTCAAAAAGTAATATTTCATTGATTTACTAAAACAATGTTTTTCTTTCTATTTTAATGAAATAGTAACGTGATCTTAATTTTTTGCAAATGTATAGAGTTGAATTGACATAATTTTTACTTGGGCAGTGAATTGCAAAACAAAAAAAAGTTAATGTTTTTGTTTTAACAATTCGTCCTAGTTCCAACTATTGTCTTAAATGAGTTTGTGTGACGAGGCTCGATTCCTCCATTTTTGGTGCTTTCCAGATACTTGAGTAATGGGTTTGCCACGACCAAGAGTGACGTGTACGCATTTGGCGTTGTTCTTCTCGAAATAATATCAGGAAGAGAGGCTATTATACGAACCGAAGGCATGGGAATGAGAAATCCCGAAAGACGATCTCTGGCATCCATAGTAAGTTGCACTATTACACATTTAGTATTTTTTGTTATGTTATAAAATTTCAGAATATTGATTTATAGTAATTCAACATCCTATTTGCTTAGCTATGGCTATTACGTAATGATGATATACCCAAATTCCTAATGTTTGTGTAACTGGCAGATGTTAACAGCTCTTAGGAACTCACCCGACTCCATGAGCATGTCGAGCTTGAGGGACTACATTGATCCGAATTTGATGGATTTATACCCTCACGATTGTGTATTTAAGGTAATTATCAATAATTGCCATGATTATCCGTAGTATCAATTGATCGAACGTGTAAGTAATTTAGTTGCAATGCTAATTAAGCTATAACGTGAATTGATGATTTAGAGATCCAACACCTACGTGTTATAGACTTATATCATAATTTCTTGCATCGATTTAGAGATCTACATGTTATAGACTTAATTTCTTGATCAAACATATACCAAATTTAGTTGCAATCCTAATTAAGCTATTGTGAATTGATGATTTATAGATCCAACATTTACCTGATATAGACTCATATCATAATTGACTAGTTCTCCATTTCTTGCATCAACTTAGAGACCTACGCGTTATAGACTTAATTTGTTGATCATAATAAGGACAAGATGTCTTTCTTAAATTACTATTAGTAGTGATGTAACAATGGCCACTAAGTGTGTTACTAGCAAACAAAGAATCTTATTTTTTGTGAATAATGCCAAAATAGGTAATGTAGATGTTCGGGAATAGTTCCTCCCGAAGTAATATAAATAGAGGTGCTTGACATAACCATCCTCAACCTAAGTTATAGCAAGTTAAGAGTGAAGTCTTGTAAGAAAGAAGTTCTCTCTAGAATCCTCTTGTAATGTAGATGTCCGGGAATAGTTCCTCCCGAAATAATATAAATAGAGGTGCTTGGCATAGCTATCCTCAAGCTAAGTCATAGCAAATTAAGAGTGAAGTCTTTGTAAGAAAAGAGTTCTCTCTAGAATCCTCTTGTAATCCCTTGAGTGTTATCAATAAAATTTCCTCCTTTGTGTATACATCCTAGTTCATACCCTACCTAGTTCCATCTCTTGTTCCTACCTCGGTCCTTATACCTCCTTTGTGGTTGTACCCACTATCAAATCGAGGTAAGAACAAGAGATGGAACTAGGTAGGATATGAACAAGGATGTATACACAAATAGGGAAGCTTTATTGATAAACACTCAAAGAGTTACAAGAGGACTCTAGAGAGAACTCTTTTCTTACAAGACTTCACTCTTAACTTGCTATGACTTGGCTTGAGGATGGCTATGCCAAGCACCTCTATTTATATTACTTCGGGAGGAACTATTCCCGGACATCTATATTACCTATTTACATAGTGGCCATCATGTCCCAAATTTAGCTAAAATGTGAATTAAGCTACATGTTATAGACTTGTATAATAATTTCTTGATTTTGTGCATAGACGGCAATTCTGGCCAAACAATGCGTGGACGAGGACCCAATTGTGCGGCCTGACATGAAGCAGGTCGTGATTTCGCTGTCGCAGATCCTTTTATCGTCTGTAGAGTGGGAAGCGACTCTTGCTGGGAACAGCCAGGTTTTTAGCGGTCTTGTCCAAGGAAGATAAAAAATGTGTTCGATCCAGTTCTTGCCTTCCTCTTTGTATATAGCTATTGCATGGTTCATGTAATGAACCATTTTGAGTTATTTTTTGGACTATGGTTCGTAATTTTTTATTTATGAAATAGTAAGTTATATAGAGATTGTTAGGTACTATAACCTTTTTGTTCTGTGTGTGAATTCAATATAACATTATACACAATGTATTTATATATATACTTATTATTTGTGTATTCCCTATTGGTATATGTGAACTGACATAAATGATTTGTAAGTAGATTGCAAAAATCCTCAACCTGGTCAAGGCAAGACCACAAGATTTATATTGAAATTACCCAGTGCGATATAAAACGAGTACTAGTCGGTTAGGGGATTAATTAAAAATTATGACGATAATCAAACGAGTCAGGAATTTTTATTGAATCTACCCAATTATCATTTCTACAAGGAAATAAAATATCTCAAACTCGGCGAGAACTCGATTGTCATCCCTTATAATTTTATTTGCTTAATTTATGGACTAAACCAAAACAATTTATACAATAAAAAGATTAAACCTAAACAAAATAAATTTCAATGTACTAAATTACAACAATTTGAATAAAATCAACAGATAGAACTGAAACAAAATGGACAGCATAGAATCCTATTTCATGCCCTAAACCCTTTTTCTACAGTTCTGTATTCATAACTTCCCTCAAAAAGGAACAAATAATAATAAATACCAGAAAAAACTATACCAACACCCACCAAAACAATTCCAGAATGTACACAACTCTGAAAATTGTAAAGATACACATATCTATCTATTATTGATTAAAGTTAGAGAACTTAAATTTCACTTCTTCCAAATTCCACACACTTTCAATCCACCAGCTACAAAAAATTGGACTCTTTAGTCAGACATATCGTCATCTTCTGCTCCGCTGTATTGATCCATGTTATCCTCGTGACGCCTAACGTTGTTCTGTCGTCTACCAAAGCCTTCTTCGATGTCTGAACCTCCCACCTCATCCTCCGACATAGAGCCTTTTCCCTTTGAGTTCGAATAAACCTGAATCATTACCATGTCAACACTATCCAAACTATTTCGCTTTAATGTAAACATTTATATTTGAAAAGAACTTTTTTATGTGTTACGTTCATATGCTAATAAAAAACATTAATATCCTCAAATATATTATACTCCAACTCTTCTTCTTCTTCATAATATTTGTGTTCAAGTGTTTTTCAAATTATTAAAAATAAAATAAAAATAACCCGCTAGATTGTATGAAATCGGGTTGGTGATCTAAAAATCTCTGCCTAGGACAAATTCTAGAACATTGACCCTGACCCGCCTGGTCACTCCACTGACTTAAACCGCTAGTGTATGAAATTGGATCGATGCTCTAAAAATCTCCGCTTAGGCCGAACACTTTTCGAGGAAGCAAATAATGCATGAATTACCAGTTATGACCACATGAACAACGCATAATCGAATCAAAATAGACACTTATTTTGGAAACGAACGAGTTGTATCCATACCTCGGGATCCTTCAACTCGATCGTTGCGACAGTTGACCTGCGCCTCACAGTCACACTAGAAGGCGCGGGGAAATGTTCAATCTCGTCTCCGGCCCTTCCATCTCTGGCCCTCTTCTTCCTCAGATTAAGCTTCGTGGGAAGAGGCTGCACATAGCGTGAAGAACGTGAACATAATTCCAAAACCGAGCATGCGTGAGCACGCCATTGAGAAAAACATAATCAAATTCTGGTTTGAGCGCTTACCAAATAGCGCGCTTCGTCTTCACCAAATGACACGAGATATGTTGCCGGGTCATCTGCATCATCGCCCCGTACCTATTGACATGTCCGAGCATAGCCGCATAGGAATATCAGTAATTGAGAAGTACTAGCTAGACATGAAACATCTAAATAATCTCGGTACGTACATCCCAATGGTACTCGCGAATCCACGCGTATGACGTGTCTTCATTTTCATCATAAATGTCCTTTGATAGCTGCAACCATATAAAAAACACATAAATATATCAACAA
This sequence comes from Geranium rotundifolium, assembly GCA_963920655.1. Lineage (NCBI taxonomy): Eukaryota > Viridiplantae > Streptophyta > Magnoliopsida > Geraniales > Geraniaceae > Geranium > Geranium rotundifolium. Next base: position 661,893 of record OY987319.1, read on the forward strand.
CAAAGTGCATAACCATAACTGGAAAATAAGTTTACCAAAATGAATCTACCTCATAAGCGGAAGGAACCATGTAAGCCAAAAACTTCTCGGGCTGAGAAGGGTCAGAGCTCGAAGCCATGTAACTTTTCATAACAGCCTGAAATTGAAAGCCACGAGTAAATCCACAATAAATTGCATCATCACCATTGCTTAATTCTTGATGATACATGTAATTGAAACAAATGTTATTTGTGAGCACTCATAAGTAACTCTTACCCTTGATTCATGAACATCACGTTCAGATGCATCCAACTTGCTGTAATACTCGGAATCGGCTGTTGGAGCATTATCAAATTGTGCTACTACAAATTGGTCTTCGTACCTGGAACAACAGCATGATGCACATGAAGTATGAAAATTGCCAACATGGCTTCAAACATATAATGTTGTGTTTCACATTTCATAATTTAGATTTGAAAATTTGATTTTTGGATCTGAAAATTTGATTTTTAGTCGAAAGGCATTTTAGGCTTTTCACTTTAATATTAACGGAGCAAAAAAAGTTTGGTGTATCCGAATGACCCAAATCTTAGTCAGGTGTAGCTAAGTGGAAAAGGTGTAAAGTTGGGTGTATTTATTTGTACTTTTCTCTTTACTTAAAACACTAACTGTTAGATGGGTGACACAACATATAACATAAACCTAACATCAAGTGACGAATGATCAATCTGTGACTGGCACAAACTAAATAAGCAATAAACACCTATAAAATTAAGTTACTCCAGACATCAAAACCAGAAATATATTATCGAGTAGTTCCAACTTTCAAACCTATCAAAATCTGGCAACAATGGCAGAACCTCCACAGGATATAAATCCTTATTAGTTGCATGTTTGGGAGGTAACTTGGCTGCTTCAAATGAAGCCTCAATCTCCTTAATACGTTTTTCCCTGAAAAATCATTATAGTTTCATCAATGAGTACATGTGCACACACAAATGAAATTTTACTGCATTAATTCTAGGGAAAATGGCAAAAATATGGTTTATACTACGACACTTTTGCAAAAGGGTGTTTTTAAGGGTTTTTTTATCTTCTAACTAAAGGTTGTATAATCAAATTTTGTAATTTAATTTTTCAGTTAAATTATTTTATAAAAATCTTAATCTCAATTTCAAGGCAATCTTGTCTTTTTTGTGAAAATACACATTTTGCACGAAAAAGCAAAGTTTACAGTGCATTTTTGCAATAATCAATATACATAGCACCCTTTTGCAAAAGTGTCATATTATAGAGCATATTTTTGCCATTTTCTCTTGATTCTAAAACTACCGCGCAAGGGGTAGGTTGAAGCAGAACAAACCTATTGTTATGATTTCCCAGAATGCTGCGGCCTCCCCTCATTTCTCGGAGTTCTTTCGCTTGTTTTTCAGTTAAAGACTGAAGATATGAAAACAATCAAGTTATGAGATAGATCTACGTGGTAATTGCCGTGGAAATTCTACTCTACAAAAACAGAAGGTAGTTATGCATGCCTGTTTTGTTGATTCCATGCCGAGTGGAGATATATACTGAGTTTTCACCAGCCATGAAAAACCAACATCAGTTGGTCGGTCCTTTCTTTTTATCCCATCCTTCTTTACAGGGGTTATTGATTCATCATCACGCAGTAACTCCTCATCCTCGGGTGCAATAGGCGGTCTCTCTTTGGGAGGACTGATTATACAAGTTTCATAATGGAAATATCAGAATTTTCATGGTATAAAAAGAAACGAATGCAATGTTTAAAATAAATAATTGTGCCAAGATAATACTTGTAAACACTAAGGTCAAGCAGGTCAAGCGGTATCCCAAGATCCGTCTCAACATGAAGTTCTGGCTTGTAAGATTTCTCCAAAGATGTAACGGTATATCTTGTAAAACTGAAAAGGGAAAAAATTAGATATTAGGAATAGATCGTGATCATCAAACCTACACTTCCCAAGACAAAAAAAATTACGACATAATGCACCTCAGAATAGTTGGTTTAGGTGCAACTAAAGCTTACAGAATAGGCATGTGCCAACATATGTTGGAGCCCATATTAATAAATACAAATTAACTTTCTGTAACAAGAAGTTAAATTATGGTCATCTTAAACATATCATATTACTAGTATTACGATGCCATTAACATTTAAAATAGTGTAACATAACATAGACCGTAAAAAGAAAACATACCGATCCTTGTCCCTCTTCAAGGTCATGAGCTTTGGTTGTGCACTAGGATCAGGCAGTTCATTTCTAAACCTTTAAAAAGCAACATAAAAAATATGGGTATCAGTGTAGAAATCAGACACATAAAGAAATGTGTGTCCATTGGGCTATGCTTCTAAAACTATTAAAAAGTTTCATATAAAAAAAGAGAGTAGAACGCATCATAATGAATATCACCAGAATAACAATTAGGTGAAATTATATATATGAAGGATGTGAAATTAGTGAAGACATTATGCTGAAATGAATCACCACATGCAAAATTGCTCACATTTCATCATATCTATTAGTAGGCATGTTTTTCGCAATGTTTTAAAAGTCCTCGACTTGTCCGATTAATCCTCTATAATTCCCAATTAATCCCCAAAAGGTCCTCTCCACGTGACTAGCGCTTGGCGTTTTTTAGAACACTGGTTTTTCATATACCTTACTGGTTGATGTGATTTTTTCTTCTTCTAGAAATGGAATAGCGTGTAAGGATAATTAATACATACGTCCATAAAAGGCTGATAGGAAAAAACATGTCAACGAAACAAACTAAACTCAATTAAACACATATGTCAACATACTCACTTCAGCTTGCACAAAAACGTTGTCGGCTTCTTCAGCCTGTTCTCGACCCTCTCGCCGCTCAAGATCTGAGCAGACCTCCTCTCCCCCATCCGTGAACCCGCAATCGACCCGTGCCCCTTCCCAGAAGCCAGCATCTGGGTCTTCTGCAGAACCGAGTTCTGCGACTCCTTCAGCTGATGCCTATGCTTCTCCTCCTGCCTCTGCTTGTCAAACTCCCTCTTCTTCCTCACCCTCCTCTCCTCCTCCGTCTCCGCCCTCCCCGCAGGCCCATTCGCTTTCTTCCCCGGAGGAACCGGGGGCTTCTGTTTAGCAGAATGCGATAAATCACGCTGCTTTCCTTTGTCATGCCCGTGCCCGTGAGGTTTCCTATCCCTAGCTGGGGGCGGGGGCGGGGGAGGCGAGCCGGGTGGCGGGGGCGGTGGAATCGAGGAGCTCGGAGGAGACGAGGGCGGTGGCGGAGGGGGCTGAGGCTGCATCGCCTGTGAATTATTAAACTGGCTGTACTTCGAAGAAGGGTAGTAAGCGGGAGGCTGCGAGCTCGGGGGCGGTGGCGGCGGAGGCTGGTAAGAGGACTCGGGCGGCGGCGGAGGCGGAGGATACGAGTACTGCTGCGCCGGAGGAGGCGGTGGCGGGTGCTGGGCTCGGGGATTGGGATTGCCATAATGAGGCTGCTGCTGCTGCGAGGACGACGATGACACATACCCACTATGGTAATTCGAATTGGGTCTCATTTGATTGTAGCTCTGCTGGTGAAAACCCGAAGGCTGAGCCGGCGGCGGCGCAGGCCCATCACCACCACCACCACCACTCGCCGGAGCACCATAACCCCAATTCTGAGTGTACTGGTTTCCCCGGGGCTGCGGCGGCGGCTGCGCCGCCGGGTTTTGGCCCGCCGGCAAGGCGTGCGAAGGCTGTGGAGGGAACGGCCTGTAAGAGGCCATTCTCGATCAAATCCTCTAAAACCAAATCAAACCCTAGATTTATAAACCAACACCCAAACGCCTCAAAACATGAATTCCAAATTCTTCCACAAACGAAACCCTAGAACTAGAACAAGCGAAATCTCAACGATAAACGGTACAATAAATACAAAACTGGAGCAATCAACGATTCGAGATACTTATAGCTCAAAAGCTCCCAAATTTAAACCAACAATAGTGCAGCGAGACTCAGGAATCGGAACCCAGATCGATCAGGAGCTTCAAATCCGTGTAAAAGAGAAGGTGCGAGGCATGTATATGCAAATATGAGAGTATTGTGTAGAAGACAATGAGAGAGATAGAGAAATTGGAAGAGCAATGGCGATTCAGATTTGTGTGTGGAAGAGGAAGTGACGAAGCAGAAGCAGCAAAAACAGAGAGGAAAAAAATACAACACTCAGATATGTTTTTGGTGAGCTTTGAGAAAAATTGATTTTCTCGGGAAAACACTTTTCCCAGGAAAGCTAAAATTATATCGGACCGGTTTTTTCTTTGTTTCGGCCGAATCACTTGTTTCTTAATCACTAATTACCCAACAAAACAATCATAGAAAGCCCAAACACTTTAATGGGCCATAGCATGTATAGCCTAATGATTTAAATGGGTCACTGTCTGGCCCTAATATAAATGGGCCATCACGAGCCTAAAATGCTAGTTCTAAATTCAGCTCCAGAACAAAAAAATAAAATCCAATTTCACTCATGTAAATATGTAGAATATAATTATATAAAAATTTATTGATTAACGATAAACTTATTGTCCGTTTTTGTCCTTTTTATCAGTCGTAAGGGTTTGTTGTGTTGTTAGTGATGATCGCAGCAAATCGAGGTGGAGATTGTAGCTTGCGTTATGCTAACAAGTAAAATATAATGTAAGTTATTGTTCGTAAGAACATTACAACATGGGTATGCTCGGTTTATGGATGAGGGCATTGTCCCATCCAATTTGATGAATGAATGAAATGTTTTGACTCTAGAAAAAACAAGAAACTAATTTACGGAACTAACTCAATTTTTAATTAAAACTTCATTTGAACATACCAGCTTGAGCGTGACCTAGCGGTTGACATTGCTTGCTCGCTCTCCGACTTCAGACCATAATTCGATACTCAACACGGTATTTGGGTGGGGTGGCTTTAAGGGTAATTAAGAAAGGGATGTATTATTCAAAAAAAAAAACTTCATTCGAATATTATTATAATGTACTTAAATAAAATCATCAAAGAATCAAACTGACTTGCTCTGCTAGTTTCAAATCCAATACACATCCCAAAGAATATGAACAAGTAATAGCATAAAGAGCAAGCACAACTTGCATTTTCATTGATTGCATTACTACATATCTAAAAACATAATATGGAAACCTAAACAAAACAAAAAAAACACAGAAAATAAAACCTACTACTAAGCACTGAACTGAAGTGCCCTCCCATTTCCTGGTTCATCACCTTGTACATTCAGAATGCACAACCTTCACCAATCACATCTTGCCGCGTGGCACCATTATCTGCGGCGACATGCCGTATCCGCAGGCCCGGCTTGTCTTGCCAGCTGAACAAAAACAAAATAAACATCATAATTATTCATTCAGTTGTGTGACAAAGATTTCATGTAATAAGTATAAAGTCGTTAATCTCAATCTTCATATTTACGGTTATTTTTTTTGTAATAGAAGAAGGATAAGCTGCTTAACTTTTTAGGATCAAGATTGATGCCAATAGTTCCACAATACAAAGGGGACAAGAAGTATTATATATAGTAGTTACCTGAAAATAAGCTTCAAGCTTCTTTTTGAGTGTTGCATATTCTCTCTTGAGTTGTTGGAAAGTCCTCATGCACCTGTATGTATCCATATATAGCCACATTCAGTGCATTCTCAATACCATGAATTCAATGATCACTATTTTTCACTATGATTGGCACAATGTTTTAGGTTGTCAACTTGTGACATGAATATCATAGTTCCAAAACCCATCTTTGAGCAAAAAGAAAGATAATGCATCGTACATGAATAACTCGTGAAGGTGTCATCACAGTTTGAAGTTAGGAAACCTGTTAACCTATAAGACTACAAATATGTATATGGGAGACTGTGACCACTCAATAAGTATTCAGGACCTCCACCTATCAGTTTGAGTTTTTAGGTGAATCGGGCTTTAAGGATAATCGATGACGAGTCGTGGTTATGAGTGGAGTTTGGATTCTTACCCTTCTGCACTTCCAGCTCTGCAGTATTCCCTGAACTGTGTGCACTCAGCTTTCACCTTTTTGGCTCCAATGCTGAATCAATCCAATAATAAATAAGCAGTGATTAATTAATTAACCAATGTTGTGCCAAAAGCCAACACAGAGAATATACTTACACTATACAGGTCTAACAAAATCTTAATTTTCAATTCTCAGTTTGTTTCATACCTTGAGCTGCTTCCCTTGAACTGGTGCATGTAGTTGTCCAACTTATGGAAATCAAAAGGGCCTTTTCCCCTGCATTTACATCACATAAATATGTATCATTATACATCACGATCGATCTCAAGTTCAAGACCAAATAATATCGGAATAAAGTGAGAGAAGATGAGACTATTTTTGCTTACAATGCTTGTTCTATGCTATGAATTAGCCTAGACGAGTCTCTGTAGTACAATGTGACAACCTCCTCCACAAAGTTCGGGTTTGCATCGTCCTGCAGCTCCTCCAATTGGATGAATTGTTCATCGAGAAATCCCTGCAAAAACCATGTCCTTAATTTTTTGTACAGGATCATACCATAGTATGTGAAAAGCATTCAAACGTTTTTATGCACAGAGAAATCTTTCTTCTTGCTTCGCATCATGTTAAGCCAGAAAATGAAAACCGAAAGCATGTACATACCTGATCAAAGAGGGATTGTCTCATTAGAGCTACTTGTCTGTGCATCTGCTGGTTTCTATCCATTCTGATTACGAGTGGCTGAGAAGAAAAGTAAGAGAGTTTCTTAAAACTTGAAAGGTCTGCTTGATGAAAAGATATGCAATATGGTTAGAGCCAGAAGAGTTTATATAGCAGAGAAGGGACAGTGACAGATAATGTGTATGTGTGTGTATGTGGACACGTTGGTGTGTAAGGAAGAAAAAGACGATTACTACAGCATTAGAGAGAGTACCAAGATTCTAGAAGGTAAAGAAAGAAACCGAAAGAAAAAATGCATATATATATCATGAGGTAATTAAGTAATTTGATTCTGCCTGACAAATGTCAGATTTGTTAATAATTTACATCATATCATTTCGATTTCAACTATATTCATCAGCTCATGCATGCAGATTCTATATACTTCTTTATTTTTAGTGAAATGGCTATATCCTTCCATAGCGTCGTATTTACTCAATCCCCTCTAAATGATTCTCCGCATAATTACATTATTGTCATTATTATATATGCATATATGCCTAAAAGCTAAAATGTATGGACAGTGGATCATCTACGATAACACAACAAAAAGGAAGTTTTGCTTCATCAAATTATATGGCTTCAGTCATCTTGCATCCTTCTTCAGGTACATCAAATAATATGGCTTCACTAGTAAATTATGTGATGTTCTTCTATACTAACAAGAGACTCCTGTCAGTTTATTGATGTATGATCTTCCTGTTTGACATTTCAAAGATCCAAATGAGCCTCAATTCATAGTGTTCTTACAAATGATATAAACAACAGCTAAATTAATAGTTCTACCAGTTTTTTCCTGTTCTAGCTTGAAGGTTGTTCTCATTTACTGACTGTGATTACAGCTAAACAACTATGATCAATATTTAATAGCTTTCTACCTAAATAAGGTAAAGATTCATGATGATGGAGAAAACTGAAAATTCTTGGAAATATGCTTTGATCCATTATCTAGCTACTTTCACCAATATATCAAGTGTGGACATTAAATAAATATGATTCTATAGAAAGGAGACAAATAAGGGGAAACTATTTTTTATTTCAAAAGAAATGCCGCGTTAAACACACCTCCTCAATAGGAATAACATACAGATACACATGTGTTATAAAACCCTGGTTTACAATACCCTAATAGGATCAGAAATTTTAGATTCAAAGATTTTGTTCACCTAAATATATTTATTTCATAGGCGGTTGCTTTTGGAGTTATTTCTAATTCAAAACTTTATGTTCACTTTCACAGTGCATCTCTTCTACTATCCAGCCTTTACTTTCATAATCATACACTACTTTATCTTTTAACTGTTTTCTTTTATTGACAGTCATTCCTTAAATACTTGAACCCAACACTTCTACTACTAGGGATGGCAAGAAAATTCGAACCCGACGGGTACCCGATCAAAATGGGTGAAACCCGAGTTTTTGTGGGTTAGGGTCTGGTTCGTGTTTTTCGAACGGGTTTTTGAGCGGGTGCGGGTTGACGTATACCCGATCTGTTTTGACCCGCACCTGTTTGAATTTTAAAAAGTAATAGTTTATATGGTAATATTATATAATATAATTTATATTATCAATCATTTTTTAACAAAAAAACGTTAAAACCTAAATTATAATTACCCAATCACACAAAAAACCTAAAATAATATAATATAACATCTATTTATATTATTATTTTTGCTTGTATTGTAAAAAAATTGTTAATTAAGTTAATATTTGAATATCCGGGTCAAGTTTCGGGTTTAGGAGAAAACCCATACCCGACGGGTTTTTTACGGGTCGGGCACCCGCTCAAATTGGTCGGGTTTCTTGTGGGTGCGGGTTGGGCCGAATCCGACCCAAACCCGACCCGTTGCCATCCCTATCTACTACGCCTGGTAAAAGAAATTTCCAGCAAAAAGACAAAAATATTTTAAAAAAAGAATAGTTTAGACCTCGGAATCAGTGAAAATATTTGAGAAAAGAAGGCATCATGTAGGGGTCATCTTTGATAAGACATCAAAGACACTGGTTTTGCATTGGCATTGCCATGATCAAATGTGTGATGGGTTTTGCTCACACTCACAACAGAGCCCTCCACCATAGTACAAATCAAGAGCTCAGATATTCTTGTACAGGAGTCAACCCCTCTGCCCTATAGATTGAGTGACACAGAGGCACAAAGGATGATCCACTTTTGTTCCCACTGTTGGTTTTGGTTAGAGGAGGCACTTCTTAGTGCTCAATAGTATATGGGTCCTGCCAAAACTTACGGTTAACTATTCAGGTATTATGTTATGTTCTTATACAATATCAAGTTTTGATGCATTATAAACCTACCATATTGATTTAAGTTTTTCAGTGTTCTAAAAATTGGGCCAGGCAGCTGCATAGGCGCCACCGACCCGATTTTACATAATCGGGCGGATCAAGTCGACTAGGCAGAATTAGGCCGGTCTAGGCGGACCTAGGTGTATTTAAGCTATTTTTTTCAAAATCAATTTTTAAACAAATAATAATATAAAATGCCAAAAATTAAAATAATTTATACTAATAGTTACCTTTGTTAGCACTTTTATTGTTTTTGAAGACATGAATGTAATAAATAATAACATTTATATTTTTATATTCTAAATATTTATAATAATTATTTTTATATATTAAAATTCATATTCTAATTGTGTATATATATAATAATTTATTTAATAAAAAAATTTAAAAATTGAGAAATTGAAATCTGATTAATCCCCAAACAATCCCTGAAGTCCCTATCCGTACAACTAGCACCTATCGTTTTTTAGAACCTGAAGTTTTTGCAACGTGAAAAAATATATCACTTAATTTATGGCTATCAATCACTCTAAACTCATTAGAGAACTGTATACAGAACTTAGGATCAACCTTTTTGCCATTTTAGGTTTAGAACTAGAGGGATAGTTTTAAGAGTAATGAAGGAAAAAGAAGGATGCCCTTTGGTATGTAATGTCACTATCTATGCAAATCATTGTCTCTTCTAAACCTAAAAGAGGGGATAAAATTAATCAAATAAGCAATTATGGGTGGAGAATAATAATAATTAAATAACAACAAGAACACACACATGACAAACCAAATAAGAGAATCAAAACAGCCAAATGAGGAAAACAAATGATGATTGACACAAGATTACCTTGCACTAATGAATAGTTCCTTGTCATTGTCATCTTCCTCTGTCCTGAAAGAAGTGTCTGTGAAGATTCTTCCTATTAATATTCCTCTGCCACACCCAACAACCCAAGTGATTTGTGTGAGTGAGAGAAGATAAAAATATAATATAAATGAAAATCAATTTATTGATTTTACAAGTATTTCTCATTTGTGTTTGTGTGTGGTCACATCTGCTTCTGTGTAAAAAGTGTTTTAAAGTTCAGTTGAGTGGGATCAGAATATATATGATTTTTGTTGTCTATTTTCTGAAGAATTTTTCAAAAACAAATTCCATAAAAAAGGAATAGGTTGTGATTCTTATTTCCTATCATTTTCTTCTATGTTGATAAGAATCAAAACCATCCTGCACAGTATGGGTTATGCAGCTTTGCATTGCATAGAAGCTTGTACATAAGATATGATCTTTTTTTAGTAAATTACATCAGCATATCAGTAAACCAGTTGTGGCATTGGCATAATAGTTTGGTTGTCACTTTTCCCAGCCAAATGAACCAAACGGTTAAAAAGTTCTTGTACGAACGGTACAAACAAGCTCAACCACAAGATTAACCCCATCAAGGAAATTCGTTTCCAGATTGGATGGTAAGTGGTAGCACTTGTAAAGAGCATTAACCAAGAGCGTCCAATGAGATTACAAGTGTTATAGTTTTGATGCTTTTAACTTCCTATAGGAGTACTATCAAGAGAAGAATGCAGGTTAAAAGCGATGAATGATGTCATTTGGCTTTAGATGGATTTTCAAGATCCATAAAGATGTATTACGTGCAATTCATTTCTGTAGCTTATTAAATCAAGAAAAACCAAATTTGAATTTGGTAATGTAAGTTATGTAATAAGTTTTTTTTGAAAAACATGCCAGTGTACGAGACTCCCGCCTTAGTGAAGTATGGGAAGGATGTCTCTATGTACGCAACCTTCCCCTGCTTTTTGCGGGGAGGCTGCCTCCACAGTTAAACCCGTGACTTCAAAATCGCAAGGCAACAACAACCTTTACCGCTTTGTTATGTAATTATGTAAAGAGTTCAAAACAAAATTTAACTATTATGGTTTCACCAATAAACGGTACTAAGGCCGGCAAGAAACATTTAAAGGCAAGTAGTAGATTCAATGACAGCAAATAAAGGGACAGCGATGGTGATATGATACCATTTGAGCTAAAAGCTGAAGGTAGGATTGCCACATAGAAGAATTAGCTGCTTGCACAGGAGCTTCTCGAAAAAAATATCCCCCTTTCACTCATCAGGAATGTGCTCCAGAGAATAATCCTTAACTTGTGAGCATGAGATGCAATCATACAGAAAATAGCTTTAAGGAGCTTTTCACAGATATTCCTCCTCGCAGCATCAATTCTACTCATCTTCATAAGAATACATTGCATGGTACACATTACTGAAAGCAGCATCCCCACTACAGGCCAGCTCAGGCCCTGCCAAAATCGATCCAATTAAAACTGAGTGAGTCACGATCCTTTCAATAACCAAAAACATGGAAAAGAAAGAACAATAACACAGTTGGGAACTTGTGGTACATCCCCCATATAAGTGATGACAGAACATAACGTTTCCAAGAGTCGCAGTACAATTTAAACCTCGACCCAATGCCCGTAAACATCAACACAAGAGAACCCATCAATTTCTTCGAGTTCTATTCATTTATGCTCATGCAATCATCAACGTCGGTTTCAACTTTCAAGTATTCTTTGAAGTTCATGGAGCCGATATTTTTAGCAAGTACAATTCACTACCTACTAAACATTATAGATATTTTAGGGTAAAGCACGATTAGATGATTGATAGCAACTCATGGTCCTCTCATCCAAAAACACCTAAAATAAAATATCAGAACTAGAAAGCATCTACATAAACACAATCAGTAGAGCTGATACAGACTTACAAACTCTTAACATTTGGGCCCCAAAGCTTCAGCTCAATAAAGTTAAACTCCAAATTTTGGCCAAGACAAATCTAAACACAGCATGAAAGTTTCATTATCATTTATCATAAACATAACTAAGTGACAAATTTGTCTTCACCAATGAGGCACATACTTGATACTTTAAACTGATAAAAGAAAATGTAAATGCAAATCAATCCATCCAAATTTCAGGTACATTAATTAGAAACTAATCTTCTACAGAGTTTATTCATTGATCGATTTCGATTTCAATCCCAAACAGAGCTACGAGTTTTTGGAAAATCTTAAAACTCCCATAGATTCGATATTTTCAACCTCTTAAAGATCGATCGCACAGAGTAATGTGGTTTGGGCGATTTGTTACCTCAATGCGATGATTGCTCCAGTGATTCCGGAGCGAAAATCGAGAGGAACCGCCATGGAAGCTGGAGCTCTCTTCCCAAGCTTTTGCAGGTTCTGTACTATCTGATTATGTTCTGTGTTGTTTGGTTTGGATTTGGATTTGGAGAAGAAACGGCCCAAACGTTGGGTTCGAGCCCGTGGATAATTGGGCTCGCTCAAGACCGTTCAATTTTGGGCCCAACTGATGATTTAGTCTACTTATGTGATTGGCCCAAAAAACTGGCTTTATTGGCCCATCAAACCTAAATTGGCGGGGGTAAAAGAAGGGAAAGGCTCATGTAATGGGCCATTAATGGAGGCTTTCCCTTATAGGTTAAGGCCCATAAAAATATGTGTATACTCTTTTCAGCAAAATGGGCCCATGAGTGGATGATCGCAAGTCTCCTTGTAGTTGTTCTTTTGCACAAACTCTTCTTCACTCGTGTTTATTTTCGCATTGTGTGTGCAAATCCGTGAAAATTAACGGAAATGTTACTTAAGTGTTAACTCAAACGTGTAACACTTAAATGACCCTTCGTTAATTTTCTTAGATTTGTACAAACGGTATAAATTTGAACGTGAATAAGAAAGAGTTTTTACAAAAATACAGTGAAAAGAGAGTTTGTGCGAAAAAAATAATTGTAAAGACACTTTTTGCGATTTACCCTAATTTTAATAAGAGTCATCAAAGTGGTGTTAGGCTGTTATCGAGATTTAAACGAGTCACTTCAACCCGCCTCGACGAATATTCAATTTAAAGTGGAATCGAATTAAAATAAATCAAAACTCTGCAAAAGTCTATTTTATAAATAAGCCAAGCTTGATTATTTATATTTATTTGATTAATATGAAGAGGGTATCATTTTTAATAAATATTTAGTGACAAATATATGATTTGAGCTGAGAAAAAAATTGAACTAAATTGAAGGTCAGTTATGTAAACTTGTTCGAATTCGGAGTTTTTTTTTTCAGAACCGAAGTGCATTTCCATGAACATCACTTCTGAGAAAATAAGGTACAAACCAGAGCACAACAAAGAAGAAACAATTAGATTATTAATTAGATCTTCTAGCTGATTACAGTTAAAAAGAATAAACATCCCCAACAGAACTAAACCTAAACATGTGAAGAACCTAAAACCTAAAATCTTCACAACACTACAAAAGAACCTTAACAAAAACAACATAATTGTACAAAAGATTGTCAAAGAAGAACCTACATTTCCAAATTCCCAACCCTTCTTTCAGTTCAAGCAGCTCGGATCACGCTCTTGCTCTTCCCGTCGCCCAAACCCGACCGGCCTGCTGGAACACTAGCATGGAACGCCGACAGCCTCGAGGGCTCTCCCAGCAAAGTCAACGAAAGCGGTTGACCATTTCCCGCTTCCCCAATGCTGAGCTGTGACATTCCCACCAGCTCATCTACATTGACCGGTTCCTTCCGGTGAATTGGGATCGGCTTCAGAACCCGATGATGAGAAATCTCCATACCCTTTTCGTTTTCAGGTGGAGGAAGTGCATTTGGCGGCCAGATCGGGTAAGGGACCGGAAGATAAGCCGGGAAGAACCCGGGACCCACATGGACCTCTCCCGAGTTTTCCTCAGGTTCCTGAGGAGTAGCTTCCATGGGTTGGAACTCAGAGCCCAGAGAGAGATTTAGTGAAGGAAGCGGGTTTGTGTCATCGCTCTCTTTTGCGGGAAGAGGCGGTGGCAGCAACATTTGCTCTTCGGGTACCGATGATGGATCTGTTGCCTGACATACACAAATGAAAATTTCAAACCAGTGTTATAAAAATTCCTAGGTGCTAGTCAGGCAGAGAGGGCATTATGGGAACTAATTGAGGATTAACAGGCAAATAAATCGGATTGAAGGACTAATGCAAACCAATTATATGAAATCAGGTCGTAAATATCTTTAGAGGACTAAAGCAAACCATAAAACAAAAACAGTGGAAGCAAAATGATATAAGAGTCATTAACAAACCATATCAGGAGCCATATCGAAGAGACTGGAGCGCCTCTTTCTCCGGGTGGCATTGCTCTGCCTGATGAAATACTTCTGTGCATGGCTCGCCACTTGGGTTGGAGTCCTCGACACGACAAAATTACGGGCTATGCCACGCCAATCTCCTTTTCCCAGCTTTTGGAGACCGACTAAGAACAGCCGGTGCTCCTCCTCAGTCCATGGCACACCTGCACACCAAATTCACACACACATGGAACCTAAATAAAATTTCCGAAGCCAAACAAAAATAAGTACTTCACTGAATTGAGTAAAGCAATGAACTTGAAAAGCCAAATGTTATATCCAAATGAATTTCAATACCCATTTTCTCCACATAACCAATAATTTAAAAATCCAGTAGAAATTTAAATTCTCTCAAAGAGTCTGAAATTCCAAATAACCTTAGATTGACGGATCTGGTGATAATTGCTGCAAAATCTAAGCTTTACATGCGTATGGCTCATTATTTGTGAACTCAGATGAACAATGAGAAATGGAAATGTATCTCAAAATATTTTCAATACCCTTTTTGGAGCATACAATTTAATTTCAAACTCAGGTAGAGATTTAAATCCTCAAAGTCTAAAATTCCAAATAATCTTAGCTTGAATGACTTAAATGCATGAAGAGGCGGGCCTTGGATTGCCTCTACAGTCTCAAAACCAAATTTACAGATCAAATATGAATAACGGTTTCACTTAAAAACTGAAATCTTACATCAAAGACGAATCAAGCCATTCAGTGAAAATCAATAATTTCCAGATTATTTAGTACCATTTTTTCAATATTCCATGAACCAATTTAAACCATATGAAATTGGCTAAAGGGTCAAGACCATAATATCCTATATAAAACCCATTTCAAGGAAACCCCTAAACTTGATCATCCATATAGACTAATAGTTCCAATTCGATCATTTGAATTGAAAACAATACGCATTTTCAAGTAACCGTAAAATCTGCAAAGAAAATAAATGAGCCAAGCAAAAGCATAAAGCAGTGATCTAAATTAAACCCACACCTATAAGTCAAGATAAAGGTGCTAAGACCATCTCATCCACACAAAAACATTCATTTTTGAGTAAATTGAGAAAAGGGATAAAATTTATATCACCCAAGAGAGAAACCCACAATCATGAACGAAAAATTCACAAAATATACAAAAATATACAAATCAAATCAAAGCTCAATCCGAATAAAGTTCGGATTTTTATGATATTTATCAGAAAATGACTACATTATTCAGTCCCAATTCTTCAATACCCTTGAGCTGATTTTAACCATACCAAATGGGATAAAGGGTCATAAGTCAAAACCATAATATCCTATAAAAAAACATTTCAAAAGAAGCCCCTAAATTTGATCACCCATATAAACTAACAGTCACATACTTCCAATTCAATAATTTGAAATTGAATAGTGATCTAAATTAAACCAACACCAATAAGTCAAGATAAAGGTGCTAAAATCATCTCATCTCATCCCCACACACACAAACACAAACACACAAACATTCATTTATTAAGGGAAAAAATGAGAAAAGTGACAAATTTATATCACCAAACAGAGAAACCCACAATCATAAAATCAACAAATCAAACAAAATATCTAAATAAAGTCCCTATTTTTAAGACATTCATCAGAAAATAAAATTCCTGGAAGCCACCTTTTTTCCTCTCATCCACACACACACACACAAACACACAAACACATTCCCTTTTGATCAAAAAATGAGAAAAGGGACAAATTTATATCAGCAAACAGAACCCCACAATCATGAAAACCAAAAATTCAACAAATTGAACAAAAAATGTAAACAAAGTCCCAATTTTTATGATATTCATCAGAAAATAAAATTCCCGGAAGCTACCTTTTTTCCTCTCATCCACACACACAAACAAACACATTCCATTTTGATCAAAAATCGAGTAAAGGGACAAATCTGTATCAGCAAACAGATACAGAGAAACCCACAATCACAGAACCCAGAAATCAACAAAATCAACAAAAAAGTCCTAATTTTCATGATATTCATCAGAAAATAAATCCCCAGGAGCCACTTTTTTCCTCTCTCACACACACACATTCAATTTTGATGGGAAAAAAAACTAAGAAATGGGCCAAATATATATCAGCAACCAGAAAAAACCCACAATCGCAGAACCCAGAAAACCCAACAAATTCAACAAAAACACCCAAACAAAGCCCCAATTCCGGGGAGCTACCTTTCTTCCTCTCTCCGCGGCGGCCCGATGACCCGTGGGCCGGATCGTCCGACATGTACCCGACCGGGTCTCCGGTCGGGTCCCGAACCGGGTCCGGCGGCGGCGAGCCCCGATTCGGTGATGCGGCGGCGGATGAGGAGGAGTGGTAGTGCGCCGACAGATTCCCCATGCTCGCGCTCTTCTTCATGATCGACCCGTCGGTGAGCCTCACCCCGAAAAGCCTCACGCCGCCGGCGGGGACGCCGCACGCGCCGCCGTTGGCGGCGGAGGAGCGGGTGGGGCAGGTGCGGGAGTTGTGGCCGTTGTTGCTGCAGTGAGAGCAGCGCCGAGTCATGGCGGAGTCGGACTCGGCCAGCTCAGCCGAGTCAGGGAGCGAGTCAGGTTGTGAGTGAGAGACACAGAGAGAGAGAGAGAGAGATTGTTTATTTTGTTGAGGTTCTGATGATAATAGGATCAGGTGAGTGAGGATAATTATGTTATATATATATATATAGAATAATTTTAAATCATTCTTATTTTATTTGTTTTTTTTTCGAAGGAATTTATTTTATTTTATTAGTAGTGATTAATTAGAATAAAAAAAAGGTTTTTTTTATCATACTCGGTCGTCACTATCGGAATCGAGGGTGGGCATGTTCCCGAAACTGGACCGGACCGGACCGGACCGGTGGGTTTTCAACCGAATTGGACATTTTTGGTTCTCAATTTTGGAATCGTATTAGAAATTACTGTGTGAGTGAGTGATCAGTTTACTTTTGATCTTGATTATGCACGGTTAAAATCAGTTGGTTTTCAACCTTCAATTTAGACTCGATGTATATGTCGAATCAGATGAAACTGAGTTTGATTTATATCGAGGGTATAAAGTTGCGAATAAATAATGATAAAAGACAAATAACATGCTATCGGTCTTGTTTCATCAATCCACGCATCGATGTGAACCGATCCAATCTTTACCGATTAACCAATGGTTCTTAATAATAATAATCATAACTGAAGTGATCGATATTGAATGGTTCTCTCGAATTAAAAAATAAAAGCGAACCATTACCTAACTTTGGTTTTTGGGTTGTGGATCCGGTTCAATTTCAAATTCAAGTGTTTAAAATGTTCACTCTAATCGTAATTAAAATATTATGAGTATCACATTTAGAATATAGGGATAATGACACTTTGTTACATCTAACCATAGCGAATTGACACTTTCATACCCTAACTATCTGTCTTTCTTTTTTTAGTACATTGACTAATTTTTTGTGACAACTTACCTCTAAAATGCATAATATACCTAAAATATTTCTGGTCGGGTAAATGAATATGATTTAACCTAACCCAATTTAAACTAGTTTTCTTTTTTAGGTTAAAATGCGAAATTATGTTATAAAGTTTGATTTCACTATTAGTTCAATTTTATTTTATTTCAATTGAATCAGAGGTATTTAAGGTATATTAAACATTTTAGAGATAGATTGTCACAAAAAAATTGTTATGGTATGAAAGCGTCATTTCGCCACAGTTAAGTGTAACAAAGTATCATTATTCATAAAATATATAAAGTTTTAATTTTTTCGTCATTTACTACTTTGAATATTTTTATAATAGCTTACACGGGTCAAACCGAGTTTATATCTCTTATGACACAATTCATGTGACACTTAAGTTACTTAACTCATTTCACCACTCGTATTATTTACTAGGGATATTGAGAAAATAAAATAATTTTAATTATATTGATTAAATATAATCAAGTCGGTTATAAATTTAGCGAATTTTTAATAATTATATTAAACTCGATCCATTCAGTATATATATGAAATTTCACATTCAGACAACACCATGTATATGAATAGTCAAATAGAGCACACATGGTCCCGTATCAATATCATATATGATTCTTGTGTCTCAAATTAAAATTATGTCCAATGGTACAAAAGGAATGATTTAATTAGTGTCTCAAATTAAACTTATGTCTCATCGGTACAACAGGAATGATATAATTATGCTCCTAATATTTCTAAAAATTAAATTAGAATAAAATATTAATATTAATATTTTTAAATACTATACTTTTGATGGGACGTTTGTGGATCTAGTAAATATTTTTCCAAACGCAGTTTTGGACCGACGTCATGGCTTACCATTTATTTACACATAATTGGGGGCATAAAAGTAAATTCATCACCGTTAATACGATAATTATAAGGGTAAATCTGTAATTACCGACATAGTAATGAAATTATTTTCGAGGAAACTGATGTGAAATGAAAGGTGTTTAAGAAATTGTTTACGACTCCTCAAAAACGCCAAAAAGCGAAGTGGTTGTGTTTGACTATTATCTGCACGCCACGTGTAATTACTGTGGCCCACTTTTACTTTATGATTGCTTCAGAACTCTTCACGGCCATACACGTGTCCACGCGTCATCAATACATTTTGTTTTTTCTTTAAAACCTTAAAACTCAATTATTACCGATTGGGTAATATATGTGCTGTTTTGTTTTATTTATCGTCAAAAATATTTTGTTTTTGTTAGTTCACATCATGCTAGTTATTTTAAATATGATTTAATTTGTTTTTTGTTATTTTTTTTTTGCATGAATTGAACAAGTAATTGTTCACAAATGCTCGATTTCGTAACTGGCTAAATAAGATTGTGGATTTTTGTGAATTGATCTTTAGACTCGATACTTGTGTGTAAATATCGAAAAATAAATACCCTATTTAACCCCTGTCTCCACGTCGCAGTAGTCAACACTTTATCTAACCGAACCTCCACACAATCTTCCGTGCTTCTGACCCTTTCCCATGTATACTCGTATCCTGTTAAGGCCATATCCTCCAAATCACAAGCCTCAAAAGTCTTCACATCACAATTTCACAAACCCTCTAAAGAGGCATTCCGGGTATTTCTCTCTACCCCGAATACAATTTCACACGATAACAACATATATACCATACAATATTTTTACTATATTATTTATCAAAAAAAACTGTAACCAGTTGAGATACAATATAAAATACAAAATACCATAACATATATGGAGAGAGAGAGAGGTGAAGTAATATACGAACTGCATAAAAAGTACGAACCGTCTGAACTGGTAGAAAGTGAGTGTGAGCTGGTGTAAAGACAATACAAATGGTATAAAGCGGGCGTGAAATGATAGAAACATATAGACAGAATAGAACACACGAAATTGATCGTGGTATTAATTTGCTATCACGTAACACGCGCTGGTATAAATCTCGTCAGATAAACGATTCTCATGCAATTTGAACAATTTATTTTAATACCCAATTTACACTAATGTACATTTATATATATGAGATGTTAATAATTATATTGTCAAAAACATGATATGATTGGTTTGAATATCAAATCAAAACAAAACAAGATCTATCCAAATCTTTATATCCATTGGTTAACGATAACACGTACCTAGTTTTTCCTCTAATTAATAACATCTCAAATACTCTAAACACATATTATTAATTTTAAAATTAAAAAAAAATCAAACCATCCATAGCATCTTAAAATATCCCCTTCTATTGATAAGATATTGTTTAAAATTCAAAAAATAAAAGTAAACTAAAAAAATCAATATTGAACTGTACGGACACGTGAAGGCACGAGATAGGTTCAAGACATGCCATTAAAAAAAGTCAATTGTGTGGATAAAAAGTCAAGCAAGATACGAAAACAAACGAAGATATAGATATAAAGATATGGTTTATTTTTATTTATTTTATTTCTTTATTTATTTACATTTATCTGAAACGCTTTATAAAGAAAATGAAATAAAGTATGTTATCTTCAAATGGGACTTCCAGCAATCTCTGAAGTGACTTTATATTCTGATTATTATTATTATTATTATTATTATTAACTTAAATATAATTTACTATATTATAATTATAATTAAGTATAGTAAATTATAGGGGGTCTGTATCTATATTAATTATTTCATAGCATGTGTACACTTTTTTATGTTCGACAGTTCTTTGGGTTATTTTTTTCCTTCATTTTCTTTTCTCGGAAATTGTGTTTTTTTTTTTAATTTCGACCGACCACGATCTCCGAGTCAAACGTTGAATCTAGCCGTGTCCGAAACTTAGATGTCCGTATTATCAGCCGCCACGTGTGTGACAGTGATTAGTTATGGATTTGTTGTTTTTAAATCGATAAATTACAAAGAAAGTAACATTGAAGTATTTAATATTTGTAGAAATGGGCTATAAAGTTTAGTTACAGTGGAAAGTAACTGTGCATTTATCATTTTCTTATAATTTTATCCAAACATAGTTCTAGTATTTAAATTTAAAATAGTTTTTTCAACTCGAGCTTGACTATGAAGCTGAGTTCGTCTAAGTTATTCTTTTTATCATCGTGTTATCAAGCTGCAGCCAGTGGTATCCAGTCAAAAAAAAAAATTAACAAATTTAATATTGAAAAGAATTTTAATTTTATGGATATTTTCGTCAATGACAAAATTACTCATTTTACAAAAAAATGATGAGTTCACTTTTATTTTTTGCAACAAAAAAAAATTTATATCCAGTTTTTACAATCAAATACGGAATATTTGCAATTTTCCTTTCTAAATTTAACTGATTTTCCAGCTTAATGGGCTTTTATCCAATACCCAATAGACCCAAAAGTTATGGAAATGGGATGGGCTTTTATGATAGTATTTTAAATCGTGTGTTTGATGATTCCAAGGTTTTGAGACATACAAGAATCGGAGCAAAGATTTGACAAATTAACAATAAAGGTTGCGGGATTGCGGTCTGTTCCTAACGTGTTTGGGGTTCGTCTCGTTAGTCTTGGTGAGGTCTGCGGCGGCTTGTCGTCTGCGCGTGATGTTTTTCCTATTGGTGTAGAGTTTCGTCATGCAATTCGTTTCGATGGTGGTTTTGATCGTTTTGGGTCGATCATTTAAGCTCGGTGGTCAGGGGTTTGGCGATGATAAAGTTGGGAGGATATTATTTTGATATCATCTGTGAGGGGAGATGGGTACGGGAGGGGGTCATCAGTAGTTGGGTGGAGAAAATCAGGCGATTAGGTCGTTGCGGGATTGAGGGCAGACGAATCCGGGAGGGGCTCATCAGATGGTAGGAAATATTTAGCGATTTGATTGTTGTGGCTTTGGTTGGTTGATGGCTCGGTACTAAGAGTGATAAGGAGTCCTCTGACATCGATGAACAGATTTATGCAAGCATATCGAACTAGGGGTTCTTGGTTTTCCTTAAACTTCAATACATGTTTATTTGGGGTTGTGCACTAGAGGCTTGCACTAAGTGTTTTCGGGATGGTTCTTGTAACAAATTGATGGAGAGTAACAACCCATTCGAGGTCGAGGCCGCGAGTTTGCAAGAGACATTTCGTTGCGCTATTAATTATTATGCTTGTCATTCTCGAGGTGGATCTTGTGATGAATTTGCAGAAAGTCTCAACCCATTTGAGGTGGAGGCCGCGAGTCTGCAAGAGGCATGTCGTTGCACTATTCTTTTTTTTTGCTAGTTTGTTTTGTAATTTCATGACTCATGACTTAGTCAAATATGTTTTAACTAACAGTAGCTGGGATCATGGTGCGGAGTCTGTCCCACCATCTGGTACTTTAGCTGTCTGGTATAATCTCGTGTTAGTTTGCTTTATAATTTAATAATATGTCAGTGTTTTACCCTAAGAGAACAGTTTTTTACTAGTGAACAAATGCTTGGGGCATGGGTTGAATTGATACTGTAAAAATACTTTAATCAATTTTACATGCATATATTTAGCGGCAAGTAGAGGGATTCTAATTTCATCGGTCTAAATGCTTGATAACTGACATACTATTGTACATGGTCAGTACCTAGATTAATAGACGTGAAACTAGATTAATTAGAACTCAGGTTGAAATCCTATCTATAAACAGTATGGTTAACACGAGTGCAATAGTTATAGGTTACAAAAACAGAACGTTGGAGAAATTCGCAGAACTTAATGCTTCTAAAGATCACAAATAATAAGAGGTAGCTAATATTTGTACACATCGGCCGATAAATTTCTCCACCTCGTTTGTATCCACAAAATTCTCGATCTTGACCGACCCTGACGCCATGATCAAATTGTCCTCAACCCGTCTCAAATCCACGTGATTCACCACGTGCGACCCCTCTCTCTCCGGAACGAGCCGACCCTCGAGCCCATGATCACTCTCGTGAACCAGAATCGCCACGACACACCGATCCAACGAAACTTCTCCTCCGGGAAGCACCGCCACGCTCTCTCCAACTGACCTAGCGAAAAGGACCATCTCCGTCGACCCCTCTTTAATATATTTCATGTAGGCAAGTTACTAATGTGGGTTTTCACCCGTGTCATTGATCTATCAGCTTAGGCAGGGCGGCTCGTTCATAAAGCAAATTTAAATTCACATTTATTTTTTTATAAAAATTGAATAGTTCACTATATTTTTTCTTGCAATTTTCCTTTCTAAATTTAACTTATTTTCCAAGTTTCATCAATTTGTGCACATTATTTTTGTTTCTTAAATTAAACTTTGGATCATACAACAAAACACAGATCCTCTTAAGAGAAAAACAAACATGAACAATTTCTTCAAGCTATATAATATGTTTTCAGCATAAAACCCCATCTAAATCCGAACGAGCAGTACACAAAAAACACTGCCGGCGACGATCAACGGTAGTTCCGGTAAGTCGGGCTGTACATGCAGCTCTCGGCGTGCTTCACAAGATCATTCGGCTGCGGGAGGCACGTCGCCAACCCTGATTTAAGAGTTTCACACATACCGATTGATTAACACTCTACTTGCAGTATCAAAGAAGGGTACATTGCAAAAATATGACTTAAAGTATTCAAATTTTGCAAAGTTGAGTGACTGGGAACTTTCATTTTTGCAAAAAGTGGACGTGAACTTAACAGTGTTTTTTGCAAATTGCTACATGTCTAAAAATGACAAAAAAATGCCCTTTAGATCAGACTTTCCAAAGATAAATCGATGTTGTGAACTTTATTTGTTCGATTACGAAAAGATTTTCTCACAAGCCATCAGAGTTGGGAAAAACCGGGGCACTCGAATTGAAAAGCATAGCTTTTTTCTGTTTTGATTTATAAAAATTAATTGTGAGGGCATTCTCGTCACTTTTGGACAAATGTAAACATTTTGCAAAAAAAATGTTAAAGTTGACTACCAGTTTTTGTATAGTACCCTAACAAGTATCAAATCACTGGTTTGCGAGAGAAATTATGACTTACCGAGCTCGTAAGCTTTTTCAGCAACTTGGGCGGCGATATGAGCTGAAATCTTCCTGATGTTCTTGAACGGAGGGTATATGAGTCCCTTCTCAAAGTCTTCCTCCGACACTTGCTCAGCCAATGCTTCGGCTGATCATAGAAAAAAACCCAAGCAAACAAATAAAACTTATGTAATAGTTACGAAGATAAAATTTGATGCACTAAAAAACACGAGCAACCAATTATACTCAATGTGATAATTTCTTGGATGATGAGTAGCGTCACAAAGACGAGCGCGTCAAAATTCATTCAAAAACTTACCGGCTGCAAGGAGCATGTCATCGTGTACACGAATTGTGCCAGACATTATCAGGCCGAGACCAAATCCGGGGAATATGTATGCATTATTGGCCTGCGCGTTAAAGAAACGGAACAAAATTTAAATGAGACCTAATTCGTCTTATATCTTTACGATTAGGTGAGTGTTAGTGAGTGTTGTTGAACCTGGCCGGGAACGAGAACCTTCCCGTTGTATTCAACGGGATCAAATGGACTTCCACTAGCGTAAATGGCACGACCCTTTTGAAATGGAAAAAAAAACAATTACTTAAGGTAAAACTGAGAAAACAAAATTAAACAAAACCCGAGCAGAATTAAAAATCTTCATTACCTCACTCCAGGTGTAGGCTTGCTCGGCCGTGCATTCGGATTGTGAAGTTGGGTTAGAAAGAGCAAGAATAATGGGTTTCTGCAAATAGGCGCAACAATGAACAATTTGTCTAAAAGCTGTTTATTGAATAGACGGAAGGTGAAGAACGTTTTGTACCTCGTTCAAGGATGACATGGCCTCAACGACTTCTTTGGTGAACGTTTGCCCAACGCCGGATGTTCCAATCAGAACCGTTGGTTTGATTGACTGGAAAAAAAAAGTCAAATGAAACAGTCAATGAGACAAGGTTGAGGTAGGAAACAGTCGAGACAGAGGAAGGGAGCTCAAACCTTAACAGCAGCTAAGAGATCGGTGATAGGTTCGTGTTCATGAGCCCAAGGTTTCTTAAAATGTTGAAGAGATTGCAACCGTGAACTAACAATCAATCCCTGAAAAGAATTCGTATCCAATCTCCGTTGATTAAAATTACAAAAAAAAGCAAATGAGTCGTGTGATTCATGAAACAAGAACTCTCGGGCATTTTAGTACCTTTGAGTCCACGAGCCAAACTCTCTTCCGTGTCTCTTCCACAGGCTCATTCGTCTGCAGAAAAAGAATAACAATTCTCACTCCACAAAAAAATCAACAAAAACCCGAGTATGCGTGAATGGCATAATGGCAACAAAAGGTCATTACCTGTTTCGATACCTCGAGGGCTATGAGCTCCGCTATCCCCGTGCCAGCCTGTTGCCGCCAAAACGAAATAAATTAATTTTCCTTGTTTTACCATTTCAGACATCTCTGAGGAAATGGCGTTGCCATAACACGGGCTTACCTCTCCGGCCCCGAGGAACAAGAATGTATGATCGGCTAAAGATCCACCGTGTTTCTTCAGCGCTGCAATGAGACCCGCAAGGACAACAGATGCGGTTCCCTGAAATAAAACAATAAAACACTGTGCTATAAATACCAGTGTTGTAAATATTGACCTGGGCGAGAATTTTTACAATAAAGACCCGATTTTATCTAGGCGGGTTTAGGCAATTATTTAAAAAAAACAAATTAGAAAATAAAATAAAAAATAATTAAAACTAAAATAATTTACACTAACGGATACTCGTATCGATACATTTATATTTTTATATAGCATAACTCATTTTTTAATTGTATATGTATATTTTTAATTAAAAAAATACGAATCCAATTAATCCCATACTAGTCCCTGAAGGCCTTATCTGCCCGACTAGTGCCTAGCGACTTTTACATCATTTACAACACTGATCAATACCCACATACAAGAATGTCCAATAAATTACCTGAATATCATCGTTAAAAACAAGATGTGTCGGGCGATATCTCGAGAGCAGATCAAATGCGTTGTGGTTTGCGAAGTCCTCAAACTGGATATCACGGTTAGTATGCAATAAAAACATTATAACCCATAATATATATAATAAAAAATTGATAAAACTCGAGTAAATATTTTCCATGTGAATCACCTGAACAAGAACCTTCTCGCCGTATCTTTTCTTGACCGCAGTCATGAATTCATGTAGAAGTTCGGCGTATTCCTAACACGATCAGTACACCCATGATTATAAGGCTATACGATATTGGCATATTGCATAAAAAAGAAAATCATATACGTTTATGATATGATGGAATTAGAGAAATCAAAACCTGTCCTCTGGCTCTCCTTTGCCTGAGCCCGATATAGAAGTCGTCATTCAACAACTCCTCGTTGTTTGTTCCCACATCAATCGTTATAGGCAAGCACTGAGAAAAAAAACAATATAGTTGACAATATTTGTAAGTTGTAACAAAAGAGAAAATGACATCATCACAGACGACAAATGGCTCATGTTGCTTACTGCTGAAGGACGAACTCCTCCAAGGGCTGTGTATAGAGAAAGCTTCCCTACCGGTATTCCCATTCCCTGATATCAATTACTGAAGATTAATACGCTAACTACAGAAAAATGAATTATTGCAAAAATTGGCCCACGTTTGCAAGGAGTTCCGGCGAACAATCCAAAAAAAAAAGCTGTTACAAATGAATTGAATAGATGAAAAAACCCTTCAAATTAATTTCATCCAAATTATATGTAAAATGTACAAAAGAAAAACTATATTTCTCATCAAAGAATTAAGTATAAGAAATTTAAAGATTGTATTAGCAAAGTTTTTTTTTATTATAGGGGCAATTATGTCATTTTAAAAAGTGGATGTCACATAAAAATGAATTAAATAGATGAAAAAACCCTTCAAATCCATTTTGTCTAAATTACAGGTAAAAAATTATAATTCTCATCAAAGAATTCCATGTAAAAGAATTAAAATTTGTATCTTCTAATTTTTTTATTGTAGGAGAGCTTGTGCCATTTTAAAAGTTTGGAGGTCGCATAACCTGCACATGACCCATTTTCCGTACAGATTTTGACAACGGTGCAAAAAAAAACTTGTTACTTTACCTGACAACCAAGATCCCCGAGACCCAAGATTCGCTCCCCGTCAGTTACGACAATGACTTGGATATTCTTCCCCGGCCAGTTCTTCAACACCTCGGAGATCCTCCCCCTGAAACATTACTTATCAGTCTCAACACAAATATGTAGATGGTAACAATCTCAAGTTCACCGCTGATGCATTGTACTATAAACAGGCAAGATCGAACATACTTTTCTTTCAAACTGATGTAAAGACCTTGTGGACGGCTAAATATGCTGCCGTATTTCTGGCAAGCTTCACCAACGGTCGGGGTGTAAACTACGGGAAGTAGCTCCTCCACGTTGTCAATGAGAAGCTTATAGAACAACCTTTCATTCATCTCCTGAAACACGAAGCAGCAACAAGCAGAAGCATTTAAATATCAAAACACATATACCATAATTAAATTTCTGTGCACGTGAACTTCAATTGCGCAATTCATCAACAAAAGAAACTAATATTTAGCGAGAAATGAAAATGAGTTCAACGAGTTAATTAATGGTTACCTGAAGACCCATCATAACCATATACTTCTGTAGTGGAACTTTATACTGACGGAGATTGTGCATTAATTTCCTCACCTGGCAAAAAAGGCATAAGTTTCAAAACAAAAAAACAACACTCGATGTACAAGAAAATACCAGGGATTAAACCTGAAGGTCCTGAGGAACAACGGTTGGTGGAAGAAGACCGACTAAATAGTGAGATTGTCTCTCTTTCTCGGTGAAGGCAAGCCCTTTGTTGTGGTGAGGATCCCGTAAAAGTGTATATCCACTACAGAATAAGAAAGAAAAGTTATTACATAATCAAGTAGCCAAACACAAGTGTTAAGTGTTATATGTATGTACACACACAAACACAAACACAAACACACACACACACACACACACACACACATATATATATATATATATCAAGATTTTGATTCCAAGAACAGAAAAAGGCCAATAGCTAGAACAAAGACTGATAAGACAGCAATTGCAATGATCCTAAGACAATTGATGTAGTAGACTCAAAAGAAAGGCAAAAGATGCAATTACTTATCAATATATGCATTTCCAAAATACAAACTTTTCTTTGAAGCGACTCCAAAAGGTACACTAAAATAAGAATGGCACATGCGCTTCAGCTAATAATTGACATCTTTATACGAATAATAAAAAACAAAGAAGATCCACAGAATCAGAATATTTAATATGACAGTGTCACAACCAAGATATACACAGGCATCAAATAAAGTAATAAACACCCTCATAAACAAACCCTTCTTCCCCAAACATTAAGATCTAAAGCATCCAATCTCAACCAATGAGCTCAAATTTCATGAATTAGGAATCTTCAAGAGAACGAAATGCAAAAGAGAAAATTTTAGCACAATTTATTGGTAATTAGGGCAAAGAAAATTTGTCCATTATGCTCCAAGAAAATGGAAAAACAACAATTTTTAAACATGGCAAAGATACAAAATAATAATAAATCAATTTGCAGATACAAAATAGTAAAATTAAAATATCAACCCTTGAAACTTGAGCTCTCATCTACCAACATTGATTGTCAATGGAGTACCAAGAAAAATGGAAAACAACTCATTTTAAACATGGAAAACCCAACTAAAATATTACAATTAAATTAGTAAAATTAAAAAAATCAAATAAAGTAATATACACACTCATAGACAAACCCTTCTTCCCCAAACATTAAGATCTAAAACATCCAATCTCAATCAAGGAACTCAAAACCCATGAATTAGGAATCTTCAACAGAAAGACAAATTATTGGCAATAAGGACCCAGAAAATTTGTCCATTATGCTCCCAGAAAACGAAAAAAAATCAATTTTTAAACATGGCAAAAGACACAAAATAATCTACTAAAATATCAACACAATAAATCAATTTCCAGAGACAAAATAGAAAAAAAAATTAAAATATCAACCATTGAAGCTTGAATTCTCACCTACCAACACTGATTGTCAATGGAGTCAAATGGAAAAAAACTAATTTTTAAACATGGAAAAATCCACTAAAATATCAACAATAATAAATTTAGTAAAATAAAATCACCTAGCAACAGTCCTTGACCATGGAGTATCTTCCTGAACCTCTTCAACATAATCAGCCTCCACCTCCACAACCGAAGCCACCTCCTTGATCTCCTTCAATGGGCTCTCCACCAAAACGCCGCCGTTTTGCTCGGTGGCTCGGCCATTGGACCCCACAGAGACCTTCACCGGACTCACCCTCCGGCGAGCCACAGAAACGCTCGGATTGCTCTGCAAAAAAACCAAAAATCAACAAAACAACACAAAAAATCAAAAAATCAAAAAAAGACCCAAAATGGTACAGATCGAAATCTAGAGCAAAAACCCCCAAAACCCATCAAAATTCCCGAACCCAGAAATCGAAAGATTGGGTTTTTTTCAGCAGATTCGTTGAGGTGGGTGAGCTTGAAATCGAGAATCGAGGAGAGGGTCGAGCTCAGATTACCAGAAAGGTGCTTGCTTTGAGCGAGATCATGGCGACAGATTCGTGGAGAAGAGACGAGAGTCTTTGTGCTGCTCTCTCTTTCTCTCTCTAACTGGTTTTTTGTGGAGAAAATGAGAAAAGGAGAGAGAGAGAGAGATCGGTGAGAGCTATTTGAGGATGCTTATAAACATGTTCAATGTTCACTATAGCTACACATTTTTCTCTCTTTTTTTCATCAACCAGCTAATTGTGAACACATAAATTAAATATTCAACTGGAATTTGACAATTTGTCAAATGTACTATTTACCACATTAATTAAAGATTTTTCAAGGAAAGTCTCATTGGGTACTGACAATTAATTATTGCAATTAGGAATGCAAATTTGTGGGTTGAAGGCAGATTACCAAATTTAAAAAAAAATAATATTTTTTAGGAAATAGTTTGGGAGTGATTAAATAGTAATAATTGTAATTTTATGTCATGGTAAGATCCTCGAATTTACTGATATCATCTGTCTCAAATATAATTTCTATTGTATTCTCGTCTTGTTTTCCATTTTTTCTTCATTCTTTTCTGTTCGAAACCCGCTTGATGAGGACGAGCTACAAATCCCCAAGCTTAATTTATTTCATATCAAGCTAAAAACAATACATTTCCGTATAAGTTTGTGTTAATATTGAATTACAATTTAAAGTTATTGATTTGCTTTTAGATTTTAAATGTTTGAGCTAAATTAAGATTTTAAATAATTGAGATTAAATTTTATTCTTATATTAAATTTGGTCTTACCGTTTCTTATGGGAACTTGATAATATTCTCTTAAACATGTTAAAACTCGTAAATTATTTGTTTTGTATTGCCTCAATTCGATCAAAGACTATTCGAAAGTTTAAGAAATTGTCATGTCCTTGTGTGATCGACATTTCAAATGAATAATAAATTTAATTGAAATTACAAAGGATATAAATAATATACTAAAAGTATAAAGTTATCTCAAAATAGGGTTTTATTCAATTTCATCTATATATATCTCAAAATAGGGTTTTATTCAATTTCCTCTCTATAAATATCTCAATTAAAACAATTTTTTTAGTCTTGAAATTCAATTTCAACAACTTGTAATTTAAAAACTAAATTAAAACAAAATGTTTAAAATGATACCAAATTAAAATATATTTTATAATAAGAGATCTATTGGAAGATATGATGTGGGCCCATGGGCCCAGCCCATGTTGACAAGGATGTGTCTCGCTCTCAGCCTTTACTTTACAATTATAGTGACGCGTGCTCTTGTACTGAATCATCAGGTGCGGGCGTCCTCACGGTAAGATGTATGAGGAGCCTCGGTTACGCCGTAGATTTGGTGCGCTTTGTGATCTGCGGTGGATCTTGTCGTTTTGGTTCGCTAGTGACATAAACTTGTGACTTGTCCATCGAAGTGGAGAGAATGACTATGAGATTGTGTATTGTAATTACAGAATTTTATTTATTCCAATGGATATTTATTATGTTTTTTATTTGTCAATTTGTGGAGTTGAAACAAAACAGAATAATTCTGTTCCAACAATGTTGGGATTTTAGTTTATTTGACGAATGTACGTGGATTGTGGTCGGGGAGAGAGACATTTTTTAGCTAATGCTCTTGTAAATAAATAATATTAACTTTCAACTCCACAAAATAAAATAAGGTTAAATAGATCTAGTCATTTATTGGTACATTTCAATTTGCACTATTGTTTTAAAAATTTACGACTTGTTCGATTAATCTCCGATTAATTTTTGTTCAGTTTTTATTAATACTTAAATATAATTGATTTTTTTGATTAATTTTCAACTGACTTATGATTAGTTATTATGCGTAAATACTAAATCGGCTTCTAACATTTTTAGTTTTGTTTATAATTCTTATGCTCAATTTAATTGTCATTGTTTCAGGGGACACTAGAGAATTACATTATTTATGATGAGATCGAGGGTTTGATGCAACTAAAAATGCAAGGAGAATTTTATAGATAGGTAGATTTGATGTAATTTTTTTAAGAGATTGAATATAATTAATATGGCATGTTCTATAAATAAAAATTTGAAAATATTGTGTAGTCTTGAAATGTGAACATGAGATTCGGTTTTATTTTCTACTACACGATTCAAATAGTCCGATTTATTATAGGACTGCTCAAAACTAACCGAACTAGTTCGAATCGATTAAAAAACTTTAAAATTCCATCGATTTTGTTTTGATTATATAAAACGAGTTAAACGATAAAAGCTGAACCGATTTGGACATGTGCATCACTTTAAGTAATTGATTTTTATTAATTACGCTAAAAAAATAACGGGTTCACAAAAAGACGAACTAAACTGAAGAGAAGAGAAACCCGACAAGTTTAATACCAAATCAAATTTTATCAGTTAGATTTCAGTTTTTATTTTACTAAAATGAAAATAATCGATTCAACTAGATCGAGCATAGAATTAAATTTAAAAAAATCTGGCCAAGATTGTGTGATATTAACTAGTGGGTCAGTATTGGTAGGTACTAATTGGGGATGAAGTAGTTGTTGGCTCAACCAATTTTGAGGCTCTTGTTTCATATCTTTCTCCTCGCATTAATTCACCATTAAGTTTTGATTATCTTCACAATATAAAATATATTTTTATTTTTATCGTGTAACTATGATTTAAATTCTTGATAAAATATGTCTTGCACAACAATTTTGACTAAAGATTTTCAAATCATCCCCAATAATGAGTTCATTCGAAATAAATATCTATAAATTTATAATCACTGTATATACATTTTGTATAAATTAGAAACAAAATTTAAAAAGACCTTGTTTAGTTCCAAATTCCAATAAATAATTCGCCCAAAACAGTGATCAATATAGCTTGCTCGGTGGGTTGTTTTGGACCTTAAATAATTTATTTCTCTTCTACCTAACCAGGCCTACCATTTTACCTATCCGGGGAAGGCTTTATCTATTATTATTATTAATTAAAAAATAAACAATAACAAGGTTAATATTTATATTAAATACGACATGGTGAGATTTGTGTACTTGTAAATTAATTATTGAATGAATCATACGTTAAATGGGTCGAACTGAACAATTTGGAAGAATATTACCCACTACCATAATACGTGTTTTTAATCAAATGACTCACGAATTATCTATATTTAATTTAATTAATAGTAGCTGAGATTATAATAATGGATCTGTTCCACTAACTATAATTTTAGATGTCCGGTTAGATGTCGGGTTAGTTGCTAATTAATTAATAAAATTCGTTTTTACCTTAAAAAAATATTGAATGAAAAAAGAAGAAGAAATTTGATTGGAAATATTTTTTAAGAAAAACACAGTGACTAATAAATTATGTGGAAAATAATTATAAATTGTATTTATCACGAGTCACGGGTTGGTAATTTAAATAAAAAAAATAAACTTGGAGTAAAA